>CM061039.1:4205000-4937500 GCA_030763125.1 Hippophae gyantsensis | reverse complement strand
CGCCCAAAACAAGGAAAGTAATAATAAATATGAAAACCCCAACAGCATCTGAATATTGATTGCTCTAGTTCTTGAGTCTTGACTAAATCTATAAGTAGTTTTGGTCAGGGATTACCATTTAACCCGAAACTAATAATAGATTTTTTTTTTTTTTACTAAGCATAGCCTCCTTCAATTCTACGCTTTGTTGAACCTGAGGTAACCCAACCGCAGCTCAAGAATGGGCCAAAAAACCAAGGACCCAGGAAGTAAAAATCATTAAACAGAGGAAAAACAATGGATAAAAGGGATATAAGTGAGTTACCAATTGCAACCAAACGCGAATGTAGCGTAAGTCGTTCTGGTAACGCCGATCGGACTGGAAAGTCTGGGTGCATTTCTGGAGAAACCGAGGAAGCTTCTCCTTCAGAAGTTGAGGGGGAAGTGTGTCCTTCATCTTTCGGATACCTCTGCAACAATGACGTAATATCAGATGAATTCAGATGCACAAAAGGAGAGAAAGGGAAATCTTAGTTTTGAGGGTGTGTACCTTATCCATGGAAAAAGTGGGTCTTTGCCATTATATGTCTTAATATCTGAGATTAGAGACGTGAAGAGTTCGTTGTTGTTAGACATTACCTTCCAAGCAACGTAAGGCTTTGACTATGGCAGTACAGTAGGCAATTTGCAGTGAAGTAGAGGTCGAGAACCGACTGAAATTTGAATTTGAATATCGAACTTTACCGAGTACATCTAGCTTTACACATACTTCCGGATATTGGATCAGGCAAGTCCAATCCGTCAGTTCTTTTCTTCTCTTTTATTGGGCAAAAAGCCCAACCCATTAATTATATTCTCTGAAAGATGGTCGTGTGAAATTAATCAATATTTTTTTATCGAAAATAAAGCATGCACGTTGATTCTCGTATGATGTATTTGCACAAAATCAATCATATTTGTGAGTGTTAATTTCGAACACATTAAGAAAAACCTTCAAGTATAACTAATTTGTAATTTTTTTATGCAGTAAATGTTATCTGAAAGTAATGTGTAAAATTATATCATGGAAAGAAAGAAATTATATTATTGAGTTGATTTTTGATCTAAAAAAATAGTTGATTAGTACATATATTTTCTTAAAATATTACTTTATATATAACCTTAATCTCAAAACCCAAAATCTCAAAATCTTAAATCCTAAACCTTAAATCCTAATCTTAAAATCCTAAACATTGAATCTAAAATCTTAAAACCCTAAACCTCAAATCCTAAATCTCAAAACCCTAAACCTCAAATCCCAAATCTCAAAACCCAAAACTCTAAACCCTAAATCTCAAAACACTAAACCCTAAATCTTAAATCCAAAAACCCTAAATCTTAAATTCTAAACCCTAAACCCTAAATTCTTTTTAAAAAAATAATAATTTTAACCCTAAACCTTAACCCATAAATAATTATTATATTATTTAAATTTTACTGAATGTAAGGATATTAAGGTAATTTATAATTTTTTTCATTTCATTCAGTGACAAACTAAACATTATAATCCTAATTTCAAGTTTGATTCCAATAATCAAATCAAACAAAATTGTTTCTTTTCTATTCTATTCTATTTTCATTCTCATTCTCATTCTAATTCGGATTTGGATTTCGATTTCAATTTCATTCTACGAACCAAACGTCACTTAAAGTAGTAAAATAATAACTTAAAATCCATAACATTAATAAAATATGGATGACTTGAAAATCTTTAGACAGTAAAAATTTAATGATGAATAATTTATTTATATATAAATCTTCAAATAACACAACAAAGACAGTGGATTATTATTAAAATTCTTTATGAGTTATATTTTAAATATTAATTGTAGTAAAATTATAAAATATACATAATATCTTATTTTATTAATATAATGGATTTACATGATAATAATTAATAAATTAATAAATTAAAATATCTAATTTAATAAAATTAATGAATCAATTAAATATTAAAAAAAAAATTTAAGTTATATATTATCAGTACATATTATATATATATATATATATATATATATATATATAAAAGAATCATGTAATAAACTACCGTTTTTTGAAGAATTACTATGAAATATATATTGAAATAATTTTATTATCTATAAAAAATATAATAATATCAATAATAACTTTTAAAATTAAATTAGGACAAGAAAATGACACAATTATTTAATTTTTATTTTTTAATTTAATACATTAATTATATTTTTATTATTTGATTTTTTATAGATAATAACGATAAATTAAATAAAATTTAATTTTAATTAAATTATAAATATTATTATATTGATTAATTTTAAAAAAATTAATATATTAATTATAAACTAAACATAAATAATAATTTAATTACGAGGATAATTTTATAAAATATAATTTTTATTTTAGATATTTATTTTATATTTTAACGATAATATATTTTTCATTATTTTAATTCATAATTTTATAAAATATAATTTTTATTTTATATTTTAAAGATAATATATTTTTGATTATTTTAATTCTTATAAATTATAAATAAATATTATTAAAAATTCAATACATTTATTTTGAAACTTTAACTCTCTCCCATTTTAATTTTGATTCATTTTTATTACAAATTAATAAATATATTTTTAATATATTAAAATAATTATGTAATGTAATTACACTTAGTTAGGGGATTTAGAAAAAAAGGAAAAATAAAATAAATAAAATTACGGGTTAGAATTAGAGGAGAATAGGTCCAAGGGTGCTCAGTACGCAGTGTCCTACCCTTTCTTCTTTCTTTCGCTGTATTCCATCCTAGCCATGGCGGATTTAAACGAGGGCAATCAAAACTCCAATAAGTTCCAGAAATTCCAAGAGCCCTCTAATGTCAACGAAAATGAAGACAAAGACGACGAAGAAGACGAAGTAGACTACAAAGAGGAAGATGACGATGAAGAAGAAGAAGAAAACATCGAACAAGTACCACCACGACTACGGAAGCCCATATCCCCGGCTGGTCAGGTGCGTGAGAATAGATCGAGGCTAGAGAATCTGGTCGGCCGAATGAGGAAAGAAAAGGTCCCTTTGAGAGTCCACGATGTTATTATCAAGGGCAATGCAAAGACTAAAGCGTATCTGATCGAGTCTGAGTTGGAGCCATTACTAAAATCCACGTCTATGCAAGAGCTTCTCGATGCTTCTGGGATTGCCATTTCGAAGCTTCAACAACTTGAGATTTTTGACTCGGTCCGCGTCACTCTTGATTCGGGTCCACCCGAGTTGCCTGGCACTGCTAATGTCATTGTCGAGGTCGATGAGATTAAAAGCCCTCTCTCTGGCGAATGCGGCGCTTACACTAAGCCAGCGGTACCGTCTCCTTATCCTTGATACATATATTGGCATGAAATTTGTCATGTTAGGGTTTTTTCTTTTAACATGGAATTGGCAATTTGTTCTTTCTATGTTTTGTTGCTGAGAAATTTGGGGAAAATGAATTGGTAAAAAGATTTAATGGACCGGCTAGGGCATTTATTTTCATGTGTACGGTGAGAGTTCTAACGTGGTTGGTACGCGCTGCTGCGATTTTTCACTGCGCTCATTCACTTTATTGAGTATTGACTTGATATGAATTAGGGAAGTATATAACAAGGTGGAGTCATAATGAAGTTCACAGTTAGTGTGCAAAGTCGGTGTAATATAGATATTTTCTATGGGTAATATTTTTGGAACTATGTAGAAGTGGGATCTGTTGAGAGGTTTAAGATGAATAATTCTTTTCTTAATATTCTGCATTTTGCAGTTCTTCAGAATTTGCTAGCTTCATTTCCTTTTTTCCTTTTTGTTCAGCTTAGATGCCTGTAGTAAACTGAAGCATTTACGTACTTACTATTTTCAAATTACATGTCTGACTATTTAAGCGTCTTTCTATTTGCTGTGGTTTGATGATTATGCCTCATCATCGAAGGTGTAGGCCATAGGCTTGCTTGGGTGCCAAGCCCACCTAGGGGAATAGGTTACTTATGGTTGGCACACATATTTATCCCATACCAAGTTTAATGCATAACCTGTTGTATGGCTTATTAAATTGTATGTTGTTTTTGTAGGCTAGGTCTTGGACCCTTGAAGGTTCACTGAAATATAAAAACTGGCTTGGATATGGGGATCTATGGGATGGCTCTTTGGCATACGGCCCCAACCAAACATCTGAGGTAAGTGCTGGCGTGTATTTGCCTAGGCTGAAAGGATTCATAAGTCCTGTGGTGGCCCGAGTTTTCCTGCTTTCCCAAGATTGGCTTGAGTTCTCTTCTTACAAAGAGCAAAATTTGGGTCTCTCTCTTGGCCTAATTTCAACTAAGCATCATGACTTGGCATACAATCTTGGATGGCGAACCTTAACAGATCCTTCTCAGATGGCTTCTAGGTCAATAAGAAGGCAGCTTGGACATGGCTTACTTTCATCTCTCAAGTATACATTTAAGATTGATAGAAGAAATTCACTAGTGAGGCCAACTCGTGGTTATGCATTTGTTTCTACTAGTCAAGTTGGTGGCCTTGTACCTGATCATCGCAGCTTGCGGTTTTTACGTCAGGTTCAGTACTTGTGTTTTTCTTTTTCCTTTTGGTGCTATTAGTGCCACTATGATACTGCTCTAGCTTCTTGCAAAGAGCTCATGGTTGTGGTGTAGAATAAAGTTATCTAATTCTAAACAAAGTTGGGTGAGAAAAACTAGCTCTCATAGAAATCAGTACATGAGTGTTTGATAAGTATTTTAATAGTGCTGTGAGTTGTGACAACAAAAACTATTTGGTTTTGAATGTCATAATTTCAAATTGGTCTTGCAGGTTCCAAATATTAAAATAGACATGGCATTTGCATACATTAGCCATATGGTAATAATATATAAATGAGTGGAGATTTAGGAGCCCAAGATTCCGTCTGAAAAGTGTGTATTTTCTAAATCAATTTTCCAGAAGCTGATTTCATTCGCTTTCATATCACTTGTAACTGCCAGATTATTTACAAGCTCTTAGGAAAAAGTTTTACCAAATACCTTAGTCTGAAAAATTCTTCAAAATCATTCTTTTAAAAAATCAACCACAATACGAAACGGTGTCTCAGGTATGACTGTATATCTGTTTCTTGATATGTAACATTTGAAATGATGAGCAAAATGTGAATCACATTGACAATCCTTCATTTGATGTGGTTAAGTTTTATTCACAGTGAAAACTACATTTGTGGCGCTTATAATATTTTTGAATACAATATGTGTGGGGCTTTACTTTTGAGAGAGATTTTCTATATATCTTCAATTTTTTGAGGAGAAATGAATCAAGCTACTTAAAGTTGCCAAGAATAAAACCAAGAAATAACTTCTTTTTATTTTCACATGTATTATCAGTATAGTCATGCACCATCTCTCTCTCTCTTTCCTCTCTGAAACATTCACCTAATTTATAGCTCAGTTTTTATTATTTTATTGTTCAAAAACTTATCGTTGTAAAATTTGAAACAGGAGCTTGATATTCGTTATGCAATACCTTTTGGATTTTTTAATGCTGCTTTGAACTTTGGGGTATCTGGTGGTGTTGTTTTTCCATGGGGAAGTGGATTCTTGAACAAGCCATCATCTCTTCCCGAAAGATTCTTCTTGGGTGGAGATTTCTCTCCAGTTTGCACCTTGGGAGGCCCAAGAACCGTCTGGGGCTTTAAGACAAGAGGAATAGGCCCTAGAGAACCAAGAAGACAAATAAAGGATAAAATTAATGAAGAAAATTTAGACTCTCCGGGAAGTGATGTTATTGGAGGAGACTTGGCTCTTACTGCATTTGCAGACCTTTCTTTTGATCTTCCAATTCGTCGTTTAAGAGAACATGGAGTGCATGGACATGTTTTTGCAGGTTCTGGGAATGTGGCAAAGCTAACAGAGAATGAGTTCCGGAACTTTTCTTCTCGGAAGTTCTTTGAGTCTTTTCGAACCTCTGTTGGAGCTGGGATTGTTGTGCCTACAAAACTTTTCCGTCTAGAGGTTAGCCTTCATATCTGAATCGTTTTATATTATACTATAATTGAACACGTTTTGTTTAGCAATTGCTATTGAGAAAGGATGGTCTTACTCCATAGTGCCTAAAATGCTGGTTGTCTAGAAATTTGTGTCTGATTTTTCTCTTTCCTGTTGATTGTATTCCGAGGTACATTAATAACCAAGATCTTAGAAGTGAAAGTTTGTTACCATGCACTTCTCTAACCAATCCAACCTACCAAAAAATTGATCATATTGGATCAATTTAGGGAAAAATAAAATTGCTATGGCATAGAACCTAAGATTTTAGGAGGATTCCATTAGGGGAAAAAGAGAGAACTTGAGAGGATATTCGTATATTGAAAAAACAAAATTTCCGAAGTTATTTCATATTTGGAAGTTGGCATTTCTGAAAATATGGTACGTTGGGAAAAAATCTACAAAATTAAGATAATAATGATAGGGACACTATTCTCTTGATTTTATAAACGTCAAAAGACTTGCTCTGAGGTTTATCTTATATCATGTTTGATATGTTACGTGGTCCTAAAGATGTGTTTCCTCCATTTAATGCTTTATCATGCAGCACAGAGTTTGGCTATTAAGAACTTCCCAGATCTTGTTAGTAATGATTCCTATGAAATAGTGCAGAATAACATCTTTTCCTCTTTATTTTTCTGTAGAACTATACATGTAAATATAGAAGCATGCTGCTTTGATTATTTATACTGTTGTTGGGTCTTGACAATTGTGGTTTTGTTGTCAGTGCAATTACTACTACATATTGAAGCAGTATAACGATGACCGTGGGAAGACTGGTTTTCGTTTTAGCATCTCAGCTCCAAGTTAGGAAGTTCAATTTTTGCAAGTTTGTTTTACTTGGCAAGGACAAGATGGTGCACTAAACTTGTCGTTTTAGGTAACTGAGGTGCCTTTATTTTAATTTTGTTTTTACTTGTTTTACTTTCTGCTTCAATGAGCATTTCAGCTTTAGACGGTGTTCAATTTTTTTTGAAATTTTCAAACATTAAACTGGAAATTCAAAATTTGTGATATTTGTAATGCACAAAATGAGGAAAATAAGATGGTATCTTAGATGTTGGAATATGTAGCCACCTTATGTTGTACTCAAAACCATCAAATGGTCAAATATCCGATTGTTTTTCTGCAGTCACAGTATCTGATTTACAAAAGGATCATCAAGTAATAAAGATGTCGAAATTATCTATGTCTATAATTCTGATATTTAGCTCGACTATTGGTGTTGCTTTTATCCGCACTCTCGATGTTTAGTCCTGAAATGATACCCTTCTTTTTTTAAAAATGTCTATTTATCACATATATGTGCAGTAGTTAATTATAGACCAGAAAAATGCTATTCTTATTATTTTAGTAAATAATTGTCGGTCACATCCGATAAAGATGTGTTATTCTTTTGAACTTATTGAATTTTTTTTTTAAGTTGGGCAATTTTTGGGAAGGTGGGGGGTGGATTTTTGTCCTGGTTAGATCGGTTTAATTTTTTAGTAGTAAAAACAAACAGTGAAAAAGATATTATGATAACTTTTACCTAGCATTGATACAATGGCCTATTAATGAATGTAAATTGGAACACGATTCTTCGACAATTATTTTTGAGCTTACGAATGACTAAATTAAACATGACTATAATGTTATGTTATTTCCCGCGAACAATGCAAAAACGATTTAAGAATAACTTGGCCTACTCTTACTAATCTTCATTCAAAAACGATTCATAATATCTCGCCTGTGAGATGGAAACACCTGAATGTAGAATCATACAGTCTATACGCTAAAAATTATTTTCTTGGGTTGCCAACAAAACTTTTTTGATCAATCATGCTTTAATAATTCAGAACAAAAAAAAACTACTTTTTTACTCCTTACTTTTTTCTACTGAAGAATTTCTAAAGGATCACTTCGTAACAAATATTTCAATTTCATCAAGCAGCAACTGGAAAAAGAAGGGAAAAAGAAAAAAGAAAAAAAGAGGGCATGATAAAGAAAAGAAGTCCCACGTGTCTTTGTCTAAAAACTGAAATTATCACCCCCATTTTAGTAAATGAAAAAAAAATATTTGAAAAATTGAACATCCATTATCCAAGTCTAATCAGATTCTGGCCCATGTAGGCCCAGTTCGGTGGCTTCGGAAATGTCTAAACACACACTCTCTCTCATATTAATGAAGTCACATGTGGTGGCCCCCCTACAAGTCAAATCTAATTGCCTTTTCAAGATCCAATGAGATATTTGGCAAAAGTCATAATAGACTAGTGGAAAAAGTGATGAAGGGGAATAGAGCCAAGAGGCCCAATACCATCATAGCAAAATCCCAACTCCCAAGTACTTTTGCTATAGTTTTCCATCAAAATCCACACGCTCCACTTTTCAATCCGACTCACAGTCACATTATCAAACAAAGATCTTATATTTAAAAAAAAAAAAAAAACAAATTATCACTCATTACGATCCTCTATCACATATTTGGGCCGGATTTTTCGGCCCATATTATTATTTTGAATTATTTTAGGAAGTATATTATTACTTAATGAAAATAAATTAAAATGTGTAACATTTATTCAATTTCTATGTAATTATTAAAAAGGGGTAAAGATTCAAAATGAAAATATTAATTTACTTAAATTTTATTTTAAAAATAAAATATATATAAAATAAATGAATATATAATAATAATAGATAGTTTTATAACGAAATCTTGTAAATTTTTTTTTAAAAAGAATCTATACTAAGTAATAACATGAAAATAATCATTGAGAATAACTTTTAAATTTATGGATCCTTATTTCTTTTTTGTTTTTTTACTTTTATGAAATAAACTAAGGAATAAGAATGACTCCTTTCCCCTGGTTTCTTTCCTTTGTTAGTAAACACACTATTAGGCTAGTCCATAATCATAGCAATATTTGCTAAGGTTATATTTTTTTATTATATTAAATGTGTTATTGCATATGTCATTTAAAATTAACAATACATTAATTTGAGTAGTTGAAAATGTGGACAAAGTGGCAAAAAAAATCTATTTTTTAAAAATTTAATCAGATATACAGGACATATAAAAGTGAAATAAATAAATTAAATTTGTTATTATCGGAGCAAAGTTTAAATATTTAAAACCACTTAACATGAAATTGATTAATAAAATCTACAATTATTTTAATACAAGCTAAAGTTTTGTGTAATAATTTTTCTAAACCTCAATTTAATAAATTGTGTACCCTATGTTTATGCTCAACCATTTAATTTTATATATTTTCGCTTAACTAATTTTATATCTTATCACTTCTGTTTCAATCAATTAAATAATTTTTTATGAATTTTGTTAGAGAAATTATAACAAAAAATTCTCTATGCAAGACACATATTTTATTAATGATTACTATAAAGAAAAAAATTATTGAAATAATACGTTGGGTAGATCTTTTCTCAAATTATTTTCTAAGTGGAACGCACATGTATCATTAATAGTTAAATTAGGGCAACAAATGGACAATTTAGTCTCTCTTTTCTTCTTTTTTATTCTTTTCCCCACTAAATGCTAATGTTGTAATTCTCATATCCGAAACACTCCATTCAATTTTATGGAAATGCATTATCGTCCAACCCATAATTGTTGGAAAAAAATGTGATATACTATTATTTGATAAAATATTTTATAATTATTAGATTATATACCTTTTATAATTTATTAAAATTAATCAATTTATTTCAATTGCTACCAAGACATTAAAATTAAATATCATAATTACATATAGCATGAATTAGTTGATAAGTATGTACGTAGATTAATATGTTAAGTTTAAACAAATATAAATTATGAGATTTATTATAACTAACTTAAAAATTTTAAAATCAAACTATTAGTTTTCAAAAAAATTGTAATAAATTATTATTTTTAACTATAAATAAAAGTTTTCAAAAAATAATATATGGTAATTTGTTGATTTAACATAAATTTTGGAAAACGACGGCCAACAACCAAGTGGGCTCATGGAGGTGAACCCTATACTCATCCTTCCTTTCATTACCACTTACTACCACATTGTGTTTGAAGTGACATTTTTATTCCTTCCTACTCAATAGTCCATACACCTCTCATAATAATTAACAAGAGGAAAATGACGAACAACTTTCATGAGTAAAAATTTAAGATTAATTTCCTTTTAAAAAAATAAAAATAAAAATAAAATTACTCTTAATTTAATATAGACAATGGAAATGAGACCTAATTAAATCATCAAAACTAGTTGATCAAACTAGCTTGAACTCAACTTGAAGGTTATGGGGGCACAATCGATGGGCTTTCTATGGTTCTTTATTCCGAATGGATTGGATTCATGTTAGAATTCTTTTATAAATTAGCATAATAATTTCTTTAAATTAATTTTATACAAATAACTTGTTAAATTTTAGTAAGTATTTTATAATTTTATTGTACCATAATGAGATTGTTTGAATATATTAAATTATTGGTAGCATCCTTTTAGTCTTTTTAGTTATATCTTTTGGGTCCACCGATCGATCTTTTTGTTAGTAAAATATGTTATTTAGTTTTTATTTTTTATTTTTTATAATAACTTTAAATCTATTAAATGTAAATTGAATAGTTAGATTTAAAATTAATTACATGAAATCATAGAATAAACAAAAAAAAAAGATTAATCTTTTAATATTTTAACTCTAAACATGCAAATTAATGATTCATTATTTTAATATTTTAACTCTAAAAAGTACGGCATAAATAAGTAAATGATTCATTAAAGGGGACAATTTGACCATTTAATATATTTCCATCCAAACACCACTAACTCAATCTTTCACATATTTCCTTTGAGTTATTTTTGAATCTCAATAAAACAGATAAATGACTTGTTATTTTTCTTTTCTTTTTGATTTGTGATTGATAAAAAAAATATTAAATAATATAAAATATTAAAATTTATCTTTAATCATTATATTTTTAACAAATTAAATAATACTAGTTAAAAATAAATTAATTAAATAACACTTAAAACTTAATCTAATAAACTAAATTACTTCATCTCTTCTAATAATTTTACAATTGACCCACTGTGCTCTTTGGAAATGAAAAGGTCACACAACATGTTATATTATTTTTTATGAAAAATGGCTTGTGGTGTATGTTTGCTGGGAAGAGAAAAATACCATTTAACCAATTACGTGGACAACACATCATTTAAAAAAAAAACAATTGTAACCTGTTCTTATACACTATTATCAATATGCTGCATCATGAATAAGAGGTCTTTTGTTTCGTTTCGTGGCTATACTGAAAACTATGATTTTGATATTATTTTTTTCAACCTTTCAACCACTTCTAATAACTTCTTTATTATAATATATCACAATTAATATAATAAATAATTATTAATTAAAATAATATAATTTATAATTAATTATAATAATATAACGCTGATAGTAATAAACTTTTTCAATATATTCAATATCTAGTCAAACTAATATTTGTTTCTGAACATTTAATGTAAAATGTCTTTTCAAAACTAGCTCTTGTAATTTTTAGTACTTTACTGGTTTACCCTCAATTATCTGACCCCTGCTTGATAGTGAACACCATGCAAGACAAGACAGACATAATAGAGAGAAAGTTATGGAAAAAAAAAAAGTAACTAGTAGCCCATGTGGGTTTGGAAGTTGGAACGTTTTACTTTTCACTTGAGGAGCAAAATAACTGAAACGATACAAATTACTTCTAAAATGTATACAATTTTTATTGATTATTTGTTATGTTATTAATAAAATATATAATTTATTTTTGGGTGAGAAAAAGTTAAAATTTTTGAGGTATTTATATACTAACAATACCAATTCTCTATTCAAAAATACGAATGATTGAGCTTTTTATATATAGATGACAGAGAAGACATTGGTTAGTTGCAAAATAGAATGTGGATGGTATAAATGAAGCAAAATGAGAGGTTGTCATGAGCCCCGTTCAAGTTCTTCATGTGCTGCTTGCAAATTCCTGAAAAGAAAGTGCACAACTAGTTGTATATTTGCACCCTATTTTCGATCAAACGAATCCGAAAAATTTGCTAAAGTTCACAAAGTGTTTGGAGCAAGCAATGTGAGCAAAATTCTTAGTGAAGTCCCTGAGGGACAACGTGAGGACACTGTTAATTCATTGGCATATGAAGCAGAGGTAAGGCTTAAAGACCCTGTTTATGGTTGCATTGGTGCCATAGCTCTTTTGCAGACAAAGATGATTCAACTTCAACATGATCTGGCTATGGCTAGATCTCGCCTCGCTCACGTTCACGCTCAATATTCCACCAATTCTTCTTCTTCTTTTTTGCCCTTGCCCTTGCCCTTGTCCTCGTCCTCATGTTCATCATCTTCTTTCTATAACATTATGATGGATAGCATCAACGATGCTTCTATAGCTGCTGCTCTTTCTGGCTGGACTGAACTGGATGCTAATTTCAGTAACAACAGCTCAATGGAATTTGGCCAATTACAAGATCAGATTAATGATTTTAGCTATGTCCCTTATGTATTGTAAAAATTATATGTTTCTTCCTCTCTCTCTGTTGTTGGAACCTGCTTATGTATTACCTTTATCATAAACAAGGTGTTTTTTTTTTTTGTATATGTATCTTGGAGAGTAGAGCTCCCGAAGAATTAACATTTACCCTTAAGATAAATGTTTCAAGGGATGTTCTTCGCCATGATTTTCAAATAATTATATGTGTCACCAACTTCGGTATGAGATATAAGAAGCTGCTTTTAACGGTGACAACACAACCCCTAACCTGCAATATCCAATATCTTAACCTTAGGACTATACTTATTTAGATCAAACGGTATATTGTTTGGCTTCCACTTCTAACAAGAGAAGGGTAAATTGCCTGAGCAAAGGTGAACATTTGATTTCAACCTCGGACTATTCAACTGAACTTTGGATAATGAGTGCATACTTTAATGTCACCCCACGTTTAGATATTACAGATTTTAACTCATAAACAAGATGATCATAATAAAATCACTAGTCAGACTTATAATTAAAAAAAATCTTTTAAAGTTGTTTTCTTATAAACTTGGTGTGATTTAGAGATGATGATTCTTATTGTAGACTAATAGGTGTACCACGTTCTATTAAATTGTTATTGATGTTGATTTTCATAAACAATGGATTGGAAGATTGTCTTAGAACGTACTAGAGGTAATTACTGAAACAATGATGTCGTATATTTTTAAAGACATTCGAATATTCTCACTTATAATATAAAATATGAGATTAAATGATGTATAAACTTATATGAATATATACATAGGAATTATAATTAAATTTGTACCTATTACTTACTCATTTAAATAAATTTTATATAATATCATGATTATTTATCTGTATTTATTTCTTTCAAATAATTAAAAAATATTTAATGATTATATTTATTTCTTTCAAATAATTAAAAAATATTTAATGATTAATTATCTCTTTAAAAGATTATCTAATAAATATGTGCATTTATAACTCGTCACGAATTAAGTTAACTTGCGAGACGTTATAATGATTGAGATCACTCATCACACATTATGTAATATGTATTAATTTATACCTAATAACTTTAAAAAAAATAAAAATTTATAATATTTTTTAAAATAATTACATTATACATGTACTCATGATGGTTCCAAAAATCACTTTGTTTGTATAAAATAAATATTTTAGTTATTTTATTTTCACAAAAAATACTTAAGTGACTCTCTCGGTAAAAATAAAACATGTTTGTAATTTTTTAAATAATATAATATTATTTTATTAACAAAAATTTATAATAAAATAATAAAATATTTTTAATAGAGACAAAATTATCATTTCTTTATACCATTCACTTCTTTTATGGTTCATTTTTGAAGCCAACTATGAAGCAAAAAATATAAACATTTTTCAACTATATTCCTTCATTTTTTTCATAGATTTTTTTCAATCATCTCTGGAGCTAGTATATTGTATTTGTTTTCTTTTTCAATTATGGAAAAAAATAGGGAGGATTTATAGAAGAATGAAAGAAAAAATGAAGAAAATATAATTAAAAATATTAATATTTTAAGCTTTATAACTGAAAGAATGTCTCATAAATTGAACCATAAAAGGAGGTAAGAGTATAAAGGATGAAAAACCTTAAAATAATATTTTTGATCCATTAAATGTATTTTATTATTTTATAAAAAAAAGAACTATTACTAAAATAATTCCAAAAATGACTAACTTGTCATATTTTCACTAAGAGGGAGAGACCTAGGTGTGCATCATGAAAGCAAAATAATTAAATTGTCCACTTAGACACGAATAAAATGACACCTAAAGTCTAATCCGAGCCCTAAAAAGAATTATACGAAGGTTCTGATCATAAATTGCAATAGGCTCGAGGCTAGCTGCTCAAATTTGAGTTATAGGAGACCAGACCGTTGTCACTTGATCATGATGAATCGTTTAGTTACCTATCTCTATACAAGGATATATCTGCAGTTGAAAAAAAAATTATTAATTCAAAGATCCTAGCATTGGTTAAAATCTTTCAATAATAATGTTAGCTTCCCAAGTTCTTCTCAGATCCAAATAAAGATTGGAAACCAGACAATGCATAAAACCTGAAGTCCCTTAAAGCTCCAGTTTTAAACATAGTACACCAAGAAACATAGTTTGTTTTTTATTTCCATTAAAAGAAGTTTTCTAATTATGGTTAATCTGAAAAGATAACCATTTTACTTCACACGTACATCAATTAATACATGTAAGAAAGCAACAAATCATGTACACGATCATTACAAAAGTTTTAAGAACTAGCCACATTTCTTCCTAAAGCTTCGAATTTGCAATGGCGGTTATAAATCAGAGACAGAGATTATCCTTTTGTGTTAGAAATCCATCACAAGATTCCATACATATTTTCCCTAGACGTGCCTTCCTTTTGAACACGTGGTAGTGTTATTGCAATCCTCCCTGCAACTTCTTACCTGTTGATATAAACCATGACCACAATGAACTCTTATGATATGCAAAATGATCTCAGGTAGAAAAATAAATGTTCAGATCATCAAAGAAATTGTACAAAGAAGCGATTGTGGTTTTAACATTCCAATTAACTGGGAGATGGTAAGCAAGAGAGAGCAAATTGCAATTACTATTTCTTTGTTTCAGGAGGAAGATGCTTGTACATGCTGTTTAAGGAGTAAGCTATGAGTGGATATAGCACCAATAGCTCATAGGACCAAGAATTTACTTCAGAGTTACAGATTTACTCAATAATCTGTTTAAACATCATGCATAATTGCACGGCGTGATATCTTCATATCAAGCAAATGTTATTAGCCCATATTTTGTATCATCTTTTCAAAATTGGCAAGACTTTATACAATTGTATCCATCTTTTTTAATATCATGAAAACTGAATAGCAGGAAACATCGTCTTAATTAAAATTCACTCATGTATTCAAGAGCTTGAGATGCAACCCTAGTATTTATGAAGCTCATTATAAACGTCTGAACTAAATACCCTGCTTCACAATCAGCATAACCCCAGAGATCTAAATACCTCTTGGACCTAATCTACAAGTTTTTATCTAAAGTTCAATGTTCTTGCCCATTCTCAAGCCAAACATAGTAAGGAAATAGATTGCTTCTTTGTGCAAAAGCAAGCTTGACTTTCTTACCTTGAAACTAGAGAGATACAAGTACCATTTTTACTAACAGCATTTCAGCAATTCATCGTTCCTTTTCAATTGTTAGAAACCCAAGCCTAATTCAACCTAATAAGATCTCATTGAATTAAGGATTATTCAAGTTTATAAGCACCACTACTGTCAAACTCTTGATCGATGTGCAACTGAAGGAAACTTAACAGCCCCTTTCCACACAGACAGAGGATGTCTCACAAAACCACAGTGAGACTGTTAAAGACAAAACTCAAGTCACCGATCAAGTCAGGCCCAACTCTGATACCATGTTACGAAATATTGAACAATTATATTGTATTCTGTATCTTAAGGAATATACATGGTACTTTTATATAGGAGACACAAATAAACTAGATGTACCTAAAGCCCATGTATATCTATTAACAAATATGATATACATTATCAGTTCTTCTCAAACTCAAGGTGGATATAAGAACATCTTGAGATTATCAACTAAATTAAGAATGCGTCTTTTAGGAAGTGCCTTAGTGAAGATATCTGTAAGTTATCGTTGGAAGAGACGGAGAAAAGTTTGAGAGCACCATGTACAAGATAAGAACGAATGAAGTTATAAGTTGTCCAAATTTATAAGCAACACTTGTGTCGAACTCCTGACCGATGTTGAACCGAAGGAAACTTATCACCAATGTTCTACTTCTACCTTTTCAGGACGATACATTTTATAGTCTAGCAAATATAAGATAGATAGATAGATACTCGGCTTACTTTGTAAACCAAACAATACTCCCCGAAAATGATTAAAACAATAACTTGCAATCAACTGCCACTCAAAGAATCAAATCAAGTTGCTATAAACCCCCACTGCAATGGCTTCAATTCGGAATTCAATTAAGATCCCGAATCAAACAAGAAATCATTTTTCTTATTTATTGGGGGAACACAAAAACTAATGGGAAAGAAGAAAACTAGAATCCAGAGATGAAATCTAACCTGAAGCAGAGGAGGCACGCTTAGATCGCTTGTTCTTCTCGATCTCCACTCGAGCATCCATGAACATGTTCAACCTCTGGAACTCTAGGTCTTTGGTGAACTCCATCCTCTGCTTCTCGAGCTCCAAAATTTGTTGCTGCTTAGAGCTCTCCATCCTCTCATATATTTCCCCAAACTTCGATATCGCCCTCGCCAATTCCCTACAAGCCGCATCATCAGATAATCCAACAGTCTCTATTGTATGCTTCCTCACCACCACCTTCCCATCAAACCCCACTCCCCTTCCGTCATGGCCTTCTTTACCTTCCTCTTCATCTTGGTCCTCGCTCATCGAACTCATTGGATATGCCAACGGGGGCTTAGGGCCAGGCCTAGAGCTGGAGTTGGTGGGTTTGGCGGTTAAAGTACCGGTGCTGGTTATGGGCTTCTTGTTGGACTGGGTAAGGGCGTTAGAGCCAATAAGGAATTCGAGACGGTGATAGAAGGGCCAATTTGAAGGAGGGGGTTTGGCCTTCTCGGCCTTATACTTCTTCTTTAAGGTGTCGATGCGGTTCTTGCACTGAACGTCCGTCCTGAAGGGCTTAGCACCATCTTGATAACGAGAGTTAACGGCATCGGAAACTTCTTTCCAGTCCTTTTGACGGAGATTTCCGCGGTTGAGACTGAGATAACGGTCTCCCCAGACGTCTATGAGGACTTTGGTGGCATCTTCGCTCCAACAGTCCTCACGACCACCGGAGTGGGGTCGGGTCAAAGTTTGATGAGCCGGACGATCCATGTGATGAGATGCCGGGTCGGGTTGGAATACAAGTATTTTGCCGGAGTTGGAAGAGGTGAGGAAGAAAGGTGAGGTTGAGAATAAGAGATGAGGAAAAAGGATCGGATTCGAGGAGAGCAAATTGGCCGAACATTGTGACCGGCGGTGACGTCAGCTCCCGTATTGGGTTGGACGGAACGTCCTTAATCAAAGACTTTAAGCAAACTAACCTTGGTGTTTTGACTTTAAGCAAAATACCTTTGGTGTTTTGACAGGTAACACTCCCATGTCTACTAATTTAATTTTCTATTTAGCAAAAAGTAAAATAACTTTTATTTAAGTTAGGATAATTTGAATCATTATATAATTATTATTTTTAAGAATAATTATTATAAAAATAATATTATTTAATTTATTGTTATAAAAATTATTTTTTATATATTTTTAATATTTTTATTAAAAAATATGATATATTATATTATTTTAAATACTATTTAATTATAAGGTGATTTATTTAAATTTGTTTAATATTATTTTTATTATTATTTATTTTAATAATGTTATTTTTTATAATTTTTAAAAAAATTTAATATAAAAAATTCAAAAATATTAGTTAAATATGACAATGATAATGTTATAATTAAATTATTAATGTCATATTAAAAATTTTATTCATTAATAATACAAAATTTAACTAACAATGAAAATAAATTAACCTTTTTTATATGATAAAAATAACTATGAAGATATATTCGTGGAAGTTATTATATTTTTTAATAATGCAAAATCATTGTATTTTCAACTAGAATAGAATGGAGATCTCAAAGTGTTAAAAGAAGAAAGTTATAAAAAATATAACATTAAACTTTAAATTTAAGATAATTTTAATAATTTGATGTGTTTTTTAATTTAAATGTTATTAATATATTTTTATTTTGAATTAATAAAACTTACTTTTCTTAAAAATTATATTTTATTTTACAAAATTAGTTTGATAAACATTTTTTAGTTTTAATTTTGATACGTAGAAAATAAAATTTGAACATTGTTTCTTGATAACCAAATTTTAGTTTTCAACTTTTTAAGTTCTAAAATATATTTTTAAATTAAATTTGAGTTTTTTGATCATTATAAAAAATGTTAAATATTATGATTGAGTTATTAATTTTTAGTGTTGAGAAATAAAAAACTAAATTTTTTGAATTTTTAAATTTAAATAATAAAAATTAAAAATAATTTATCAAGCGTATTTAATTTTAAAATAAAACTAAAAACTAAAATAGTTATTAAACAAACTTAAAATTAATTATAATAGTAAATCATCATGCATGTCTTTATATGTCCTTCTTTTAGCATATTTATAGAGGAAAGATAATTAAAAAATTAATAATTTTTTTGTGTTTATTAATAATGCTAATAATATTAATATATTTAAATATCCTTTCAAAAATAATAATAATAAATATAAAAAAAACAAACTACATTTTATAAATTTGATAAAGAAAATCAAAGTAAAATAACTCTTGAGTTTATGGGTTATTAATTCCTTTCTATTTTATTTATAAAAAAATGTGAACGTGAATGTGAATGATTCTTCGAATCTTAAAAGATAATTATTATAAATATTTAAGAATTAATGGTACTCAAATATTAATTCAAATGAAAAAACTTCCACGAAAAGCTTTTACTTCTCTCGCAAAATAGAACATAGAATTCTTTAGTTTTCCCTTTCCAACTTGTGTTGGTTTATGATTTCCTTCAAACATTCGGAATTACTCTTATTTCAAATCCTCATCTAACTTCTTATGATATCTCATTTAAGTTTAATTTGTTATTTTGAATTTGTGTGCCTTAGTTCATTTTCATCGAGTCTACTTAATTAAAGCAAATATAGATAATTTTGTGTCAGAATTTGGATCACCTTGTTCTCATTATTGATCTTGGTGATCTTATAGAGCAAGCAAAAAGTGATTTTATATTTGTGACTGTGGTTAACACTTTATTGAAGAATAGAATCAACGTGGATCTTTAGTTACTCTTTCATAAAATAAATTGGGCTAGAAGATGCATTTGCTGATTTAGATGCAACTATAATAGATTTGGTTTCTTGAGGAATGGTGATCAAGTTATTTGGATATTGGTTTTAGTTTTACTAGGTTGATGGTTCTCAAATTATTGGTCAATGGTTATGAAATTGTGTTGTTTGATACTTGTCATGTTTTTGTGTGCTTTGATATTGTTTAGATTTCGTTCTGAACAAATGTTGAGTATGTTTTTACATTGTTTATATTTTTTTTAGGTGTCGGTTACTTTCTTGGTTATAGTTTTTGAATGTTGTTAGTATGTAGTTAGTTGTGTTTTTGATATTATTTATGTATAGAGTTGATTTTGTGTTTTTTTTTATTTTTTATTTGTTTATAAACGGTTATTGAATTGCTTTTTACTATACTAGATAATATTAGTACGTTTTGATTGTTATAAAATAAAGATATTTAATAAAAACAATAATAAATAAATAAATATATGAATACATGTAAAAAGCTCAAAAATAGAAAAAAATAATATATAATTATATATATTGAGTTAATAATATTGAAATTAAAAAATCTTCTTTCCTTTTCTCAGTTTCTTTCTTTATAATTCTCTTTCTTATTACTTTTTAATTATAAGTCTACGTTATAGATTACAAAGATATATTAGCTCTCCTTATTTATCTCTCTACTCTTTAGTTATTTAAGTCATTAATGCATAGCTTATTTTTCATTTCTTCTAATTAGTAAATGATTAATTCAAATCATTTATTACAAATCTCCACCTTGACTTGAATTTCTAAAAACCATTAAGTGATTATCTCTATCAACATGTCACCTCATGTTGTGACATCACGAATAACGTACATCTTGACATCAATATGCTTTGTTTTTGGTTAAGTGAATTATGCTCTCATTCTCACAAAACACGATAAAGTCTACTTGACTTGTATTGAAATCACTAATTAGATCTTTGAGCTACAAAGCTTCATTTCCTACTTCTATCGTTGTCATATATTATACCTCTATGGTCGACAAAGCAATAGTGGATTGTAACATCGCATGCCAATTTACATCACTACCTCCAAGAGTTAAAATATAACTTGTTAAGGACTTTCTATAATCAAGATCGCTAGCATAATTTGAGTCACAAAATCTAGTAACACAAATAGTAATCTTATTTGTTCCTCTTTCAAAGGTTAGACCTATGTCTATAAAGCCTTTCAAATATTTGAGAATCTATTTCACAACTTGCCAATAAGCCTTCATAGGATCAGATATATATCGACTAACAACCTCACTGCATAAGTAATATCTAATCCAGTACAAATCATGATATACATAAAATTCTCAAGTACACTTAGTAAGGAACTTGAAACATAAACTTTTCTTCTTTACTTGTCTATGGTGATATTTTTGTAGATAATTTGAATCGAGGTACAAATAGAGTACTAATTGGCTTTGCATTTTCTAAATTTATCAAAAACTTTCTTGATGTAATTCTTTTGAGATAAACACGACCTTTCATCTTTTTGATCTCGTATAATCTCTATACTAAGAATATTTTTTGCATGATCCAAATCTTTCATCTCAAACTCACCACTCAACTCTACTTTCATCTTGTTTATCTCGGCTACATGCTTACAAGCAATTAGCATGTCATCAACATAAAAAGCAAGTAAATATAAGAGTCATCAAAGAGTTTTCTATAGTACACACAATTATCATACTCACTTCGTCTATACTCAATATTAATCATAAACGAATCAAATCATTTATACTACTGTTTGGCGACTACTTCAAACCATACAGTGACTTTTTGAGCAAACAAACATGATTTTCTTTTCTTGGTACAACAAACCATTCAAGTTGTTTCATATAAATCCTTTCCTCTAAAACACTATATAGAAAGGTCGTCTTCACATATAATTACACGAATAGAACTATGCTTCACTAGAGAAAAAATTTCATTAAAATCAATATCTTCTTGTTTTATAAAGCCTTACTTTGAATTTCATTCCATCTTTCTTTTTGAGTACCTACTTGTAGCCCATTACCTTTTGATCGATTGTCTTCTTTACATACTCCCAAGTTTGATTCTTATAGTGGGATTCAAGCACTTCTTCCATGGCATCTATCCACTGTGATGCTTCATATCACAAGTAATTGTCTTATGAAATGACTTGGGTTCTTGTTCGTCAATGCTCTCTGCCATGTTGAGTGAAAAAGCAACAAATCCACCGCACTATTGTGGTGGTTTTATTTGTCTTCCTCTCCTGTCTCTAGCCAATATATATTCAGACTCTGTTGATGCAACATCTTCATGTGTCTCTTATAGTTCTTGATTAGGAATTTCAACCCTAAGCTCCACATTCTTATCGACACCATGAACTTCAACCCTAAGCTCCACATTCTTATTGAAACCATGAACTTCAACTTAGTTATCATGGCCCTTATATGGTCTTAGACCATGTTGAGTGAAAAGGAAACAAAATCAACGCATTGTTGTGGTGGTTTTATTTGTCTTCTTCGCCTATCTCTAACCAATATATGTTCAGGCTCTGTTGATGCAACATCTTCATATGTCTCTTCTAGTTCTTGCTTAGGAACTTCAACCCTAAGCTCTACATTCTTAGTGGCACTATGGGTCAACTTGGTTATCATGGCCCTTATACGATCTTAGACCATGTTGAGTGAAAAAGCAACAAAATCACCGCACTGTTGTGGTGGTTTTATTTTTCTTCTTTGCCTGTCTCTAACCAAGATATATTCAGGCTCTGTTGATGCAACATCTTCATGTGTCTCTTCTAGTTCTTGCTTAGAAACTTCAACCCTAAGCTCCACATTCTTACTGGCACTATGAACTTCAACTTGGTTATCATGGCCCTTATATGGTCTTAAATTAAGTACGGTTGTCTCATCAATAAGTTTTGACACCTTAGGATCCCACAACTTGTACCTTTTGACACCATCTTGATAACCTATAAGTATGTATTTCTTAACTCTTGGTTCTAGCTTTCTTTTATTAATATGAGCATAAGATAGATACCTAAATACGCATAAAATTGAGTAATTTTCCATAAAGTCTGAACACATCTCCACTGAAGCTTTGTAATCAATAGTTGTAGAAGGAGACATGTTTACTAAATAGCATGTAGTGTTAACTGCCTCTACCCAAAATTACTTAGGTAATCTTGCATTAAAAATCATGCACAAAGCTTTTTCAAGCAACATTCTATTCATTTGTTCTGTCACTATTTTGTTGTGAGGTATGTCTCACTATTCTATGACGAGCTATACCTTCATTTACACATAACTCATTGTTACAAAATTATAACCCGTTGTCTATCCTGAGTCACTTAACCTTCTTCTATGTCTGCTTCTCCACAAGAGCTTTCCATTACTTGAACTTGAGGAATACATCACTCTTTTGTTTCAAGACATAAATCCAAACTTTCCTTGAATATTTATCAATGAAAGTCAACATGTATCTCGCTCCATCATGAGAAGGAATACTTGAAGAGCCTCATTAGTCTAAATGAATATAATTAAGAGGCCCACACGTTTTGTTACTAGTACTGAACTATACTCTTTTTTGTTCCCATAAACACAATACTCACAAAAATCCAATTTTCTAATCTAGTATCCACCGAGCAAGCCTCTCTTGCTAAGCTCATCCAATCATCGCTAACTCATATGGCCTAACCTCATAGGCCACAAACAGGTTCTGTCATAATCATAAATAGAAGAAATTGAGGCAAAACCTACCTCTGTGTAGGATATATAGTATATTTTTCAATTTTTCTTTCATAACTATTAAGACATCTCTAGAAACTCTTTATATTCAGCTGAATATGAATATCCAAGAATGTTTATAGTGCTTAATGAAATTATATTCTTTTGAAGTTCAGGTATATAACTCATGTTGGTTAATGTTCTCACAATACTGTCATTTAGCTTGATGTGCACTGTACCCTTACTAGCTATGCTACAAGCTCCATTATTTCTCATTAAAACTTTGTCATTATAAACCTCTTAGAATGTAGCAAATCAATCTCTGTTGAGCATCATGTAAAAAGTACATGTCAAATAAAGAATCCAATCATCATCATTATCGTTAGGTGAGACAAAGAGAACATTTTCGTCGTTTGACTCTTCTGAGGTAAGAATAGCTCTGCCAAACTCTTAAGTACTCATTTTGTCTTTACGAAGCTCAAGACAATTTCTTTTCCAATATCCTTCTTTTTGACAATTATGAAATTTGTTGTTATTCTTTTTATATTTGTTGTGTGATTTAGATCAATGTTTTTGATTATTCTTCTTCTATTATTATGTTCTACCTTAAACCAACCAGCCTTAATCAAAGCTAGTCCTAATCGTTGGGTCGTCTCTTCAATTCTCAAGATTGTAAGGTTATTTTCATTTTCATCATGGACAATGAACTCCTTCCAAAAATTATGATATTCGTTAAATTATCATAAGATCTCAATAGGGAATTAAGAAGAAAAATAATTTGATTCTCATTATCTATTGTAATATCAATATTCTTTAAATTAAGAATAATTTGATTAAATTTATTAATATGTCTATGAATAGAGACACATCTTTCTACATTTAGAAATTGTATAATTATTTTTTAAATAAATATGATTATACGGAGATTTTATACTCACTAATTTTTCTTATAACTTTTGAGGGTCTTTTCTCATTATACTTCTTCCAAAACTTTGTCACCTAGGTTTCTATGTCTCCTTTTAATGCTATTTTACATTCCTAATGTGTGAGAAGAAGAAGTATATTCATTTACAATAAATTAAAATTATTTTTTCAAATAAATATCTCAATATCAAATTTTGTTAAAGTTATAGTTATGATATTAATTATTGTAAAATAAGGATATTTAATAAAGAATAATAATGGAAGAATAAATAAATATATGAAAATCTCAATAATTAAAAAAAATAATATATGGTTATATATTGAGTTACCAATATTTAAATTGAAAAATTTTCTATGCTTTTTTCTCTTTAATCACTTCCTAGTTTTTATCTAAGTTATGGTTTACAAAGATGCATTTTATAATATCATATCTTAAATTGAGTAGAAAATCTCTCTTCATTTTTTATTTGTTTTGGACTTTAATACATGACTTATTTTTATTTCATAAAATTAGTAAATAACTAATTCAAGCCATTTACTACCCTTTTGGTCTCTTTAATGATCTTCTCTGGGAGTCTGGTGTTAGATATCGTTAGAAACTGGACTCCTTGAGCAGTTGGGAAAGTCTTTCAAGATGGGGTTGTTTTTAGCTTGTGTTTGTGTAGCTTTTATGATTTTAGGGTTGTAATTAGATGATGAAGACGATAACAAGTTAACAACAGTTTTACAATTGAAGAAAAATTAAGAGTAATTTTTATCCTGCATTGAATTCAACACAAATTGAAATAAATTTTGTTTAACAAGAGAGTATTAATTTGTAGTAAGCCTTTGAAAATACTTTTACATTTATTTATAAATAAAAAATAGAACCAAAAATGACCATATGTTTTTCTATTACGCAAGACGAGCGACGTTTATATTTTTAACATGGATTTGGTAGAAATCTTTCAATTTGTCACCCATTTTCAATCCTCTCTTATCCATTTCCTCCAAAACTAACCTTGCCTCATCAAAACGATTCAGCTTAATCAACCGACTAGCCAAACCCCCAAAATTCTCATGGTCCAACCACGTGTCCCTCCCGCTATAAACCATAACAAACTTCACAGCCTGGGCATAGTAGCCCATCTTCAACAGCGCATCAGTTACGTACACGTGTGTTGAGTATAGAGTCGGCACTCCATCGTCCACCATCTGCCTCAACAGCACCATAGCACCTTCTACGTTACCAGCTTTACACGCTCCCAACACTAGAGCGTCGTATGTACGCGTATCGGCCCTTATTCCCTCCCCTTCTACTAATGTCAGTATTTCAGCCGCCATGGTCAAATCTCCGATGTAACAATAACTCATCAAGAGATAATTATAAGCCGTTAAATCAGGCGTAACCCCAAGCTCAGTCATAAGATCCATAACTCGCCATGACTCTTCCATCCTCTTTTTCTTCGAGAGCGTGCTGAGTATGGAGTGAAAGCTACACGCGTTCAAGCCGTAATCACCACGAGCCATGGCTTCAATCAATCTTAGCGATTCTTCGATTCGGTCAAGCTTGCAGAGGCGAGCGATTAGAGAATCATAGGCGCTCTTTCTGGGGAAGCCATTGTCGAGGCGAGATAGGGTTTGAGAGAGGACATCGAGCATGGAGAGGGAAGATTCGTCGTTGGTAATGAACTTGAAGGTGTTGGAGGTGTTGAAGCAGCCATCTCTCACTCGCTTGTTGAGGAGGTGACGGAGCGTGTCAAAGTCCCTCGAACGGCCAGCATCATTAACGAGATCGTCGTAGTAGGTTGAGGTGGGATTGTCGGGGAATGGAGTTGGGCTAGGATATGTGAAGAAGCGAGTGGTAAGTTTTAGGATGGATTGGGAATGAAGGATATTATTCTTCGGGGCTTTGCGGAGGAAATACATTGTTTGTGATAAAGTGATACCCCAACAGGGAATGGAGGTTTAGAGGAGTAGGGTTTAAGCTGTCGATGGCCATGGTTCAGACTTCAGATCAAAATGGTGACGTTGGGCTCTTGTTGAGTAAGCCCAATGGATGTGCAAGGAACCCAAAGTGATCTTTTGGGCTAATTCTTTTCTTAAAATTTTTATATGTCTTGAAAATATTTAGTTAGGGAAAAAAAAATTTTAAGGTATCCGGAATTTTTTTTTCTTTTCTAAAATAAATATCCTTGATCTATAATTTACATAACTTACTCTTTAATATTTTAAAATTTTAATTTACCTCAAATTTATTTAAGAGTCTTACACTTAATCGTGAGGTAACTTAATTTTTTTTAATTTATTTCAAAATATATAATTTGATCATTATCCTTTAAAGCATTTGATGGTTACAATTGAAATATCATATTATACATTTAGGCATTGTGGAAGTTTAGAGGCTAAGTTTTATTGACAGGTGTATGAGTAATAAAGTTATTAAAAATAAAATCTCAGAAATACCCTCCTACTTCTACTTTAAACGGATCACTGGGACTTCAGGGGAGGTGGAGACGTAAACAATTTTGGAGATGGCCCACTCAACTGACCTTTAATCTCACTCATTTGTCCCACCGCCACAATCAAAAATTCTCTCACGATTGTTGTTCTCTACAAAACTAAATCTCAAAGCAAATTGATAAAAGATACTTTTTACAAATCCTATATATATATATATATAAGCCACCATTATTAACACTACGTCTTTCCTTTAACACTAATCGCCTGGTATTCAACCTAACCCCTATGTTTTGTAAATATTTTTTTAAATTTAGTTCATGTAATTATAAAATTTATACTTATAGTCTTATGTAGCTACACTACTTATAACTGATTTCTTAATTTCACCTAACCACCGATATATAAAAATTGTTTTTAAATTATTTTAAGGAAGAATTTTAGTCATTTTAAAAAATATTAAGTTTGTTTGGTCATTATTTTTAATTTTTTTTTTGAATAATTAAAAAAATGCTCATGAAGATGTTTTGTCTAATTATTCTAAAAATTTATTTTCTTAATAAAATATTTTTCTATTTCAAATTATGTGAGTAAAATAGGAACATATAAAGAAAATTAGTATTTGTGCTAGAATTTAATACAAGCGGTAGTTTATTTTATTTTATTTTATTTTAAATGAAGTAAAAATGATTCATTAAAGTCACAAATGAGAAAAAAATAGTAAAAATGGCTTATTATGTTCATTTTTATTTTGTTGTGTCAACATGTTAATAATGATAAAATAAAATAGTGCTATTTTATCACGTTAATTGTCCTTTTTTTTAATTAAATTATTGTATTTCTTGACTCATATAGAAAATATCACGAATTTTTATCGATTTATCTATTTATTATATTTGTTTTTGCAGAGAATATCATAACCTTTAATTTGAGAACATAATAATTTGCCACAAAACTCTAACTAATTAACAAGTTGTTAAAAATATTATAATAAAAAGAGTAAAAGCCAGGTACACTATTCAGTGTTATATATATTAATAATTAAAATCCATCAAAATATACAAATAATATGTATCCAGATATACATATGTATAAGTTTTAATAATAATATATATATATATATATATATATATATAATCATTACTTTTAATAATGGTAAATATTACCATGTCTTTTTCCTATCACATTACACTCAAAATAAAAAATATAAAAATTTGAACAAATTTGTCAAAGATCCGGAAAGATGTCAAATTAAAAAGAAGATAACTGTAATCGTGAGTTAAGACATTCACGGTAGTCATTGACTCATTAGTCAATAGTCATCATCCTCTTATCCAAAAAAAAAAAAAATTCATTACACATATCGTTATATTATTAAGAAAAAAATGTTAAAAAATTATAAAAAAATAATATCTAAAATTTATAATAAAAAATAATCTTAAACATAAATTAATTATATTATATTTAATTTTAAACAAATTTAGATATTTATAGTTTAATTTGAATTATATTCAATTAAATAACATTTAATATTAAATAATTTTTTTAATTAATAATAAAAATATATAAAAGAAACGTAATGTGTTAAAGCTAATTTTTGCTGGTCATGTTCTTTGCTTTCTTAACAATTGATATTTTGATGGATGAAATGTGAGAATTATTTATAAATTTTTTGAGAATATTTTATGAATATACTTTTTGATTTGATTTGATTTAAATTATATATTAACCATACGGTAACGTCGTAAAGTTGAAAGTTGAAAGTTTAGCATTGATAATTGATTAGTTGAACAGTAACATGAATCAATAGTATTACACCAGACATATCTAACACAAATCCAGTCAATTTTTTCTTCTTCATGCTTTTTTACTTTTTTAAAAAAAATATTTTAAAAATCACGGCGAAATAACTAATTGTTTGTGAAATCAAATTTTTATTTTGAATTAATGCAAAATAACCACTTAATTTTAATTTTTAATTTTGTATATTAGATCCTTTTAGAAGAAAAATATATGGGAGATATATCAAAAATGTTAGATGATGATTACAAATTCAAAAGTTGTTGATACTTACTCTTAGAAATGCAAAAAAAAATAATAATAATAATAAATTTGATGAAGAAAACAAAATTATGTAACCAATCAAATAAGCAATGTGAAGGAAATATTGAAGATGGATTATTAGGCTTTGCTTAGATTCCGGTAATTTCAAATAAGAAATTAACAAAGTTAGTGGATGATAATAATGTTATATATGACAATTGAAAAGGCAACAACCACCAATTATAACAAGATTGTCAAACATATTATTAAAAAAACAAGTTGTGGATGTGATTGAAACAGCTTCCTTCCACCCATACAAACCCAACCCCCATGTGTCACTTTAAAAATCCAAAACGGAAAACAGAGAAAGCCAATATGTTCACCTAACTTTGAGTCACTAGATTCAGATAGAGAGGGGATCTACAAGGTATTATCTCTCTCTCTCTCTGTTTGATAAATTAGAGACACTGAGTAAGAAAATTTGTTTTTAAAAAAAAAATTTAATTAATCTAACAAAAATTTTTTTGTTTAATTAGGACCTATGTGAGTCTGTCTCTGTGTCCAACCTTCTAATTACATGCTTGGCTTGGATCACATAGTATCTTCAATTTGGCAAACATAAATCTTAATATATATAATAGAATAATATCCCTAGTCTCTTTTGAAAGTTCAAAATATGATTAAATAAGACTAAAGAGAGATTATTTTAAAAATTAATAGTACAAGTTGTTTTTATAAGTTAAATATATTAATATTATTTTTATACTTTCCCCTAGCTACCACACTAAGTTAATGGCACGATGTTTCCACTTAGCGCATCAAACTTAGTCAGATATAGTCTAGCAAAGCATATAGATCTATCACTTTTATGGTCAAAAATTAGGTTAGATTGAAGTACCAGTGCGCTTTCAGACAGTAAAAACCAGTTTAAAAATATTTTAATCTCGTAAATTTTATAATAAACACATGAATCATTTAATTTTATAATTACAATAATTTAATAACAACTAAAATAATACGTGTTTGTGAGATTATGTTTCTGTAATGGATTTCCGATCAAATGTGATTGATCCACATAGAGTCTGACAGATACGAATTTTTTTTCTTCTCTTTCTTAAATTATACGTTTTAATTACACGAAAGATCATTTAAACTAAAGATATAATTTTTTAATAAACAAAATTGATGTCTATGTTAAGGGATACATGGATATTTTTTACCCTATAATTATTTAAAATAAATATTTTTATTTTGTTATTAGATATTTTAATATTATAATTATGAAAATTGATATTTTAATAGTGTATTTGCAAAGTAGCAATGTGATTATATATAAGTACCACAATTTCTTTATTACGATACTAGAATGACATTAATTTTAATTACTAATATTTCCTTTCATAACATGTTATATATTTAACTTCTACTTTTTTGGTTTGATTTTTTTTTGTTTAATGATTATTTAAGAAAAACAAAAACTCATTTATTAACAAAATTTATTTGATCTTGGTCAAATTATTATTGTTAATGTTAATAGTTTCTGTATTTTTATATTTCTCTGTTTTAATCTTTTCTTTACAAGAGTTAAGATATATGTATACAAGGAAAACGATAATTAAACAATAACCATAATTTTTGCACATCCATGTTTTATGGTCCACTAATATTATTGTCTGTTCCATGTTTTACTCCACTGAGCATTGATATATGTCACCGTTGCAGCATGTACCACAACACACACTAACACTCCCCCTCAAGTTGGTGCATATATGTCTCTTGTGCCCAACTTGTCAAGTGAATTATATAAGTTCTTTACAGACACAGATTTTGTGAGTATATCAGCCAATTGATCTTCTAATTTAACAAATGGAAGCTGAATAATCTTTTCTTCAAGATTCTGTTTGATGAAGTTTTGATCCACTTCAACGTGCTTCGTACGATCATATTGAACAGGATTGTGAGAGATGACAATAGTTGCTTTGTTATCACAAAACAAGCTCATTTCAGAGTTAGGAGCAACACTAATCTCAGTTAGAAGTTTTTTCAACCAAAGGAGCTCACATATTCCCTTGACCATTCCTCGAAATTCAACTTCAGTATTAGATAATGCAACTACCTTTTGCTTCTTGCTCCTCCATGTAACAAGATTACCCCCCACAAAAGTAAAGTACCCAACAGTAGATTTCCTATCTTTGATATTCCATGTCCAGTCTGAATCAGTGTATCCAACGACTTCCAATTGATCATTCCTTGAAAACATAAGTCCTTTCCCAGGGGAGGATTTTAAATAACGAAATATTCGCATGACCGCATCCATATGGTCTTCACTTGGGCAGTGCATAAACTGACTCACGATACTCACAGCATAAGCAATATCAGGTCGAGTATGAGATAAATATATGAGTTTACCTACTAACCGTTGATATCTCTATTTATCTGCTTGTACTTGGTCCACATATTCTCCGAGTTTATGATTTTGAACCATTGGAATATCGACAGGTTTACAATCTAGTAGTCTTGCCTCTATCAATAGGTCCAGAGTATATTTCCTTTAGGAAAGACATATGCCTTGTTTTGATCTTGTTACCTCAATGCCTAAGAAGTATTTGAGCCCTCCCAAATTCTTCATTTCAAACTCATTTGACAATTGTTCTTGAAGTTTAGAGATTTCTTCTTTATCATCCCCTGTAATAATCATGTCGTCTATATAGACTATAAGGGCTGTTATTTTCCCTAATCGATGTTTTAGGAAAAGAGTATGATCAGAGTTGCTTTGTTCGAACCCATATTTCTTCATTGCTGAACTCAACCTACCAAACCATGCTCGAGGTGATTGTTTTAGTCCATACAATGCTCGTTGTAATCTACATACAGTTTCTTTTCCTGATGTAACAGTATATCCTGGTGGGATATCCATGTAAATCTCTTCTTCAAGATCACCATGAAGGAAGACATTTTTTACGTCAAGTTAGTGCAATGACCAATCTAAATTTGCCACAAGAGATAACAAGACTCTAACGGCTTTTAGTTTAGCTATAGGTGAAAAGGTTTCTTGATAATCTATTCCGTGTTTCTGTGTATATCCTTTTGCTACAAGCATCGCCTTGTATCGATCAACTAACACATCTGCTTTATACTTAATGGAGAAAATCCACTTGCATCATACCATCTTCCTCCCTTGAGGCAACTCGCTTAACACTCATGTGTTATTCTTCTGTAATGTCTCAAATTCCTCTTTTATAGCTTGAGCCCATTTTGGATTAGATAAGGCTTCTTCAATGCTACTTGGAATTTAACACGAGGAAAGTGTTTGTGCAAATGCCCTGATAGGTTCTGATAACTTTTGAGTAGATACATAATTTGCTATTGGATACTTGGATTGTCGTTCTTCTCTTTCTAGGGAGTATCGATTTGGAGGTTTGCCTCGATTGTGTCTGAAAGGTAAAACAGAACCAACAGATGTATCTATAGCATAAGTTTGTAAAGGTGTGATAGGATAGCTTACCTCAGGAGTATTCTCAGTAGGAGGATCATTGGGTACTAGAGAGTGGAGGGGTACATCAACCACTTCATCTTCTGGAGATTCAATTACTACTTCAGCTTCAATTATTGGAAGTTCAAACTCGGGTCTAGATACTAGCTCTTCTATATTATTGGCACGATCCGAGTATGTTGGATCATTACTAGTGTTTAATATTTCAACATCAAGCTAATTTCTTTCTTCACCATAACTCTCCTCCTGAAGAGTGCAATTGGATACCGGTGATGGGAAAAACCATTCTGATTCGAGGAAAGTGACATCCATGGTAATATAGGTTCTTTTAGTAATTGGATCATAGTATTGGTAACCCTTTTTTTGTACGTCATACCCCAAGAATATACATCGGACAGCACATGGATCCAACTTAGTTCGTTGATTTTTGTAGAGGTGGACAAAAACAACACATCCAAATATGTAGGGCTGAAGTATCAAAATAGTAGGCAAGGGAACATGATCGGATAATACCTTTAATGGAGTCTGAAATTGTAAGGTCTTTCTGGGCATGCGATTCAGTAGATACACAGCTGTAGTAATAGCATCACTCCAGTATCTACTAGGCATATGTGCACTATTTAGTAAGGCCCGAGCAGTTTCTAAAATATGTCTATTCTTCCTCTTTGCAATCCCATTTTGTTGTGGGGTTTGTGAGCACGAGGTTTCATGGAAAATACCATGGTTGTCCAAGTATGTTCGAAATTGTTGATTAACATACTCCCCCCTATTATCAAACCGAAAGATCTTAATTTTTGTAGAAAATTGTGTCTCAATCATGGTATGAAACAAGTAAAATGTAGAAAATACTTCATCTTTATGTTTAAGAAGGTAAAGCCATGTCATTCGTGTACAATCATCAATAAAAATTACAAACCAACGATGACCCGACGATGTAGTTACCGGGGAAGGTCCCCAAACATCAGAATGTACTAAAGCAAAAGGAATCATATTTTTATGCTTACTCATAGAATAAGATACCCTATGACTCTTTGCTAAAATACAGGTATCACATTTGAAATCTGAGTGTGGAATATTTGAAAATAGACTAGGTAGTAAATGCTTTAAATACCCAAATGATGGATGCCCAAATCGACGATGACATAACCAAATTTGTCATTCCTGGTTACTAACCGTGTGTTGCATGTGATGAACTCTTCCTGAACTGAGATCATCCACATAATATAACCCTCATCTCTTAGTACCACACCCAATGATCTCATTGGTGAAAATATCCTGTAGGAGACAAAAAGTAGAATACATCAATACTACACAGTTAAGATCTGAAGTGACTTGGCTTACAGACATTAGTTTGTTTGAAAGAGAGGGTACAAGTAATGTATTCGATAATGATAACGAAGGAGACAAAGTCACTGTTCCAGCCCCTATAACTGGATAAGTGACCTCATTGGCATTGACAACACGGCTCCGTCTCGGCTAAGTTGTATTGGAGAGATCTTTTGAGTCAAATGTCATATGATCCGTAGCTCTAGAGTCTAAAATCCAATCCTCATTATCACTACGAGTATGAAATGATTTACTTGAAATACCTGGATCTTGGGAAGATTTGGTCTGAGGAATAAGGGATAGTGATGTAGTATTGGTAGCCACAGTAGCTTTCCCAGTGGTTTTCCTCTTCTTCCTTGTTTGAAGATCATTCCACCATTCTGGATACCCATGTAGTTTGAAGCAGTTTTCACGGGTATGTTTGGAGTTTCCACAATGACCACATTTCATGTCAGCAGATGATGGATTTCCTATGGATTTCTTGCTACCCAAAAAAGTTACTGGTTTTGGTGGCATCGGATTATGGTGTCCCTTGATCCCTTTGTAAGCCATAACTGCTCCGAGTGTCGTATCTGCACCTGTGATTATCACGGTCTGCCTGACCTATTCCCTACGGATGAATCCATAGGCTTGTTCCATCCTAGGAAATGGTTTGATCTGAAGCATATCACTTCGAGTTTTATCCAATCTATCATCAAGTTCATCTAGGAAGGTATACACTTGATCTTCCTATACGATGGAATTATATTTTTGTATATCAATCGCACATTCCATTAGATTAGGACGACAAAAATCAATTTCACGCCACAACCCTTGAAGGTCATTGTAGTATTTTTCAATGGATCCACCCGCTTGCTTCGTACGAGTAACTCGACGGTGAAGATCATACACTTAAGATGTGTCTGTCCCATCATAGTAAGTGGTAGCAGCATAATCCCAAACCTGTTTCGCAGTTGGGAATCAGATAAAATTTGCAATCAAGGAGAGGTCCATCAAATTGATCAACCATCCTTTGACAATGGCATTTTTAGTGCGCCATCTCCTAAATGAGTGGTCGGTTTCAACAAGTTGAGGAAAATCCCCATTAATATATCCCAATTTGTCTTTGCGAGAGATATACATCTCCACCACCTGGGACCACAAGGCATAGTTGGATCCTCCCAACTTGATACTAATGGGAGCAGTCGACGCTTCAGTTAGAGGAGGTTATGAGCTGATCTGAGCTCTAGTTAGAACTTCCGTCATTTTTACCGTCAAATCTTCCAATATGAAATTGGTGGTTAAATCTCTAGATTCCGTCATGAAATCTAAAATTTTTTTCCTTCCTTTTTTCTTTTTTTTTTACACTTCGCACACAACTATATATAGAACATTTCGTAACCCTAACATTTTTTTTCCAAATCGCGTAGCTTCCTCTACGTAACCCTAAATTTTTTCCTTCCAAATTCGCGCAGCTTTCTCTACGTTCCTCAGCGCAGCTTCTTCGACTGCGTTCCTCAACTGTGTTCTTCAACTGTGTCCGAGCCAGTCATCACTTCCAGCTGGTGTGAAGCCACAGTTGTTGAAGGCTTGCTTTGTTGTGATAGAACCCTAAATGTTTTCCTCCTGGTAGAGCAACGCCTTCCTTCTTCTGATGGACGATCAAGATGGCCGAACCCTAGCCAACCACAACATCTAGATGGAGCTTCCACCTTTAGAAGAGCCGTTGGTACAACTTGTGATTTCTAAACCTGAAAAAAAAGTTCACAAAAAGCAAAGGAACTAAAGCTGTTGTTTTTTTTTTGTTTACAAGAACTAATGCGTGCAGATTTTTCTTTCTATTACTCTCATTTTTTCGTCGATACTTGGAACCATCCTCATCATCAATCTGATCACTGCAAATTTTTTTTTGTTTTACAGAATTGCAGGGCTGAAGAACAGTACGACTGCCCCACAGTAGCAGCTAGAATGGAACGTAGGAACTATGATGACTCCAACGAGCAGCTTGAACAGCTACCCTAAATCCTGGCCAAATAATCAGCCAAATACCCACAGATTAACACAATCTATTGAGCATATCACACCAAATCAGTCAAAGGAGAACAAAATCAACGTAACAGGTAACTTATTCTTTCATTAGGACAACCAATAACTCTGTTCTGATACCATGTCAAATTATTGTTGTTAATGTTAATAGTTTTTGTATTTCTCTGTTCTAATCTTTTCTTTACAAGAGTTAAGATATATGTATACAAGAAAAATGAGAATTAAATAATAACCATAATTCCTACATATCCATGTTTTATGGCTCCACTAATATTATTGTCTACTTCATATTTTACTCCACTGAATATTAGTGTCTGTCACTATTGCATCATGCATCACAACACACACCAACAATTGTTTCATTTTCTCAAGTCACAAAAAAAAAACTAACTTAAGTTAACCGATGAAAGTAAAATTGAATTAAAACTGGTTTTTAATTTTATTTTTTTAATTTCAAAAATAGTAAATAATTTACGTCAAAATGAAACTGATTTTTAATTTGATTTTAAACTTAAAAATGAAATTAATTATCAAATAACACTTATTTAAAAAAAATTATTCAAAAACTAAAACTTTGAAAATCAAATGGATTACAAAATAGGCACTAAACGACTAGGTAGTTAGAAGTATCATGTTTGAAAATAACAAGCCTAAAAGTATTAATTTTATGTTTTAGGTTAAGTACAACGAAAACTCTAAGATTAATTAATGGACTCATCTGAATAATCATAATAATTTGATGTCTTTGCTAGATTCGTACAAGTTGTTTAGTTGATATGGAATTAATTATTAGAATATTACAGCTTGGATTATATATATATATATATATATATATATATATATATATATATATATATGAGGCAACTGATCTTTTTTTAAACTAAGTATTAATAGTGAATCATATATATCAACGATGCAACTTGATGGATTGACGTACAATTTGTTTATTTATTAATATAAATTGTTATTTCATATTGGCTTTGTTATTGGAAACATATCATGCAATTCAATTATTATTTTAAAAGCAGTTGTCCATATATCTTTATGTTTATTAAAAGTACACATTAATTGTGCATGTTATTTTCTCAATATTGTATTTCTTGTTTTTTATGTAAAAGTTGGATGTTGTGGTTAGATCTGAGTCATCTGATTCTAATCCTTTCAAAATCATTTAATTAGTTTTCTGATTCCTGTGAATTCAGTCGACAAATAATACAAGCTACTTCCACCTTTTTCTTTGGTACGTTGCTTAGTTTCGAATTAATCATCATAAGAATCAGAAAGGAGTGTGAGCAGGATAAATTAATCTCATTATTTAATTATGACATGGAAATGAGTAGTTTGATTTCGTCATTTTATGTTGGACGGTCCCGTAATTTTTAAGAGTTTTAAAATAAATTTAAATTGTGATTTTATTGTTTAAATTAAATAAAATGAAACGTGTGAAATATACCTTACCTTAATCTTCACTTGCATTTGATGAATTTTTACAATTTTCACACTAATTAATAAAAGAAAGAGAATTGAGTCATTACCGTAAAATATAATTTTTTATTCTGTAATTATTAAAACAATCTCATGTTATAATTTTAAAAAATATTAAATTAAATCAAAAAATTTAAAAATTAATTTTTTTAATAATATAATAAAATTTATATATTTTTTAATAAAAAAAATCGCCAATAGTACCTCACCCTCTCCTTTTGTGTCTCTTTCTCTCTCCATCCTGTTCTATATTTTACTGATAAAAAAATATCGAAAAAATCAGTACTTAATTGGTTTTGTCTTCTTTCTCTCTCCGTCTCACTTCCTAGATTTTTTTTTTGTTTTATTTTTTATTAATAAAATATAAAAAGAGATAGAGGAGAAAGAAGGGAGGGTGCGAGACGGCTTTTGAAAATGTTTTTTGCTTTTATTTATTTATAAAATATGCAAACTCAATTTTACTCCTTTAAAATTTAAAAATTAATTAACTGTATTTTTAAATTACAAAAAAAATCGAAATCATGCTATTAGATAAAGGTTACCTTATAAGATCTAAATGATCCTCTAACCTTAAAATAAATTATAATATTTTTAAATTTTTTATTTTTTGATTTGAAGCTTTTATATTTTTTGAACCATGTGAAAAGAAATTATAGTTTTTTTTATTATTGATAAATTTGTTTTTTTCAAAAATTTTAATTATTTAGTTTTAAATTATTGAAGTCTTGATTTTAATTAGATTATTTGTATTAAATTACTGAATCTAACTAATTCAATTTAACAATTACTTTACTAAAATAACTATTTTGCACGAATAAACCTTTTTCCAATCAAATCAAAAAGTGTTAATACAATTGAGATTAATAAAAATTCAAAAGTTACACATGAATGCTCTGTGAATCAAACAAGGTTAAATCAATAGGAAAAAAATAAAGGTTAAATCAAACTTGTTTGTCTTATCTTAACAAATAACAAGTAGTAATAAGACAATTAGAAGGCCCAAGTTGCCAAGAAAAATAAATACAAGTAATAAAAAGATAAGCCCGTTATTATTAATTTTAAATGATTGGATAAGGTAAAAGAACAATAAAAAAAAATTAAAGAAGGAAAGAAGAAGATGAGGAGGATGAGAAGGGAAGTAGGTAAAATAGTTTGAGATGATTAATAAATGGATAAAAGTTTTGTATAGCATATTAACTTTTTATAAAAATAAAAATTATTATTAAAATTATACAAAAATTTATTATTCATATTTAAATTTAACTAGAGATATAATATTGATATTTAAAAAATATGAAATGAAATACAGGTAAGATTGACAAATATTTTATATTAATTAGATTTATTTTTTTATGATTATTTTAAATTAAATAGTAAATTTTTTTTAAAAGAAATGTTGTTATAACTCATAAAAGATATAATATTTTTACTTAACTTTTTAAAAAATAATGTACCATACGTACCTATAAAAACATATCCTAATAAAAAAATATCATTATGATTTGGATTTAATTGTTATTCATTTGATTGGAACCAATCTTATCATATTATAGTATTTTTTTTATTTAATACAAAATAAGTTAATGTATTCTTTTTAAAATATAACAATAAGTACTTCTTTCTAAAGGTAAGGTATCGATTTATCATTATTGTCATTTTGAATTAAAATTTAAATCTAATATATATAATTTTTAATTATTTAATAAAAAAATTAATATATATATATATTTTTTTTTGAAGTACCAACAGGTACCCAATTCGGTTAAGAAATCTAAGGTTCAGAGCAATTCAAAAAAACGTGGCTATAACTTGTACGATAGTAAAAGTGGTTATAGCAAAAAAAAAAATTAAAAAAAAATTTTAAAAAATAAAATCTAATATTAAAATAATTAACATCTTATATTTTTTTATTAAAATTTCATATTATAAATAATTATTTTTGATTTTCTAATTGTTTTTATATTTTTAATTATTCTATTTAAATTTATTTAAAATAAATATAATATCAAAATTTATATTATCATATTATTATCTTATTTTATCAAAATTAAGTATAAGAAGATGAAATAAGATTCTAAAAATAATAAATTGTATTATGATTTAATTTTGTATGTAAAAAAGCATATAAAATAATATATGAAAGAGTATATTAAAAAGTATTATTAGCCTTCCTTTTTGTGTGTTATTTTATTGTTAATTTTGAATTTTAGAGATAATTATTTATTTAATAATCATAAATATTTATTACAATTTTATAAAAGTTAATTTTATCAATATTTTATATATCTTGATAATTTTAAAAAAATTAAAATTCTTTTAGTATTTATATTAAATAAAACACTATATAAAATAATGAAAATGTAGGTTTCAAAAAATAAAAATAAAACTTGTTAAAGTAAAGTTTTTTTTAACTAGTTATATTATTTATATATTTTAATTAAGATTTAAATTTTAAATTTTTTATATACCTTGTTGGAACAAACGTAAAAGTTGTTTACTTGCTTAGTTGCTTTTATAGCATAAATGGTAGAGAATATTTTTATTTATTATTTAATATAAAATATATTTATTTTTATATAAATAATTAATAACATATTATTAAAATTAAGAAATTATGCTGAACGTGTAAATAACTCAAATAATTCTATTTTCTTCATTATTAAAATTAAGAAATTATATTTTACACGCGCTTTATCTGCAAGTGTTACATCTATTATTTACACAAATAATATCTTGGGCAATAAGCTTAGCAAAAAAAACAAAACAAAAAAAATCTCGGTCAATAAATTATCCAAAACCCAGGTCTGTCCAACACAAAATCCAATAGTAGAACTAAACCAACTTCTCTGTTCTCTCCTGAGATCAAAACAACAACGATATCGTTGAGTTGAGCCTCACAATGTCACTCCCATTTCCACAATGATCTTTCTTCTATTTCTTTTAAGCTTAACCATAATCTGCAATGGAAACTAAAGGATCTCAACCATTTCATTGGCACTTCGGTGAACTTGATGACAAAAACTTCCAAATCCATGGCCATACATTCTTCTTCATCATGGTTTTCTTCTCCATCGTGATTGTTATCGCACTCATATTCCTATACACCAGGTGGGTTTGTCGATATCGCTCGTTTAGTTTCTCCAATTCGTCTTACGCGCCTCGGTCTGTTCCTCTGTCTCAGTCTCCAGGTCTCGACCCTGCCATCATCAAAGGACTGCCGATTATTTTGCACCAAACGTCGACGTCTGATACTATTTGGGCAACTTCAGAGCAAGCCGAGTGTTGTATATGTCTTGGGCTGTTTGAAGATGGTGAGAAGGTGAAGGTTTTGCCTCAGTGTTCGCATTGCTACCATCCCGAGTGTGTTGACAAGTGGCTCTGTGCTCGTTCGAGTTGTCCTCTCTGTCGAGCTTCCCTCCGAGTTGACTCGGATCTCCCTCCGATCGAGATTGTCGTACAGTGAGACAAGATCATAACATCAACCACGAAATTCTGATGGATTAATTAATTGTATTTTTGTGTGGCTAAACTTTGCTCTGTTTTTTGGACAAACTAGCTAGAGCTAAGAAAACTTTTCTCAGTATATAATAGTCCTTATTATATTTTTAATATTTTTGTGTTTTTTTATCATTTTGTTCCTTTAATATTAGCAGGAGTAAGCTTACTCTGAAGTATCTGCTAATTTTTGTGAATTTTTCAGGATGAACTGTGATATATATGAATATATAAATATGACGGGAAACCAACTTTTGCACAGTTGGTCAACCTACGTTTCTGCATAATCTTTACCTTATTGGAAAATTAGCTTATCAAGTTGAAATGAATTCAACTAAAATTAATTATTAAAACACTGGTATGTACTATAGAATCACACTTTTCTTCTTTGTTTTCATTTATTTTCTTATTTATTCGATTTGAATCGTCAAAGTTCTATTATTCACCGGACTGGATCAACTGTGTTTGATGAAAGTTGGGACTTGGGAGTAAAGGAATATTCATGCCAAGCTTTTGGTGTGGAAAAATTACTCTATTTATATCATTATTGTTATGTGGTTGTTATCAAATTACTAGCATCGTTTCGATGCTAACCGAAGTATATATTCGGAATAATTATATTAAAAATAAATAGAAAAATTATAAAAAATAAACTTTTTAAAATTATAACAATAAAAATAACAAAATATAGAATAACAGAAAATTTTTAATAGATTAATATTTATCAAAGCTGTTCAGAGCCTTAAACATTAGAAGAAAAACACCATAGCTTGAACCCAATATACAAATGTATAACTCTCCAGAAATTTTAATTATGCTTTATCCTTTTTTTTTTGTTTGTATTCTTTTACCTAAACAGGTAGTTCCTGAGCGTATCAAATAGCGAAAATGAATAAAGAATTCAAAGATATTTTAATAATATTAAATAAAGTTTAATTATACGAAAATTTATAGAATTAGATGACTTTTTAATAACCATGTTTTATAAAAAAAATAAATTTAATCTTATTTTAAAAATATTTTCTTTTAACATTCATCACATAAAAAATGTTATTATAACAAAATTTCACTTTAATAAAATAAAAAATAAAATAAGTACACTAAAATTGAAAAAGAGAGAAACTCAATTTGAAATCAATCACAAAAATTGAATAAGTTCTTCATCCAGATCGAAACTTAATAGGATTCTACAAATATTAAATATTAAATGGGTTCCTCTAAAATTTATTTTTACCTTTATTTAAAATCTTTGCATTATGTTGTAATAGTGCTGAAATGGTATAATGGTACTGAAATAATAGGAAAAATAATAATAAGGGTAGAAATTACCTGTTTAGCCTGCTCAAAAAGCCTTACAATATTTATTTTGACAATTACTATTTAAAAAGATGAAAGTAAAACTTTTATAAAAATATGGATATTAAATAGATATCTTTTCCATATCATGAGTATTAAAAAAAATTATTTTAAAATATGAACAAAGTGAATTTTTTTACAAAACATAGATAATAAAAAAGCACCAAATCTAAAGTTATACATTAATTTTGTATTTTTACTTACACGGTGATTCAATCCACTAATGAATAATTTATCTTGAACCAAATACCTTGTCGTTAATCCTGTGTTCAAAAGTATATCCTCCTCCTTTTATCTTTATTTATTTATAAATAAGGAGAAAAAACTTTCTCAAATAAGAAATAACATTACAATTCAAACTAACATTTAAAGAATGAAATACATCATATATTTAAAAATAAAATCAAAACTAACAAATTATTATAGTACCAATGTATCTGTTAATGAACATATAAGAGTGTTCTATGATAACTGACCTTAACGTTTAAGTATACTATTTGAAATAATCATTTTTTGATAAAAGTAGATATAAGAACGTGATTGTAAAGATTCACCATATAAACAAGAAACTCTCCTAAAAATATTTTAACAAATACCTTAATTAAAAAAAAACTAATAACTTAATTTTAACTAAAGAGAAATACAATACCTATAAGTGTTTAAACAAATCAAAAATTGTAGGATAATAAAACATAAACAGAACATAAAATCACACAATAAACGATACTAGTTTCAACAACCCGAGACACTATCATTTATCAGGCGCCCAAAAAAAGAACACTATTATTAGGTAACGTCCCTCCCAAACACTGGAAACGATGCGAAGGATCACAAAAAGCTTGGTGACTAAGCAAGTAAAGGAGCGATGATCAAATGAAGAAGAAAACAGAAGAAAAATTAAGGATGAAGGCGATTGAAAGAATTGAAAATAGAAACAAAACATGTGGTTGGAAGAAGAAAGTTTGCTAATGAGGGTGAGAGTGCTGCGTTATGAGGATGAAGAAAACTAAGGATGGAGGTACTAAAGAAAAAGTGAATTGGAAGCCTTAAAGTTGAGAGAGATTAACATCTTTCAAAACGGAAACTTTCAGAGAAACCTTATTCAAATCAATTTTTTTTCTTTTTTTACAATAAAGAATAAATAGACAAATCTATTCTAATTTTTCTCTCCAATATGAAGCTTAGATATAAAGGTCGGTAAAGATTGAATAGGAATGTTACCAACTAAGCATGTATGTCTAGCTGGAGTAATCAAATGATAAGCCTACATATTGAATTCTGAATGGATCCATCTCATTGAAAGCATGAAAAATTCACTAAGCAACTTAATTGAGTCTTGAAGAATATGTTGAGAGTTCAAATATATTAAAGACCAATATTATATATTAAAAGCATCAATAACTATTTTTATATCCCTATCAATATAAATTGCTATGGTTTTTTTAATGTAAGTTGGAATGATACGAAAAGAATGGTAGCTTATGCTTTTTCATTGGATAAAGTAGTGGGAAATCTGATCTAGGAGTGTATAACTCTTCCATAATGTTCTGTGACTATGAAACCTAAACTTGTTTTGTTTTGTGTTCTATATTGCATCAAAATTTATTTTGATAGCATTTTGGGGTTGAGGTTTCCAAGACCTGGGAATGACAAAGGAGTCTTCAATCAAGATAGTTTCCTTCTGTTTTTTTTTTTTTGCTAAATAGAATATGAGAGAATTCATCAATTCTCTTAAAAAATCTATTTACTTAAAATTAGTGATCAATAATATTGTTATTGTGTACTATTTCATTACGTATCCACCAAATTTGTTCAAATATGATAACTGTAGTGAGGGTAATTATTTCTTTATCTATATACTTGGTTAACCATTTTATTAGTGGATTGAAAATGATAGATAAATAAGATTTAATGTCCAACTTTTCAGTGAAATTTCAAATAATATTTCATTTGTAGCTAAACTAAAAAGATCTCAGTAGTTCACATCTAATGAAAAGATATTCCATATCTTCTGCTTGCTTTCCACATAAAGAACAGTTTGGATCTTTAATAGTCATGAAAACACTAAGTTTGTTTTTATGTTTAAATAGTTATTAGCTATTTTTCAAAACAAAATTTTATGTCTTTATGAATTAAAGCTTTCCAAATATTCCTCCAAACAAGCACATGTATTTTGGATTCTATTCTAAATAAGAACTTTATAAACATCTTTAACAAAGAAAATTTGCTTTTCCTTACCATATCAGTAAATTTGGTTAGAGGCGGAGCGATCAGGTGGTTGAAGTTTCATAATGTAAGATATGATGTCCTGCACAAAAGGTGGATTCATTTTTTAAAAATCTTAAAACCAATTATTATTCTAAAAGTAAAGATCAATAAAAATTCAAGGAAGTTATTATTATGAGAGACTAGGTACCCAAAGATCATGCGAGATATTAATATTTCATATATCTATTTTCTAAAAGTTACTTTTATGTATCAAATCATGTGTCCAAGGCATACCTTTTCAAATATTTGAATAACTTGACTTTCTTGATGACATTAAGGAAGGAATTATGTTTTAGATATTTTTGCTTGAATACTTTAACCTATACTTTATTAGATTGAATTACTAGCTTCCGTGCACCTTTGGATAACATAGTTTTGTTAAAATCTTCAGTTTTATGAAAGTCTAAATCCCCTTCAACTTCGAATCTACATATAGAATCTCAATTTATAGGAGTAACTAGTGTTGAGAATTTGTATTATCTTTTTATCAACAAAATTTCATCAGAAAATCCATAATGTTACAAAAACTAGTTGGTAACTTAAAAACACTTATAGAGTAAATAGAAATAGTTTGTATAAAATAATTGATCATTGTTCATATGCTAGATTATGAAATCCCCTTCAACTTCGAATCTACATATAGAATCTCAATTTATAGGAGTAACTAGTGTTGAGAATTTGTATTATCTTTTTATCAACAAAATTTCATCAAAAAATCCATAATGTTACAAAAACTAGTTGGTAACTTAAAAACACTTATAGAGTAAATAGAAATAGTTTGTATAAAATAATTGATCATTGTTCATATGATAGATTACGATAATAATTTAGATTTTTAACTATCCAGCATGGTTTGATAATAAGTAATGATCTATTTATTTGAATATTAGTGAATATATTACCATGATAACTTAAATGAGTGTTTTTAGAAAAGAAATATTGAAGATTTATGTAAATTTATACACTAATAAGACCACGTGTAACACTTGACTAAAATATTTTTGATAGAAATTGATTCTTAAATGTTCACCCCTAAGTAAAAGGACAAATCATATGCATTTAGAAGATGAGAAATAGGGTACTCTGATTATATGTATATTATTTGATATTTTTAAATTTAGAAATAAGCCTTGAAAGACATTCTGAAACTATTAATAAAAGATAAGGAGATGAAAGATAATTTTGGCTTTATCCCTTGTGGATAGAAATTTTTAAAAAAAGATCTATTAAGCAAAAATGAAAAGGATATAGTAGAAATACATTAATAGATTAGAGTACATATATATTTTGAAAAATTTATACAAATTAAAATCTTTAATAAAAATTTTTATTAAATCATATTATAAGTTTTCCTTGTATCCAATTTATCCCCACTAAATATTTTTTATTTATTTTTTAATATTCTCTAGAATCCATCACATGTATGAAAGTTACTCGATAAGAAAAAATATTATCTTTGAGATAGTTTATTAATCTAGGATTAAAATTATGTTGAAAATGATTTGAGAACCAAAAAGAAAATATATCCTTGCATTGTTATTATACTCAGAAATTATATAATATGCTTATTCATTAGATTTGAAGTTTGATCTTTTTTTTTATTAATAAAATTTTATATCATTATAATAATTTTTATAAAATATAATATTTAATTATTAATTATTAAAATAAATAATTTATTTAATAAATAATATATTCTAATAATATTAAAAAATATCTTTTAAAATAATATAAGTACTATAAATTAAATAAATCTTTTATTTATTAAATCATAATCTATCACCTATCATGTTAGTTATGTAAAAGTTTTTTTAAAATTAATTTATGGCTAATTACAGAGATATTATTGGGGGTTGGCCTTTCAGTTGTAGCTGTCGTTTATTGGAGATGGTGTAAAGCAGTAGAGATATTATTCGTTATTTTTATAATAATTAAATAATTTTTTTTTACTAATTATAGTAATTGCTTTTACTCAACATTGAATATTTATGTGATTTAAGAAAATAAATACACTAATAGTTCGTTTCGTTATTTTCAATCACACAAATCACTGTCTTATCAATGTATAATTTCTCATGGACTCGGTCACACACACTAAGTCAATGTTCAATATAGACACTTCACATTTCACATTACTGTCAACTCGTGTGTGCTTGTCAGGCTTGTTTGGTGCATGAACCTAGCAGCTTGTCTCGATTCAATTTATGAGCATTTTGTTCGCTTATGGGATATGTTTCTCACAATAGTTTTTATATTTATTTAATTTTTATTTTGATCACTTAAAAATGACTTTTTTATGTTAAAAAAAACATTGTTGTAATCGGTATAATTCATAAAAATCATGAATGTACCAATAAAAAAATGAATTTAGTTGTTTGTTGATTCAATTTTTATCTAATAAATTTTAAATATAGATACAATTTTGAGTATTAATCGAACATGAAATAACATGTAAAATTTAGATACAGTTATATTGATAATTGTATCCGTCCGTATTCGAATTAATTATATTTATTACATTAAATTATATATTTATTAAATTAATATATTTAGAATTAATTAAGATTTAAATTAATATGTTTAGAAAAAATAATTTTTTCAAGTATTTTTAATAATCGTCTCGAGCCGTTACCCGTGAGTAAAAACTGTCCCTGAATTATAACGATTTTCAGATGTTTTTATATAAATAACATCATACTTAATCAACGCAGGATATTATTCTTAATAGCATTGAGTTTTTAAATATACAAAAAAATAATTTTTTTTTACTATGAAAAAAAAATGTGTAAAACGTGAAAAAAAATTATGTCATACAATTAAATTTATATTATATAACATATATTATACGTGATAAATATATCATAATTATAAATATTTTTTATTTGATATGATTTCGTGAGCTTATTCAATTTTACTCTGCTTTTAATAGCACAATCTCACGTAAGTTGAGATTTATCCTAAATTTTATATGAATTTTACTGTTACTTAACATCTCAAGCTGTGTAGTCTAACAAACAATTTCTCTTTGAAATATGAAAAATATTTTTTTTGCTTCCCATTTTTTCTTAATAAAACATTACAATAAGCAAATTGCTTTGAAAGTTGTATGCTTGTATTGTAATGGAAATAAGCAGGAAAAATAACTTTACAACCCTTGGATTTGAGTAATTGAAGGCTCAAAGCCAAATATTATGTTAGCCTCCTAGGTATGCAGATCTCAATGACCTGAATGGTTTAGCTCTACTAGAACAGAGAACGAGATAGACAAAAGAAAAGGAAAGCAGAAGATTCTCTATAATCAATAGGCACGTACCTCGTAATCCATACTTGTGCCTGATAAATTCACACGGTAGCATTGACGGTTTCTAGCTCCAAATCTCCCATGAGGTGACAATTATTCAAAATGTAATTTCATAAATATGTTTCGGAGATAGATTATACATTAGTGTGTAACTTTTTTATTTATATTCTTATTAATTGATACTTTAAAAATATTTAAATTATTTAAAGATACATATTTAATAATATATATTTGAACATATGGTTCGACTTGAAACTCGATCTATGAAACATTATCATCAAATACGTTTCTTTAAGAAGATCCAATTTATACCCACGTCTACAACGATAATCATAAAATGTCCTTTCTTACGTTGAAAATAACTTTGTCATTGCCATCAAAGTTAACCTTAAGTTAGATTATGTTTCTATATATATGCTCTCTTACACGCTTCGATATGTAATCTTTATATGATCTACATGTATACATGTAATGTCATATATATATATATATATATATATATATATATATATATATATGTATGTATATGAACCTCATATAAGATTCATACCATTTATTTTCAATTATCTAGTTTTTCTCTTTAAAAATTGAATCATCCTAAGATTTTGACGCGTGATATGAGATATATATAATATTTAAATATAACATATTATAAAATTAAATATGTATTTATTTTTAATTTTAATAGTAATTCAGTCAGAATCGAGCTCTAGCAGATTATAAAATCTAGGAACTCAAATCCAATTTAAATCCAAATTGATTGTATACTTTTCAATTAGAATTCGATTTGACTATAAAACCTGTCTATCTAATTTAGGGGTGTCCAAAAATTGGACTGAATCGAATAAAATCGAAAAACCTGATCTGTCCAAATAGTTTTATAAATGAAATGATCCAGTCCTATTTGTATTAATTAAAACCATTTTCAAACGACTCGGTCCAGTTATATTAATTTTTAAACCGATCGAACCAAACCAGACCAGTTTTAATAATATATTAAATTTTTCATATCACTTCTCACAAATCGTTCGTTAAATTTTTCATATTTTAATCAAATATATATAATTAAGTGTATCATATTTATGTATTATTAATCGGATTAAATCATTAACCAAACCGGATCAAACTGTTTGGTTATAATATATTTAATAACCAAACGGTCTGGTTCGATCTAGTTTGCGCAATATAAACGATCTATTCCGATTAATTTTTTTTACTCAAAATCGGATTGAACCGAACCGAATTATGAACACTCCTAATCTAATTCAATCTGAATTCAACGAATTAGATCGAATTTTTCAATTTAAGTAGATTGATCAGATTATTTTTTCTCCTCTAATTTAATGCTTCTAATTTTAGATATGATTTAGAGTTTAGAGTTTAGATTTTATGGTTTAAAGAGGTGTAGTAAAGAGTAGAGAGAGAAAGACAAGACAAAACAATAATAGAAAAGGAGAAAAGAGGAGTATATGAAAGAAATTAATAAAAAATTAAAATAAAAAAAAATTTTGTACATAAAATTAGTTTTTATAAAATTGATTTATTTTTAAAAATATATGTGTATTTTTAAGGTATCATTAAAAAACTTGGATAATAATATAAACACTAATAGTATCAACCGTCAGGAGTAGGAATATGTGAGAATGGGATAACTATATTTGTGGCAAGACATATTCTATTAGATATTTCCAATTGTGAATCTTGTTATCTTGGTATAGTTATTTGTGGGTTTATGAAATATATATCGACAACTTTTTACTTTATTAATTTATGATTTTGGTATAATCTTGTTGGAAACGAAAACGAGCACCAACACCTGAAAAGATTAACGTAATCTAGTTTTCATGTTCTCCCAACTTCTTTGACTATGATAATGAATAGGGAGAAGATAATCAATTAAGCAGTTCTACACTGTACAACTTAGAGCCACATATATAGATAACCATGACTCGTTTACAACAATATATATAGATGTTTAAAAGAAAAAAAAAGAAACTAAATGATATAAAAACATGATTGGATAATATTAATTAAAGTCGTTGTAAACAGACGGTCACAAAATTGTGAAACATAGAATTTTCTTAATCAATTCATTATTTATAAGTTTGTGATAATTTTATATGTAAGGATTGAGTTACTATACCTAACATGACTCATAAATTTATAGAAAAATATCAAAGATTTTGTTTGAACAGAATATCATATTTAAGGTTTATGTGATTTCATATTCTAATTTATATCTCTAACTTATGATAAACATCCTTTTAATAGAAAGAAAAAAAAAGTTCATGCTACAGATTATGTATTCTTTCTTTGTTTCATCTCTATTCATTCTTTATATTTTTCACATAAAATAATACTTAATATGATTATTTAAATTTATAATTTAAAAAAAAATTAGTATTATTGTCGTTGTCCTATTATATTTTTAAGTAATATGATAACTATTTTTTATTAATATTTTAAGTGTATTCTATAAAATTTAGGATCGTAAACAAATAGTTCAACTACTACTTCTCATGACTATTCATTCAATATATAATTTTTATATGAGAAGTCAAATATAAGAATATTGTTATCATAGCTATCCTATTATGAAAATAATGACCAGTGAATTAAAGCAACTAATACAAGAAAAGTCATTTTGCCAAATTTAATTAAGTTGATGTCATAGCATGTTTTTAGGCGGCTTTTTTCTTATGTCATACGTTAAGATTCCCATACATTTAAGCCCGAAATATAGTGCAAGTGTACAGAAAATTAAGTTTGTTTTTGTTTCTAATAGCTTCTCTCTTTTTTTTTTATAGAAAGTGATTTAGAAGTATTATTTGTATTTTTTTTTAAATAAACAGTCATTACTTAAAAGAGAAATAATTTAAAAAACACGTTCATGTTCTAAATTAATTAAAAATTGCAACTATAATCCACTTATAGTAATCTTATGACAAACACTCTAATACTTTCTTTAAATACTTTTCCCTGAATTACTTTATTTAAAATCAATTATATTAAAAACATTTTTATAAAAACACACATTCAAGAGGATCCTTAAAACTCTTATCATCTACTAGTATAGTAAAGTAGTATTCCATAATTTTGAGACTATAAGTTGAATGCCGACTTAAAACATATTTGTATTGAAAGTTACAAGAATTAGGCCATCTTTTACAGCCCAACTTCAAAACAGTGGCCGAGCCCAGAGTCAGGGTTAGTTTTTTTTTTGTTTTCTTTCTCCGTCTTCTTTTTCTTTCAATTTACCTATAAATATAATCAAGCCCCTTTAATTTCAACGTTTCTGATCAGGTTGTCGTTAACTTGTTATCGCCTCTGCTATATCTGTCGGACTAGATAGAGTTTTGCAAACGATCTTCGACACAGTAACACAATGAGAGCTAAGGTAATTTCCAATTCTTCGTTGATATATGTTTGCCATATTATGATCGGACGTTTTTCATTTCATCGTTCTCAAAATCGTAATGATAATTTCTGGTGTTGTAGTGGAAGAAGAAGCGCATGAGGAGGTTGAAGAGGAAGCGCCGAAAGATGAGACAGAGATCCAAGTAGTTAATTATATAAAGTTGACCTCCTTATCTTTTAGATTTTTTAGTTTTTATTTTTATTTTAAATATTTCTGTTTAATTTTGAGTGATTAATCTCAGTTAGAAAGACAATTGCTATCTTTCTGAATGTGCTTTAACACCGTCAGATTCTGTACCTTAAATATTATGAGCTTTAAAAATTAACTTGGTGTAGTTTTCTTAGCATGTTATATTATTATTATTATTATTATTGTATATAACGTATGATAATCGTTATGCATTAGAGACCATTCTTTTACTTTTGATTGATTTTTTAAGTTCTATGAATCGCCTTTGTTTTTTTAATTTCTCTTAATCGGTGGTGCCCTTTCAAACATATAGAGTTGCCCTAATGTTGGGCTAAATTTTTCTCGAGTAATTAAATACTATCGAATTTATATCCTTTTTCTTTTCACAGTTATACTAGAACCAAATACAAAACTTTTAGCACTTTTCTTCCTCAATCCACCATCCTTCACTTGGTTTAGAACCTTCATGTTCATATCTAATCTAAATCATTCCCCATAGTGTACATTTTTACCTCTAAAGGAAATGCAAAAACCATCAGCAACCTCACAGAACCTACTCTAGTGAGTATTTTCCCACAATAATAACAAGATTTTGGTAATCTTGCATGCTTAGACTCAACCCACATGTACTCAACTCTGTAAGGAATCCATGCTCCAGGAATAAGAGGCTTAGAAATGTCAAACCTAATGTGCACCCTAACTGATCTTAAAGGTCCATTAAACAAGAAAAACTTGTCTACCTCTATTACAGGACCAACAAAACCTACTATTCTTCTCACAATTGCCTTCATTCTCTAATTCGTGGGTAAATTGTAGACTTGAATCCAAATCGAAGTATAATCATATAAAAGGGTAGACGGAAACACACCTGAATCAAGTTTATAAATGACTATAAAATTGTTGTCAAAGCTTCGGGGAGAGCACCATTTCTAACTCATTAGCATCTTCAAAATAGAACACGAAAGTCTTTCGATTCACCTCACTGAGATCCAATCCACCTACCTTTGTCCAATTTTTTCAATGAACCTAAAGAAGAGCTTCAGTATTAATGAACTTTTAGTCTCTGGAAGAGCTTTTCTCTTGTTCAATCAGATTCCCTCACATCAATTACAAGATCAAACATATTAACACGAATTTGGATCTCCTTCTTCACTTAGGGTTACTCAGTAACAACAAAAAGAGAGATGACAAAATCAACAAGAAATTGTGGAGATAAGATAGAAAATATGTGGAAAGCAAACAAAGAAGTGTGAGTAGGGCTATAGCAACCAACACATAGTTGGAAATGAATAAACCCTAGTGAAACGACCTAGTTTCCATTTCATCTAAATACTTATTTAAGGTGACTTGTGTTATATTTCTTTATTAAATTCATGTTTTATTATTAATTTAAATATATGTTTAGATTCATTATATCAAATATTGATATTATTTTTTCTAAAAATAATCAACATAAATGATAAAGATGAGAGTTCAATTTTTTGAGTTTTAGTTTATCAATTTTAATTGAAAAAAAGTATCAGTTAAGTTCATTCGGTTAAGTCTTAATGTTATTACTACAACAAAAAAAGTAAAATAGGATGATCACTGATTGTCCTATTTGTCTTATAGTATCTTAAAAGAATTTAACATATAAGACAAGATAGTCTTATCAAAAATTTATATAAAATTATTTATGATCATCTTATAAATTTCTTTATAAAACAGTTAATAATTATTTTATTTAATAAAAACAATCTTATAAAACGTTAAATAATGATCTTATATGTATATATAATTTTTAAAAAAATAAATAATGATAATTTCTTGCATTATTAATATCTCTATGAATAAAATCTAATACCATCACCCATATATATGCCCGAAAAAATAATACATTTACCATTCAAATTAATTAAGGATTATAAACTACATATTCCCACTTAACGAGGTGAAAATTTTGTCTCTCAATTAGAAATATACAAGCAAACGGAGCACCCTACGAACACTAAGAGACAAACATACAAGCAAAGCAAATTTTCCCAGTAGAGCTTTCTAGAGAATAAATCAAAGAGGTGGACCTTACGAATGTGACTGAAATAATTTTCATGTCAGGCTTGGCAAGATTGATGAGATAACTGCACTTCTCTTGGCTCTGCCAAAATCATTCAACCCAATTGAAATGTTAGTGATTTCTGCTAAAACAAATAAAGGCCTTCATATAGTTTAAAAGTTTTCTAGAACAAGACACACCTAAATAGCTAAGGTGAACATGCAACTATAAATAAATCAAAGGGGTGGAGGATCGGACCTTACGATATGTGAAATAAATCAGATACTTCCGCTGTTTTCTTTTGACTCTCACGAAAAGTATAAAGAATCATTCCAAGGAGTGCAATTCCAATCCCTTAGATGTTCCTCTAGTTAAAAGGATTGCGAAGTAGAATATAACCAGATGCAAGTACTAGGAATGTCTTCAAATGTCCAAGAACCTGGTAGGTTACTGGGGATGTCTTTCCAATAACAAGAAATGTGCTAAAGTTTACAGAGGCAGAGATCAGGCAGGACAAAATGGTGAAAACCTGGAAAGCATATATAGCATCAGCGAAACATAAAAAAATCAGCAGAGGAAAATAATTACATGAAGCATCAGCAAAACATTTACGCACAGTATAGAAAAATAAACAAGTCTTTCACAAGATACGCATTTAAGTCTTTGTTAATTTGTTAGAGATGACCCATAGCTTTCTGAAAAATAAATCAAAGAGGTGGAGAAACTTATAAACGCGACTCCATGAAAGACGGACGATGGCACGAACCGCACTGACAAGCAGCACGACGGCGCGCTGTAGGGGAGGAGACAGGCAGCAGATGGCAAGTGAAGAGACCAAAATTGGCTGAACACGATGGACTGATGGCTAGCTGACGATAACTATCTTCCCTCTTGATCGACGATGGTGGCTCTAAGAGGGAAAACGGGCTGAGAGAGTTTTTTAAATGTGGGGTAAAATGGATTATAAAAACATAAATGTTTATAGAAAAGCTTTTAGGGTGATTAATAACTATCCTATGAGATGTTTAATAAGCATTCTACATGTTAATATATATTAATATATAGGGAGGTTTTTATATGTTAATATGTAAGATGGATATTAGTTATTTTAAAAAAAAATATTTTTAAGAGGATCATTAAATGTTTTATAAAATTTTGTCTTCTCTCAATATATGCGTCTTACATTACCCATGTTCTTATAGTGTGTGTTTATTCCCTTGAATTTTATTTTAGTCTTGTTAATGATTAAATTTCATGTTAGTCTTATTTTAATCTTTTGATAAATAAATAAAATTATATTATTTATTTTTAATTGATTTATTTTTTCAAAACTATAAACATCATTTAAAATCTATGAGATTAAATAACATCAATTTTATAATCTTATGGATTTTTAATACCTCTCTTTTTAATTATTGATGTATTTTATTAATGATTTTTTATTTAAATTATACTTTTTAATTTTTAATTAATAAATTATTTTTTCAAATATAAACGTTAATTTTGTTTGTTTTCATGAATTGTATCCCATCCAATTAATTAATTATTTGATTGATGAAAAAAATATTGTTTTTATCTATTCGAATTTCTTTATTTTAAAAGATTGATTTGCATCAGTTATATATGCTGCTTCTTCTCTGACCCCTTTTTCTTACTTTTTACTATATATAATTGAATATGATATATTTTTTTCATTTATAATTAACTTGTAAATATATAATAAATAAATTTATAAATATAATAATAATAATATTAATTATTATATAGTTATTATAATATAATGATGTTTTAGTCTTGAATTCAATGTAACGTATGTACATAAAAAAAGGTGATGAATACTAGAAGATTTTCCAAAAAAAAAATATATATATATATATATATTAGAAGAGTTTTGTACGTAAAAATACTTTTCTGATTGTTTCAAATTGAACTGGAACCTAAATTTGGCAATCGATCCAAACCTTAATTAATTGAAAATTTTGCAATCCACTCCAAGATTTCATAACCATTCAATATTTAATTGATTATTTTTTTTGTTAAAATAGCAAAATTGTTCATATATTTTAATGATTTAAATAAACTATCTTATTGTTTAACTACAAACACATGGATAATATTTAATCGATTAATTTGAATAGTGCATCATCAAATTTTTTTTACACCGCTAGGATTGTGATGCTGCATCTATGAGTTGCACAAAAAAGGATAGTTGTTGTTCAATTTTTAATTTTATGGTAATTAAAATGCTTGCTAATCATTAGAACTTTTCTGACATAAACTATCATATGTAATACTCATTAATAATTATATATATATATATATATATATATATATATGAACTATTCTATTTACATAAATCCTTGTATTTCCAGTTATTACAGTTAAATTAATATATACGTAAAATAAAAATAAATTTTATTATTTTAATTAACAATTATCTATTAAATAAATTATAATTGTATTACAATTTCCCTAAACGGAAAATTGGGCAGTCGTGTCCAAACAAAAAGTTAGGTAGTCACGTGTCCCAAAGTTTGGTGGACCATGACTTATTCAGTTACGTGTCCTCAATCCTCCAATGAAATGCCTTTAAACAAAAAAACAAAAAACAAAAAAAAAACAAAACAGCTGAATGAATGAATACGTATGAAAATACTTTTAAAATACAATATTTTTATATATTATAATCATAATTAATATATACAATTATATTGTTTAATATTTATTAAAAAAATTAAAATATCATCAAATATAAATTAATGTAATTAATTTTAAAGAAAATTAATATAATTATTATTATTATAAAAACATATAAATATAAATTTTAGATTTTTATATATAAATAAACGTAATATATATATAATATTATTAAGTACAATAATAGTTATCTATTCATGTAATAAATAATCATTAGATATATTTTGTTAAAATTTATATTATATTTAATATTTATGTATATTAATTATATATTTTGATCAATTATAATTTTACATGTATATTAGCTATATATTTTTAGTCTCTAAACATATTAATCACGAATAAATTTATATGATATATTTTTTTCAAATTAATTATGGGATGATATATGCCAAAAATAACTTTAAAAATGAAAAAGATTTATTTTACAATATATTCTATAATCAAGTTACGTGTAAATTTATGTCCATTGGATATTTTCTCCTTTAACGTGATACTTAATGCTAACAATACTTCTTATTTTTCATGTTTATTAATTTTTGCACTAAATTAGCTATCAAAACAAGCGAAACAAAAAGGAAAGAAAACCTATAAAATGATGACACTTTTTTATTGGAAATAATCATCATATATACAAATGCTTAAATGCAAAATAACTTACACCCTTCTATTCATATATAATTCAATTATTGAATTTTTTCACTTTTAACATCTAATAAAAAATATATGTTTTTCAAGTTACAAACAAACAATGTATATTTTTTTTATAAACATTATTTTTCCCTAAAAAAACATATTTTTCTTTATGTTGTAAAAAAAATATGTGCATCAATGGTAGACTAGAGATGATTAAAAATAAAAATATATGTATAAATAAATTATATCATACAATAATATTAACTTTTATAGTTTTTTGAGTGGTTATAGTTAAGTGGTATCAGAACATCTTGTAAGACATATAGTTATCAAGATATGTGATTTATGTAATATTATTTTTTTAAAAATATAGTTATCAAATTTTATTTGTAATTTATGGTTATAATTGATACATTTCAGAAGATTTCAATATTTGTGTTAAAATTCATTAAATATTTCAAACCAGTTAATGTAGCCAACAATTCAGCCCAGTCAATTTTTTTTCCTAACTCTACCACTAAATATATAACAATTTATTATTTAATGAAGTAATATAACTTGTGAAATATGTAATTTTTCTTTGAAATATGTCTTTTAGATTTGATAAAAATGAATTAAAATCTAATTCTACAAACCGTTTTGGGCCGTAGATTTAAACCCAAGTCCAAGCCCCTTCTTTGCCCGTAAGTTATCAATGTAATTCCTGACTTCCTCGGAGATCATTTGCTGCATGATCGAAAGCAAACAAGTCTCATCCATATTCACCGTACACTTGGCCTGACCATCCACTGTCTTATGACTATCAATCTCCCTCTTCAGATCGACACCGTTTCCAACTTTCTCATCAATCGGCACCGATATCACGCTATCTCCTGGAGGTGAAAGCGTCAGAAACGTCTCGATCCCTTCAACCTCCGCTTGTCCAACGGAACTCTGACGTTCTGGCGACGCAACCAATATCCGCCGTTTCGATTGAGACTCTGACGAAGCCGGATAAATCTCGTCTCTTGAGGGACGCTTCATTAGCTTTGAGATGGAATCAGAGGAGGTGAGCGACATGTCATTCATTCGGCGGCGACGGAGCGTAGAATTCCAATGGTTTTTGATGGCATTGTCTGTACGGCCAGGTAAGAATCTGGCAATGGTGGCCCACTTGTTGCCGTGAATTGCATGCTCCCTGATAATAATAGCGTCTTCAGAGGGAGTAAAAGGTTTGTGTTTCACCATCGGACTCAGCTGGTTGCACCAACGGAGACGACATGACTTGCCGGAGCGACCAGGAATTCCGGTGCATATCAAAGACCAGTTTCTTTGACCGTATTGTTCTACGAGCTTGATCAGAGTGGCGTCTTCTTGTGGGCTCCACGATCCCTGAACTCTTTCATCATCAACGTTATTGTCAGAAGCCATAATAGAATAGAGTAAATAGAAAAATCCCGCCAAAAAAAGGTGTAAAAAATTGGATTGAAATTAAAGATTAGAGAAGAGAAGTAGAAGAGCTTGAGAGAGTCTGTGTTTGGTTTGATAAATTTTGTTATTATATTTAATGGATGTTTGGATTTTGGGAGGTTTAAATTAACCGTTTTATCTTTTATGGGAAGAGGATGATTTGGCATGAACTGAAAAACCGCTATTTTAGTTTAACAAACGGGTGTGATAAGATCTTTCAATCTTTAACAGAGCGTGTCTGTAAATTTGTCTTATTATTATTATTATTATTTTATATTCTTAGTTGTGATGGTGTGCATGCATGACGGTTTAGGGAGAAAAGGTGAGACTTAAGAGTGGTTTTATCATTTATTGAATTGAGTGGAGGTTATACCAACTTTTTCTAACTGATTTCATAATAAAGCCAATTTCCCGGTGCTTCTCATAAAGCGTTTTCTTTTTTACTTTCTTTTTTCTCAAGTTTTTCAATAAATTAAATTTATTTTTCTTATCTGCTCAGATTAATATTACATAGATTTGATGTGATGTGATGTGATGCAATCTAGTGGGGAAAACTTTAGAAACTATATACGTACGGGTGTTTGCTTCGTAAGAAATAAGTTAATTTAAAGTAAGTTTGAAGTAACACAATTTAAATGGTTAAAATTCTAACTTAATTCAAATTTACCAACCCAAACAAACTATGGTTAAAACTAAATTAAATTAACATAAATTATTAATTATATATATATATATTTTAAAGTTAATCGAACTATTTTTGTAAATTAAATTACATATTTAATGATTAAAGCTCATTTATTCAAATAATATTACATAAAACATCAAAAATGAGAAAAATAATATTACAACTAGCTTTTAAAAAAATGATAAATTAACACTAAATAAATAACTCATACATGTAACAAAATTTATGGAGATATTACAACTTCTTACACACACTCTTATTATGTTATAATAACTAGTTAATTACAAAATAAAATACTAATAAACATAAGTTAAAGAAAACTAATTCTTAAAGCCTATTTTTAAATAAATTTGACAAAAGTAAACACCAAGAAACCCCTTCATGCAAAAATCAAGAGTCGTCGTGTCTTCATGAAAACTCATAATTTGAATAAAGAAGTTTAAATCTCAATATAATTTCTCCCAACTACTAAATAAAAAAAATATTAGTAAAATTAAATAAAGAATTTTCTGAAAAATTAATCACATATATATAAAACTCTCTTAGTATATTTAAGTAGATCATACAAAGAAAAATAATCTTTTTTGGATGGAATGAAGAATACTTTAGACTACTTCAATGGATATAGGACTACTACTAGAGAAGAGTAAAACAGTACTGGAAGTAGGTTGTTGAAATGATAGTTTTTGGAGAAGTAGAGATTTGAGGGAATGAGATTGCATCGGTAGAAAATTAAGAAGAAATTGAAAGGATTTGAGAATAAATAAAAACTGAAAATTATATTTAGCTTCTGCATTTTCTAATGTTTGTCTTATAAAATGAAAATACATACAAATATATAGAGTTCAAGAAGTAGGAGGGAATGACAATTTACACCAAAAACTACATTGGCACATGTAAAGTATCATTACAGCTATGATATCATTATAGTTTGATCCATAGAGGTGCTAACAGCATATTGGCACATGCAAGGTATTATTACAGTTGGTGTATCATTATAACTGGTCCATGAAGATGGAGTTGCTGGTATAGTCCTTAACATTTCCTCTCAAGTCGAGCGAGGTGAGTGACTAGACAGTTAGATTTAGTGTCAACCGAGGGAAGAATTGAACACTCAAAGGTTTTGTGAAGATATCTGCAGTTTGATCACAGAATGGTACAAACCTAATTTGAATTAGATTTTTCTGAATTAGGCCACGAATGAAATGTATATCCAATTTCACATGTTTAGTTCTAGCATGAAGCATAGGGTTTGAAGCAAGTGAGATGGTACTCTAATTGTCCACCCAAATTGTAAGAGTATGAGGTAGAGTGACATGTAACTCCCTGAGCAAATCATGAAGCCATATTACCTCTGAAGTAGCATTAGCCAAGCTACGATATTCAACTTCAGTACTTGAACAAGATACTGAGGATTGCTTCTTTGAAGACCACGAGACAAGATTTTTTCCAAGAAAGATACAAAAACCAGTGATGGATTTTTTATCATCAACATCAGCTCCCTAATCAACATTTGAGAATCCTACCAGATCAAGACTGTGTCCCTTAGTAAAATGAATTTCATGATTGATTTTTCCATCCAAGTACCTAAGAATCCTTTTCACTGCCTTCTAGTGTTCATCTAAAGGACAATGTATGAGCTGTCATACTCTATTAACACTATAAGCAATTTCTGGTCTAGTGAGAGTAACATATTGAAGAGCACCAACTATACTCCTATAGAAGGTAGGATCAACTATAGGCATACCCTGAAATTTAGATAATTTCAGTGAAGAAACCATTGGTGTGGGTAGACTCTTAGCTTGAGACATTGCAGCTCGAGTGAGAAGATCTTTAATATATGTCCCTTGATTGAGATGAAGACCAGAGTTGGTATGAGTAACCTCCAATCCAAGAAAAATGATGGATTTCACCTAAATCTTTAAAAAAAAATTGCTTATCAAGGTGAGTTATGATAGATTGAATGTCTTTGATGTCACTTCCTGTGACCAATATATCATCAACATAAACAAGAAGCCAGATGCAACCAAAAGAGGTATTTTTGAAAAAGAGAGAGTTATCTGATCTTGAGCAAGAAAAACCATGACTAAAGAGAGTATGTTTGAGTTTATTTAACCAAGCTCTAGGGGCTTGCTTAAGCCCATATAATACTTTGACTAATCTGCATACTTTCAAGGAATGTTTACTATCACCATCATTCTTATATTCAAATCCTGGTGGTTGACTCATAAACACTTCCTTGTCTAAATCTCCATTTAGAAATGCATTGTTTACTTCGAGTTGTCTTACTTTCCATCCTTGATTTATAGAGATAGAAAGCATTGTTCTTATGGTAGTTGGCTTCACAACCGGGCTAAAAGTCTTTGAAAAATCAAAATCAGGTACTTGATCATAGCCTTTAGCTACCAAACTAACTTTATACCTAGCTATACTTCCATTTTTGACTTTGAATACCCACTTACAACCAATAACCTTCTTACTAGCAGGTAGGTCACACAAGGTCCATGTATGATTCTTCATGAGAGCTCTACACTCCTCTTCCATAGCATTTTTCCAATATGTATTAAGAAGAGCTTCCTTGTAGGAAACAGGTTCTTGTGTGTCAGTCATTGTTATATTGAGAACTCTTGGCTTTAAGTTCCCAGTTCTTGACCTTGTGACCATAGAATGCTTGTTAAGAGTACCTATAGTTGGATCATTCATATTAGTATTACCAATGAACTGAGGATATGTATTAGACTCACTTGATAGCTCATCAATAAGAAGAGTAGAGTATGATTGGAAGCTGAAGAAGGAATAGAAATAGGCGAGTGATGACATGGGGAAGACATTTGGTGAGAGTGTAAGGAGCTCGGAGTTGAATGAGCAGGGCAAGATTTAAGAGGTGAGGTGTGTTGGAATGAGGTAGAGTTGGAGTGTAATTGAGAAGGTAAAAAGAAAGTAGTGACCGGTGGAGGTCCCAGAATGGATGATTGAGAGTGAGGATTATGATATCTAGGATCTTGAGCAAAATGGAATTTACTTTCATCAAAGACCACACTTCTGGATATTATGACTCTACCATTTGGCAATAGGGTTTTATAACCTTTGTATTTGTTGTTGTACCCAAGAAAGGTGCTTGGTTGTGATCTGTATTCTCACTTGTTCTTATTGAAAGTTCTAAGATAAGGATAACAGAGACAACCAAAGGTTCTTAGATGAAGATGGGTAGGCTTGGATTTGAAAAGCATCTCATAGGGACTTTTATGATTTAGGATCTTTGTTGGAAGCCTATTAATGATATAGATTGAGGTAGTGAAAGCATCATCCCAGAATTGAGTGGGCATATTTGAGTGAGCTAATAAGGACGATCCCATCTCCACAACATGTCTATGCTCTCTTTCAACAAGACCATTTTGTTAAGGTGTATAGGGACAAGAGATTCTATGTAAAATGCCATGGTCATTGAAAATTTTTATAAGACCTATGAACTCATCTCCTCCATCACTTTGAACCATCTTAAATTTGGATTGAAATTGAGTGGAAACAATGTTTTGTAAATGAATGAAGCCATTTTGAACTTTAGATTTTTGTTTAAAAAGATACAACCATGTATATCTACTATAATGGTCAACAAAAGTAACATAATACTGAAAGCCATTTGTGGATTTTTGTGGTGAAAGACCCCAAACATCAATGTGAATAAGTTCAAAGGGATGTTGATACTCAGTTTTAGACATAGGAAAAGGAAATTGATGACTCTTAGACTTCATACATGAATCACATAAAATATTTTTATTTAAAACATGAGAGAAATTACAATTCTTCAAAACTGTGCCAAGAATAGTTCTTACTGCATTATTTGAAGCATGACCTAATCTATTATGCCAAAGTTGAAGATTTTGATTATTTTTCTTGACAAGAAGAGTTGAAACATAGGGAGGTAATTGAGTGGTGGTTGAGTGAACAGTTTGAGTCTTGAGGGGTTGAATATCAAACATGTAGAGTCCATCCTTAAGAGTACTTTTGAGGAGTGTTTGATGTATGACATGATCCTTAACACAACAAAAAGTGGGGTGAAATTCAAAATATATAGAATTATCTTTGGAGAATTACGAGACACTAATCAAATTCTTAGTTATATCAGGAACATGAACAATTAAGAGAAATGTTTTATGAAAATTACTAGACTTGATTTGTGAGCTACCAATATGAGTAATGCAAAAACCTGATCCATTCCCTACTTGAACCTTGTTGGTGTCTTGATAGTCTAAAGCAATATTGAGATTTCCAAGCTCACTTGTCACATGGTTGGATGCTCCAAAATCTGCATACCAAGACATGTCTATTTTTGAGTCAGGTGAAATGCTCAAAGAAAAAGAGCTTGTTTTAGTGACTGGATATGCTATGAAGTTTTGAGAGTTATAAGCCATAGTTTGAGTATTTGAAGGTGAGCTGTAGTTGGCATCAAATCTGTAATAACACTTATCATTAATGTGATTTGTGTAGTTACAGATCTAACATCTATTCTTGTTTGAGCTTCTGAAACTTCTTCCTCCTCTTCCTCTATAAGAAGACCTGCCTCTTGCTCTTGAATTCTAAAAGTTGCTTCTCCCTCTACCTCCTTGATTATCATTTCCACCATTATTGAATCTTCATTGAAAGTTGGATTGAGTGGCAGCATTCACAAAGGGATTTGAGCCTTTAGTGTTGACAAAATGATGTCTAGTATTTTCAAGCCTGGTTTCATAGCTTAAGAGCATAGCATAAACTTCTCTAAGTTTACATGGTTCTATCCTTGAGGTGGCTGCAAGAACGATAAGATCAAATTCACTTCCTAGTCCAACAAGAACTTGCATTACTTGATCATAATCTGAGATTGGTTAACCAGTCGATGCTAGCAAATCATAGCAAGACTTTACCTTGTTCATATAGTCTCTCATAGGTAAAAAACCTTTTTTGATAGATGAGAGTTAAAGCTTGTATTGCATCTTCCTTGCTACAGATTGAGATGATAAATTTATCTCAAGGACTTCCCAGATTTGAAAAGATGATTCTAGATCGACCATCATCACTAAAAGATTCTCAGATAGACTTGTCCAGCTTAGAAAATATGGATTAATCTCTATTTCGGAGTTCTCTTTGAACTTTGCTGGAGCCTTGTTGGTATAAGTAAGAAAAAGCTCGAGTACATACCCTCTAACAGCAGTGAGCACTTGGTTTTTCCAAAGAAGGTAGTTTGAATAATTTAATTTGAGAGAAATGAGTTGATTTTGTGGTTGAACCACAACTCCTACACTGTTTAAGGATGTTAATGGAATCCCGGATGTGGTGGACTCACTAATGCTTATTGTATAGAAAAAGAAAGAGGTGATATCATATTTAGATCAAATTCTTTTTTTGAGTGTTTTTGGAAGTATGGCATTGTTAGGTCATTTTTTTTACTCTTTTTTTTAGCTTATACTAGCCAAATATATATTCAAACGTAACCTCTCTCAAAGGAAAGAAAAAAAAATCGCACCACTCGTTTCTACGATTCATCCTTCTTAGAACCGTTCATCTCTGTGATACCTTCTCCGAGAGAGGAAGAGTTGGCGTTGTTTATCCACGGATGTTCATCCAAGAGAGACTTGAAATCTAGGAGCCGTCGCGATTAGAGACTTGAAATCTGAGAGCCGTCGCGATTAGAGACTTGAAATCTGAGAGCCGTCGCGATTAGAGACTTGAAATCTGAGAGCCGTCACGATTAGAGACTTGAAATCTGAGAGCCGTCACGATTAGAGACTTGAAATCTGAGAGCCGTCGCGATTAGAGACTTGAAATTTGGGAGCCATCGTGATTCATCCACGGTGGTTTATCTCTGCGATTCAACCTTCTCTCTTTGATGTCGCAATGTCAAACAAAACCCCTCTAGGAGCCATCACGAATTGGAACGGAACAGAAATACGAACGTGGAAAGACGACAACACTGGTGACAGTTTGGGTATGGAAAATGACGAATTGGTGGTAAGTAATTTTAGGTAGCTATTTTATTTAATTCTTGATTAACAAAAATCCGAACTAGGAGAGACGTCAACAATGGTGACGACTTTTGGGTATGAAAAACTGATGGACTAGTGGTGAGTAATTTTAGGTAGCTATTTTATTTAAATTCTCCGAGCTTATTAATTTAGCTTCAATTAGAAAACATAGAAACAGAAACATGGGCTAAGAGAGAAAACAAATAGGCAGTGGTTGAAAATCTTGCTCTGATACCATGAAAGAATTTGAGAATAAATGAAAATTGGAAATTATATTTAGCTTCTGCATTTTCTAATGCTTGTCTTACAAAATGAAAATACATACAAATATATAGAGTTCAAGAAGTATGAGGGAATGACAATTTACAGCAAAGCCTGCATTGAGACATACAGGGTATCATTTATGATATCATTATAGTTTGGTCCATGGAGGTGATGGCAGCATATTAGCACGTGCAAAATATTATTACAATTGGTGTATCATTATAAATGGTCCATTAAGATGGAGTTGTTGATATAATCCTTAATAGAAATGTGTATCTACAATGTTAAACTTCTAATTTAGTATGTAAGTCGTAATATTTATGTGTTATGGTTTTTTTTAAATTATTTCGTGTCAATAAGTTGGCTCGAACACAACTTTATTTTTTTGGGTTATTTAAGTTAGCACGAATTTGATCTTAATTTAATTTAATTTGTGTTTGATTCAAATTTTACGATTAAGGTTCGATTCGGTTAATCAAGTTACAACATAAATTATATATATTATTTTGAGAAATTAGAGAAAATAATTTAAAAAAGTATAGTGAAATATAAATTTATTAGAAAGAGTGGAATTGGATGAAGTAACGGATTCTATATACGTAGTACTCTAGCTATTTTCATTTTAAGAATTTAAAATAAAACTGTTTTTCTCAATTTAATACCCATAGCAAGTTATTAATCATTGTTATCTTGTTTTATTCAGTTTTTTTTAGTATATATAAGTATAGAGTATTACTATACAAGAAACAAATTGTGTATAAATAAAAAAAATAAAACAGTTAATAATAAGTTAAGAACTTCAAATGAATCCTAAATTGAGGGAAAAAAAACATTTTGAGAGCTTAAAATGAAAATGATACCCTCTAAATTAAAAAACCTTACGTATATAAAATCTCTTATAAAAATATACTTTTTTTTGGGTTCAGATAAAATATATATTTACAAAGTCTATTTACAATGGGCATTCTAATTAAAATGTGGATTAATACGTGAATTGCGGTGTCGTCGATGGTTCAGTTGAGTTGATAAGTTAGGTGGGAGAGACAAAATGGGTGAGAGTCTCACCATAACGCCTTACTGTTACCGTTTTCCCCACAAATATGTAAAATACCGTATGATACTAACCAACAACTCCTAATCCACAGTTATCTCGCCTGAACAAGGATAAGAGAAAACCAGATTAATATAGTTACTAGTACTATTGATAATCTAATTAATGTTAATTAGACATCAAAATAGCTAAGCGCAGGTTTTGCTTTGAAAGCATATTGATTATATCAATGTGTGTATTTGATTTTCTTGGATTGTCGTATGAAGTGAAAAAGTCTTTTGAATGCGTATTGATTAATTAAATCAATTTATCTGTCTCTTTGTTTCTCATGGGTTCTATGAAAAGTAAAGTCAAAAGGTTTCTCTTATTTGTTATATATATAGGATCTTATTTGTTATATATATCCGATAAAATGCGAGTTATTTTTCGAGCATTTAAAAGAAGGTATTTTTATTTTGAGTATGTGTATCAAAGATTTTTTATGTAACGATACTTTAAATTTAAGTGTTATTTTTAAGATTTTAATATTATTATTAAGATATATGGTCTAATTTCAATTGCATAGATCACATAAAATTTCTTGTAACATTATTTATTTTATTTTATTTTTTGACTTTTCACTTCAGCGTTCGTTTTTGTTGTACTTTAGGATATACAATCATAGTCCCTTTAATTAAGCCATTAGTTTTTAACAAATAAGTTAAAATTTGTTCCAATTTACTAACTTAGAACATACAGTATTTCTGCAAAAATGAGCTACGCTTTATTTGCAGGGAATTAACAACACTAAATAATTATTAACTAAGCAAGTAAAAGCAAAAAAAAAATTATTTACAAGGCAAGAAAAACCTCTCCCTCTTGCTTCTAACTCGATAATTAGAATCCATAGATGAGGAAGCAATTCTGCCCAAAAGTGATTTAAGAGAGTTTTTTAAAGTGTTTAAGCAAACAACCTTTTTACTATCCTTGGGGCAAAGGAGTAAAACACACTTAGTTCTTCCACCAACACTAGCAACATCAGCTCTGACCGTGGTCAATCTTAAACCTTGGAGTACTTTAACCAATTCTGAGAACAGTTCTGGACAATCTTCGCAGCAAATAGATGCCCTTATATAAGCGTTTTCTCTGCTTTTGCTTGTTTTCACAAGGTTTTTGGTATCATGATGAGATAGAGAAATATCACTTTCAATTGTTAATTCATCGATTTCAGTTGGAACCATTAATGAGGCTTTCCTAACTTCCTCTGCTTTTTGCTTAAGTTCCTTAACTTCATCAATCGCCCTACCTAATAAAGCTGCTTTGTCCATCTGTGGAATTAATTAAAGAAAAGATAAAATAACTTAATGTCTATCAGATTCTCTAAAAGCGCTTCTCAATCAAACGAAAAGGGCCCGGTTGGATGTACTGGTTTTGATTAGCAATGGTTTAAAATGAAGTGATTTGGTTAAAAGTAGTTTTAAAGTTTGCTATGAAAAATTATAAAAGTGATTTTGAGTGTTAGAACATGTATTCAAAAATATTTTTTTCAAAAATAAGTATTATTTCTCTTAAAAACAGAAAATATAATTCTTAAAATTTTGAAATCACTCCTCATAGAAACTGTAAACATCTTTAAAAATGCTATGATCTATGTAAAAGTATTTGAGAAACCGTAATAAACAGAACCAAAATATTTTTAAAATGTCTTTAGAACTTAGAAAACACATTGTGCTCAAATAATATCCTTACTTTGAACTAAAATCATTTTTTTTTATTTAAAAGAAACAAATATAGCTTACTTTGTCAGACTTGGGAATGAGTTTTCTGAGAATTGAAAGCTGTGCATTAATCCTATCTCTGCGTCGTTTTTCTGCTAGGCTATGGCTCTTGGAAGCAGAAGTTGCTTTATCTTCAAATGGTATTGACAAAGAAGGAAACTCATTATTACTACAGAATTGGAAATTAGCTGCGGAAGTAGTTGTGACTTGAGGAGCTGTTAAGTGCCATGGAACTACAAAAGAAGGCTCATTGGTTGTTACTACTTGAGAATTTGCCCCTTCAGGCCAACCAGAACAATAAAGATTCTCCATTGTAATCAAAGTTAAAAAAGAAAAAGGTGGAAATAATCACTCCAAACAATTAATATATGCTATTTATATCACATCAAGAGTACTTCTACTACTGTTTGTTTGCATTATTCATGTCTGATCTTCGTATCTGATAGGCTGATGGTGATTGGTTTAATATCTACAAGAGCAGTAACATATATTTTAATTTATGTTTGAAATGATAAATTTGTGCTAGACTTAATTGGCTTTATCTTCCCGTCATTTCAACGTGAATTTAATACGATAGAGCTAATAAATATACAAGGATTGTGACGACTCAATAACAATCACATAAATATGTTTTGTACTGAGTCAATTAGCGGGTAATAATGATTTTGAGAAATGGACAAAAACTGAAACAGTTGCAATGTCGTTGATGAGATTTGGAAGAAGAAGCACAAGTTTCTTGATAAATGATCTGGTGTCAATCATCGGTACGTTATGACATTCGACCGACAGCTAGTTGTCCAGGAAGGTAACTATAAAAAAAAATTACATGATCGTGTTTGTCGAGTTCGCCAAGTTTATTAATGGGATTTCCTATTCATGCATTGACAGACCCACAACTATCAAGTCAAATATTCAATAGCTAGCTAGGCATCATAAGTCGCACACAAGCAGACTATTTTCAAACTGTTTATTGCATTTGATGCAAAATATATATCTTTTGTTAGATCTGTGTCTGAACCTTATCTCAGGACAAACTACTACTTAACCATCCCTCTCCTCTATTTATTTATTTATTTATTATTATTATTTTCATTTTCCTCGTAAGTTCTCAGTTATCATCTTTCATCTTATAAAGAAGCTCAATCTCAGACTCAATACATAGTGGTTTAGTTAATGCCTTAGTGCTATCAGAAAACTCCAATCTTCCTTTTTTTCTCTTTTTCTGTTTTAATGTTCGAATCACTAAGTCCCGTTTGATAAAAAAAAAATTTAACTTGGAGATTCCTTTCAATCTTTCAAAATAGCGGCTTAGTTTGTCCAGTTGTGGAGTTGTTACTTAAATGCACAACTAAGAAGTCATACAAAAAAAAAAAAAAAACAGGGCGTGCTTCAATTAGATTTGCCAATCTGATCATAGTATACAGGGCCCTGACCTCGCTCAAATTGCAAAAATCACAGAAAAATGACTTTGAACATTTGAAAGTGACTCAACATATGTTCAGATTAATCACACATTTAATAGTGGGACTTATTTTTGATAACCAACAAAAATAAATAAATAAACGCATTCTTGGCAGAAAATTAGTTAAAACCACGATCAAAATGTGCTAAACTAACATCCATAAATCAACAATAAATTGGATCTGACTGTTTCGTGGATATGCACGATATCACTAAAGTAATCTACTTTCTTATTTTCAAACTGCTTGAAACCACAAGTATCTGATTAATGGTCTAATATCTTATCACATTACACTCTAGTGATTCTGCACAAGTATGCCAAACAATAAAAAGTGAACTGTTATACATGAATCAACCTTTTGTACATTGTAACCACAAACAAATGACATCCTTTAGGACTGCAAATGAACAGGACTAAAGTAGCAAAAACTAATAACAATTATATATATCACAAATATATCAAAATTATAACTTACATGTTAATTTTTTATTAGTTATAATTACGTGAAAAAAATTATACTTATTAATAATAATGTTCCACATCATTTAAAATTTATCACAAATTTATGAAAAATAGACTTTTATAAAAATTAAAAAAATCAAGATATATGGCTTGTTAATTTTAAGAGAACGGAAGTATATAATTTATGCTTTTGTCTCAAAACATGACAATGTATCTTTGAGGTGGGAAATTCAATCTTTAGAAAGTGATTTTTCTGTTTTTCTAAAAATCTTGCCTATTTCTAGTCACTGTTAAACATTTCAAAATATTATGTAACAATAGTTATCTATTTAATCAAATATTTTTTAATATTATACATGTAATAAATACACGACTTAACGATTTATGATACCTCGTTATTATATAACGATATGATGAAAATCAAGACCTAATAAAGTTCAAGACTTGATAAGTTTGGAACTTTATACCATGAAGTAACTTTGTCATTCTACACCGTCCTGACGACTTAGGTGACCAATTCTGAAACCTCAAGTAATTTGTATATAATAACCTATTTACGTAAACACATATGACAAACTAGTTAATATAAATTGTATTATACATATTTTAGTATGTATTCAAGTTGTTTATATGAGAACTCATATCCATGTAATTCATACACATGTCTAGGTGTTATATATGCCTTTTAAAGGGAGAGATTAAGGGAGAGAAAACATAATCTATTTATTTATCAATATTTTTTACTTATCATTAAAAATAATTAAAATTCCTAACACTAAATTATCCCAAACAAACATCATGAACAAAAGATTACTTCACATCAATTTCAATTGAACTATTCAATTTCCATGAGAGATTTCAAAGAAACAGAATGTATCATCTTTAATGTCCACCAAAAATTACAAATTGTGTAAACATGTTTAATTCAAGACAAAAAAAATTAGAATGTTTAAGATTTCGTTTTGTAATGAGTTATTGTATTTGAAACTAATTTTCTGTCTTATAATTCATTTTTAAAAAAAATCATTTGGTAAATTTTTTTTCACTTATCTTAAGTTACTACAAATAAATGTAAAGCTAGTTGTTATAAATTGTCGAGAAAACTCTTTTTAAGTTAAGATAAGCGTTATACATTTATTATTCCCATTATTTTCCTATAAATGTAAATTCTATGTACCATATAAATTAAATACTTACAATTAAACAATTAAGGTGGCGTATATAACATATTAAAAATTGATAAAAAACCAATTCTCCTAAGTTTAAGCTAACGGGAGAATGGACAAACAATACATTTATAAATTTATAGCTAACTAATAAAAAGAAAAGTGAGGAAAAAAAAGAAGCATTAACAATGAACACAAACCCATTGGAAGAGAGGGTAAAATATAATTTTTCCAATCACAAATATGAATAAAAAAAACAACTTTAGATGCGCACCAATTGGGATAGAACCTGCAGCCATGTACTGATCTACACTAATGCCAAAGTGTTCATCAGTCATGGAATGGATTCCAGCAATAGCATCTACCAAAAGTTCCACCAAATTGCTGCACTTATCAAATTAACCAATGTCGAGAAGGGAAAAACAAAAGCGACAGTAGTCATCACATACCTACAAGGTAATAGACCGCTACATGGACTGAAAATGCATAAACCTAAAATTGACTGGAAATATGCACATTTCCCACTAGATCATCTACTTGCATTTCTTGGAACACTTTCTGAACAAAATTTGAGCAGCGAAGTCGGTTGAAAAATAAGAACATTGACATTTTTGAAGAAAATTTCCTTTTGCAAACTATTTTGATTTGCTTTTATTTTGCTGTAATTACAACTGAGGTCGGATTAATAAAATGCCCATCTTTTTGGCCTACGCGAATATTCTAGAGCTCCTAACCTCAATCAAATTTCCTGAACAAAGAAACAAAAAAATTAAAACATACAACCCTATATTTCAACCTGTACGGAACTAAAAACAGCAAATTTAGGGAGAAGTGAGGACTACATGAACTGAGGGAGTAAATAAAACATTAAAAGAAAAAAAAAGTGAAAAGTGAAAACACAAAAATTTAGGGGAAAAAATAAACAAATTAGAGATGGCAAATGCAAACTCCCACGTGTCAAGATCGCTTTGAGATGATACGTGTGTAGATGAACTCGTTCCATGTGTCAGGCAATCCTGGGAGGCACCAATGGATACAATCGGCATAAGTAGCTGGATCTGCCTGCTGTTCTGATGTTAACATTTTGCCCTGACGTATAGTATAGACTGAGGTATGCGCATCTTTGCGGTACTCAGACAAAGCTGTGATGTTAATGAAATTAACAGGCACTTTGAGGGATTGTGTTATGTTGTGTGAAATTACAAAGAGCCTTCTATCTGTGCCAACATCTAATGGGGTGGTCATGTTCAAAACTGGCATAGTCTCCTTGGCACATTTTATGCCATCTGGGTTGTTCCAATCCAAGCTCCTATATTTCAATTTGGATTCACATTTGGTAAATCAGTTAATTTGGGAAGTGATTTTGTAAAAGATACATAACAACAAACACACCATGATTGTTCATTCAGAAAGATATAGTGGTTTACCGACCAATTACTAAGGTTAGATAATGCTTTTAATTCCCCACCTAGCTGTATCATCCACCAAAGTTCACCTAATGGTTGTTAGGTTGAAAGAGAGAGGGGCCGAGATAATACATTTTCTTAAGTAACTAGGATATGTTTTTGCCTATAAGATTCTGCAAACGCACTTCTAACAATAAAAGATGCTTTTAAATTCACTAGGAATTTTATTGTCATAAATACTTTTAGGACTAAAAAAGCATATTTTCTGCTTCCTGATATTTATGCTTCTTTATGAAAGCACTTTGTTTTGTTTGAAATCACTTGACAAAGTAGAAACAAATAGATCCTAGAGACCAAATTATAGTTCTTAATATTTGGTTGAGATACTGAGAAAATCATCTTCAAATATCTTTCCGTGATGGTGTAATTCTATTCTATTCTAGGTGCATAATGGTGACTTAAAAGTTATATATGTCACGTTCTTATATAATATATCAAATTCTATGTCATGTTTACGGAATTGAGAATTACTTGATATGGAGAGGGGACACGCTAGTGAAGAAGACTGTAGTTCGATTAGGGTCTACATTTTTTTCCACCCATTTAGCCCATGTCTTCAACACTCTTCTATAAGCTACTGGCCGATCGATATCATCGTACTCTGTTGACCCTTCATCGAATGATCCTCGTCTGTTAGATTAAACCAACAATTAATATAGATCAGTTATCATAGGCTATTGATTATTAACATACAGTATTGAGATATTGTATAGGTTTACAAATCACTACTCACAAGACTTTCATGGTGAAAGTGTTCATCCACCAAATGTAGGTGTTGAAGATGAGGTAGTCAACATTCTTCCAATTAACACCGTGCTTCTTAATTGATTTGGGCATGATGATCCGATTTAGAACGCTATGCACGTCTGGATCATCTGAATTTGATTCAACAAGAAATGGAGCCCAGTAGAACTCAATGGTTGCATTGTAATCCTACACCAACATAAATTAAAAAATATAAACATTAATTTGTTTCTTCTTAAAATTCTCAAAGCAAATATCCCCTTTTATTCTAATAATCAACAAATTGGCAAATAGAGATCTAATAATCCAAAGTTTAATGCACATCATAGTGCTTGTAAGATTGCATTTCTGATTGAAAAAAAAAAGTTCTTAAACCAAAGCCAATAACTTTTACAGAAATACTTTTAGTACTCAGATTTCAAGGGTGGCATTTCGGGATAAAACATCTAACACAAACAAGACACTAATTATTTTTAGTTAAAACTAACTATTATTTATATTATGTTTATAAAAATATTGAATTTTTTTATCATTATAAATAAAAAATTTGTGAATTTTAACAAATAAAATACGAACACGATTTTACACTCATATTCATAAAGTAAGCATACAGACCACTAATAAGAAAACAAAGTATTAGAGATCCCACTTGGTTGTCTCACATGCTAATCTACTTATACTTTTTAAATATCACCACTAACGAGTATCGACGAAAATAATTTTTCATGAAAACCAACAAAATGTTAATGACCCTACTCATTTTCAGTTTTACTCTACTTTCAATAGAAGAAGAACAAACATTACGAGTATTACTGCATCTTATCACCACTCTAAAAAAGCTCTTAATTATTAATTTATTGATTCTCAGAATGATTAAGTGAAAAGTCTAAACATACACATTATTAATATCTCATTATCACTCCATCCCTACTTACAAACTAAATATTCTATTAGTTATTGTGTGTTACATCTCATTTAATAGTAAACCTCATTGTCACAACTCACAACTAATAGAAACAACGGTGGAGATGCATCCCACGTGGATATATACAACTACGCGTGATTAAGTATCATGAAAAATACCCACTAAAGCAATGAGATAAAATATAATAAAAATTAAACGTAAGGAGAAAATAACCAAACAACTTTCCCAATACCTCAATTCGGAAAACAGAGAGAGAGCCCGTCTTGTTTAAGCTCTTCCTGCCAGGTGGAACTATAGATTGAGCCAAGCAAACCATAGATTCCCATTGATTCCTATTCAATGAGTCTCCTACAAACATAAGCCTCTTATTCCTGAGTTTCTCCAGCAACAATTTTGCTTTGAACCTTAAACAAGCAAAACACAGAACCGTTAATAAACTTTTTTGAGAAAAACCCAGAACCAAAAGGACAAAAAATTAAGGAAAAAACTTCATAAAGATTTAATCTTTACTTTGGCATAGAACAGTCTCTGGGTTGCCATCTCCAATTTTGGTAAAGAGAATCTTGTCTTCCATTCCTCATACAAGTCACTTGAGCTGTGAGAAATTCACATTCATCTTCTTCGTACAAAGGATGGGTAACATTATCAAAAACCCATTCCCCATTAAACAAGTCACAATCTTCAGGAGGCAATTCAACCTCTTCATCATCATCTTCTTCAACCACATGCAATTCAATTTTCTCTTCCTCCTCTTTGGTTTCTGTAGATTCCAAACTAACCTTTTCTTGGGTTTCCTCAGAATCTTCCTCTTGTGTATCTTCAAGCTCGGTTCTTGCGTTCACTAACACTTTGCTTTCCTCTTCCTTATGTTGGGTCTCTTGAAGAGAGATACTCTGTTTTGACATTTCTTCTTGAACACCTTTAACAGGGTTACTCTGATTTGATTTTTCATAAGGGATTTCTTGTTCTTTAGGCCTTGAAAATGGAAACTCAGCTATGGATTTAACATCTTCATTGTACATAAATACCCCAAATAGAAAAATCGAAAAGACCACAACGAAAATTGAGAGATTGTTGTTCTTACGGCCCTTCATTTCAGAAGGAAAAAGAGGAGTCTTTCGGCGAGTTGGCTGCATACTTGACAATGTAGATGGTAAGAGATAGAAATGAAAGATATGGAAATATAGAGAAATAATTGAACAACATAAGCTTAAGAGACTTACAAAATGGAGGATAAAGTTTTCGGTTGTTTAATTAGGTGTTTGGTGAAATGGGTTTGTCTACAAAAATTGGGTTCGGCTTTAGGTAGAAGGAGAGTTGTCTTCCTTCTTTTTTCTTCTCTTTTTCATTTTAATAACCCCCCATTGCTAACTAATCTCTCATTGTTGTTAAAAAAATCCACGGAAAGAGAGAGATAGGAAAGAAAAAAAGGAGTGATTTCAAAGCTTTGGGAAGTTTGTCATGGTCTCAGGTTAGATGAGGATAATGACACTCAATTTCAGGGTGTGTGGTAGCTAATTGTTACGAGTCTTATGATTGAGAAGGCCATTACAAAGCAGACGGTGTGTTACTATCTATCATTTTGACAGAGAAGATTGAAACAGATGTCTCACAGTTCTGTTAGTTCAGAGGAACCCTAAATTTTTTTTTTTTAATTTAGAGTCAATAGTGGTCAACAACCTTGCTGGCGTAAGTGAATTAAGTTCATCAAGCTTGTATAGTTACAAGGAGAGTTATATTTCAATTTATTTCATTTAAATTTTAAGTAAGTATAATTAAATTTAATTTAATTTTAAATAAATTAAATTAAATAATTCTATTATTAAAAAAATTAAAATATTTATAATTTTATTTAAATAAAAAATATTAATATAAATATTATTTTTAATTATATTTTTATAATACATTAAAAAATAATAATAATATTTTTAAATAATTTTTATAATGATATTATATTAATAATATTTTATAAAGGTATATTTATATGAACTCGGGAAGTGTACTTAAAATGTGTATATAAATCATCACACAATTTTATAGCACATGCTTTTCACTTTTCCGCGATATTTTAACGTAATGTTTTTTTATTATAAATCTTAGTCTTTATTATTGTTTGTAAGGGTGTTAAATAAATTAAATTAATCTGATTTTTTTAAATTTAATTTATTTTAAACCAATTGTCACTTAACTAGTTTATTTAAGTTTCAAATAAGATGAGCTTATGTCTTTTTTGTCTAAATTAAGTTTACAATTATTTATTTAACTTATTTAAAAACATTTAATTAATTATTAAGAATAAAAATAAATAAATACAAAAATTAACATAAAAATTTGTAATCGAAAATTAGAACTGAAGTCATCTTGGAATAACCAAGGCTGCTAATTTATTATTGAATTGATGTTCCATTAAATCTAAAATAATACATTTTAAAATAATTTATTAAATTAGAAGAGTATTTAAGTTAGATTTTATTTTTTTATCAAAATTTTCGTTAAAATAAAAATTATTATTATATTAAGTTATTGTCTTGAAATAATTCATGTATTTTTACATTAGGTCAATATTATTACAAATTATATTTTTTATTAAAATCATTTCGAAATAAAACTTATTATTATTATTGTAAGGTTTCACCTTGTTGTAATAAATCTTACCAAGACACTAAATATCAATAATAAGCCTTCAAACAATAAGTAAATACTATAAGATAAAGTTTAACATTGATATTTAAACTTGTGAGTTAAGTGAATTAGAATATTTTAACTCATGAGTTTATTTAAACAATTTTGAATAAAATAAGTTAAATTATATAACTTATTTGATATCTTTAATTGTTAGGACTTAATTATTCTATCACATTTAAAGATAAAAATATTTTTGATATTTACTTCAATGTATCAATAAAGTTTATATTTTAGAGATCTTCACTTAAATATATATAGTCTATAATAATGTTAAAAAAGCATCATTATTTAAAAATAAAAAAATTGTATAAAATAGCAATATTTATTATATATACATTGTCCACTCTTCATAATAAAAAAAAATAGGTATGTTACTATTTTTAGAGACAATGAGAATAATTGTTTTATTTTCCAAAATTGGAAAATAAAAATATTACTATTTAGCTTCTTCGAAATTCCCCTCGTTGTTTTATAATTGTAATTTGTATGTTATTGTTTTTTTTAATTATTTGTTCCAAAAGATTGAATCGGGGAAAATAGAAGAAAATAATTAGCATAATGAATTGATCGGATCTGCAACGTGGTTCACCTATGCGTCATTAAGACTGTTATTATTATTATTATTATTAAGCACTAAAATCTGATTCAAATATTAATAACTTTATAATTGAGAAAAGTATAGGCTAAGAAATTTTTTTTTTTTTGGTCGTGAGTGAGTACATCAACAATATACATCATATTACCTTGGGTACTCGATCTAATTCTCATGTTGTAGGTGATATATATAATTCGATGGGTAAAGCTGGCATAGCTTTCTTTCCAAGTTAAGGAAAACATATAGCTGTAGAAAACCCACACTCCACACATTTCTTTAATCTTTTATAACCCCGTTGTCTAAAAGCAATATATATATATATATAATTTTACATTTGTTTGCATATTCCAATGATGGCTAATTCAAAATTTCGTATCATAATTATAATTAAATAAAAAATTAAAAAATAATATTTTTAAAATTTATAATCATAAAAATAATATTATTTATAATTATTTTATATATTTATTATTAAAAAATATATGATATATTATTTTATATTAAATATCGTTTAAATATTATTTAAATTAAATTATAATTATTTAAATATATTTAATATTAAATATTATTCAATTAGATTCGTTAATATTATATTCATTATTACAAATTTTAAAGGTATAATTTTTTAAATTTATCTTAAATTATATTAGTTTCATTTTGTTTATTTTTTTTTCAATCTATATGTTATTTGTCATTATCAATAAAAAAAATGAATCTCTTGTTAATAGAGATTTCAAAATTATCCATAGGATAGGATAATCTCTTATTAATAAAACGTTTTTAGCATGTAAATGATAAAAAAGAAAGTAGAAAACTTATCAAGTTATATTAATATTTATAATTTACTTTGATTTAAAAATATTTCATAAAAATTTTATTATTATTTATTTTCTTAATTTTTACTTTTATATTATTTTATACGTACTAAAATCTTACACCTATGTTACATATGTGCATGTATAAATTTTTACATATATGTGAAAATCTAATACATCTATTTTATTTTTTCTAAAATTTTAGGTGATAAAACTTTACATTAAAAATTCACTTAATTAATGTGAAATACATTGCATCTGCACTCTAAATTGGGTGATTTCCGTTTGAAAAACTATTATTTGGAAAATAAATTTTATTTTGATAACTTTGACGACATTGTGAGAAAAAAGTTACTTTGATGAAACTATTACATAAATAAAAAAAGTGAGGATTATGGAAGGTATTTTATTTTTATAAAATAATTGATTTAATCTCGTTATTTTAATTATAATACTTTATTCTTATAATTTTTAAAAAATAAATAATCTTAATTTCTAAAACCTTATATGTATTATTTTTAAAACTAAAATATTTCATTTTAATATTAAAATTTATATTTTTTTAAATATATAATATTAAAGTGCTCAAATTAAAAATTGTAGAAATAATATTCTCCTTTGTTTAAAATTACAAGAACATTGGTGCTATTGTCTAAAGAAAAAAATCACTTTGATGATATTATTTTTTTATTTTTTATTTAAATATATAATTAATTTATATATTTTATTTTGTAGTATGAAAATAATAATATTTTTTTATTATTTTAAATTATAAATTCAAAATTTTTAAAATATTATTTAATTAAAAAATATTAAGTGGCACCACACCATCGGAATTGTGAAGCTATATCTTTAAAAAAAATTAGATGAGACAAGCATATAAGTACATAAAGTATATTGTTGTATTCAATATATATATTATGGCTGTATCAACTTTCTAAAAAAATGTTATTAGCAATTCAATCATGACTGCATGAGCCCTTTAGTAAGTGATACATACGTAAATGACGAATAAAACGTTCGCCCGCATCCCTGCCTTCCGTATAATGTTCAATTGTTCATAATCAATTTAAGTAATCTCCGAAAAACTCCGGATACAGAGAAGAGTTGAAGATGGTGAAGTCTCAATACTAAAATGAGTAGGTATATTATCTAAGTAAGATAATCTTAAGATTTTATTTTTTTGTCTTTCATTTTGCAAATATATGTATAAATTTATATATTTTAAATATTTTTTAAATGCTAATTAGTTACTTATTTTAGTCGTGAATACCTCAAAGGAGTAAAATAATACTAATAATAATAATAATTTTATCAAAGGAATTTCGGAATGTTAAGGTTGCATACACAAAATTCAAGGAGTAGTAGTTGAAACATGTGGTTCATACTCGTGTCAATAATAAATATATTTGAAAAAAATATATTGAAACATACTTTTTGTTTAATTTTAAAAATTTAAAATTAATTTGATAATAGTCCTATACTTAATCTATAATTAAAAAAATCAATATAAATGAATGAAATCATTTACTTTTAGCAAATAAAAGATTTGTTAACTAAACATGGTTCGAAGTCGAACTACACTATCATGATCAAATGAAGGAAAAATAAAAAAAGAAGGAAAAAAATTATTATTTTCTATTTAAGAGAATTTTGAGTTGTGTAAAAAAATAAAAATAAAAATAAAAAAGAAAGTAGGAGACAGTAAAAATGTAAAATTAGGATGTTTCGTTTTGTTCGCCCAGATAATAATAAATGGGCCTTAGGCCCAATATCAGAATCACACTACCACCACAAACACGTCAATTATTGCCGGGAAAGATGAAAAATGTGAACGAAGCTGGACTCGGTCATTTATGTAAATTTGTTTTATCGTTTCATGTAGTTGCGTCACATTGAAACAAATCAATAAAGAATGAAGATGGCGCCATTCCCACACCTTCGCATCACCGTCCATCAAAATGATCTCCATGACGCATCATCAGCCTTGCCTGCACCGTATCTGGAATAAGAAAACGAACTCACCTAATTTATTACATATATATTCTTTTCGTGTTTTTCTTTTTTGCAGCATCAGATTCAGAAGAAGAAAACAAAGACTCGGTGTTCATTCCTCCAATGTTTTCCAGAATTTTCCAAAAGTTCAAACTACAGCCTCAGGTACTCATCCACTCTAAAGCTCTTTCTCAAATTTTATCTCCTCTTTTAGCACTACTATCAAAAATTGCTCTGTACTTTTTTCCCGATCGAAATGCACTGGATTTCTTTGTGATTATAGATCTTATTTGAACTCTTAATGCAGTATCAATGATAGGCATATAAATTAAATTATAAATATAAAGAAACAAAATGAAGGAAAATTAGAGCTTCAATTGAGCTGAAAATCAAGATAGAATTAAGAAAAGTGTCAATAGAATCGTACCTATTATTGCTTTTGTGTCGATGTTTTGGAAATCAAGTGGTAAATCTATCTTTTATATATATTCATGGATTAAGTGTGCGATGCACAATCTCTAACGTTCCTCAGGGAAGTGTAACATCGGCGGATTTCAATCCACGGGTTGCTGTTCATTATGGAGTCCCAGCTACTGCGTCGATCATTGCATTGGACCCGGTTCAAAGCCTGCTGGCAGTTGGTACACTGTAAGTTAATTTAAATGAGTTTTTTCTTTGCTGACTGAGCATTAAGCATGTATCTGATATTAAATACCAGTTATTTCCCATCCGTAGCCAAAACTTGAATTTATTTTATTTATTGTTTCTAAAGAATAACAAAAAACCTATCCAGCATGATTGTTCCTTTCTTAAATAAGTAAAATTAAATTATTTGTCCTGCCTATATATGTAGCATTGCAATTTGCAAACATGAAGTTTATTAGCACTATTTTCTGAGTTGAATTTGGAACTTTTATTTTGGGAAAATGTCTTTCTTGATGATCTAGAAAGTGATTCATAGCAAGGTATATAAAAATATTCATTTTAGATTATTATGGATGAGCTTTGCTGTGTTAAAAATAGCACACTGAATGGGAAATTTAGGGGCTTATTGATTTTCAGCTTACGTTATTCTTTCTTATCTTAGCGATGGTAGGATAAAGGTGATTGGTGGTGATAATATTGAAGCACTGCTTACATCTCCTAAGAAGTCACCGTTCAAAAACTTACAGGTTTGTTTTAAGTGCAGGCCTTTAATTTGGCTTGCTTTTTCTGAGTTATGCCATTTTCTTTCCGCAACTGTTTCTGCAACTATTTCATGATTGCTATTTTTTGCCAGTTTTATGTTGATTGTTCTACTTTTTTGGGTTGTCTGATTGTTCTGTTTGCGGACTTGTTTTATGTGTTTCTGAAGGCTCATTTAGAACTAGATCCATAAGAGCAATTACCTTTACATAGTTGTTTGTCTATCGCTCAACTTATTCTGTACTAATTTTATATTTATGCAAACAGTCTTGAAATTTAATTATAACCAAAAGCCATTTAAGGAAGGCCATTAATCATTTCAGGTGATGTGACATCACCAATTTTAATGCATAAATATCCATATATTTATAGTAATCTGTATTTGCTTTGCAATTCTAAAAAGAGTGTTAAGAATAAAAAAATAAAAAAAAAATTATAGCTTTGTTGCTTGCTCACCAAACACTGTTTTGACGATTTTCCACTTTGTATATATTTGCAGTTCTTACAAAATCAAGGTTTTTTAGCCAGTGTCTCAAGTGACAATAAAATTCAGGTAACGGTTTGCTTCTATGCAATTCAAATTCTTTATGTGAATTACACCTACTGCTAGGCATTATCTATTTTAACATGATGCAATTTTTATCTTCTGTGTCATTTGTTATCTTGAACCTTTGTCCTTCTCTTGTTCCTTTTTGTTTGCTTATTGATATCTATGTTGACAGGTTTGGGATTTGGAAAGCAGACAAATAGCTTCTACTTTACAGTGGGAATCCAATATAACTGCTTTCTCTGTGATTTATGGTACCAGTTACATGTATAGCACTTGTAAAACTGACTCTTGGAATACATCCTTTATTGGCATTCATTGGCCGCAAATGCAAATGGAAACTTGATATATGGCTGAAAACATTGTCATCCTGTCATTACATTCAGGTACATTGGATGCGAGCATGGGATTGTATCTATCTTGAAGTTTGACGCTGAAGATAAAAATATTAATCTGAGGCCGTATTATATTCCTACAAATGTCATTGCTGGTATGATCTGTTTTTCCCTTATGCTGAATAATGCCATAGTTTTGTCTCTTTTTTTTAAATGAACAGAGTACTAAACAGGGAGCTAAGCTCCATGGAGGGGTGGGCGGAGAGAAAGAGAGAGAAAACTTGTAGTGATTTTATTTTCTTAAATTGGAAGGTACTTATTGGGGTTCGAACTTGTGACTTGAAGTGGGAAAAAGGGATTCTTATCCACCAAACTACACTAGATGAACAATGTGGTGATGATGTTTTATACTTTTATTTGCATGCATAGAATCAGTTCATACAGATCGCTAACTAGTATTTTAGTGAATTGCTTTCTGATGGGTTTGTCCTTCGAGCGCTATGGTCTTGATTATCATCAGTGTAGTAAGGGACAAATTTAATTTTGGGTCACATATCATATCAAGCTCTTGTACTTTTACTCTGAAGTGTAGTTGACCCCGATTTTTAGAATTGAATTAAGCAATTAAAACTTATTATACAAGACATTTAACTGTTACCAGTTGTCATCAACCTGCTTTAGATCTGATGGTTAAAAGGACGCATTTACTTAACAGAAGAATTTAAAGATATAGCAATAAGCGTGCAATATTTTCACTCTACAAGGTATACTTGATGCAAACATTTTCATTAATTTGTAGACACAGCTGGAGTGTCATTGCCTGATCATCTTCCTGTTGTTGGAGTTCTCCACCAACCATGTTCTCCAGGAAACAGGCAAGATAAAGTCTATTGAAGTTTCCTTGATACTGATTGTTCTTTTCCATTTTGAAGCTCTTCAATTGTTAAAGATTCTTTTATAAGAACTGTCACTTTATTGAGATTAAAATGCTCTGGATTGGTATCAATGTTCTCCTGCTTTGTGATATTAGGAATATGGACTGACAGTCCATTGACCTTCCAGGATACTGTTTGTCCTGGCTTTCAGATACATTAAATTTTAATATGCTTGACTACTGCCCCTAGGAACTGTGCTGGTATAATCATGCCTTCATAGAGATCAGTAACAAACCCATAAGATTACCATAAAATGCTTGAGTGCCTTAAATGGTTAAAAAGAACCATAGGCATATAAGTTGGCCTACTGATTACTCTATCAAACTGGATAGCAAGCTGGAACTTTAGGTGGAAGTGTCTGCATATACTGGATATGTAAAAGACTGGGGTACTGCACATACTGATTTATATCCTTGGATAGAACTTTAGTTTATATGTCAAATAACACACTCATTAATGATTGATTGATAAGAAACAATAACATAGACACACAAATGCACACTGTTTGAAATTTCCATTTTTCATGGATGAAACCAAATGGTTTATTAGTTTGTTTTTCCCTTTCTTTTCCCTTTTATCATTTTTCTTGCTGAACATGTTAAAGTGGGGTACTTGCAGAATGCTAATTGCATACGAGAATGGGTTACTTGTTCTTTGGGATGCTTCTGAAGATCAAGTTGTTCTTATTAGAGGCTATAAGGATCTCCAACTCAAGGATGCAGCAGTAGTAGATTCTGTAAAAGTCACAAAGAATGAGCCTCAAGATGATTGGTCTGGCCATAAACTGATGGAGAAAGATATTAGCTCTCTTTGTTGGGTCTCTGATAATGGGACAGTTCTTGCAGTTGGCTATGTAGACGGAGATATAATGTTTTGGGACTTATCAAACACTGCCTCAAAAGATCAGCTGGCTGCAAGTTTACCTAACAAAGTTGTAAAGCTAGAATTATCATCAGGCAGCAAAAGACTCCCTGTCATTGTTTTACATTGGTCTGCAAGTAGATCAACTAGTAATCAATGTGGACAACTCTTTGTCTATGGTGGGGATCAAATTGGATCCGAAGAAGTTGTGACGGTAATTACCTACTGTAATTCTACTTATCTAGAATTCTTGGTGGTAGTCAAGAAAACTGACAGGAAACATCATATTTCATGTTAATTCTCTGTAGAACATGCTCATATATTTTTATAAAAGGAATATTTTGTTGCTTTGGAATCATTGATGAGATTCTTTCATATAAGAGATTGATACCTGAGGCATACGTGGATTTTAAAAATGTTTTAGTAAACTACAATCTAAAACTTCTGGGACACTAATATTATATCAATTTTCTCTGAGATTATTCCAGATCCTATCTTATTTTGGGTAATATGGAATATCTTTTGAAAATAATGATTCTCTTAAATATCCTTTATTTTTTTTCCTTATAGGACACTTAAACACATTCATTAGAATACATAAATAACTCTCCAATTATGGCCAAGTAGTCTAAGCATATGATTAACTAAGCGCCCCCCCCCCCCCCCCCCCAACTTAGTTTTATGTTGATATTTGCTTCTCACCTTTACAGATTCTAAGCATCAATTGGTCTTCAGGGATAGAAAGCCTTAAATGCATGTCACGTGTAGACCTTACTCTGAATGGTTCATTTGCTGATATGGTTTTTTTACCAAGTTCTGGTACAATGGAGAAGAATGGAGATTTGCTATTTATATTGACAAGTCCTGGCCAATTGCATACTTATGACCATGATTGCTTGTCTGCATTAATGTCTCAGCAAAAGAAAAAACTTTTTGTTTCTGCAGTGCAATATCTTCCCGTCATACCTACCATTGAACCAAACATGACAGCAGCAAAGCTTGGTTTGGTGCATAAGGATGGAGAGTTTTCAAGGGCTCTGTCTGAGGTATGTTGATGTATATTATATCTGTCTTCCATTTCATTAATTAAGAAAAATAAAATATTGCAATTACTTGTGCAATTAATTTAATATCTCTATGTTTGTTTAGATGGTCTCATCTAAAAAGCTTAATGTGGCACATTCACCCAAAGGGGGTAAGAGTTGGCCCTTATCTGGTGGTGTTCCTGGTCAGCCTTTCGATGCCAAGAATTATCAGGTTGAAAGGGTATATATAGCAGGATATCAGGATGGATCTGTTCAAATGTGGGATGCCACTTATCCAGTTTTGATGCCTATCTACACTATAGAACCTCCTATGGTTAGTCTGTTGCAATTTTTATGCTTTTAATTTGCAACGATGATACATGGATGAACTTTTGCATGACAACATCTAATCAAATAACCGTGTGTGCTTCTTTCTTTCATTTTCCTTTTTTTACCCTTGAAAAATTGTTCTTAGATTGATTATTTGGCATTAGTTGCAGGTGAATTATATAACACTTTCCAGCACGTGTACATCAGTATTGGCATTGGATTTTTGTTCAATTACTTTGAGATTAGCCATTGGAAGTCAAAGTGGTCTTGTGAGTATTTTCGTTTTTGTTACCTTTTTTAGGTGATCCATATTTGAGGCATTAGTAAAAAAAATTTACTCCCTTTTGAGAGTGTAGGTTCGTCTATATAATTTAACAGATAGAACAGATGAGAAGAGGTTGCATTTCATTACAGAAACTCAGAATGAAGGTATGATTTTTGATCTGTTGTGACTATATTTGTGTAGACTTTTATACCTTTTATATGTCAGATGGGTATGTATTGGTAAAATTTCTTGGCTTTGTTGTAATGTTGGGGCAAGAAAAAAGGATTTGGAACTTTAAGTGAGAGAAAACTTCAAGATTAGTGATTTGGTGGATATAGAATCTAGGTAGGACTAAATGGCCAGGTATCTTGATCTTTTAGTTTTATATAATTAGTTGGATGAAGAGTCATGAAGTACAGTCCAAATGGTTTGTGTAAAATTCACATGGAGAAACTACCCTTGTGTTGAGATTTGAGAATATGCTTATGGCATCTATCTCAAACTACTACATACTTGTAATGCTTCAAAAGTTTGGGGAATGGGTGCATTGTTGTTTCGTGGATCAGATTTTATAGTTTTATGTGGAATTGTTATATTTTTTCCCACGGATGAAATATTCATGTTATAGATATTAAGATGCGTCTGTGGCAATAATTATTAAAGCTAATTCTCTCTCCTATTACTTCCATGATAGATCCATCTATTTGTGTAAACCATCCCTTGTTATTTAAGCCATTTTAATTATGCCATCTTTTTTTATTTTACTTCTAGTTCTCTCTTTGCAACAAGAAGATGGCCCTCATTGCATTGCAGTGTTTTCTATTGCCAATTCTCCCGTCTGCATGTTACAGTTTGCACATTCTGGAGCAAGACTTGCAGTAGGATTTGAGAGTGGGAAGGTGACAATCATCTTAAATGTTTGTTGCATTAGAACACTGTCAGTCTGGCCCCTGAACTGGAGTTATTGTTTGTCACTTTTTCTTCTCTTAAATGTCTTAAACCAATCAATCATATGGTTGTAATAGCAAACTGTTAAATTTAGCCTTTTTTTTCCTTCCCTTGTATGACAGGTTACTCTGGTTGATCTTAAATCATTGTCGATGCTTTTTGTCATTGATGGAATATCAGAGTCAAGTTCCCCAGTGAATTCACTAGTTGTGAAATCATTTTCAGAAGGTACAAGTTTAATGTCGGGTCCAGAGGATACTCAGTCCAATGTCCTAAATGATCCTGAAAGGGAAGTTGTGATCATGATGACAAGAAATGCACACATTGTTCTCAGATATGGAACAACTGATAATTTGGTTAGTGCTCAGTCATTTCTCTCCAAAATGGATTCAACTGCAATTTCAATGCACGTTATAGGTATGTATCTTGATTTTAGAATGCATTAAATTTTCTGCATTGATTTTAGCTAACAACTGTTTCAGTACAGAGGTTAGTGATTTCATATCTGAAGTCCACAATGAAAAGCATCCATTGAATTCTCCTCATAAGAATGAAGCCAAAGATGAGCCTAGAAAACCTAATCCTCCATCTGGAAGTACACAAAATGAACCTGAAATCGAAAAGTCCAACAAAAATGCATATTTTGGGCAGAGCTTGTTTGTTTTGCTTTGTTGTGAGGATGCACTGTACTTGTACTCTTTGCATTCTGTGATTGAGGTACCTTTCATTATATAAATTTTCATTTCTAAATTTATTCTTCTTCCTTCCCTTTTTCCCCTCTGAGTAGAGTGTATTTTTCTAGGGTGACAGTAGCTCCATTCATAAGGTTAACTTCACGAAACCATGTTGTTGGACCACAATGTTCAAGAAAGATGAGGAGGACTGTGGGATCATCATACTCTATAGCACTGGAGATATTGAGATAAGGTAAAAGGGCTTATTGCAATTCATTTTTAGTTCACATTCTTGGTATTGATCCCGACAACACACACTAGAAAAGAAAACCTACATTTGGTCAATAACAGTATATTCAGATTTGCTAATAAATATAAAGCATGTTAATAGAAGTTGATGTCATCATTAAACAGGTCTTTGCCAAGTTTCAAAGTAGTGGGAGAAAGCTCATTAATATCAATACTAAGATGGAACTTCAAGACTAACATGGATAAGACAATTTGTTCTTCCAATGACGGGCAAATAATACTGGTTTGTCTTCAAATCATGTGGTGTCAGCTTTATGGAAATTTGTGCATTATTTGGATGTTCAACTGTTATATGGATTTCAATCCTCTTAATTCCCTTGAGCCTATGCGGAAGTATTTTAGATTCGCTCTTTTTTAGTCTTCTATTACCTTGAGAAAATGATTGAATTATTTCTCAGTTATTTACTTTTCTGTGGCTTGACATAAATATTTTCTTTGAACCACATATGCTTCATGAATATACTCCTGAAGATCACATCAATTCCACATAGTAGGTATCTGAACACAATTTTTGATGAGCAAGTTGCCATTTCAGGATCTGTTTCAGTTTATCTCCTATTAATTTACTGACAATGTGTTTAAATATAAATTTTTCTTTTTACAGTCATTACTGTATGAATCTCATCAATTTAGCCCCCAAGTTGTGACTCTTTCTTTTTGGAGCTATCTAAATCTTAATCTTTGCGGTTTTGACATTTTAGGTGAATGGGGGTGAGTTGGCTTTTGTCTCTCTTTTGGCCTATGAAAATAACTTCAGGTCTCTCTCTCTCCCTCCCTCCCTCCCTCCTGTGTTTTCATGATCTTTAAAACAATACTTTTGGTACAATATTAGAAGCTTAGTTAAAAAAAAATCTTTGCTGCTGGTAGGATTCCAGAGTCTTTACCTAGTCTTTATGATCAAGTGCTTTCAGCTGCTGTAGATTCCACCTACAATTTGTCTCCTAGTCAGAAACAGGTAATCATCTACAATTTAAGGCCTAATCTCATCTTCCTGAAACATTCATATGTCCCTCTTCTTTTGCTTTAGGCTGCTACCCCGGGGATTTTTGGCAGTATCATTAAAGACTTAAAAGCAGTTAAAGGGGAGCAGAATATAGAGGTGTTCAAGCTTGATGGAACACATTTGGAGAGCTTATTTTCTTATCCTCCTTTTCTAAAACCTTCTACCACTGTAAAGGATAACCAACAACATGTGGAGCTTAAAATAGGTTCTCTACGTTTCCTTTCTTATCATTTAACTTGCTACTTTTTGTGGCTTATCTCTATTTTTTGGGTGCAGACAATATTATACTTAATGAACCTCTAATTGTATCATCTTCATCTGATAGCAAAAGGAAGGATACCAAAGGTATTTTTATTTAGATGTCTTTAACTTTTATAATGGCTTGATATTCTGATTATTGATTGGCAGCAGATAAGGGAACGGAAAAGGAAAAATTATTTGATAGTGCAACTGATTCAAAGCCAAAAATGAGAACAGCTGAAGAAATTAAAGCTAAATACAGAAAGGCGGGGGTAATTCTTCAAAGATCTGGTCATGCTTTACTTATATGGACTAAATATTCTGACATGCTTTCATGGTTTCCAGGATGCTTCTGCAGCAGCTGCAATGGCAAAGGATAAGCTTATAGAATGTCAGGAAAAGCTTGCGGTATGACAATTGGCTGATTAAATCTAATTTCCCATCGATCGTTATTCAGTAAACGAACTTTCATGGTGAAATTCTCTATAGTCTTCAAAGTTGGTAAAGGTCTAAGTGCCTACCAAGAAACTTGGATTATAACCTAGTTGCATTATATAAGAAATTTGAAAACTAGGCTGCGAATTAGAGGTCAAGTTTGACATCAAATAGAAGCAAATCTCATTATTAAATCCAACACCAGCCCTTTAAAAGCCTTGGGTAACTCAGTTTACTAGTTAAAAAGATTATGACTCAACATGCACTTGACACTGGCAATACATTAAAGTTTCTGTATTTCTGTACATAAAATTTGTAATTACATGAATAGTACTTTCCTTTATCTCCCCATTATATTACTGGCCACTTCCCTTCTCTCTCTCTCTCCAATCATCATCTTGTTTTACCTCCAATCATTACAAGGAGGGGAAACTATTGGATATTAGTCCTTAATTCAAGGAGTAAAACAAGGAATCCTTATTTCAAGGAGTAAAACAAGGAATCCTTATTTCAAGGAGTAAAACAAGGAATCCTTAATTCAAGGAATAAAACAAGGAATCCTTAATTCAAGGAGTAAATCAAGGAATGCTTAATTTAAAGAATAATTGAAGGAGTAAAATTTTCTTATAAATAGCTATACAATTGTAATGAAAACATGAAGAAAATAATACAAACTAGAGAACTCTTTTGTGTAGAGTTATTTCTTGTTTTTTCAACATGGTATCAAAGCAGGAAAATTAACTTGCTTCTGCTTTATTATTATCTTAGCATCTTCAATCTTTGAAATGCTTGAAGACAAGCCGCTAGGATCAGAAGCTGAAAGTTCATCAGTACTTTCCTTCATGAATATGCATGAGGTGGATGTCAACCCAAATCAAAGATTAAGCTCAGTCTTGTTGAATGAGTTTAATTACTTGCCTTTCGTCAAGAAAGGTGTCTCTCGGCTCTAGGTGGAAGGTCCAAGTTGGGGTTCATAAATGGAAGCATCAAGTACTGATGTTTCCTCACCAACCTATGAATCCTGGCTTAGTAAGGATCAACTGGTTATGTCACGGCTCCTAAATTCCATGGAACGTAATTAATAAATATTCGCATTCAATCAAGATACCAACTATGGGAGACGGTCAAGGAAATGTACGGCAAAACAATGCCGCACGAAGTTTTTCAATTAAAGAAAGACATCTCAGACCGCAACAAGATGGCAAGCCTTTTGTACAACTCTTAGGAAGCATGAAAAGCATGTGGAATGAGTTGGAAATATATCGTCCTCATACAACCGATGTAGCTCTACTACGAAAGAGAGCGGAAGAAGATACGACATTTCAACCTTTGTCCATCAATTCAACATACGAAGATATACGATGTCATATACTCACGAATATCGAACTTCCTTCCTTCACCAATGTATGCGACAATTCAACGTGAAGAAGTAAGGAGGAAAGTCATGAATATGGGTACAATGGCTAGTTCACCCGAGGCAAAGAGCCTCATCTAACCAACGAGAGAAAGTACAAAGGGAAGCATCCAAACTTGAAGTTGTCAACATTGCAACCATACCGCCATGTTAAGGACACATGTTGGATTCTACATCCGTAATTAAAACCCGATTTTATAAAGGATAAGTGGTTTACGTAGAAAGTGAATCAGATCGACATCGTGCAAATCATGCTTTTGCCTCTACCTCTAATGGTCTGATCCATTCAAGAACTTCACAAATAATCCAAATTGAACTCATGAATGAAGTTTATGTTGTATCTTCAAAGCAAGACAAGAGGAGCTAGAATTGATCGTGTGGATAGCATAAGAAGGAAACTCGACAAAGATTGCTAGGCAAGTCATGCTTCTTGCGATACAAAACTCATACCACAAGAGGACATGCAAGGTATCATAAAAGCCTTTAAAACTGCTCTTAAAATAAATATTATACAAGAAGCTTCGACCAACTGGCTGACATCTTCACCAAGCCCTTGGCTTCTCATCAGTTTCAACGACTTTTGTCCAAGCTTGGATCCATAAACCTTCTGGATCCAGCTTGAGGGGGAGTATTGGATATTAGTCCTTAATTCAAGGAGTAAAACAAGGAATCCTTATTTCAAGGAGTAAAACAAGGAATCCTTAATTCAAGGAATAAAACAAGGAATCCTTAATTCAAGGAGTAAATCAAGGAATGCTTAATTTAAAGAATAATTGAAGGAGTAAAATTTTCTTATAAATAGCTATACAATTGTAATGAAAACATGAAGAAAATAATACAAACTAGAGAACTCTTTTGTGTAGAGTTATTTCTTGTTTTTTCAACAGAAACAGTTAAAGTCCTTCCCAGAGTTTCTCTCTCTTAGAGTTCTAACGTCTAGGCAGTGGATAGTGAAGCATCTTCAGAAATAATTCATTTAGGATGTTATAGAGAATAAAATTAAATTGGGATCATGCTGTTTGACAATCATGTAGTTAAGCATGTGGTACAATGCCAATGCTTTTTTACTATATATCTTGTTTTGTTATCTCATTTCTTTGACTTTGGGGTTGCCATTGAGCGTTAACCTGGTGCCCGAAGAATGGCATTGTATAGCATGAGATGAGCTGACATGGGATGTGGCTATTGGTGCCACATCAGATGATCTGGTGTAATACCATGTTCACCTTCGGGCAACAGAGCAGTCCTCTGATAGTTATATCTTGAACAGCATAGAGAATTTTTTTTGCAATGGACATTATTTGATTTGAAGGTTCACCTTAGGTGGTGTTTTAATCTTTATTCTGTAAAACAAAACAAATAATAGAGCACACATAAAAAGGTTACAAAAATAAGGTGTTCAACATGCATTTTACAGTTGCAGTCGTTGGGGATTGAGGGGACAAAATAAGAGAAAGTAATTTTAAAGTTTTTACAACTTTTGTTTTGGATCTTTGGTCATCTTTTCTCTCTTTATTATTATTATTATTTACAATATATATCTCCACACTGCTTGAACTCTTTCCTAATATTTTATTTTGATCATAAGCGTGCATTATTCTAATATTTACCAGAAACTTCGCGAAAATACTGAAGAGCTGCAACATGGGGCTGAGGACTTTGCAGCCATGACAAAGGAAATTGCCAAAAGAATGGAAAATCGTAAATGGTGGCAAATATAAAGGAAATATCCTCAACATGAAGAGTTATCAAATAAGCTCCACTCCCGATGATAATTATTGTTGTTGTTCTAATTCAGTTACCATTTTGGAATACACGATGCATATAATTGATTTATCTTATCATTTTATTTCCGTTGGTACAAGTTCCCGGTAACTTTAGTTATGTATATTAACTTGGCTTCCTCGTTGATATCCTTAAAATTAATGGTTTGATCTTTACATAGGACATTGATATCCTTAAAATTAATGGTTTGATCTTGACACAGGATGAAAATACGAATGTATCAAAAATATGGAAACATTTAGAAAATAAGAAAAAATATGAATAAAGTATAGATTAACTAAACTTATTCTCTAACAAAATGTTATCGTATTTGTGTTATGAAACAAACATAATAAAACTATTATTTAGGCAATCATTTCATCAAATCTAGAATATAATAAGTCTAATTATGTTATTTATTTTTAGACGAGTGCTCTAACAACTTTAGAGTAGAATTAACTTAATTCCTCTATCTCATGAATAAAAAAACTTCAACTTTTAAACGGAAAAAAAATAATTATTTCTTAAAATTAGGAATAAGAGAAAGAAAAAAAGAATTTCTTTAATATTACTAAGTTGATTGTTTTATAGGATACTTTATATATAAGTATATGGTTTAGTTATTTATAGTCGAAAAGTACTTAAAATAGTTTATAAAGTTTGAATGTGGGACTTTAGAATTACACACAAAAAATAACTCTAAATAAAGATTTCTATGTGTAACTCTAATAGTACATAAAAATTAGAACTTTAAATAAAATAAGTTCTTATTTTGTAGAACTATAAGTAAAACTCTAAAACAAAATAAATTACTTTCTCTTTTTTTAATTTTGTTTTCTAATTTTGTCCCGTATTATTCTTCTTTACTTATATAAAACTCATCCTCGAGTTTTCTTCAAATGAGGATGATAATACTTGTAGTATTCATGAATCTTCAAAATTTATTTTTCTTCTTGTTCTACTTCCTTGAATAATATTAGCCAAATATGGTTTACATGTTTATTTTTAATATTAATATTTTTAATATGTTATGGAATAATGAAATATGACTCAGTATCTGAAGATTATTTGACAACTCTTGTTCTTTTGGAAAATAATTTGTTGTAATATCAAACAATTGATTGCATTTAAAAGTATTGAATTGATTCTTTAACTTCAAAAATATCTTATAGTGCCATGATTTTTAAATCTTATTTTATAGATATAATTTTAAGATATGAGATTAACTCATCTTATAAAGATATTTCTTCTTCAAATTCTTCCTTTTGAATTTGTATGATCGAACATAGGTTTGTTGGTTTTATTAATATGATCATTTTTATTTTTGATCAAAACTATCTCAAGAACTTTATTTTCAAAAAATTATTCTTCTATTTTTAAAGCTTTAGGTGAGTCTTCATTTTTTGGCGGTGCATATTTAACGTTGTATTGAATCATCGTTTTCATTTGAATAAAATCTTGATTTTGAGTTTTTTCATAATCTTTTTGAATAGGAGCTTGATTCATATTTTTGTTTAATAACGTTAATGATGCAAATAGTTTATAAAGAGCTTGATTAATCTCTTGACGAAATTCTTGAAATTCTTTTCGTGAAATACCTTTATTATGTTTTATTGGATCCACACGAATTAACTCTAATACCACTTGACATAGGATGGAAGCACAAATGCACTAATAATATAAAAGCACTTAAGAAATAAGAAAAATATGAGCAAAATTTAAACTAATTAGATTCACTCTCTAACAAGAGATCCTTGTATTTGTGTTATGAAACAAACATAAAAAAATTATTATCTAAGCAAGCATCTAGAATAGGACAAATCCAATTATGTTGTCTATCTTTAGAAGAGTATTGTAGCAACTCTAACATATGGTTAGCTTAAAGATATCCCTCTATCTCACGAATCCTTTCAAACAGAAAAAAAGAGTTATTCATAAAAATTAGGAATAAGAAGGAAAAAAAAGAACTTATTTAATATTATTAAGTTGATTATTTTTTAGAATACTTTATACAAGTATACGACTTAGCTATTTATAGTTGAAAAATATCTAGAATAATTCATAAAGTTTCTATGTGAGACTCTAGTAATATATAAAAATTAATTTTTTTTAAAAATAAATTATTATTTTAATATAACTCTAAATAAAATAAATATTTTTCTCTTTTTTAATTTTATCTCGTATTAGATCTATTTTATCGTTTTGCAACCCATATCTTTTTAAACCTTGATGCATTCAGTAGGACTACTATCAATTACATTTGAAGGTAGAAAAAAAATGGTTCTTTATTTTATTTTTGCTTATTTTGAGAAAAATGGATTAAATTACAAATAATACATTATATAATGATTGAATAAGACCTTTTCGGTGTGTGATACTCCCTTTTATCAAATGATGTTTTGAGGTTTTAAAGTAATTAGATTTATTCAAAGTTGAGATTAGATGAGGTCTCAAAATAAATTATATTTGAACGATAAAAACTACTTTTTTGCAATCATGATTTTCAATTAAAACATAAGTTGAGATTTTATTTCAATTGTAGTAACTTTTTCTTTTAAGAATGACATGAAAGAAGAAAAATTATTGTTCGTTGGTTGAGGATAAATGATGTGATATAGATACTTCAAAACAACGGATAATAATTTTTGAAAAAATGCTTGATTTATGAGTTAATATTTTTAATTTTTTTATTTATGATATTATTGGACATTTTATTGTAAAGATTAATTTTTTTTCATGAAATTAAAAGTACAACTTTTAATAATTACGTGACAGAATTAGTGATACTTACTGTCCTTCACTCTTATGCTAAGAAAATTATTGTATCCAATTGAAACTTTGAAAGGCAATTTGCTTCCTCGTGGGTCACATTCAAAGGGTACAGTGTAATATGACGGGCTTGTCATCCTAAACGGACAAAAACAAAGTAAATAAGGAAATAATTAATTTTCTTTCTTTGCTAACTGATTTTTCATTATGTTGTACGATGAAATTTTTGGTAGTAACAGAAAAAAGTAGCCATATATACATATATTAATTATTAATTAAATATATATTTTTATTAAAATCAATTAAATTATATGACGTATATTGATGCATGATAAAAAAAATATTGTAAAACATGGAGTTCCCATAAGCTGACTCTGCGAACCAGATTTGACCACGTTAAGATCTAATTTCGTCGAACGTCTCAGACATTAGAACCTATACCACAGATTGGCCCAAAACAGTTTCTCATTTGTTCCCTTTCCACTTGCTCCGTCACAGTCGTACACGTAACTTTACAAAAGAGATTTAGCATCTTGCAGAGCAGAGTCAGAGACTCTCTAACAGAGAGTTAATAAGAAAGTAAAAGTTTCTCATACGGTGTTTTACTCATCAAAAGGAGCACAAGCTCAATTTGTGGTTTAGCTAGTAGATGTGGAGGAGAGAGGCCTTTGTGTTATATCCACAACCACATGGTCCCTTTCTTTTCACGATAAATTCTGATCACAGCCTCTACGTTCATCCTCTCTCCTTTAGCCTAAAAGACCCAGAGCTAAAATCCTTTCCTTCGCTGCATCTGGGTCTCTAATGGCAAGTTGGGTCTTATCAGAGTGTGGCCTAAATCCCCTCCCAAGAATTCTCACTCGACCCAGAAGTGGGTTATCTTCAAGGGCCGCCACTCCTTTAGATATTAGGCCATTAAGCCCATTACAAGTCTGTAAAAGGCGCAATCTTGGTTCATCTTTGATTTCTTCAAGGGAATTTAAAGGTAAAAATTGGGCATTAAATGTGAGTGTTCCGATAAGTGTTGCATCTGTTGAAAAAGAGGATGAAAGAAAAGAGAAAACCAATGGAGTTAGCAGTGAATTTGACCCAGGTTTGCCACCTCCTTTTACATTAGCTGATATTAGAGCAGCCATTCCAAAGCACTGTTGGGTTAAGAACCCATGGAGATCTATGAGCTACGTATTGAGAGATACTGTTGTGGTTTTTGGTTTGGCTGCCGTGGCTGCTTATTTTAACAACTGGGTTGTTTGGCCCCTTTACTGGATTGCTCAAGGAACCATGTTCTGGGCTCTGTTTGTTCTAGGTCATGATTGGTAAATTAAGTTCCTTTCCTGAATTTGGAAATTAATTTTCGATTTTTTTAATCGAAATTAACAGCTTATCTATATATAATTTGGTAGAATGTACAATTAAGATATCCACTTACTTATATGCTCAAATCGACAACATAATGGAGATTTTGCAATGCCTTTTTTCTTAACTAGTAATCTAGCTCTTTTGTTCATTCAGTGGCCATGGAAGTTTCTCAAATAATCCCAAGCTAAATAGTGTGGTCGGTCATATTCTTCATTCTTCAATCCTCGTCCCATACCATGGATGGTTAGTTTCCCGAATAATGTTCCCAATTCCACATTTTACCTCAGTAATGCAATTTTTTTGTTACATAATTACATGGTTCATCATCATCATCATCATTATTATTATTACAGGAGAATAAGCCATAGGACTCATCATCAGAACCATGGACATGTTGAAAACGATGAATCCTGGCACCCAGTAAGCTTTGTAATTAAATTAGTTATGGTGAAAAGATGTGGAGTAGTTCTGTATGTACACAGTTGGATTGTGTCCCACCAATGTGCCTATTCTTTGTTATAAATAGAGTATGTTATTAAATTAGATGGTACCTATAGTAATTAATGAAAGATTTAGTTTATTTTTAAATGCAGATGTAATTGAGATGAGATAATATTTGAGATATTTAGAGTTTTTCCCATTTTATGCCTAAACAATGAGAATTTTTTTGGTACTTCTGATTATGTAACTCCCCTTAGAGAGAGAGATAGGAAGAAAGCAAAAAATAATAATAATAATAGTAAATAAGAGTGAGAAATGGTAGGATTGTCAATGCACACCTAGGTTTAAAATTATGAATCTATATCTCTCTTCAAGATTACCCCACTAGTATCTAGAAAAAATTCCTAAACAATCAATAACAAGTTACAACTTTTATATTTTGCAGTTGCCCGAGAAAATTTACAAGAGTTTGGATAAGCCCACTAAAACATTAAGGTTTACACTACCTTTCCCAATGCTTGCCTACCCTTTCTATTTGGTAAGAGTTTTGCTGCTTCCTAGTTTGAAAAAATACTATGTTGACTTTGTATACAAATGACATTTATATGATATTCTTAACCACAAAAGTGAATGATGGTTTATTGAATTCAATTATGTTAAAAGTGGGGTAGGAGTCCAGGAAAGAAGGGTTCTCATTTTGACCCAAACAGCGACTTGTTCGTCCCAAAAGAGAAGAAAGATGTGATTACATCCACAGCATGTTGGACTGCAATGGCTGCATTGCTTGTGTGTTTGTCTTTTGTAATGGGTCCTGTCCAAATACTTAAGCTCTATGGTATTCCTTACTTGGTAGGTCCTAAATCCTAATCCTCTTTCTATACTCTTTATGTCAAGCTCAATCCCATTCAATTCCTTTGAGAAACTTCTACGCACCCTCATTTAATATTTTTGTTTGTGATAAATGTATAAAAATATTGTTAGTCTTCCTCTTAATAGCTTAAGCATTTGTCTTTGGTTGAGTTAGTTTCTTAACAACTTTTAACATGGTATTATAGTCAGAGGTATCCACTAATCTTAATTGTTGAACTGTAAGTGTTTGATCTGTATAGTGTATAGAACCAAAATTTATAAGAGAGTGATAAATATATAAAAATATTATTGACCATATTCTTAATAACTCTGAATTTTCCATTCAAATGTAGATCTTTGTCATGTGGTTGGACTTGGTCACTTACTTACATCACCATGGTCATGATGATAAACTTCCATGGTATCGTGGAAAGGTATGACATTGAAATTGTTTTCAAGTTGTCTATGAGTACGCTTGTTTCAGCTTTTGAGGCTTTATAAAAGCATTTTGACGTTGTGCTATGTGGCTTACACTTGGTCTTTGTATATCAACTAGGAATGGAGTTATCTAAGGGGAGGGCTTACAACACTCGATCGTGACTATGGGTGGATCAATAACATCCATCACGACATTGGGACACATGTAGTACACCATCTCTTTCCCCAAATTCCACATTATAACCTAGTTGAAGCTGTAAGTATCCTTCTTAAAAAACAAAAATGTTTAAAAGTCACCATCTATTGGTATTCTAATATGTTTCTAATCTGTTGTGTTCCACAGACTGAGGCAACCAAACCTGTATTTGGGAAGTACTACAGGGAGCCTAAGAAATCAGGACCTTTCCCATTTCACTTATTGGGAGTCCTGGCGAGAAGCATGAAAAAAGATCACTATGTGAGTGATAGTGGAGATGTTGTGTATTATCAAAGCGATCCCCAGCTCTATGGACCTAAATGAAGTTGTGATGATAAATCAGGCTAAGAAATGAAGCTCACAATCAAAGCTATATAGTCTTTTGTCACATTCATTCTTTACAGTTTTCCAGCACTGTATAAACTATAAACACACTGCCTAGTGCAGCCATTCCGTTCTTCTATATTCATTGTTCTTTTCTTGATGAAAAGAAGTGTCTTGTATACATAAATATAAATATAATAGAATGAAGGATCGTCTAAGTCCGTTATCTTTAACGAAAGTTTATTTTAGAATCGTACTTAATAGATGGGGTAATACAGGTCTACTACCTTTATAAAAAATAAGTCACAAAAATTCGTTTTGTAAAATAATGAATTTATGTTGTTCCATTTATTCATTTTGAAATTAGAATAACACAAATTTATTATTTTGTAATATAGATTTATGTTATTTTTTTATTTTTTATTTTGTAAGGTAGAGGTATGAGGATGGGTTCTGCCCTTTTTCTTAATTAATATCCTTATATATAGTTTCATAAGTTAGGCTAGCAAGTTAGAGTGATGTAACTGTATCAAAATTTTAAAATAACAACAAACTTCATTGTCTGCTGGGAATTGTAATCCCTGTGTTTTTGTGGACAATATTTGTCACTTTTAAAAAAATGATAAGAGAGATTCCGAAACCACAAGTTTTGGCTTGCATTATGTGTAACAACTGATAAACAGTTGTTATGTTACAATCACTTTTGCTGCTTGTAAGATATTTATTCTCAGTCAATCAACACTTGCAGAATTTGCGGAATATACCTCCTCCATAAAGGAATGTATTCGGAGCTGATCCTTCTGTATGCCATCTAAGGCACATATGCCACTACTGACATCAACTCCTTGTGGTTTTAGAGTGTTTAGAGCTACGCGAACATTCTCCGGTTTCAACCCTCCAGCCAAGAGCCAGCCATTTTTGCTTCTAATTGATGGTAGCTCAAACTGAGCCCAATTGAAACCTTTGCCACTGCAGGTAAACGTGTCAAGTAAAACTTTTTTAAAAAAAAAAGGAATATATGATCGAGTAGTGATATGATTTAAATTGACCGCAAAATATAATGTGACGTCTGATTAAGCAATTAGACGAGAATGGAAAAAGAAAGTTAGTTCTCAACCTGCCACCCTGAGCACTATCCACAAGAATCCAATCAACAAGAGAACCTTCATCAGCTGAAATTTCATTTAGAAGGGCTCCATCTTTATTTGCGTGAAGAACGTATATGATTTGCCTTTCTTGAACTAAACTTGGAAAAGCTGCCCTAGAGTTATCTCCATGAAGCTGCAAATCACGTAGCACTAAAAACCTGAGCAAATTCTCGGCTAATTAAGCTACATATGAAAGATACTTGTGATTTGAGACCCAAAATTACAGGATTCTTGAGTTTGAGCAAAAATTGACCCATGTATAGGTTGTATCGGCCCAAACTCCAAAAAGTGCGATTTAGGGTCTGAACTGGATAATTGTCAAGGTCGAAATACCAAACCTGAACAATTTCAATGTCAGATTCATCAGAGACTCTTAATATCGTTTCTGCATCCTCATTGACGAACACCCCTACTGGTTGTGCCCCATATTCTTGTGCCACTTTAGAAATTTCTAATGCTACGGGAAGCGAAACTGAGCGCTTTGAGTTGGGACAAAGAATCATCCCAATGAAATCAGCACCAGCTTCTGCTGCCATAGCAGCATCTCTAGCTGATGTAATACCACACATCTTTACAAAATGCCTGTCCTTTTGCTCCTCATGTTTGGAACTGGACACTCTACAAATTTGTTTTTTCTCATGCTGGGATTTAATATTAGACAAGCACAGCTGGTCCCATCTTGAACCTACAATTATATCATACTGATAAGATAACTGTCATCTTATCAATCAGCTAGATATATCTTCTAGTTTTGCATAATAATGCAATCAAAGCTAGTCATGGAAGCCAATGCCCTCTGCTTGTTACTATCCTAGTTTAAGGACATTCTGAAAGATAAATCATAAATCCACAAGAAGATGAAAGACAAAATATTATCACAGGGTAAGGACAAACATACTCTGGACTTTCCTTTTGTTGAAGTTTATGGCATCTTTGGACTCCATGTGGCTTCCAGTAGTCAATCCTGCAAAAAGAATAATTCAAAGTTTCAATCTTTCCTTGGCCAAAAAAAGAAGTTGGAATCTTTCCTCAGAAAAAAATAAAATTTACAACCAATGAATCACAGGGGTTGTGATATTGTTAAAAAAAAATAAAAAAATAAAATAGAGGGAATGAAAGAGGGTTCAAAGTTGGGTGGATTTTGTGCATCAAAATAGTACATTTTGTAGCTTTAAATGGGTTATAAACACGGTAATTTAGTAGCTCCATGTTTCATCAGAATTGGATTTGAGAAGGAGAACTTCTCTGGGGAAATTCGTCGAACGCCTACACTGCAATGCCAGTAAGTACACACGCCAACGAAATCACAGACAAAGACATAAAAAAATAACCCACGTGGGATGATCGGAACTGGAAAAGGATGCAGAGAAAACCTACGACCATGTTTTGAGCTTCTCCTGCGAACGATGCTAAAGATTTCAGTGAGGAGCACGGTTCTCGATCACAAGAAAAACGTCAACGGTATTCCTTCCACCTAACTAACGAAAACGGTGAGTCTTTAGTTATGACTTGTGAGTATCTGTGGACTCCGGTGGTTTTTGTTTTGATATTTGTGTTTTTTTTCGGGTTTTTTTTGTTGTGATTATTGGAGTGAGTTTATTTAATTATAAAATTTAAAAGTATTATTAATTAAGTTAAAGTTTTAAAAACTAAGATTTTTAAAAAAAATAAAATGAGGTTTATGTAATTTATTAATAAAAATATTAAAAAAATTATCTTATTCATCAGTACTCTTTTTTTATCAATCTTTATCCTTATCTCTTTTTCTCTAGCTCTTCCTCTCTCACTCTTTGTGTGTGTCTCTCTCTCTCTCATTATTGACGCCAGAGAATATAGTGTGAGAATATGGAGGGATAGAAAATAGCGATATTATTTTTAAATAGCAAAATATATATATCTTATTTTATTTATTAAAAAATATTAGTTTTAAATATTTTTTTTACCTAATTATTCGTACTCTTAAATTATAAGATTAAATAAAATTGTCGTAATAATGTATGAAATTTATAATTACTAAACTTAAATGCATAAATCAATAATAATTTTATGTGGTATATTAAGTTTGTATATATAAATACATTTAGGTGATGTTTGGTTGTAGGGAATGAAAAAGAATTAGAATTGATTCCTTTCATTTTGTGTGTTTGATTGGACGGAATGGGAGGACGGAATATAATCATGATTTCTTCTCCCCCTTTAGTAATCATGATTTCATTTCCATCTAAATTTTTTTTTTCCCAATTTTACTCTCACTCTAAATATAACCTTAAACTCAAATCTCAAATCCTCAAACTCAAAAACTAAAACCTAAAACTTATAACCCAAAACCTTAAACCCTAAATCCAAATCCTAAAACCCAAAATCTCAAATCCTTAAATCTCAAATCCCTAATTCCAAAGCCCTAAACCCTAAATCCCTAAACCTTAAACCCCTAAACCTCAAATCCCTAAACCTTAAACCCTAAACCCTAAATCCAAAATTCTAAAACCCTAAACCCTTTTTAGAAAAATAATAATTTTAACCCTAAACCTTAACCCACAAATATAACCCCAAATCCTAAATCCCAAACCTCAAAACCCTAAACCCTATTTAAAAAAATAATAATTTTAATAATATATTTCTTTTTAATTAAATAATAATTATTTAGAAAAATAATGATTTCAATAATGTATTTTGTCTGATGAAAAAATAATAATTAAATAACATTATTTGAACTTTACTAAATGTAGGGGTATTAAGGTAATTTACACCTTTTTTCATTCCATTCTAGTGACAAACCAAACATTGTAATCCTGATTTCGAGCTTAATTTCGGTGGTCAAACCAAACAACATTGTTTCCTTTCCATTCCGATTCCGATTTCATTCCACGAACCAAACGCCACCTTATAATGTATATTTTTGCATTTTAAAAATACAATATGTATATTTTTTTATTACGTATTTTTTGGCATTAACACCTGAGTTATAAAAACTGAATACTAATGAGTTTGGTGCAATTTTCTTTTAGAATACTGAGGTGAAATCTCTTAAATCTTGATATATATTTTTAATGCTTAGTGCTTAGTATTTTGTAATATAGTATGAGTAACCTCGTTGGTTATGGATTTGCTCTCCTATATATGTGTACTTCTCTTTGAGTGTATTTTAGATCTGAAATAATTTGATAAGATGCAATTTATTTCTTCAGTTTGTTATTCCTTTGATGCATCTACAATTTATTTCTTAAGTTTGAAATTCCTTTGATGCATCTATTGCAGCAGATATGAATGGTGATAAAAGATGTTCAAAAACAAGTAATGAATAGAAGCTAATGAGATTTTGATGTTTCTTTTTATATAATCATCTTCTTGTATGAGATTTATGTTTTGTTAGTTTTCAATTCGATCTATATTAATGAATTTCTTATGTGATTGCATTATTTTTGTTATATTATTCAAAACATGAAATAATATTAAATTCTTATAATAATAAAAAGAATTTATGTTTAAATTGTATTTGATATTTTGATGATATTATTATTATATAAAAGATACATATTTAAATTCATACTATTAAATTATTACACAAACAGTTTCATAATTTAATACAAGCTATAGAAATATTTCAATTTTTTTTAAAAAAACTTAATTTATAAGAGATTAATTAAAATATTTATTATTTTATATCTATTTTCAAATAATTTTTTTTGTCTATTATATTACGAAAACAAATTCTATGTACTAATACTCATATCAACATCCACCATCCTCTCTATCCTACACCTCCCACAACACAATTTTTTGCCCACCAATCACCGTTCATTATTTGTTGCATAACAATTCAAAAATATAATTTTTATTGAAACTAGAATCATGCAACCATAACTCATTTGAGCTTCATTCCCACTAATGGTAATAACTATCATCAATTAATTCCTTCCAATCTTCTTGGTTACTTGTCATTTTTTAATCACCTTGTATTTAATTAAAGTCATATTAATTTTATATTTGATTGAATATAAGGTAGTCAAAAAGAACAAAAAAATCTTTGATATTAGAGAGAATGAACCGATGGTAGTGACAATAAGAGACAAAGATGTGTACTTCAAATGAGTTAGTAAAAACCTAATTATAAATTCAATAAAAAATACAACTTTAAATTGTTCTATAACAAATAATAAAAGTTGGTTGGTTGATAAAAATATAATCTGATAATATAGATAGGACAGAAAGGACAATAAAAATTGATTATAATTATTAAGATGATATGAGATGTTTTCATAAAGATAAAATTATCTTTCTATAAATTATTTTAAAAAAAATTGGAACATTGATGCATGTTTTGTTCAAAATTATCTATATACTAGTTTGATAATATGTATTTAAATATGTACATTTTGTTCAACAAAGATAACATTAAAATATCAAATGTGTTTAGATCGATAACACTGTTTAAATTTAAATAATAAATTATATAACATTATAAAAATATTAATTAATAATAAAATATTTAAAATAACATGTTCCATTATAAAAGTTCAAAAATTGATTAAAATAGAGTGAGAAAAAGATTGTTCTGTAGAAGAAAATTAAATTTTATACTCATACTTATCGGTGGAAGCTTAAAATATATAATACTAGTAAGTTGAGACACACATGTTAGTAGTAACACTTTGGGATGTTTGAATCTTGGTCAAGTATTTTTTTAATTAAATAAAACATGTATATATTAAGGTTTAGTTTAGCTTAAATAAATAATTCGATCAATTCATTTAAATTAAGAAATTTAATCTGATTTATCGGATTTAGATTGAATTGAATTAATAAATTTTACAATCGAATTAGTTTAAATTAAAAATTATACAATTCATTCAGATTCGGATTGATAAATTTTATAATCTGTTATCTTTGATTTGAATCGAATTATTATTAAATTACAAATAAATACATATTTTATTTTATAATATGTTAAATTTAAATATTATGTATATCATAATTATATTATATTATTATTTTTTATTAAAAAATAAATATAAATATTTGTAATAATTTAATAGTTATACACACATAATTCTTATTCTTTTGAATTTTTTAATCGTAATTATAAATAATAATATTTGTTACAAAAATATCAATTTAAAATTTAAATCTATATATGTCATGTTTTATATATAACAATAATTCATAAATAAATTTCAATATCAAACTAATTTTATCTTATCTGAAAAAATTTATATATTCAGATTTAGATAATTTAGATTGATTATATCATTGGTAAATTCGGATTAAAAATCTTTAAATTCGTTTAAATTATATCAAATTAGAATTGATAAAAAATAGGTAGTTTTAATACATTGTTTACCCCTAACTCAACTCACATGTGTACGGATTTGTTGGGATAAACTCAAATTATACGGAATAATATTTAAACTCAATTTGCATGGATTAACTAGATTTTTTTGAATTGTGCATATTAGTTTAGGTTTTTTCCACCTCTAAAAAGAAAATGAAGGAAAAAAGAACAAGAACAAAAATTGTCTCGGGAGGAGAAAGGATCATAGACAAATTAAAATGAGGAAATAAATACTAATGAAGATGGGAATTTTTGGAATTTAATTTTTAAAGAAAATAATGGGATTAATTGGTAGAAATGTGTGCCTATTTATGTAATTCTAATAAAATACAATTTTATTGTTTAAGAATGTGGAGTAGTTTTTGCCTTCAATAATTTTATTTATAATAAATTATCAATTTTTTAATTGTATCTAAATTCTCAGTTTTTAAATCAAATTATTCAATAAAAAGATTAAAAAAATTTATTTTATAACTTCATTAAATTAAACTAAAATTTTGTCAAAGTTATAACGATCATCATAGTCGATTTTATAGAAGTTTTAATGATAGTTGTCAAACAATAATTATCAAAAATTTCTTATGTAAAAACCTTATATCCAAAATATATAATGCCTAATATATGTTTTATAAAAATATCTAATATCTAATATCTTACATTAAGTAACGATAGTTGAAATTCTAGTAGATTCATCCGTAATAATCATCGGAATTTTATCAATAGTTGAATTTAATTCTTATATAGTAAAAATGTTTTGATTTTTATAGTTTTGAAATAAATTTTTATTATTTAAAAAATAATAATCCAAAAAGTTAAAATGCCGTCAATATTCTCAACGATCAAGTCTTTTGTAAGCAAATCCTACAACCAAAGCCCACTTCTTTTACAAGAAAGAAAAGCTTGAGCCCATTTTAAAGGTCGATCTCCTATAGGTATTTGCGTAGCTGACCCACTACATATTAAGCTAATTTTAAATACATCCGCTGAAACTCATTACTACATACCTAGTATTTAAAATTACGAAAAGATATATATTGGTATTATTATTTTAGTTATTTTATTATTATATTTATGAATAATGTAATCATTTTAGATCAATTTTAATAATTTTAATGACATTTTTAACCTTTTAATACAATTTTCTCTTCAAACATGTACGATTTGAATAAATTTAAGTGTTTTTATCAAAAAAATAATCTAAATATAACAAAATTGATAATACCTAATTAAAGTGTCCAAATTTATAACAATAAGATGTTTAAATTGTATTAATTTTAATAAAAATGATTAATATATTTTATTTATAAAAATAAATTTGCTTAAAATTACTGAAAAATATATAGTAAAAAGTTTAGATAGATTTTATTGGAATTTACCTATGTATAAATGTACTCTGGGTGATTATACGCCTACTAGCTGGCTTTACTATAAACTGTACGTGTTTTAATTTCACCACACACGTATATTTATTAAGACTTCTTATGTCCATTCTTCATCTGTCATTACACCAATTGCCTTATTGCCATGTCTAGATATTATTATATTTGCGGTTGTGTTAATATGCACATCATGTTATTATACTATGAACATGTTTGGTAAGCCATATAAAATTACAATTAAAATTTAATAAATTTTAGTAGTTAGATGTTTGACATCATCCATGACATGACAGTATAAGACAGAGTCATGGATAAATTTTATAATTTGCATAATTACTATAAAATTTTAATAAGATAGATGTGGCTAACTACTCTTTTACATCTCATTTGTTTTCTTTAAAAAAAAATCTCTTAATAAAAAGTATATTATTTAATTTTTCAACTTTCTAATACGAAGTTGCATTAAATTCTGAAATATTTTAATTCAATAAAATCTAAATGAGTGACGATCTTAATATAACATACCAACATATCTTTATCACAACACAAATATAAATTATTATTTTTAATATTATTGGATTATTATATTTATTTTATTTACACGATTGAATTATTTTTATCTTTTTTATACCATTTAATCATTTCGTTTATTATATATATATATATTATACCGTTAATCTTTGTTTAATTTCATCATACGTAAGATAATTAAATTATAGATTTAAAATAATTTAAATAGTTAAGTAGTAAACTTATAAAACTTAGATAGTTAAGTGATACATTTAGAATAAATTATTATTCTAAATATATTAATTAATTATCTGAATTGTTTTAAAATTACACTTAATTATTTAAATTTTTTTAAATATATCATTTAATTATATGACTTGTTCTAAATCTATCATTGATATGTGATACTGTTAGACAAAATTTAATAAAAGAATTAAATAAAATAAAAAAATTATTTTAATTATTATATTTGATCTCACTTCAGGAAGAGCCAATCACATGCAAAACACTGTTGGTAACAAGGAACGACAGATTTGACTATGTCATCGAAGATTTGGGCATCCATAATTCGGGTATTTAAAGCACCTACTCCCCAGTTTATTTTCAAATATTACACATTCAGATTTCAAATGTGATACTTGTATCCTAGCAAAAAGTCATAGGGCGTCTTATCCTATGAGCATGAATAAAAGTATGACTCCTTTTGCTTTGGTACATTCTGATGTTTGGGGACCTTCCCCGGTCATTACGCCATCGGGTCATCGTTGGTTTGTTATTTTTGTTGATAATTGTACACGAATGACATGACTTTACCTTCTCAAACACAAAGATGAAGTATTTGCTACATTTCACCTGTTTCACACCATGATTCAGACACAATTTTCTGAAAAAATTAAGATACTTAGGTCTGATAATAGAGGGGAGTATGTTAATCAACAATTCCGGACATACTTGGACAACTATGGTATTCTCCATGAAACCTCGTGTTCACAAACCCCACAACAGAATGGGACTACGGAGAGGAAGAATCGGCATATTTTAGAAACGGCTCGGGCCTTACTAATCGGTGCACATATGTCTAATAAATACTGGAGTGATGCTCTTACTACAGCGGTGTATCTAGTGAATCGTATGCCCACAAAAACCTTACAATTTTCGTGACCATTAAAGGTGCTATCTCGATCATTTTCCCTTGCCTACTATTTTGATGCTTAATGCCTCGAATTTTTTGGTCATGTGTTGCTTTGTCCACCTCCATAAAAATCAACGAACTAAGTTGGATCCATGTGTTGTCCGACGTGTGTATTCTTGGGGTATGGCGTACAAAAAAGGGTTACCGATGCTATGATCCAATTACTAAAAAGAACCTATATTACCATGGATGTCACTTTCCTCGAATCAGAATGGTTTTTCCCATCACGGTGCATCCAATTCCACTCTTCGGGAGGAGAGTTATGGTGAAGAACGAAATTGGCTTGATGTTGAAATATTAGACACTAGTCCAACATACTAGGATCACGCCAATCATAATGGAAGGAGCTAGTATCTGGGACCCGAGTGTGAACTTCAAGAATCGAAGTCAAGTAGTAATTGAATCTCTAGAAGATGAAGTGGTTGATGTACCCTCCACTTTCTAGTACCCAATGATCCTCCTGCTGAGAATACTCCCGAGGTAAGCTATCCTAGCACACCTTACAAACTAATGGTATAGATACATCTGTTGGTTATTTTTTACCTTTCAGACACAATCGAGGCAAACCTCCAAATCGATACTCCCCAGAAAGAGAAGAACGACAATCCAAGTATCCAATAGCAAATTATGTATCTACTCAAAGGTTATCAGAACCTATCAGGGCATTTGCACAAACACTCTCCTCGTGTCAAATTCCAAGTAGCATTGAAGAAGCCTTATCTGATCCAAAATAGGCTCAAGCTATAAAAGAGAAATTTGAGGCATTGTAGAAGAATAACACATGGGTGTTAAGCGAGTTGCCTCAAGGGAGGAAGATGGTAGGATGTAAGTGGATTTTCTCCATTAAATATAAAGCAGATGGGTTAGTTGATCGATATAAGGCGAGACTTGTAGCAAAAGGATATACACAGAAACACGGGATAGATTATCAAGAAACATTATCACTTGTGGCTAAACTAAAAATCGTTAGAGTGTTGTTATCTCTTGCGGCAAATTTAGATTGGCCATTGCACCAACTTGACGTAAAAAATGCCTTCCTTCATGGTGATCTTGAGGAAAAGATTTATATGGATATCCCAACAGGAAAAGAAACTACATGTAGATTACAACAAGCATTGTATGGACTAAAACAATCACCTCGAGCATGGTTTGGTAGGTTGAGTTCAGCAATGAAGAAATATGGGTTCCAACAAAGCAACTCTGATCATACTCTTTTACTAAAACACCGATTAGGAAAGATAACAGCCCTTATAGTCTATGTAGACGACATGATCATTACAGGGGATGACAAAGAAGAAATCTCTAAGCTTCAAAAACAACTGTCAAATGAGTTTGAAATGAAGAATTTGGGAGGGCTCAAATACTTTTTAGGTATTGAGGTAACAATATCAAAAAAAGGCATATGTCTTTCCCAAAGGAAATATACTTTGGACCCTGCGAAGCGGGGACTACTAGATTGTAAACCTGTCGATATTCCAATGGTTCAAAATCATAAACTCGGAGAATATGTGGGACCAAGTACCAACAGGATAAACAGAGATATTAACGGTTAAGTAGGTAAACTCATATATTTATCTCATACTCGACCCGATATTGCTTATGTTGTGAGTGTCGTGAGTGGGCCTACGACCGCAAGTGAAGACTATATGGATGCTGGTCATGCGAATACTTCGTTATTAAAGTCCTCCCAGGGAAAGGACTTATGTTTTCAAAGAATGGTCAATTGGAAGTCTTTGGATATCTGATTCAGGCTAGGGGGAATACGTATGATAGGAAATCTCTTTATTGAGTACTTCACTTTTGTGGGGGTAATCTTGTTACATGGAGGAGCAAGAAGCAAAAGGTAGTTGCCTTATCTAGTCTTTAAGCTGAATTTCGAGGAATGGTCAAGGGAATATGTGAGCTCTGTGGTTGAAAAACTTCTAACCGAGATTGGCCAAGCCCTAACTCTGAAATGAACTTATTTTGTGATAACAAAGCAGCCATTGCCATCTCTCACAATCCAGTTCAACATGATCGCACGAAGCACGTTGAAGTGGATCAGAACTTCATCAAACAGAATCTTGAAGAAAAGATTATTAAGCTTCCATTTGTTAAGTCAGAAGATTAATTGACTGATATAGTCACAAAATCTGTGTCTGGAAAAAAATTTTACAACTCACTTGACAAGTTGGGCATAAGAGACATATATGCACTACCTTGAGGGGGAGTGTTGGCATGTGAGTAATATGACAGACAACAAGGAGACAACAATGCAGGAATTATGACAGATAATCAGTAGACAAGAATAATAATAAAAATTAATATTGTTATAATTTGTTTACTTTTCGTTTCTTTTTGTATACAAATACTATACATTTGTACAGAAATATTAGAACAGAAAATTACAGAAATACAATCATAATATTTGACAGTCTATTGATGTCTTATTACGTTAAAGGTAAAAGTATATTTAATAATTTTAATAAATATATGAATAATTTATAAATTTGGTGATAAATGATATTTTTAATTTCAAATCTATTTTCACTTTTATTAAATATGTTTTCTATATAATAAATCAAGTCTTATAAGTAATTTTATTAATAAATATATTGAAATACACTAATCAAAATATATAATTTATAAATATTAATCCAAAATTTTTTTAATTCTTTATATTAAAGAAAAAAGAGATATTAGAAAGGCTTACAAAATAAATTATATATTTATTTTTGATTTTTTTTCTTGAAAATAACCGAATATAAATTATTATAAAAAAATTAATAATTATATTTAAAAAAAATTAAAAAATTAATCATTAATGAAAATTATTATCGATGACACCCTAAATAATTGGAATTTTCTAACTGTGATATTATAATATGCAGAAAGAAGAAGGTGGTTTTTCAGTCCCTTTTCTTTGAGACATACGTATCACCAAATTAAGATAATTAATGTGAACTGTGAAGTCATTCCCCACATCATTGTTTCGATCCCTCATAATTAAAATGTGCTCAATTTAGTTTCAGTCTAATACTTAAAATCAATTAAGATCATCGTCTACGGAACCACGCACATGCATATATATATATATATACATAAATATCTAATTACTTTGTGTCCTTATTTTGTCTTCTATTCAATTCAATCCAATCAATAAGTTTCTTTCACGATAGATGGTCAAAACTTAAGAGCCGCAAAACTTTAGTAGTTTATCAACTTTGCTTCATTTCACACTGAACTCAATCATAAACATACACGTACTTGCAACGTGTATTTTATGTAATTAAAATATCATTAATTAATTGATAGGTCGAAAAGTCTAAACCTAAAAACCTTACTTTTAATTAATAATAAATGTAACTTGCATATTAAAATTACACTAAATATTATTTTATTTATTAATTAAAAAACCATTAAATAAAATTAGTTGCTAATGTTCGAATTCAAAAGGTCAGTTATAATCTTTTTAGACTCAAAAATCATGTCCCCTATGATCAGTTATTTAGACACATACTGCTCAAGCGTGCAATACTCCATTGAGCTCACTTATAAGAAACGACCAAAAATCTGTACCAATTTAATCACAATTCGAGATTCTAACACACACATATATATATATAAGTATAATATAATATCTCAAAGTTTCTCCACTAATTCAATATAGAGCCTATCATTTTTTGTATATTTGAGCCACATGCATTGATTGCAGGTAGACTTTTAATTTAATGATCTCTATTGTGTGTTCATATTATGCAAATTTGATTATGACTTTGATATTAATTGTTAAACATGAGTTTCAAACCCAAAATGTAAACCTATTAAAAAAGAATATTGCATGCCAAACAATATGCATAATTTATTCTTAATATTTTTAAAAATCATGCTATCCCAACGATAATTAATTGTTATATATCTCCTTAAAAAAGATACTAATTCTCCTCCATTTAGAATATCTCAACCAGGCAATATGCCTTATAAAAAATTTTGCAAATAGTATTTAAAGAAAGTTAAATGTGCTTTTAGGAAATAAATTAAAATAAAATTCTTAGATTTGAATTATTTTTCCTTTGAATTTTTGAAATGTTGCGTTATATATTCTTCTTCTTAAAGAAAGTCGTCGAATCTTTTGTCATAATTTTTTGTCTTATTAATTAAATTGTTCTATCTAATAAAGTAGATATTTGTTTTTTAATTTTCTCTCTTTCTATTTTTTATTTATAACAGGTTTTATAATTTAATTATAGAATATATATAGAATAAGGCATAAAAATAAGATAGTTAATCTTAATAATTTGATTTTTTTTTAAGTTAAATGTAAATGTAGAATGCAAAAATTTAGATATCACAACATTATCTTTTCTTGAGTACTATTGTTAATGGGATGAGGTGTGATCAGGTTTAATATCGTTATTTTTACTCTGATTGTTTGTGAGAACAAGACGAATATTCTTCGCTAAAGTTTAGTAGAATTTGTAGAGATATAATGTTATTCACTAAATAATAATATATATTTAATATTATAAATTAATAAAATTTATTTTAAAAATAAATTAAATTTAAAATTATGCTTAGTAAATATTAGATATAATCTATAAATTATGGATATAATTAAATTATTTATTTTAATGATTATTAAAAGATTAAAATAAAATGTATTTTTAATTATAATAATATTTTTTTAAAATAAATATAAAAAAATTATATAAAATGATAAAAGTTTTAGATTCAAAGATTTAATGGAATTGAAAATATAATCCCTTCACCCACTCCAATAAATTATTTTTTATATCAAATTTTTTACTAGTAAAAATTTAAAATTTTACCCACACTTATTCACGTACGAAAATTTGACAACAATATTTTTTGATCAATGACTTTCAAAGTCAAACAAATTTAGCTGATGAAGTCATCATTGGCCAAAAAGTGAAAAGCACAAAACAATTTGGTTCCTGAGTCGTAACCGCATCGTATGTATTGGCATATCAATAATGTCCACGACTTTTAAAGGTATATTCGAACTTTATTGGATATGCAAAGAGGTTTACGTGTAACATTTATGGTGATTTTTTTTACTTAATTATTAAGTTGTTAAGTGAAAAATTAAAATAGAATAATATTTAATTAATTAATTTATATTAATTTGATAAATTTTATTTGTAATTTAAATAATTTTATTTCATGTTAATGTTAAATTAATAAATAAAATTTATTGTTTAATTGATAACTTAATTAAAAATTATATATTATCATTTAAATTATAAAAAATAATTTTTAAAAATGATTAAATTATTGATATAAAAAAATAATTTAGATTTATTATTATTATAATAATTTATTTTAAAAAATGTAAATAAAAGAAAATTAATATAAGTTATTTCATCTTTTTAAATGATATAAAAATTTAATAAAATTAAATGATTATAAATATACATATTATATGTATTATAAAGATATAAAATTAAAAAGTGTACTAATAATATGTTGGTTTTTATATTTTCAAAACAAAATCAATCTATTTGAATATATAAAATATAAAACTTAATTCAACTCAACTTGATTTCAATTGAATAAGTTGATTAATTGATCATTATATTAAATTTTATTTAAATCTTGTCTTTAAAACCAATAAAATTAATTACATATAATAGTTTAAAATTGTTATATACAAATGTTATAGTTATTTTTTAAATATATATAAAAGTTAAATTTAAAGTTAAAATTTAAATTTGGATTAAGATTATTAGTGTGCAAAACTTATTCAAATCAATCGAAATTGAGTAATCCAAACCCATTTAACTCAATTTTATCATTTTTTAAATATCGTTGATTTGGTTCTATTTTAAGTTTTGAGAAATGGATCAAAATATGAGTTTATTTAATTTTCAAATACTAAAATATATTAAAACTAAACCAATTCATATGTATAGTATATTAATTTTATTATATTTTATTTATTTATTTTTATTAACGTTAACAATTTATTCAAAAATTTAAAGTCTTAGAGTAGTAAAAGAAGATTAAAAAAGGAAATTACTTATTGAAAAATTATTTTTTTAATATTAAGTATCCGTTACTTATTGAAAAAAGATTTAATATTTTGATGAATATAAAAAAATATAAAATAAGAAAATAGATATGATTATTTGTTCTTTGTAATTTTTTTAAAATAAATGAACTAAATTATTCAAAAATAGCTAGGAAAGTGAAATGGTCTAATGTGAAAAGAATAGGATTGAAGGGTTCTTACAATAGTTGAATTCAACATGTATTAAAAAATAAAGATGGAGCATGTGACGGTTAGGAGATAATATTTTAACCGAGCTAGAACAAAATTGAGAGCCTTAATTATTTTCCATATTTATTAATATGGAAATTCTAACATACAAAATTTGTAAGTTACATCTACTACAAGTCATGTTTGTGGGATGTATATTTAATAAAATATTTTATTTTAAAAATAACGCTACATATAAATTAAAAATAATATTATGATAGATTTTTTAAAAATTTGAATGTTTTTATTTATTATGTTAACTTTTTAGGATTAAAAAATCCATAAATTTTATAAAATTTGATATGATATGAGAGCTTTAATTAATTGAGTTAAAAAAATTTACCTCTCTTAAAATTAATTTTAAGAGGAGAGGACTTGCATATAGGGAGAAAATAAGTGATTTAAATAAAATATATTAAAAATATAAAGTTGTGATATTTGCGAGAGACAAAGACCCATACATTATAAATAGGCTTTGCACTACAAGTTATTACGGTATAATAATTATATGATAAATAATTATAAACTAATAAAAAAAAATTCTTATTATTATATAATAACAACTTGTAACATAAGAAAAATATTCATTAATCATGAATAGATAATGTATTTGATATTTCTTTATAATCAAATATTTGTTTAAAGGAAATATTATTTTAAAAATTATATATATATAATCAATTTTTTTCTTAATATAATTTATTAAGAGTAGATAGGTTGCTTGCTTTGATAATAATGTATAATTCCTAGGTATAAAGAAATACTCTACGTTTTGAAAAAATGTTAGAGATAATTAATCTTATAGAGATAATTAATCCTACATTAATTAAAGACAATATTATGATATAATTTATAATGATTTTATATATACATGTGTTTATTTATTAAGTTAATCTTTCGTAGATGGGATATACTTAAGAAAATCCAATAGTTATTAAAAAATTAATGTACCTTCCAAATTACAAATAAAATATAAGGTGGGATGACTTTGCCGGTGATGATAAATTGATAATATGATTTGTTGGGGCACTTTAGTCAGTTCTTTGCTACAAATAGGAGTAATTTAGTCTTTCTTGTTTTCACATTTTATTTTTCCCGATTCTTTAGCACCAATTTAAAATAAACGGATTAAATTATAAGAATATGATCGGATTTGACATTCTCAAAATCTCAATGGATGTTTTATTTTTGTAATCTTGGCGATCAATTTATTTCATTTATTTTATTTTTGTAAATGCTTAAAGGTATCTAGAGATCCGATAATTATTAATGGTAATCGAACTATATTAGTTCGACCACATGAACGGATGAACTTCTAGACAAACATTTTAGACTTTGATTCTATTTTAGATCATGGAATCATGTAAACCGTCTTTATATGCTTTACAAAGATATATTGTATTTTTTACGAATCATCTTTTGAACTTAGGGGTTGTTTGATCAAAATATTAGATAATTCATAAATCTTAAAAAAACGATTTTTAAATTTGATTTGTAATTTTTAATTTTTTTTAAATATTTTTTAGAGAGTATATCAAGTTTTATAGCTTTTTATATTTATAATTATTTGAAAAAATGATTAAAAATATAAAATTTGTTAATAATAATATTTTTATTTTTATTTTTAAGTTTTCGAAAAAAAAACATAAAACATATTACCAAACAATTTGTAAGTGATTTTTGTTTTTTTAAAAGAATCACCAAGTAAAAATTGTTACCAAATATATTGATAATTATTTTTACAAAAATCATAAATTACAAAATCAATTATTTAATCATAAGTTATAAATCATAAAAAGCTGAATTATTATCAAATAAAATCTTATTGAATCTCTAAACAAAAACATGAGTTATTAAAATGTCATAAATATATGCTCAAGTAATTTTATTTATTTTTTGTATGTGTTCAAATATTAAAATACGAGAAATATTAAGAACACATAAATTCACACTCATTATTATACGAACACCATTTAAATTTTATCATATGTTAATATTATCTAAAAAATTAAATATTTTTTAATTTCTAAAATATTTAATACATATAATAATAAATAAATATTATAGTTAAAAAATGTACAAAATTAAATAATATTAACATTTTTAGTAAGAAGACACTCAGTTTTTTTGAAAATAGTTTACAATAGAAATAGATTAGTGACTATATATAGATGAATTCCTGGGGGCAAAAAAGGAAAAAGAAAAGGATTCCAGCAAGTACAATGAATATTCTTAAAAAAAATAAAGGAACGTGACATGATCTTTGTAGAACCATTTACATCAAACTTGTTAGAAGATTGCTGTTTTCGGTCGTCTTTTTTTACTTACCTTACCTTGTTGTTGGGAACAGAAACATCAAGAACACAAGTAGATATGCAAATCGCATCATGATTAAATTAATAATTACATGTGAATTAGAGAGCAATACTATAACGTGTTTATAATTAAATTTCACTTATATTAGTAAAAATATATATATAAGTATAATATTATGAAGAATTTTATAAGAATCCCCTATTTATCTACCCATTCATTATATCATAATAATTTTATGTAATGTAAAATTCATAAAATAAAAATACAAAACGAAAAAGGAATATTACAAACAAATAAATAATTATTCAATTTATTAGACATCCAATCTAGTGTATTTTAAATTTAGTGAATTTTTTTTAAATAATTAAACTAATTCGCAATTAAAACTTAAATTTATAGATTTTATATATTGAAATAAATTATATGTTATTATTAACACACAAGATTTGTGTAAAAAAAAAATATTATAAAGTCTCATAAAGAACAGAATTTGAATAAATTTAATGGTGAACTTGTTCTCAAAACTTACAGAATTTACTATGAATTTAACTGAAATAGTGAGTTTGATTATTAAATTTCAGCAACTTCAACTATTAATTTATAAATTGTGAAACAAATTAATTATATTAAAAAATAAGATAAAAACAATTTTGTAGTAAGAAAAAAGTTAAATGCACATGTATTTATGGCCAGATTAATTATGTTTTAACGCATTATAAATTTTATATTTTCAAATAATAGTAATGCGGTAATCATGCGCTACTTTCTTATATGTCGGCCTGTTATAACATCACTGACAATGCACAGAACACATCCACCAATCTACCATTAACATCCCATCTATGAATAGAAACAATCATTCTCCACAAATCCGCGGTTATAGAAAAAACACACGTTTTATTTGAAGTCTCTTTCATTTCTATTAATTTATATACGACCCACTCAAGCCTCCACTTTTTGATTATTAGCCAAAATAAAAAATAAAAAATAAAATAGAGAAGATATCTATAAAAGAAGAGGACTGAAATTGTTTCATCGTACATACAGTAGGCACTAGTTTTTGTATAAATATATATATATATACACACACAAAAAGTATGCAACTCCCAAAAAACAAAATATGATGAATTGGCCAGAACCAATAGTCCGTGTCCAATCCTTGTCCGAAAGTTGCTTACGTTCAATCCCAGATCGTTATGTGAAACCTCCAAATGAGAGACCAATTACAACAAGTAGTTTGATAAACTCAGAAACCAGCAATATCCCAGTTATTGATTTGGGTGGCTTACATGGGTCCGATTCTAATATTCGTGAGAAAATTTTAAGTGAAATTTCAGAGGCATGTCGTGAGTGGGGTTTCTTCCAAATCGTAAACCATGGTGTTGGTACTGAATTGTTGGACAAAACCAGGCAAGTTTGGCGTGATTTTTTCCATTTGCCTATGGAGATTAAACAGCTTTATGCGAACAATCCAAAAACTTATGAAGGATATGGTAGTAGACTTGGTGTTCAAAAGGGTGCTATTCTTGATTGGAGTGACTACTACTATCTTCACTACCTTCCCTTAACTTTGAAAGATTACAACAAATGGCCTTCTCTTCCTCCCAATTCTAGGTTTTTATCTTCTCTTAATTATTAAACCTTTTCTTTTATATCTTATTTAATTTAAATTAAGTTGGTCACTAAATTGTCAAAATTAAGACGCAACATTACATTTTCATACATTGTAACATTAATTTTCTAAGCTTTATAAACCTAATTAATACTTCAAATTTAACAAATTTATGACAATTAAGTACAGCAGAGGTCAAACCATGTGTTTTGATACCATGTTTATACATTAGTCATCTCAAAAAATTAAATTGTATTCAGGGGACCATTATACATAGATAAATATTGTACATGTTATTATTATTTATCATTAATTAAGTGTGCTAATGATTGGTTTTCTAATAATTTCTAAGAGTGATAAATATAAAAAAAAAAGTGTTGTTGTGAATTTGTGGTTTAGTATGCCCGCGGTTTTAATTAATTAGTTTAAATTAATTGATAGAATGTTTTGGTATTAATTTACTGAAGCAGAGAAATAATAGACGAATATGGAAAAGCGTTGGTGAAGTTAAGTGGGGGAATAATGAAGGTTTTATCAATAAACTTGGGATTAGAAGAAGGAAATCTACAGAAAGCTTTTGGAGGGGAAGATATAGGGGCTTGTATGAGGGTGAATTTTTACTCAAAGTGTCCACAACCAGACTTAACACTTGGTTTGTCATCGCACTCAGACCCAGGGGGCTTAACTCTACTACTTCCGGATGACCATGTCACTGGCCTTCAAGTTCGCAGACAAAACCATTGGATCACTGTCAAACCTGTTCCACATGCTTTTATCGTCAATATTGGTGATCAGATTCAGGTGATTCGCTTCTCTCTTTCTTTTTTTCCTTAATTATCCTTTTAGTGAACATGTATGGTTAGGTATAGGATATTTCATATGCATGGAATATGAGCACATGGGTAGGTCAAACTCAACTTCTACATGATTTTTTTTTTAATGCATGGTAACTTTTTTCTTTTTTCTTCTCTTCCTATTTAACGGTGAATACGTAATTATGAGAAAGAACAGGACAACCAATTTTTAAATAAATGTCAGATCCTATTCTTCAAATTAAAAATGCAATAAGAACTTGTAGAAATGTCTCACTGTTACAGTAAATTTGTATATTCTACTTTTCAGTTTATATATATGAATTAATCTGGTGGATATTGGAATATAAAGTACATCGGAATGTAACGTACGTAGAACTTTCTTTAGTGACAATTTAATATATATATTTCCATTGATTTCAAACCTGCAATATTATTTTACTAACATTTAGTAATGCTCTTTAGAATATAGAGCCTCTGCTTCTAATATTAAAAAACTACTTTATAGTAAATTGATTTAGATATGCCTTAGGCTGTAGAAATCTCTTGCTGTCATAGTGTAATAACTGTTACACTTTATACTCTTTTTCTTATTACCAAATGGGATATTCAATTCATGAATTTTTTTTATTTTTATTTTTATCAATAATGCAAGAATTAGTAAACCCATCTTGTTTGAATTTTAACACATGATCATGTACTTTCAAATCCTTTTCATTTCAACCAATTTGTATTAATAATCAATTAATTGCTTAATTAAGAACTATAAATATATTTACAAAATAGAAATGTTCAATTGTCCATTTTGTCCAAGGACTCTCTAAGTTTTCCTAATTTGTAATACTGACAAAGTCTCCAAACCTACATTCAATTTATGACATAACATATAGTTGGTTGTAAGTACTCAAACATTACATGCTAGTATTGACCAAAATTACCTACTCTTTTTTTGAATGCCTCCTTAAATTTTGTTTGTTGTGAGGCCAAATTAACATTGTAATATTACGATATCCCAAAAAATGTTATATACATTTGTATATATATATATATATTCCTTTTGTTTTCCTTTGTTTATTGTGGATTAAAAAAATTAATTATTCTACTGTTGTTAATTATATATATATATATATTGTTTTAATTAATAAAGTAATGAAATTAAATATATATAGGTATTAAGTAATGCAAAATACAAGAGCGTGGAACATAGAGCGGTGGTAAATTCAGAAAAGGAAAGAATGTCACTTGCCTTCTTTTACAATCCAAAAAGTGACATACCAATTGAACCAGCAAAAGAGCTCGTGACATCAGTAGAACCTGCACTATATCAACCTATGACTTTCGATCAATACAGGCTCCATATAAGATTAAAAGGTCCTAGTGGCAAGTCCCAAGTGGAGTCCCTAAAATCATCGAGATGATATATAATGATATTTTTTTTTATCATGCACTAATCTTCAAAAGTCGAATGGATAAGATTGTAATATCCTTTAGTTAAATATTTAACTAGTAATAGCTTTATAGTTTGTACAATATAAACTTAAATTATATCAAATAATAAGATAAATATAACACAAAATATTATATATATATTTTTAACACTTTTTTTTTATCTTAAGAGATTTAAATAAATAATTATCTTTATATTTTTTTTTACATTTCAATCTTTGAAAAATCAAAGTATTAAAAATTATGTAAAAATGTAACGCTATTAATCATGTCCCATCAATCATACAAAAATATTATTTAAATATTATTAAAAAGAAGTTGGAAATTTCAAATAATATTTTCAAAGTTGAGTATTAAATAAAAATTAAATTTATCTACAAAATTTACATATAAAAGTTCAAATTTGAAAAAAAAAATTCATTCTAATTGAATATTATTTAGTAACAATTATACTATAATACAATAATATATATCAATTGTAAATACTTTAATGATATGAGTTCAAGTGCCTTCTTCCTATATGTAAGAATTAGTGAGTTACAATGTATCTAATTGAATATAGTAATAATTATATTATAATATAATAATATATATCAATTATAAATATTTTAGTGATATGAGTTCAAGTGAATTCTTCCTATATGTAAGAATTAGTTGGTTAGAATGTATTTATTTATCTTTTATTGTTGTAAAGATTGTTACAATCAATCATGTTACTTGTAATGTTCTATAAGAATGTCTGTGGGTATATACTCATTTATTTAAAAACTATTAATTTATTTTACTCACAAAATTATTATATAGAATGAAACACATTTTAATAAGTTAAACTAACAATATAATAATTTGTCGCACTTTATTTTTTACATAAATTATTATATTATTATATATCAATTTTTAAAATTAAAAATAATGATATTTTATTTCACCTCTTTCTTAGATATCAATGATTAACATATATAATGATATAATAAATTATATAAAAAGTTACCACCATTATAATGGTATAATAAATTATATAAAAAAGTTATGATCATTAATTTTGTCCCTAAAATAATATAACTACAAATTTAAGAATTTTAAGTTGAGATAAGTATTAAATTTGAGTGTTTAAAATTTTATTTAATCTGAGTGTGACATGAACATAAGAGTGATGAATTAATGAATTTTATGAAAATAATTACATGTATATGAAAATTAAAAACTTAAAAAATACTTTTTTTAGATTAAAATATAAAATGTTATACAAAAATATATAGAACATTTATTTAGTAAAATGATGCAACTTACAAAATTTTAATAGCTTTTCGTACACATGACAGTCATTGAAATCAACATCATTGCAATCACTTGTCAATGCAACTTTTACATGCATGAAAAACTTAACTCTAAATATATTTATTTAATTAATTTTAATTAAATTATATAATATATGAATATTTTGATATAAGCGCCTTGCATCACCTAAGATTATCCGTCCCTAGCTACTTGGGTTAATGGTATGTACCAAATTGCCAACATCACAATTGGTGTTTTTTTAATTATGAAATCATAATTGCTTGTGGACCATTATAATATACAAAAGAATTTGCAGTTATATTCCGAAAGTTCAAATATGGAATGAAGTATAATATTTTTTTTCTAATCCAATGAAGTATGAAATTGTACAGTTGGTATCATTTAAAAAAATAGACTTGTGCAGACTGTTACATCTTTTTTATTTATTTTATCATAATATAGCTCGTAGTTCATTGCAGGCTGTAAAATATAGTACAGTAATTCTGTTATTTAAGAAAAAAATTATCATAAATTATATTATTTTAATGAATTTTTATTAAAATATTATATTTTTTTATTAAATGATTAAATACGAAAAACATCTATTTATAATAAAAAAAGAGTTGAAATTTAAAAATAAGTATAAGATATAATTACAATCAATTAACTTTTTATTATATTTTTTAATTAATAATGTTATAACTAACGTATAACTAAAATAAGTATTACTATTTGATGTATTTTTCTTCCCTCCGGTGTTAATATGAGACATTAGTTCTAAAATAACACAAAACAAGCCACCATTTAAAATTATATTTTAATATAAAGTAATAATGTCGTAAGATTACAATTTCTTTATTCTAGAGCAACTTGTCTAAAATATTAGGTTAAATTATGATTATTTTAAGTCTAATTATCTTACTATCAAAATAACAATTATATATATAATATGACGTAAATTTTAATAATTCACATAAAATGATTAATTATTGAACAGTTGTGATATAATCACTACATCATTTAATAGTGGGATCATTTTCTAAAATATAATCGGACGAAAAGAGTTATCCATTACATTTATCGAATACAGTTTTCATAAAAACTATTAAACTATGAACGGCCTAATCTTTAATTAAATGATAAACACAATGATTAATATACTTTTTTTCGTTTTACTTTTAATATTTGTTTTAAGAAAATTGTATCAATTATTATATGTATTAAGTAACATATTATTTATTGATTATATGTAAAGTTAAATATATAAAATCATAAAATAATCATGAAATTTTTAACTAAAAATAAATCAATTAAATTATGATATATAAATTAATATATGTATTTTTATGATAAAAACATTTATTTTTCTTTTTAAAGGCCAAATATAATGTTCTAATAACGAAAAAAAAGAAAATCCCAAAAATTTAATTGGAGAGAGACAAAATTTTTATAAATTTTATTATAATATTATTCTTAAAAATAATGAAATAACACATCTATTTTTTCAACCACAAACGTGGATAACTTATCCTTGATATTTTGATATCTTGTAAGGTTCATCTTATTGGGTACATACATATTCTATTTCTTTAGATTACTTATGACTTGGATAAATTCAAAATTATTTTTTGTATTTGTCTTTTATTAAGTTGAATTTAGGAAAATCTTTGTTTAATATTTAATTTTTGATATTTTTTTATTTTAATTGATTAATTATATTATTGAAATGTTTTTTAATAAATTATTTTGTTAAAAATTGAGAAAATTTTGTTGAAAAAATTTAAGTTGATACTTAAAAATTATAATTTTATTACCTTATTTGCGGTATGGTCTTATAAATCTAAATAATTTAAATATTTTAATTAAATTGATAATTTTTTTGTTAAAATAATTGATTAAAATATATTTTAATAATAAAAATAATTAAAAATAATGAATCAAAAATTTTCACATAGTATTATTAATTAAAGAAAGGTTTATCTTTGAATTTATGTAATATATTTTTTTTGAATTTATGTAATATATATTTTTTTCTTATGATTTCATCCCTTTTATTTTTAGTTTTCATACCTTTATGTCTTTACTAAAAAAAATCCCAAACTAAACTGTAGTTATTTTTTTTCTTATGATCTGATCTTTCTACTGCTAGTTTTTATATTTTTATCTTCTTGCTTTTTCCTATAATTTTTAATTTTTACACTTTCATACCTTTACTTTTTTACATTCTTAAATTTTAAACTATTTGTGTGAAAAATAAAAAGTAAAGAGATAAAATTATATTGTTTAAAAAAAAGATAAGGACATGTACAAAGCACAGCCAAATAACAGTTATTCGACCCATAAAAAATTATGTAATAAAGTCATTCAAATTGATTATCATTGCTGCCTTATCAATTATATATATAATTTATTTTTAAAAAAATTAATATAAAGAAATATTGAAATATTATAGATTATCAATAATTTTATTTGTAATTTTATAAAATAAAACATTAATTAATGAAAATATTGACCTATGGTGAAATGTACGACCAATTGCGAACTCTTTTGTGTTTCTGATCTTAGCATCAAGCTTAAATATAGATTTTGTTGATATATCTTGTATTTTATTTTTATTATTTTCAATCAATTATGTATGTCGGACTCTTAATGACAAGGGTGCTACAAATTATTCTGATAAAGTACATGCACCTATTGATCCCTGTGATTCATAAACTTCATTTATAAAAACCTGATAGCACACGTCATCAACGTTTCTAAGTGACAAAGATTATAATAATATTTAAAAAAAAGGGACAAAAGCTTTGTCCTTTTCTGTAATTTGTTATTCAAAGTGTCTTGCATGATTCGATCGTGTTTTTTTTTTTAATATATAGCTTTACTTTGCAGTATCCAACAATAAGAAATTACTAAAATGAACAAGCTTATCTGTTTCTTTAATTTTTTTAATTATTTCTCAAATCTAATTGTAATCTAGATGTTGATTTTTCTACCCATCAATAATTCTATAAATTCAAAGCATAATTTATATAATATGATGCTTCTTGATATTTATTAATAAAATAATTTTAAAAATGATCACATGTTAGGTAACTATATAAGTTAGTTGGTACATACTTTTAAATTATTTAGGTAAATCATTATATCTAAGATTTTGTCCGGTGATGGATTAGAACTAAATGAAAATTTAACCAATAATTTATGTTCATTAGTTGATAAAGATACCGTAGTTTAATTATAAAAAAATTTATAAATTTCCATTAAAATTTCATCTTTATTAATAAATTATACGATTTATAATTTTTTTCATACATAACCCAATATTAAAGGGTGAATATTAAGAATATATTTGATGCTTTAATCAGATAACTTTTTAATCATCTCTTTTTTTTTTCTTTTTTACATTTTCAACAAATTTTATATATTTTTATTGAGTCTGTGTAGACATATGTTTTTGTAAATAATATTGATGAATGCATAAATTTTTTAAGAAAATATATTGAAACATATATTAATTTGATCATTTTGACATGCAATTTTTTAAACCTAAGTTTTTTTAACATATATTTAGGTGCATTGTGTGTGAGTGGGATGAATAGTTATTTTATGTTGAATAAGTATGTCGTTTTAAAAAACAAAAATATATTAACATCATAAACTAAAATATCAATATTTACGTAATCATAGAGACTATTATAAAATATGATATAAGATGACATATATAATGCTAAAATATTATGATTAATATTATTTTTATATTAAAAAATTATTATTTTTAATTTCATGATATTTTTATGAGTTATATATTGAAATTAATGAAAAATGAATAATATAAATATGGTTTTTTTTAATAAAAATTATCGGAAATAAAAATAGTATAAAAAAGAACGAGAGAAAAATAATTAAAAATCATTTAACTAATTTTCTATAAATGAATCACAATTTAATGAGTTATAATCACGGAAGAAAAAAATTGCAACATTTCTTGATATTTTAATCAATATATATGTAAAATAAAAGTGTGAATATCAAAATATGATAAAAGTCATTTTTTTTAAAATATCAATAAAAAAATTAAAATAGAAAAATATCATATAAATATCAATTTGTCAATTTCAATTAAGATATTATTTTATTTTCTTAAATGTTGTAAAAAATATCAAATATATCGATAATATCAATGAACAATATAGGTGTATAAAAAATTTACAACTTATTTGAATGGTATGAATATCATATTATTTGTAATATATTTAAGTTAGTATTGGATAATAATTTTGTATTTTTCATTTTGTAATAATATTTGAGAAAACAAAAAAATAAAAAATTTCATTAAAGTGTAAACAATTATTTATTTATATATGTGTATTGAATGTAATTTTATATATTTCATACCTTCCATTTTATATTATCAATTTTTCATTAAATAAAGATTATGTTTATGTTTATTAATATTTTCATTTTATTTTATCAATTTTATAATTTACAAAAAAAATATAAAGTATTTTCAAATTTTAACAATAATTTTTATAATTTTTTCTTTAAATATCCATAGATATCAATAATATTTTTGATATTTCATCAAAATTTTAATATTTCCATGAGTGGATAATGTGAAATATAGTTTGAAAACAACATATCATTTCGATACATTCACCTTGCAAATTTTTTGATAAAAATATCGAGAAATATCTGGATATTTTCATCCTAATAATCTTCTAAAACAGATGTGGTCCAAGAGCTAATAAAATTTATTTGTAGCACACTTTTTTTTAAGTGTTGTTCTTTAGTTTTTGAGCTCTTCATTCATTAATTTCAATATTTGTGATTTACGTTTTTCAAGATTTAAACTGTAGAATAATCTCAACGAAAATGATCATAAAGTTGAAATCTAGAAAAAGAATAGGTTGGAATATATAACAAACCATTGTAAAAATGATGCAAATATAAATGAAAGAATGATTTTAGCTCTTCTTCATCTCCTCTTTTTTATTTTTCATCATATTTTCTTTGAATTTCTTTTATTTTGTTTTGAGCTTTCTCTTTAGAGGAGTCTTCTCTTATGGGAGTTCTATTGACATCTTACTATTATTTTTATTTTTAAATAATTTGTTATTTATGATCTTATAATTTTTTTTTGTCAAATTTACCTATATAAAGATCAAATTGGATATTAAGAAGAATTTTATATACTTATTTAACCATTAAATATGTAAATATTTTATTCTATATAAAGATATTTTTGATGCAAGTTTATAAAAAACAGTGTAGGAACAATATTACCGATAACTTGAAAGTAACTGTTTGGGTTGAGTCGCGGACTAGGTCGTTCTCTTTAAGACGTTTCGCGTCTCTGCCCAATTTGTGCAAGCAAACACAGCCTCGTCGTCCCCAGGATAAAATAGCCCAAAATCTTAATCTCTGTCTCAGAACTTCACTGCACTGATGAAGACTGAAATGCTACACCTGAAAATTTGTTGCTCGGAAAACTAAAAAAAACTTAGAAATTGTAGAGAAAATTTTTTTCGTAGGGAGATGAGATTGTTGATTGTTGTGTTGAAAATGAGAGCTGAAGCCCTCTTTTTATAGGTTTTAGAAACCGTGTGACAATTATGAATAAAACGGTAATGTCTGGGAATTAAGAACGTAACGGTCATTCTGAGTAATGAAGAGTAACGACCATTTTCAGATTAAAGACGAGTAATGGATATTTTTGTGAGTAAATACGAGCATCGGCTCTTTTTTTTGAATAAAGAAGACAAACGGCCATTTAAAGGCCATATTCTTAATAAAAGAAAATAACGGTCATTTTTTTGAAAAAAAAATATATATATAACAACCATTTTTGTAAGTGGAAAAGTTTTCCTTAGAAGAATATTTTACCAAAAAATAAAATACCACCTCACCTCACACATACGCACACGCACTCGGACTCGGACTTGGCTCAGCACAGCACGGCCGGTCGATCGGACGGCGGCGGTGGCGGCGGCGCGCGCGCACGCGTGTAGTATCACATTTGCCTAGGTCCTCTCCCCTTCTACAAAAGTGAGTGCCCCTTGGGGCCCAATCCCAATAGCCAACTCTTCACTATTTATACCTATTTAAAATAATGTAAAAAAGTAATGTGGGACAAGGCACGTTTTCCAACAATCAATTTTTTAATAAATTTCATCTTTTTCCAACAATCTCCCACTTGAATTTTATATAGAAATAATTTTCATCGAGCAACCGATCAATTAAAATTATAAGATTGTGCATAAGCGAAAAGGTGTCTATCGACTTGAACCTTTGCATAATGTTGATGCTTTAGAATATACTAGAGTAACTCGTAGTTTTGAACTCTATCTCTAATAATCATCACACACACAACCTTTCCAAGGTATAGTTCGAAAAAGCCCGTGCTTTACGGCCATGCACGTGTATCCCAGTATAGTGAACGCTCTAGTAAATTTTGCCCAAAAAATTTTCATAGGAAGCGGCCACACTTCCACATTCACATAGGTGAGTCTATCAAGAGTACTCCTGTAGCTATGTACTCCACTCCACATAGAGTATAGAACTCATTAAGAGTTTAACAATTAACTCATCCTTTTCTATCGCTTCAGGACTTCATGCTTTTAACAATATAGAATGGGATTTGATAAATAGCATGATACATCTCATATCACTTCATGACTTGTTATTACCCTTTGAACTTATTTCTTGGGATCTCTAGTCTATAAGTTGGGTTACCATCATAAGTGACTCTTCATTCTAAGGGCATTAATTCCATTCCTTTTGAGGTTTTGAAAACCTTCTCTCTTGGTAATCCTTTCACAAAGGATGCGCAAATTTTCATCGAACGCACATGATCCACTCTTACAGCCTCCCGTTGAGAGAAATTCTCTAACAAGACTATGCTTCTGACGTATCTATCGTCTCTTGCCGTTGTAGTAATCTGATTCGAATCTTTGCAATAGCCGCGGTACTATCATTGTGGATCAAGACACCGGTATCGATCTTTCCCACAAAGGGATCTCACCAATGTACTTCTTAGCTACCGCTTCTTCACTAGCAGTGGCTAGTGCTATCATTTCAGACTCCATTGTAGATTGAGCCAATATTGTCTATTTCTTAGACTTCCAAGAAACAACTCCACCAGCTATGTTAAATATATAGCCACTAGTTGCTTTGAGGTCTTCTGATAAAGTGTTCCAATCTACATCGTTGTATCCTTCTAAAACAGTGGGAAACTTTTTATAATGTAATCCAAGGTTCATAGTTCTCTAAAGGTATCTCATAACCCTTTCAATAGCATTCCAATGCTCTATACTAGGTCTACTGGTAAACCTACATAGTAGTCCCACAACATAAGCTATGTCTGTGATGAGTGCCCAAAAAGCACTAAAATAACCATGATTTTATGTACATTAATTGATTAAAAATACATATATTTATATGTTTTATCATATATTTATATAAATTTGTCTTTTTCGGAATCACGGGTATTTTTATTGTTTTTCAGGTATTTTGGCTTAAAAACGCAATTTAAAGACTCAAAGAGGAATACTTGAAGCAATACATCACAAATATATTAATAAATAAGTGGGAAAAGGTCAACAAACATGGAAAAATTGGACAAAATGGGTCGAAAAGGTCAAAAATGTCAAAAAAATCGCGCCCTTGGCCAGAATTGGCGTCACGCATACCATACAAGACTGTCTTTATCCGCGCGCGCCCATCGCGAGCCGTTTCACAAGCCGCTGAGGCAACCCACAGCAGCGTATGGCCAGCCAGCCTCGCGCGCCAACGCCATTTCGCCCATTTTTCACGTGGCCCTGTGACGTCATCGACGTCATTAATGACATCAATTCCAATACGCGTTTTTACATTTTTAAATATTTTTTAACATTTTTTTACTCATTTTTTCTCTCCATCCTCACCTATAAATACCCCCCTTCCCTTCACTTCAAAACACACCTTCAAAACACACTTCTCTCTTCTTTCTTTCTCTCTTTTCTTAGATTTTTAGGTTTTTTAGTTTTTCTTAGTTTTTAGCTTTTTTTAGTTAATTTCTCTTAGTTTTAGAGTTCTTCCATTTTTGGGAAGAACTCGTTATGTTTTTGTAATATATTAGCTTTTGATTCAATAAATGGGAGTGCAAATTCCGCTTGGAGGTTTTCCAAAGAACGAGAATAGCATCGAAGTTACGTAAGGATTTTATTTTCTTTACGCTTATTTTTTATGCTTTATTCTTACATGTTATATTTAATTTGTCGTGATTAAATTTAACTCATATTTGTTTATAAATATGATGTAATAATAACGTTGTTATGCTTGCGAAATATTAAATAGGTAAAAATCTCTAAAATGAATTGATTTTATTTTTATTCAAGATTTTATATTAAGAATGTTAGAGAGAAATATATTATTTTTCATTACAAACTTAAATCTGAAAATTAGATTTTAAGGTTTAGTTATCTGGTCTAATTTAGAGTAGTGCTCTTTTATTTGTTGGTACAATCGCCCGGTAGTTAGAGTGAAGCTCTATTTCAAAAGTTTTTATAAGAATTATTATCTGAAAATGTATTGACAACATGTTTTCAGTAGTGGTTTTAAAACTTGAAAGTTAGTACTCGGATAACTAAATTCTTAGGTTTAATTTGGACACCTTGAATAAAGTTTAAATCTGTCTAACCTCACCAAAGGTGGCATTTAAATGGTTCATTTTCAATCTCTTAGAAAAAGAAATTAATTTAATTAACCAAATTAGTTATCAACCCCACCCATAGGTGTTAATTGATTTGTTTAGTTAACAAAGAATATCTAACCCCACCAAAGGTGGTATTCATATAAAAAAAGAGAATCAATAAATATCAATTCATATCTTTAATAACCTAAATAATATGAGCAAGCATAATTAACTTAGTTATTATATCCATAAATACTCCACTATTTTAAATGATAAAATTTGCATAAATATTTATTGAATCTTTGTTTATTTTTATGTTAATAGATTAAAAACACAAAACCCAAAATATCGTGACAGGATGTTTAGGATTTAATTTCGTTTTTAAAAGTTTGAATAATAAATTAAAAACCACATACATTCCTTCCTTAGATCGACCTTGGGAGTATACTTATCATTTTCTACGAAATGATTCGTGCACTTGCGAGAGTTTTATAAATACATAAAACCAAATGAACGGGCGGGATCGGCGATGTCGGTTCTGCCCCGATCAGTCTGGTCCAGTGCAATCAGTAGCGTAACGTAAGCTACCGATGATGCTCGCATACTCAGTTTGTCTAACACCATCTCCGGTGTTCTTGAACAACTTTACACTAGGATCGTAAGGAGTACATGCAGGTTTACAGTTAAAGTAATTATATTTCTTTAAGATCTTCTCAATGTAGTGAGATTGATCTAGAGAAATTCCCTTTTCAGACCTAGTTATTTTTATACCAAGGATTACACTCGCTTCTCCGAGATCTTTCATATCAAAATTAGCTCTTAACAATGTTTTCACTTTATTCACAACATAAATATTTGATCCAAAAATAAGCATGTCATCCACATATAAACATATAATAGTGCAAATATTATCTTCTAATTTATAATAAATGTATTTGTCACTTTCATTTATTTTGAATCCATGTGAGATAATTAGATTATCAAATTTTTCATGTCATCGCTTAGGTGCTTGTTTTAGACCATAAAGAGATTTATCTAATTTACAAACTTTATTTTCTTGACTTGGGATAACAAAACCTTCAGGTTGATCCATATAAATTTCTTCTTCTAAATCACCATTTAAGAAAGCAGTTTTAATATCCATTTGATGTACTACTAAATCATGGATAGCAGCGAGAGAGAAAAGTACACGTATGGAAGTTATTCGTGTAACTGGTGAAAAGGTATCAAAGAAATCTACATTTTCCCTTTGCCTATATCCTTTAACTACAAGATGAGCTTTATATTTTTCAATAGTACCATCGGGTTTTAATTTCTTTTTTAGTATCCATTTACATCCAATGGTTTTGCAACCAGGAGGTAAGTCAACTAAATACCAAGTCTTATTATACTCAAGTGAGTCCATTTCATCATTTATGGCTTCTTCCCATAAGTTGGCATCTAAAGAAGATAATGCTTCTTTAATAGTTTGGGGATCTTCCTCTAAGGTATAAGCATAAAAATTAGACCCAAAATCCTTAAGGGTTCGAGCTCGTTTACTTCTTCTAATTTCAGTGTTTAATTCTTCAGTTTGTTCACTAGTTCTAGTTATAGGTAAACTACTAGAAGACGAGCCCCCACTATTCTTAAATTTAAAGGGAAATCTATGTTCATAGAAATCAGCATCATTTGATTCTATAACTACCTAATCTTTTAAGTCATAGAATTTATAAGATTTACTATTCACAGTGTATCCTATGAATACACATTCATATGCTTTACTAGCAAGTTTATTTAATTTAGGATTAGGGATTCTAACATAGGCTAAACAACCCCAAGTTTTAAAATAAGTTAAATTAGGTTTCTTATTTTTCAAAATTTCATAGGGTGAAATTTTATTTGTAGATTTAGGCACTCTATTTAGCACATAGCAAATAGTTAATAAAATTTCTCCCCCCTAATGGGAAGCAGCACCAGAGTTTAATAAAATTGCAACAACTGATTCAATAAAAGTTCTATTTTTTCTTTCAGCTTTGCCATTCATTTCAGGAGAATAAGGTGCAGTTTTTTCATGAATAATTCCATGAGTTTTATAAAAATCATTGAAGATATTGGAATTATATTCGGTACCTCTATCACTTTGAAACCTTTTTATTTTTCTGTTAAGTTGATTTTCAATCTCAGTCATAAATATTTTAAACATATCAAATGCTTCACTTTTATTTTTCATTAGATATACATAAGTGTAATCTGAACAGTCATCTATAAAAGTTATAAAATAACGTTTTCCATTTCTTGTTAAATTTCCATCAAGTTCACACATATCAGAATGAATTAATTCTAAAGGTTGAGATTCTCTAACTACTGATTTATGTGAAGTTTTGGTTATTTTAGCTTGACTACAAAAATCACATTTTTCAAAATCATTTAAAGATAGTTTAGGAATTAATTCTAAGCTACTCATGTTCTTGATTATGTGTTTATTAACATGACAAAGTCTAGTATGCCAAATATTAAAAGAACTCAACATATAAGCAGAAGAAGAGGTTTTATTGATTTCAACATTTAATTTGAACATGCCATCAGTGGCGTACCCTTTCCCAACAAATATATTATTTTTTGTTAGAGTATATAAATCAGCCCCTATAGTTTGAGTAAACCCAGCTTTGTTAAGAAGATAGCCTGAAACTAAGTTCTTTCTCATCTCTGGAGTATGCAGGACATCCTTCAAGATGACAGTCTTTCCAGAGGTAAACTTCAAAACCACCTCACCAGTACCAGCAACTTTAGTGGAGTAGGAGTCACCCAACAGCACTTTCTTATCCTCAGAATCAGAATAGGATTTGAACATGTCTCGGTCATAGCAAAAATGGCGAGAAGCACCAGTGTCTACCCACCACCCCTCGGATCCACCAATAAAATTGACTTCAGATATCATAGCAATAAGTTGATCTTCGGTAAGGTTCGCCTGTGGGGTAGGACGATTCCTGTTCCGGCAGTTTCTAGCCAAGTGACCAGGTCTATTACAACTATAACACATGAATGTGTTATTCCTTAAGGGGGGTTGAGGTCCATTCTGGGGAGGATAGTTTCTATTTCTATTTTGGTGGTGGCGGTTTTGATTATTACTACGATTATGAGTTTTCATATTTCTACCTTTAGGTTTCAGAATTGTAGAGGAGGATTTCTTATTGGTACTATTATTTGAGACTACGAGTACTTCATCTCTTTGGTCTTGCTTTCGAGCTTCTTCTTCTATTCTTAAACGGGTTATAAGACTTTCTAAAGAAAATTCCTTAGTTTTATGCCTAAGTGTATTCTTAAAATCTTTCCAAGCATGGGGTAATTTATCTATTATAACAGCTACTTGAAATTGTTCATCTAAAGTCATACCTTCAGAAGTTATATCGTGTGCTATCTTCTACAGTTCGTGTGATTGAGCTTCCACTGATTTGCCATCAATCATTTGAAACTTCATGTATCTACTGACATCATACTTTTTAGTTCCAGCTTCCTCAGTGTCGTATTTCTTTTGAAGTGCTTCCTAAATTTCATTAGCAGACTTATCACAGTTATAATAATCATACAAGTCATTAGCTAAACCGTTAAGAATATAATTTTTGCATAGAAAATCATTTTCCATCCAGGTGTCTAAATCCTTAGTTACAGCTCCAGTAGGAGGATTGGACTGTATTGGTTTTTCAGTAGTAAGAGCAAAAACGACTTTTTTCATGGTTAAGAAAAATAACATTTTTTGTCTCCATCTTTTAAAGTGTAATCCCTCAAAACGGAATGGTTTGTTTAGATCAGCAGTTAGCATTTCAGTAGACATGACAGATTGAATTCGTCTTAAAATTGTTGATGCAAGTTTATAAAAAACAGTGTAGGAACAATATTACCGATAACTTGAAAGTAACTGCTTGGGTTGAGTCGCGGACTAGGTCGCTCTCTTTAAGACGTTTTGCGGCTCTACCCAATTTGTGCAAGCAAACATAGCCTCGTCGCCCCCAGGATAAAACAGCCCAGAATCTTAATCTCTGTCTCAGAACTTCACTGCACTGATGAAGACTGGAATGCTACACCTGAAAATTTGTTGCTCGAAAAACTAAAAAAAACTTAGAAATTGTATTGAGAATTTTTTTTCGTAGGGAGATGAGATTGTTGATTGTTGTGTTGAAAATGAGAGCTGAACCCCTCTTTTTATAGGTTTTAGAAACCGTGTGGCAATTATGAATAAAACGGTAATGTTTGGGAATTAAGAGCGTAACAGCCATTCTGAGTAATGAAGAGTAATAGCCATTTTCAGATTAAAGACGAGTAACAGATATTTTTGTGAGTAAATACGAGCATCGACTCTTTTTTCTGAATAAAGAAGACAAACGGCCATTTAACGGCCATATTCTTAATAAAAGAAAATAACGGTCATTTTTTTGAAATATATATATAACAACCATTTTTGTAAGTGGAAAAGTTTTCCTTAGAAGAATATTTTACCAAAAAATAAAATACCACTTCACCTCACACATACGCACACGCACACGCACTCGAACTCGGCTCGGCTCGGCCGGTCGGTCGGACGAACGGTGGCGATGGCGGCGCGCGCGCGCATGTGGTATCATATTTGCCTAGGTCCTCTCCCCTTCCACAAAAATGGGTGCCCCTTGGGGCCCAATCCAAATAGCCAACTCTTCACTATTTATACCTCTTTAAAATAATGTAAAAAAGTAATGTGGGACAAGACACATTTTCCAATAATCAATTTTTTAATAAATTTCATCTTTTTCCAACAGATCTAATGATATATCTCTCGAAGTAATTATCAATTATTATGATTGTATTTCTGTAATTTTCTGTTCTTCATTTATGTACAAAACTTTTCTTATGTATACTAAGGAAAAACGAATATAAACCCTAACCCTAATAGCTGTTGCACTTCCCTAATTTGTACTTGATAAATCATATTGTCTGCCATTTCCCTACTCTACTAATCTTGTTGTCTGCCACTTTTACTGCACACGCCAACACTCCTCCTCAAGTTGGTGCATATATGTCTCTTATGCCCAACTTGTCAAGTGAGTTGTAGAAGTTCCTTGCAGACACAGATTTTGTGAGTATATCAGCTAATTTATCTTCTGACTTAACAAATGGAAGCTTAATAATCTTTTCTTCAAGATTCTGTTTGATGAAGTTCCGATCCACTTGAACGTGCTTAGTGCGATCATGTTGAACTGGATTGTGAGAGATGGCAATGGCTGCTTTGTTATCACAAAATAAGTTCATTTCAAAGTTAGAAGCAACACCAATCTCAGTTAGAAATTTTTTCAACAACAGGAGATCACATATTCCCTTGACCATTCCTCGAAATTCAGCTTCAGCACTAGATAAGACAACTACCTTTTGCTTCTTGCTCCTCCATGTAACAAGATTGCCCCCCACAAAAGTGAAGTACCTAGCAGTAGATTTCCTATCATTCTTATTCCCTACCCAGTCTGAATCTATATATCCAAGGACTTCCAATTGACCATTCTTTGAAAACATAAGTCCTTTCCCAGGGGAGGACTTTGAATAACGAAGTATTCGCATGACCGCATCCATATGGTCTTCACTTGGGCAGTGCATGAACTAACTCACGACACTCATAGCATAAACAATATCAGGTTGAGTATGAGATAAATATATGAGTTTACCTACTAACCGTTGATATCACTGTTTATCTGCTGGTACTTGGTCCACATATTCTCCGAGTTTATGATTCTGAACCATTGGAATATCGACAGGTTTATAATCTAGTAGTCCTGCCTCTGCCAGTAGGTCCAGAGTATATTTCCTTTGGGAAAGACATATGCCTTGTTTTGATCTTGTTACCTCAATACCTAAGAAGTATTTGAGCCCTCCCAAATTCTTCATTTCAAACTCATTTGACAGTTGTTCTTGAAGCTTAGAGATTTCTTCTTTATCATCCCATGTAATGATCATGTCGTCTACATAGACTATAAGGACTATTATCTTCCCTAATCGGTGTTTTAGGAAAAGAGTATGATCAAAGTTGCTTTGTTGGAACCCATATTTCTTCATTTTCGCCGTCAAATCTTACAACATGAAATCGATCAGAGCACATTATCTAAAGAAATAAAAAATTACGTTGCTACCTGTTACAATGTAATTTTCTGTTCTCACGATATTGTTTGTTTGGCCAATCTGGTTTGGCAGATCACTTTCTGATCTGGGATCAGTGGTGGTGTTTCTGTTTCGTTTTTTTTTGGCCAATCTGGTTGACTTTACTCTGTTCATCTCCTCAGCAACAGTAACTTTGTGTGTTGGACGGAGGGATCCTCCACTATTTTACCCTCAAACACCGAACCATGGTTTGAGTTCATATTCAGCTCTTGTAGCCGTTTCACTCTGCCTATTTGTCATCAGTTGGTGTAGCTCAGAATAGAATTCAAAATCAAGCGCGTGCGAGAATGAAAGCAAGATAGTTATTTAACTTTTATTGTTTCAGAAATTCAATAGAAGATTAAGGGTTACACTTCAAATATATATATGCATACAACTTACAAGGAGTCAAGTGATTCGCAACACCAACTCAACGAAGAACCATAGAAAGAAGGTCGGACCCATTTGGAAACTGAGTACTCACAACAGTCGTTGATGCAGTTCCTTGGAAATCGAGTACTCACAAGCAACCGTTGATGCAGTTCCTGAGAGTAACAGAGTAGGTGGTGGTACCAACGACAAAGGTGCTGGTGCTGTATTCTTGAAGCTAATATTTCGAGCAGAGAATGAAGGGAAAAAAATAGTAACAGAGGCAGTTTGCGAGAGGAGAAGAGTCGCTGCGAAGAAGAGCGCCGTTGCGAAGAATCTAAGAGAAGAGGAGAAGAAGAGGGCTGCACGAAATGGAGAAGAAAATGATTTAAGGTTACGAATTTTTCTTTAGTGTACGAATTGTAAAAAAAAAAAAACGAATATAAACCCTAACCCTAATAGTTGTTGTACTAATCTTGTTGTCTACCACTTTTATTGCACACACCAACCGTAATCATAATTCATAAAAAGTACTTTTTGTGAAAAAGTTTAAATTTTTGACAAAAATGATATTAAATACATATTATGAGTTTATTTTTTTCGGAAAATATAATTTTATATCAATTAATCTGATTAAACATTGAATTAAAAAATAACATATAATGAACAATAAAATCTCAGAAATATTTTCTCATATATTTGTTGATAACTAATTTTAATTTTCAATATGTATTTTAAAAGATAGAGACTGGTTTTTTTATATGTTTTTTCTTCGTTGATAAAATTATCCATTATTTTTATTAAAAAAGCATATTAACTTAAGATATGCTCTCCTTTCGTAAGAAGCAATCCAGGAAGATGACTAAATTAATTTGGAAAACGCAAATATTATCGTTAGTATTTTTAATTATAAAAATAAAATCTTTTTTATTTAAAATAAAATAATTAATATATTTAATTTGTAGAAATATAGCGGTAAATTCTTTTAATAATGTAAATTCAGTAAAAAAGAAAAACAACCAAAAATTCTGTTAACAATCAAATATGGTCTTTTAGGTAGATAGAGAATAGAGATAACGGGGGCAGTACTCAACTTTAAATTTTATAGTTAATTTGGGTCCCGTATTTTCTTAATAGTCATATTATTATTTGGTTATTTATTGTTATTTAAGTTTTCGACTGATATCTTAAAAATATTTATATGTTTCAAAAAAATGTATATATTTGGTTAAATATGATTTCTATTAATTTTTTTCTCATTTTTTCTTTCTCTTTTTCCCCTCTTTTTATTCTATTTTCTTTCTTTCTCATACCTCTGTTTATTTATACAAAATTATCTCTCAAATGTCTTTTTTTAATTAACATTAAACTTTAAATAATAAATCATAAAACCTAAACATAAAATCCAAATTCTCTAAACTTAAAGTTTAAATAGTAAACACTAAATATTAAATTTTAAATTTTAAATACTAAATATTTAATCCAAAATATTAAACTCGAAACATTAATTTCTAAGAGAGAATGAAAAAGAAATTCTAAATAGAGGAGAGAATGAAAAAGAAAGAAATATTTAAATTAATAATAATAAATTTTAAAAATTAAAATACTTTTAATTTTTTAGGTATATATATATATATATATATATAATCAAATGAATACATTTTTAATAATTTAAATATTTTTAAAATATTTAAAATTTGAACAATAATAAATATCAAAAAATTAATATATATACAAATAAGGTTTAATTCCTATTAATTTAAATATTATCTAATTAGTAAAAATTAATAATAAAAAATAAAGAAAAATTGAATTTTTTTAAAATTTATAATAATTAAAATTACACTACTAATACTAACTTATACTCTTCTTAATTTAATAGAAAAGTATTTTAGGTTTTACTTTTTTAAATATTACTCGAAGTATTTATTTTATAAATTATAAGCTAATATAAATCTAACACATCGGGATATAATTTGAGTATATTTCTTTGATAGGGGCCAATGGGTGAATCGTACCATCTGACGGAGAAAATTTTAAATATAATATATTTTTATGCTTTTTTTTAATATTAATTATTAATTTCGTTTTAATTTTTTTATATTTATAAAAATAAAGGGTTGAAAATTAAGTATTCATCCCGGATTCTCGAAGCAATCAGTCCATTCGAGAGTCGAGTCAAATCATGGATGCGGTTGTTCATATTCATAATCTATCTATTTCTATCACGTTTTAATTGTTGCTCTTTTTCTTTTGTTTAATTTAAGGTCGGCAAAGATCATTATAAAAAACAAGTCAAATCATGTCAATTTTTTTTAAATATCTACATATCATAAATTTATAATAAAATTTAATTAAATAATATAATTAAACTTACAATTACATTAAATAAAATTAAATCAACTTAATTATATTTTTAATATTTTTATGATATATAATAATAATCTTTTGAGATATGACAAATATAATTGGAAGCAAAAAAAATTAATAAATACATTATTATTTACATTTTATTAATTGTATATTTATGACAAACATATATAATGCAAATTTGCAAAATACAAAGAATCAACACATGTCTATTCTCTTAGAGTGTAGAACAATAAATCATATTTAAAGGGATTGCTGATTAAGAGTATGATCATGGTATCACAATAATAACATAAAATACGAGAACGTTATTAGGATACAAAATTACAAATCACCTAATTTATAAAAAAATTTAAGCTTTTCGGTCCAATTTTCTCTTTTTTTGCCATTTAAAAATTCCAAGAAACGACTTCTTTAATATTTAAAAATACAGAACTTTTTCTTCAATTAGCAAAGATTTGAAGGGGTATAACTTAATTTAAAATTAGACAATATTTGATGAGAAATTTTCTTTTACCATTAAACTTGATTTTTTTTGTAAATAACTTAAACATGCATGTAATTATTTGTTTATTATATAATTTTTCATAACATAAATATTCCATTGTCCATTGATGCAATTATTAATGTTATGAAATCTAGAATTAAGTTTCTTAATCATTTTGTATAATTGTTTGGAAGTCTAAGTATAACGATACATTTTTATAAGGGAAAAGATAAGTCACATAGGCTACTAAAGTGATCATTAATTGTTCAGTATATAAATTTTGTTTTTTTATATCATATTGTTATTGTGAAAAGTGGTGTTATAAAAGAATAAAATATTAAATTTAATAAAATTTTATTTTTTTATAAATATGATTAAAATGTTATTATATAAATAAGAGTAAAATAAATATTAAAATTAAAAATAAATAATACATAGAGAATGAAATACTAATACTGACTTTTTTCCCAAAACCACCGCACATAAAAGTCAATTCAACCAAAATTAAGTTGAAAATAGTATGTAGAATCAGATATGATGAGTGATTGATCTATATTAAGGATATCATTATCCTCCTTGCTAATTAAGAAAATTAATTAATTATAGATAACTCTGTTCTAGATAAAAATGATAGGTGACAAATCGTTTAACTACACTTCCAATAGTACTCCGGTTAATATCATCATATATGTACTCCTTTTTATGTAAGTTTTTTTTTTTTTAGTTTTTCAATAAAAAATCTATCTGAATAATAATTTATTTATATTATCTCTTACCATTAACGTATAATTTTTTATACTCAATGGAAACTTCTATAGTAGATATTTTTGACCGTTGAAATTTTTAAATTTTTGCCTTAGTATGGAAAGCTCAAAGTCCATAACTTGTTTGAGTTTATATCTCATACTCGCATAATATAATCAAACAAAGAAAAAGTCTCACGCAATTTCTTTGATTAGGTTTAAGTGGATATTTAGTTAATTTGTTTAGAATAAGTAATTTTAGGTTATTCTTATTGATTATAGGTATTTTTAAGTATATTTATTTGTAAAAAATATATCAGTAAATAATAAATTTAATTTTTTATTAAATATAATAAAATATTACATGTATTTTTTCATAAACATGTATATAATAAAATAATTTTTAATTAAAAAATTATCCAAATATTTTAACAAATTATTTCGATTAAATTTAAATAAAAAATTTATTACATAATGTCTTATTTTATGCATTAAACAATAAAAATTGAAAAAAAAATTCTTAAAAAATTTAAGTACTATTTTTATTTAATATTATCTTTTTTACATATATATATCTATCGAAAAATATATATTTATATAATACATAAACTACTCCTTTATATTTAATAAAAAATTGGATATAAAATTAACTTTATTTTCACCTAACATCTTGTTACACAAATAAAGTGACTTAAATAACAATTATTTTACAAATAATTAAATGAACTTAAAAACACATTTTATTTTAAATTAGATACTAAACATCATATTTAATCTAAACAAAATAAATCCACTCCTACATCCTAAAAACAATTCTTATTAAAAAAAATCAAGTCTTGCATTTCTAAGGATATTTTAAGTAGTTGAAACGATTTCTACTTCTCTACTATCCGGATTATAAGATGATAAAGAGGGGAGACATCATAAGCTCTAAGAGAAAGTCGTATATATAAATTTGCACACATGGCATAATTTTCTTTAAAATAAATAATTCTTTCATTCTTAAAATCATTTTGACATCTAGCATCCTTGTATTCTCAAAATTTAGAATGCTTTTAGAATGCTTTGAATAAGTCATGCTAGAGATCTTTTCAATTTTTTTTTGTTTTTCAGTTTAAATAAATTTTTAAATTTTTTACTTAAAAATCATGTTAAAATATATTAATTGTTTTAAAACTTTTTTTTTTTGGTTTTCAAAACACATAAAAAAATTTCTATTAAGTTAGATGACCAGATAGACCTTTGAATACCTTTTTTACCTAAAATTTTCTAAAATCATTTAATTTTACATATATTATAAATTTTATATTGTATAAGTCTGACTAATAACTAGGTTGAAGCACTTAATTTTTTTGTGAAATTGAAACTATTGTAATTTATTACTTAATTTTTTTGATGTATGAATTGTCATTTTTTCAAATTAAACTAGATAATTATACAAATTTTTCTTATTTAGGAGCTTTATCAGGGTTTTGGCTCTTTAATAATATCACCAGTTTTGTAATTTTTCTTTTTATTTTTCTTCAAATCTTTCTATTTCCTCGATTAATTTTCATTTTGTTTCCATTAGTTCTTTAAATCATTATATGATTTTTTTTTGCTTAATTTGCAGTTTATTGTGTTTTGTTCCTATTTGTGACTTCTTTGTACTCAATAAGAAATTTAAGTCGACTATAAAGATTTCTAATGATTTAAGGCTTAAAGTTGAAGAGTTGATCAATGAGAAATAAGTATTGATAAAGCTTGTTAATGATGATTGGGTGCTTGATGATATGTTAATCATGATGCTTTGCTCAAGGTTTTACACCATGTTTGGGTTTGGGACAAGAAAGGTGGTCTTGAGCTTGAGGTTTTGATTCGCATTATATGTATGTTCTATCTTAAGGAGGTAGATGATTTAATGTCAATTTCGTAAAAGAGATTGAAGAACTTTAACAATGTATTATTGATCGTGAATGCGAGCTCAAATGTTGTTATGGTTGATTTATCTTTGAACTAGTTTATGTTTAATTTTTTTTTTTGCTCTACCTTTGTTAAGTATGATATTTTTGTTTAGAACTAGTTTGTTTGTATTTCAATTGTAATAGTATGTTTATTTTATATCTATAATGTGGTATGGTATTTAATTGTAAACTAGTGGCTTTGTCATTATCTTAAAAAAAATCTTGTTAAATTGTTAGTGTTTAGACAAGCATTTACACTTCTTATAACTATGTTACTTAGAATAGGGTGAATTGTAGCTTGGACATATGTGTCATCGTTATTATAGAGTGAAGTTGTATGCATGTTCTTTCTATTTGAATAATAAACTCTCTTTTACCTAAAAAAAACACTTTTTTCATGTAAAATGATTCTAACTTTTAAGATCTAACCAATTGTGGTGTGTTTTTAGCAACTAATTTATTATTTTAATATATGATTTAAAATAGAGAAGTTGTGAATTTTACTATTACACACTATGTAAATCACAATTATAATGTTTTCACGGAAAAAGAAACATAAACAAAAACAATTTTGTGTAGAGTTTCTAAAATAGCCCACATATTTTATAAATTAGCCCACCATTTTGGATTTAATTTTAACAAAATATTTATACCAAAATTACTATAAAGGATTAGTTTATTCTAAGCCCAATACAGGCCTCTCTTTTCCTCTGCCTGCAAAGGAGTACTTCTGTTCCTTTCTATCTCTCTAATTTTAATTATCTAGTCTTTTCTCACTTTCATTTATGCTTCTGCCCTTTAGATTTTACCCTTTTTTTATTTGAGTTTATTTTTTAATAAAAATTGCAAGACAAGCCACCAATCATGGGTGATAGTTGCATTTTGTGCATTGCTACGGGCATATGGCCCGATGTAGATTGTAAGCAACTGTGGATATGCGAACGTGGGGTTAACTACTTTCTCTTTATAATTTGTTTTTCTGAGTTTACTTGATTTTTTTAAAAAATTTGGGATCAATTATTTTTCATTTTAAGAATATTATAAAAGGAGGTGAAAAAATAAAAAAATAAAATGTTTTTCAACTTGGCAGACAACTGTATAAAGTAAAAATAAAGGCAAAATTTAATTTGTGTGCTGGTTACCTGGATAAGTTTTTCCATATTCTAGCAGCACTACGTATTCATTTAAGAGAAAAAAATAAAGAATAAAAAAAATGTTGTGGGCGGAAGCAATAAATAACGGTGTATGAATATATCAAAGCGATAAAATGAACACACAAAATTTACGTGGTTCGGCAATTCGCCTAGGTCCACGGGAGGCAGCAGATATTATTTGAACTGAGTAGGAAATATACAGAATACAGATACAGATTTCCTCACTAATAATATCTCTCAAGTCTTTCACCAAATTTATAGAAAACTCTCAAACTCACAAGTATTTTCTCTCTTTGAGTTTGCTTATGCTCTCTTTGATTTTTCTGATTTTTGCCTTGTTTTTCAATGCATGAACTCTTCCCTATTTATAGATGAAGCAAGACTCCCTTTCCCTAAATTGTGCCATAATTTAAGCCTTAAATTAGGCCACTAATTTCCTTAAATTATGCCACTAATTTCCTTAAATCATGCCACAAATTAAGCCACAAATTAGGCCACTAATTTCCCTAAATTATGCCACTAATTTGTTACTTTTAGAGCCAATATTCAACAATCTCCACCTTGGCGAAAAAGTTCATAACGCTGCCTCCAAATGCGCCCTAGGCGCTCTAAGCTCGAGAGATGTTGATCAAGTTCAAGCAGTGTTGAAACTTGATCCCTGTAACCACCTTTGTAAGCATATCTGCGGGGTTATCTACAGTTCCGACTTTCTGGAGTATAACATTTCCTTCATCGACGATTTCTCGAACAAAATGAAATCGAACATCGATGTGCTTGGTGCGACCATGATGAACTTGGTTCTTTGCCAAACAAATGGCACTCTGGTACATCGCAGAAAACCTCCACGTTTTTACGAACAATACCCAAATCCTTAGTCAACCCGAGAAGCCATATAGCTTCTTTGAATGCTTCGTTACAGCCCATATACTCGCCTCTGTAGTAGACAAAGCTACTGATTGTTGCAATGTTGATCTCCAACAAAGCGGTCCTCACTGCCATTGTGAACACATAACCAATTGTAGATCGACGCTTATCCAGATCTCCAAAGATAGTCGAATCCACATATCTAACTAGTTGTTTGCCTTGGTCTTGTCTCTTTCAAACTTCAAACCAATATCCACGGTACCGTAGATGTACCGTAGAATCCACTTCCTTTGCTTGCCGGTGTCCTTTCTGGGGATTATGCATGTACCGACTCACCATACTAACGGCGTGGGAAATATCAGTGCGGTGCAAACCATTGCATACATCAAGGCACCAACAACATTTGCATATGGAACACGTTCCATTTGCTTCTTTTCATCGATGGTGCTAGGTGACATCAATGCACTCAATTGAAAGTGAGGCAAGCGGTGTACTTCTTGGTTTGGTTTTTCATCAATGTCAAACCTTTGTAGTACTTTCTTGAGATGCGAGTCCGTGTCAAACAGATCGTGCTTGCAACTCTATCTCTTGTGATTTCCATCCCAAGAATTTTCTTAGCTTCTCCAAGATCTTTCATTTCAAATTCTGAACTCAACAGAGCCTTCAATCTGTCGATCTCCACCTTGCTCTTAGATGCAATCAACATATCATCAACATATAAGAGCAAATAAATGAAGGTACCATCTTGGAGTTTCCGAAAGTATACACAGTGATCAAACTGACTACGTGTGTACTTCTGTTCTCTAATGAAGCTATCAAAGCGCTTGTACCATTGTCGTGGTGATTGCTTCAAACCGTAAATTGACTTGCTCAACTTGCAAGCCCAATTCTCTCGTCCTGGAATTTTGAAGCCATCCGGTTGAGACATGTAGATTTCTTCGTTCAAAGTACCATGGAGAAAAGCTGTTTTGACATCGAGTTGAGCTAACTCGAGATCAAACTGTGCTACCAAAGCCAATAGTATCCGAATAGATGAATGCTTAACAACAGGTGAGAATACCTCATTGTAGTCTATTCCTTCTTTCTGAGCATAGCCTTTTGCTACCAATCTGGCTTTGTATCTGATATTGTCTTTACCAGGAACACCTTTCTTCTTGGCATAGACCCATTTACAGCCAATAGTTTTCTTTCCTTTGGGAAGTTGAACCAACTCCCAAGTCTGATTCTGGTGTAGAGACTTCATCTCTTCATCCATTGCCATCTTCCACTTCATACTATCGACTCTTTGCACAGCTTCTTTGTAAGTGCATGGGACATCATCATCAATTCTGGAAGTGCGAATGCTACCATGTCTGTGTATCTAGTAGGCTTCCTAATCTCCCTTCTCGGTCGAGTAGTGGCAATAGATTCTGGCTGCTGATTGATAGGTGGTGATGGTGAGAAAGCCTCCACCTCAACTGAGATCTCTTCTTGATCATCAATTTCATCTTCACCACGATCGGTAGTCGGTGCAATCTTTTCTGGATCTTCCGGAGTCTCAAGCATCACCTTAGAAAGAGTATTTGGACTTTCATTCTCTTTCTCTGAATTTGTCTATCTCAGCATAACAGACTCGTCGAATGTAACATCTCGGCTTAAGACGATCTTCTTGGATTCACCACACCAAAGTCGAAATCCTTTAACTCCTTCCTTAAAGCCCAAGAAAACAGCCTTTTTTGCTCTAGGATCCAGTTTGGATTCACTAACATGAAAATATGCTGGACATCCAAATATTCGCAATGAATCATAATCAGTAGCAGGTTGTCCAGACCATACCTCTTTAGGAGTTTTTCCATCTAATGCAGTCGTAGGAAGTCTGTTGACTATATGAGTTGCATATGACAAAGCCTCAGCCCAAAATGCCTTGCTCAATTTTGATTGAGATAGCATACATCGAACTTTCTCAACCAAAGTTCGATTCATTCGTTCTGCAACTCCATTCTGCTGTGGTGTACGAGGAACTGAAAAATGTCTGATTATCCCTTCATCTTGACAAACTTTAAAGAAGGGATCTGATTTATACTCGCCACCATTATCAGATCTGAGCCTTTTAATTTTCCTGCCTGTCTGAGTCTCGATCATTTTCTTCCATTTAAGAAAGATATCCAGAACTTCATCTTTGTGACTCATAGTGTATATCCAGACATATCTAGAGAAATCATCAATAAAAGTCACAAACTAACGTTTACCTCCAAGTGAAGCATTCTTTAAAGGTCCTGATAACTGTATTTTATATAGTTATTTTCACCTATTTTATTAATTATAATTGCTATGTTCTTGATGTTTTTAGTTAATTTTCGATTAATAAATTAGTATTTACTGTTTTTTATATATTTTAAATAAAATTAAGTAATTTGTATCGAAAACGTACTTAAATACAAATTTGTACCCAAAAATATAATTTCAAATAAAAGAGTGATTAATTGCAATTTATAAAAGTTGAAAATATAATTTAAATTAAATTTGGGCTTCATTTTAATTATTAAAAGTTTAAAAATTTAATTTAAAATTAGCAAAGGGCTTAACTGTAATTAAAAAAAGTTGAAAATGTAATTTGAAATATATTTGTGGGTCAAAATATAATTAAGAAAATTGAATTTTCTGCGAGAAAAGAATCACACTCGCACAATTCACGGCGTCCATCACGCGTCGTTCGATCATCAATTAAACGGTCCCGGTCGGCGAGTACAACCAGACGAGGAAAAATCGCGTGCGAGAATCTTCGCGCGGCTCGGCGTGCCGGTGGGTCCCACGTGTCGCGCGGCGGCGTCGAGTGGGCCCCACATGCCGGCTGTAGATTCCCCCGAGGAGATCGCTGTCCGTTGGATCAGATCAACGGTCCAGATTGAAGCGCGTCCATCCAAGCTGTCGCGCACCGAGCCGCTCGTGTAAAAATCATGTGTGCCGCGGTCCATCCAAGCAGCGTGCATCCTCGGTTTACTGAGAATAAGAATGCGCCACGTGTCCCACTAATATTTAAGCAAATAATATTCGACACGTGGCATGTTATCATGAGCGCGAGCGCAGGATTACGCCAGCGTTTCGGCGTTGTCTCCCGTGCGACAATCCTTCGCACGCCCGTTTCCCGCAGCCAATGAAATCCCGCCACGTGTCCCACCATTTTCATGCAGCGAATCAAACGCTGACACGTGGCATGCATAAAGAATTTAAAAAAATGCAGAATCGGCGCCCCTGGCTCACGCGTGATTTAATTAATAAAATCGATACGCGTAATTTTTGTTTTTCGATACAAATTATTACGCGTTTTTATAAAAAAAATAAAATAAAAAATGTAATATTTTAGATGTATTTTTTGCTATAAATAGGAGATAGTTTTTAGTTGTAAAAAAGTTTGGTTGGAGTAGTTTTTGGAGTAGAGATTTAGTTTTAATTTTCGAAAATTTTTAGAGTGTTTTAGTTTTTTCAGTTTGTAATTTTTATTGTATTTGTGTGTTGGACGGCAAAACACGCAGAAGCCATTTTTGGCTTTTGTTGTGTTTTGCGTGTGCCAAATAATTGTTTTAATTGATGTTTTAATTTTATTTCTGCTTCATCTAATTTTTCTGTAGTTGTTATAATTTTTATTTTAATTTTATGAAGTAATTTAATTTTTCTAGGGTTGCATTTAATCTAAATTTATGAAGCTTTAATTTTAATTATTTTTGTTAGATTTATAAGACGTTCGATTTGTTTGTTCTATTTTGTGCGTAATGCTTTTTGATTATTTACGAATCTTATCAAAACGATCCGTGGCACATGAATAAACTTGAGAAAGGCATTTGTGTGTATATTGCTCGTAAATAGAATGACATGTATGATGAAGGATAGAGATATACCCTAATTTTATGTGTGGCCATTTGAAAACTTAGAACGTAATGAATCTCGGTAAATTTAATTTTCATAGAGATATAGTAAATTAATTTAACGAGGTGTGTTTATACGGAGCTCGAGAGAGATGTATGAATAATAAAAAAAGAAGTTTTCGGTTGACAAATTAAATGTACTAAAAAATATAAATCGAAAGAAAATAACATGATTTGAGTGGATTGGTTTGGTGAAAAATTGCAATCCTAGATTTCTTTTATTTTCTTTTATTTCCTTTTTGTTAACCAACGATTGTTTTGGATAAAATCAGAAAGATATAATTTTAGTACTCGACAAACTATGGTAACAAATCCTCGTGGGATCGATACTTTACTTACAAATCTTTATTACTTGTGACCGTGTATGCTTGCACGAGTTCGTATGTTGAAAAACATCCAACAGGTCCCCAGACATCCGTGTGAATATAATCAAGAGATCCCTTAGTACGATGAATGGCAGTGCCGAACTTGACTCTTGTTTGTTTTCCCATTACACAATGTTCGCAGAAATCAAACTTTCCAGTCTTGGCACCTTTTAAAAGACCTTGCTTCATTAAGCCTTGCAAAGCCTTTTCACCGACACGCCACTAGCGCGTATGTGCCACGAGCGGGAAGAATCATTTGTCTTTTCTTGAGAACTACTTGAGATACCGCTTCTTCCGTAATGCGTACTCCCATCTAGGAAATACAAGTTCGCCTTCCGAGTACCCTTCATTGCTACAAATGCACCTCGTACAACTTTCAAGACTCCATTTTCCAATGTTACCTTGTAACCATCAGAATCTAGAACACCTAAAGAAATAAGGTTTTTCTTTAGGTCAGGAATATACCTTACATTTGTAAGTCGTCTGATTATACCATCGTGCATCTTTAGTCATACTGTTTCGATCCCTTTTGTTTGACAGGCATTGTCGTTACCCATAAGCACAACTCCTCCATCGAGCTCTTTAAAACTTGAAAACCAATGTCTGTTTGGACACATATGATAAGAACATCCAGAATCAAGGATCCACTTATCTGAGTAGGTTTTTGATGATGAAACTGAAAAGGCTGATTCTTCATCTTCATCGGCCTTCTGTGCAACATTTGCATTTGACTTGTCCTTGTTTGGGCAATCTTTCTTCCAATGCCCTTTCTGGTGACAATAGGCACACTCATCTTTTGTAGGACGTCTTCTGGATGAATCTCCCCTGGACTTTGATCTGGATCGCCCCCTATTATTTGATCCGCCAGATTTTTTGTTGTTCGTCCTACCTCTGGCTGCCGTCAATGCTTCTGATATTGAGTCTCTGTGATCATGTTGATCCTTCTTCCGATACTCATTATTTACCAAAGCATTTGAAACATCTACGAACTTAACCTTATCTTTTCCATATAATAGGGTTGTGGTTAAATGCTCATAGCTCTCAGGTAATGAATTCAGCAACAACAAAGCTTTATCTTCATCGATAATTTCAATATCTAAATTTTGTAGATTGGCCAAAATTTTATTGAAATTATCTAAGTGCTCAATCATAAGGGTACCTTTCTTGTACTGGAAACGGAAAAGTTTCTTCTTCAAGTAGAGTCTGTTCTCAATATTTTTCGTCATGTACTTTTCCTCTAGTTTCTTCCAGAGAACTGCAGCCACATTCTCTTTCATGACAAAGTACTTCTGATCTTTTCCTAAGCACAGTCGAATTGTGCCACAAGCTTGTCGGTTGACATAATTCCAATCTTCATTTGAATAATCTCCTAGCCTGGTCTCCAAGGCTATATTAGATCCTTCTCGAAACAATAGATCTAATACTTCACATTGCCACATGCCAAAGTTATTGGTGCCGTCGAATTTCTCCACCTCGAACTTTGCGTTAGACAACATAGTTCTTCGAGTAGAACAACTTGGTTTGACAGAAATTCTAAGGTCAGCTTGTTCACCTTCTTCGATCTCTCTTTTATCAGCCATAAGTACAAACAGATAACAGAAATTTTGTACTTATAACTTAAAATAGTGTTTTTCCAAATTTTATACCTTATTTGAAAAAACGGAGTCCGTAGTTGAATCCAGAATGGTCCAATTAGCTAGGAATAGATCCAACTCAGCTGAAAACGGATGAAAAACGGACCAACTCGGTCCAAATATCACTAGTGATTGAGTTGACTCGGTCCAACTCGGTGAGTTGACTCAGTGATGGCAGCAACACTCCGGCAGCTTCTGGCGGCGATTCTGACTTCCGATTTGAGCGATTCTTTCTCCGTTGTGTTCGTCTCGTCGAGAGCTTCGATTTGATATATAATACTGCTATATTTGGCTCTGATACCAATTTGTTGTGGGCGGAAGCAATAAATAGCGGTGTATAAATATATCAAAGCGATAAAATGAACACACAGAATTTACGTGGTTCGGCAATTCGCCTAGGTCCACGGGAGGCAGCAGATATTATTTGAACTGAGTAGGAAATATACAGAATACAGATACATATTTCCTCACTAATAATATCTCTCAAGTGTTTACCCAAATTTATAGAAAACTCTCAAACTCACAAGTATTTTCTCTCTTTGAGTTTGCTTATGCTCTCTTTGATTTTTCTGATTTTTGCCTTGTTTTTCAATGCATGAACTCTTCCCTATTTATAGATGAAGCAAGACTCCCTTTCCCTAAATTGTGCCATAATTTAAGCCTTAAATTAGGCCATTAATTTCCTTAAATTATGCCACTAATTTCCTTAAATCATGCCACAAATTAGGCCACTAATTTCCCTAAATTATGCCACTAATTTGTTACTTTTAGAGCCAATATTCAACAAAAAATGTGTGAATAGGACGGGATCAATAATTTACGATTAAATATGTGATTTAAATCTATATCTATATTTAGAAGTATCCATTTTTATGTGAATATAGTATTTTAAAAAAATTGATTATTGGATAATGGTTCTGGTTGAACTTTTTGTAATAGTACAAATAAGGGGTGATGACATTTGGTGATTTTATTTTGAAGGAAGATCAAGACGGTGTTTAATTCACAGAATATAATCGAAAAAATGGAATGAAAATAATTTTATTTGATTTCACCATTAAAATTAAAGAAAAAATCAGTATTACAGTATTTGATTTACAATTGAAATGAAATGAAAAATATTGTATATTAACTTAATACTCTTATATTCAATAAAATTTAAATAATATTATTTAATTATTATTTTTTCGTTAGATAAATTACATTATTGAAATCATTATTTTTCTAAATAATTATTACTTAAAAAGAAAATATATTATTTTTCTAAATAGGGTTTAGAATTTTGAGATTTGGGATTTAGAATTTAGGGTTTAGGATTATATTTGTAGGTTAAGATTTAGGGTTAAAATTATTATTTTTCTAAATAGGGTTTAGGGTATTAGGATTTGAGGTTTAGGGTTTTAGGATTTGATGTTTAAGGTTTTGGGATTTGGGGTTTAGGGTTTTGGGATTTAATGTTTAAGATTTAGGGTTTAAAATTTTGGAATTTAGGATTTATGATTTGAGATTTGGGTTTAGGGTTATATTTCAATCCAACTAAATACATAAATAAAAGGAATTAATTCTGAATTCTTTTTATTCCCTCAAACCAAGCACAACATAAGTGCATCATGAATCATATCCTCTTATAAATGGATTACTTTAATCACTTAGTTGTTAATCTTAAATTATTTTGTTTTTAAAAATGAACAAATTCATTTCAATTTATATTATTATATTTAAATTATAAAAAAATACCCATATAATAAGTGACATCTTTAAAAATCATCTAATCTATTTTACTTTTTGTCTTTTTTTAAACAATATTAAAACACAATAATATCATGTTCACAAATATCTCATGTTATATGTAAGTTTTTACTAAAAGAATTCACAAAGCTAAATGAATTTGTGTAAAAAAAATATTTAAAAAAATTTAAGAAAAAATGAAAGTAATTAATTAATTTTCAATAATAATTGTAGTTATTTGGATATTTTCTATAATTTAAATTTAATAATATAAATTAAATTAAATTTATTTATTAAAAAAAAGTGACTCGAGGTAAGCCTTAAAATTATTAAAGTATTCAATTCGTAAAAGAAGTGAATTGTATTACACTTCATTCTTTAAAGGGTATATTACGACTATTTATTTTGGTTAACATGTTATGATTTTATAAAATAAATATGTGGGTATGTTAGAGAGTTGACTAACTTATAAAAATTGTGTTTATTTAGAAGTACTCTAATTTTGATTATGCAAATGACTTGTGAGGTTAAATTTAGGTCAATGTTTTAAATTAAACTATATGTTCAGTAACAAACGTGATATTATAGAACTACCTAATTAAAAGCATTCACATTTGCACCTTTATTTTCAATTGGATGCGTTTGGATGTGCTTCATGAAGAAGAGAATGAAAAATAAAAAAAGTTTGATCAAAAGTGATTTCAATATAAGTATCTAACTGTTTAGCATAAATTTGTTAAAAGTAGTACTTCAATAATTATTTAAGATATTCGGCTTTAGTGCTTTAACTTTCAAAGCAATTCTCTTGAAAATTGTCAAAACATACATCTAGAAGCATTTTTGCCAAAGAGAATCGCTTCCAATGAACGCATAATATAGCAAAATAAGAATGGAAAAATGGCAATCAATAATTTATCTTTATATGACCAATAGTTTAACTTTTAATTCTAAAAAAAATATTAAGAAAACAGTTTAACTTTTATTTCCAAAAAATATATTAAAAAAACAACTATACTGCATTTTTAAATATGTATAAAACATATATATTTTTACTGTTATAAGAAGAAAAAAACATATACAGCATAAGGAGAGGGTAAAAAATGAAACTATATATATATATGATAGCATTATATCATGCACTTAAACCAACGCAATTAGAAAAAATACAAATTTTGAACAAATTTAGAGAATTAACACCAAGTTTGTAAAAGTTAAGAAGAAGAGCTACGCTTCAACTCCAATCTTGTACAAAAGCAGCCGACAGGGATGATACAAGCCACCTGAAAAAGGAACCCCCCAGACCCAAATAACCTAAACGACTACATTTTACTATCACTGATTTACAATGATATCTCAAGAACAGTTCAGTGAGGTAGATATAACCGATATGCTTCTCAACTATTCAATTTTGTCTGCCTCTCTTCATGCTACAAGAGGGACATTTATACTGCTTAATACTTTCTGCCTTAGCCGGTGTAATCTTTACACATTTACCATGAAACCATTTCTCACAGACATCACAGCCAATCCAAAACTCGTCGCCATTGTAGTTTCCACCACAGCTTCCACATAAGGTTTCACCATGCTCATCCTCCTCGTCCCCATATTCAGCAAGTACCTTGATATTATTTCTGATCTGTCCATCATTCGACCTCTGCAAAAGCAGATGCCATTTATAAGCACAGAAATTGAATAAAGTAAACTATAGCTTGGAAAAAAGAAAAGAAAAAAAAATTACTATTAACAATTTTCTGTTCTGACATATGTCCTAAAAAAAAAAGATGTGCATTTCTACCTTTGTGCTATTCCTGGATTTGCTTCCACTATCGGCAGTAGGTTCATCTTTTACGGACTTCCTTCCAGTTACAACTTCAAAGAGTGTAGGCAGATCATTAATCATGCTAAATAAACGTTTCCTGTTGAATGAAAACCAGCACTTTGAAATATATCAATATATATACTATCCAGAGTCCAGACAACATGACGATTGTAAAAAGAAAAAAGAAGAAAGAAAACTACGTCTGGACAAAATATGGATAATAAGGCTACCAAATCAAACACAAGCCAACCAACTTGTGTCCTTAAGGACAGTACAATGATACATAGTAATAATGTATTGTAAAAACTGTATAGCATATTTTGTCTAATTAAGTAGGTGAAAATAAGTGTTTTTGTCTATAATTTTTACCATGAGAAAGTGAGGCGACTAAATTGAAAATTTGAAAAGTGTTCCTTAGATGTTCTCTTTAGCAAGGGAAACCACTAAAAGAATAAGGGCGACCTTAGGTTATAGATCATTTAGGTCGTTCAGACATGTAGTTTAGAAATAACATTTTTTATATTTTTAAAGAAAAGAATCAAAGAATGAAAAGAACAATTTATGAACATTTTTTAATTAAACTTATAATTTGATTTGTACATAAATTCATTAATTGGAGACTAGAGTTATCATTTTAATCATTTTTCTCACCATTCAACAGCAACTCCAACACTTTATTGTATCATTCTCTTTGTCTTATTCATTTTTTTAATTTTAATTTTTGTTTTACACTTGCTTAAATAACAATATTTTAATATGTGTCAAATAATAATATTTTATTGTAGATTTTAATAAAATTTGACCTTTTGTCCTTTTATGGTCCCTTTGATAATAACAACAGGACCCAAAAAAAAATCCATTTTAGATTCTAATTTCTAAAGGATTAATAGCCACTTGAGACTTAACTTACAATACTTTGATGACTCTTTTCCCAAAGAATAATAAGCTGGAATATCAGATTGAATAAATGATCACTGAAATGAAAAAGGCCCACAAGAACTTCATACATATACACATAGCTACCACAGCCTTTCATCAACTTCTTTATAGGGCAGGAAAAAGGGAACGGGAGATTTAGTTCAACAAGCGACCACATAATATTTCCATGATGAGTTATTTTCAATAAAAGACTGAGTTAAAAAGTGAAACAATAAATAATAGCACATCAGTGGGATTCATGTACAAAATGTTGGATTGATTTGTGATGGCTGGCAAAAGACAGAGTTGAAGGAATTTCACACAAGATAACTCAATTATTCTATGACAACAGGCAAATCAAGTTATTTGAAATTTTGAATTTCTCTAAGTAAAGCTCATACTGGTGTTTCTCCATCCATAGTAATCCCCAACAAATAGAAGAGAAACATATACTCACAATCATTCAAAAAGCCAACATTACCTAAGCAACCCCATGTAGTGAAGGTTTTCTTTCTACCCTTATCTCTCCAAAATCCAAATGTATCCTTACTTCAGGAGACTGGAGATTTTTGTACTTGGCATAGAGAAAACATTTAGAGGCCTAAAACCAGACTGCCATGATCATAAAGTGATAGGCAAGAGTAAAAGCAATAATAGGCAACGGAATTTTACATAAGAATCATGCTTTCTATTACTACTAAAGATCAGCTAAGTAAGCTCTGCAAATGGTAAATGTCCAGCAACATGGAATTTTTCTAAATATTTTTATAAAACTAATTAACTTCACTATTCATCTGCCGACAAATTAAAATCTTATGAAGTTATAAACAGAACAATAAAGCCTTTCATGCATACAAAAGATTAGAAACTTGGGTAAAAGGAGAACAGGTTGACAAAAGAACATATTGAGCATTTTTAAATCCGAAGACAAACTCTGACATATGTTGCATTCACCTTTCACTTCGCATAACATCGTCCATGTGTTAAGGGTGTGACATGAGCAAGGGTATAGGCATTGGACACTTAAATGCTAAAAAAGGTTTGTTAACAAACCCAACAGCTCTGATCAACAATTGAACACTTATTGCATCTAAAACTGATAAATTTGGTGATTGGTGATGAACATCCTATAGCATTAGCAAAGTACACGTAACATAAACAACAGCAAGCACATGATACCACTATAACTCATTCATTAAAAGAGATCACTACAACCACCAATGATACTAAAAAGTGATCATCTTTGTGAATGCAATAACTGAAAGATAAGTAAATTATTTCTAATATAGAGTAAGGGCACAAAAAGCGGAAGAAAAATTACAAACCTCTCATTGCGATTAAGGCGGGCACCAAAGTAGAAAGCCACAGAGAGTAACCAACAGTCGCTATGCACTGCCACCAAAGAAAGCCAATCTCTACGATCCATCCCATCTCTTGCAAAATTGATACCCAATGCTGGCTCAGGAAGCTCTGGTGGAACTTCCTCTGCTGGAAGATTCACTTCCCACATCTCATTCGGATGCCCGTACAAGCATAAATTTTCCTTTTCTGCACAAAAAGGGGAGTAAACTAAAAATTACATGACGTAATTAATGCAAGGGAAAAAAATACTAGATCATATATTCAAGGAAATAAACATAAACCAGTCCTCAGTTCAAAGACATTCCTAAGAGAGGACATCAACAAAAATGCTCAAATTGCTTCGGAGAGAACGCTCCAAAATTAAGACTGTATGTTCCGACAGAATTTCAAATTTCTACTTCATATCTACTAAAATGTCTATTTAAAACTCCCAATGGTATAAAAAATATACACAAACATGATTTAAATAACATATAGAAGACCCATAAATAGCTGAGATTAGAGGAAAGGCGACTAAAAAAGGAATTACAAACCTGGATCGCTCAGAGAGTAAAATTCATTGACATCTGAGAGCAAAAAATGAAGTACCATCAGTCTCAAGGAGTCAAATAAATGAAAACAAAAAATAAAGAGTTCAGATTTAGGGCATATGAGAATCAAAAGAGACAGAGAGTACCAAAGGTAAGGGCGCGAACAAGAGCAGATCTACGAGCACTATAATCTTTGAAGATCTCTTCGACTGTCCGAGGGCTCGAAGAAGCCATTGTTGAATTCTTTCCTAAATTAAAACGTTGAGATTTGAATTTTTCAAATGCCAAGGGCTTTTACAGTTAAAGGAGACACCAGACGAATAAAGAGATGTTCTTGGGTAGTTGGGCTCTCTGTGGCTCTAGGTACGCAATTAAAACCCCTTTAACTACTTTGGGTTAGCCTGTTAGGTGTCCATGCTGCATTGGGGTTCCTCCTCTCTCTATTTTATTCAGCCAAAATAAAATCCTTAGCAAAAAAGAGGTTGAGAGACAATAAAATGATATTAAGAAATATATATAAAAAAAAATCATACTTAAAAATAATAATTTATACATTAAGATAAATCTAAAATAATATGTTACAATATTATTAATAAATATAATCATACTTATATAAAAATATTCAATAAAAAACTATCATATTAATTAAAATTATGATATATTTATAATGTATAATAGTATTAAAAATAACAATGATATAACTTAAAAGTAAGGAATAAGTACATATTATTTTATTTTTAATCCTTTCGTACACTATTATTTATGTTATAGCAGGTATAATTATTATCTAAAAAATAAATAAATTATATTTTTTTCAGTATAATTATTCAAAGAATCGCATAAGTAATGTAAGTAAATTTGTTGAAGATTTTATTAATCCTCATTGCATAACGATTGAGAGGCAATATGACATGACGTTGGGCCTTGTGGGTACCCAACCTAGATCGGGGCAAAAAATAATGGGACGAGATACTATCTATTTTATTCTAAATTGTCGATTTGGGTACCATTTAAGTATCCATTTCTTCTTCTTTTTTCTACTGAATCACGTAATTTTAATTATAATATTTATTCATTTATACCCCTGTTTTATAAAAAATATATCACAATTCACACATTTGAAAGAATCTTTATATTTGTACAATTTTAATATAATTATAATTTTAAAATTTTTAAAAGATTTAAGAAAAAATAATTTGAGAAGTAAAATTTTTGTTAACTAACATCTTCTCAGATAATTATATAATCTCATTCGTATGAAAAAGTATAACCTCGGCTTTATGATTTGTGTACACCAAATAATACGATTGACCAACTAAATTTGAAACTCACATATATAATATTTTATTTATTTAATAAAAAAATAAATGTTAGTAGCTTTAAAAATAAAATAAAATATACTTATAGTTTAAATAGAATTGACAATCTCGTCTTCGAGTTAAAAAGTAAGACCGAACTGTTTAGGAAGAGAAAAAAAAAAAAAAAGTAGACCCTTTGCTGACACCTCTTCCAATTCATTGCTTATGTAAGGAGAGATTAATCTTAATCATTTATTTTTATAAAAAAAATAAACGTTTGAACTACATCGTCGATTAAAATTATCAAAGAGTATATATAGACAAAGCTTCATTTAAGAATTTTTCTTCATAAAAACAGTATTTTTAATCACACAGAGGGAGATAAATTTCACAAGAAAATCCATACAACAGTACAATTCGAGATAGAAGAATTAACAACATAACAGCTAAGACTCTTTTTTGGGGATCTGAAACATAACAGCCTAGTTGATACAAGGAGCTAATGACACCAACATTAGCTGCATATTACATATTACATATTACATACATGATACATGCTTAACCATAACATTTATATAAATTTATAAAAAAAAAACTCAAAATTATGGGACTAAACACGCTAAACAAGGAGTAATACTAAAGCTATGTGCTACACTTTACATTTTACATCTACTTACAAAATCAAGGTTTACACATTAGCATATGATAATTCTAGGGGGAAGCAAAACTCTTAGAGATGGCTCCTCCAAGCAAACGCCCTCACAATTCACAAGTTTCACAATAGAATTAGTAGAAGAAAAACAGTATTGCTTATGAATTTCTGCAAATCCCCTTTTAAGCACTTTCTGTACCCAATCCTCTATCGTTTTATAACTATCTGAAAAATATATGGCTGCAAGTAATTGTTCCATCACTCCTGATTCTATCTCTAGCAAATGCTCTGAGTCAAAAACTTCGTGGAAGCTATTTTTGATGTCCCTTGACATTTTATCAGCAAGTGCATCAAAATCAACTGGTCTAAAAACCACCGTTTCAGCCAACCGATCAAATAAATCTTGCAACCAAACAGAAGAGCTCTCAGATACAGACTCATTTTCAGAGTTTCCATCACTTGTCTGGTGCACTTCGCTATCTTTGGCTGGAAGGTTGAGATCCAGAACCCCAATTGATGTCTTGTGAACCCTTTTCACCATCTCTGGGTTTTGGTGCAACTTCCTTTTATTCAAAAAGATGGGATGAAATGTTCCTTCTCTCGTGGTATCAGATGCCATCCGGTTTTGACTTGCAGTGTTGTCTCCTCGAGGGCATTCAATTGTAACTTTCAATGGCCATCCTTTAACACTTAAGATTCTTTCCTCGGAATAATTTGATGGCTCCCTCCTAGAGATTAGATAATTCTGGTCCTTTGAGACTGATGTGGTTGTGACAAATATGGCATTATTGGTGCCAACTTCTCTTCCATATGAGTCAGACAGCTTACCAGTCAATATAGCATCCAACAAACTTTTTTGAGCCAGTAAATCAGACTTGTCAATGTTTTCGAGGAAAACTACGGCAAAGGGTCTCTTACACAACTGCTCGACAATATAATCTACAGCAGTTTTTCCTCTAAACTTTACATCATAGCAGCTAATTTCTTGTCTAGAAAAGTCGGCCTCTGCATTGTTCAATCCATCTTGAGAACATAAATCTACACATATCAAGTTTTCTTGATTTCCATATAATATCTCAGCAAGGGCAACAGCAATTTTCTTCTTACCAAACTGATCAGGTCCGGTGAAACACATCCATATATCCCCTCTTTTACCTGCTCCTTGGCACTTTTCACTTTTTGTTCGCCATTGGGCCACAGTTTGGCTAATAAGACTTACAGCTTCTTGTTGCCAGTAAACCCTCTCAAAGAGAACTCTAAAAAGCATCTTAACATCTCTTGGATCGATCTGTCTATAATAGTGAGGACTTGAGGACGGCAATGGTTTTACTGCATGGTTAAAGATACATCCATTGACTAACTTAGCATTTGCACAAAAGCCACCTGAGATGTCCCGTTGAAGCTCAGTAAAACTTTGATATTGAGGTTTTCTAAGAAATTTAAAATCCTTGGAGAGTCCCAAACCTAAATCTGTGGTCACAGAAGTCACAGATACAGGAGATGACTGAAGACCATCACATGCACTTGAGCTGGACAAACTGCATGTAGAAGACCTAACACCACCTGAGTCAAGATCCACTGCCTTCAAAGGTTTTTCCAATAGTTTTGATAAGAAACTCCGTTTCTTTCCTTCGGAGACCACAGAAAATGAATTCTTTGGTGATGTAGAAATCTTTTCCACATCTGTGGGCATGGAAGAATTGACATTCAAGTACTTTATGTCATCTGAAGAAACATCCTCAGTTTTGCTGCTAGGGTTATTCTTATTGCTCTTTTCATCTTTGGCGGACAGAAAGCCCGCAACAGTTGGAAACAAATTTGCTTCAGATACTGATTGAGTGTCATGATCACACTGGCCTTGATTATTCCACTTATTTTGCAATCTACGAAGTTTAGAATTCAATACCACTCGATCATCTTTGGTCTGCACTGAAGAGGTAAAAACTGGTTTTCACACATTAAATGTAACATAACTTGTGATTCTTAGATTATATGCTTCATCATAGGAAAAATCACTGTTTTAGATACCAAGATTATGAAGGCTACAAAAAACATGTGTGTGACCGAGAAAAGGTCATCTTAAAGGGCGTAGATATATGTTTTGCTTGATGAAAAGTCCTTTGGTTTTCTCTTTCATGAATGAACATTACAGAAAAATGTTATAGTTACAGAAAGAAATTAGTTTAGACCCTTTTTTAAGTTTGCAGCTGTTATGAAGTGTAAGCACAAACATGTATAAAATAATGAGGACAGATAGGTCAGCAATAAATGGTTTACAGATAATATTTTTTATGGTTGATATGCAGTGTTATTTTTCTCCACTTAAACATCATGAACGTGAAGATATCTAGTCAGTCTAAGACAAAATGTTAAGAAAAATTATGTTACAAACCTTCACATCCAACTCCTTGTCATTGCTAAGTGCTCCCATCTCCAACCAAGAAGGCAAACCAGATTGATACCGCTCTGCAACCGAAGCAGTACTATCTCCCTTTGAAGTAGCGGATACATCTTTTCTACAACTTTCATTGCGCTCATTAAAGTTGGACATAGATTGAAATGAACCACTCGAAGGGAACTTCACGTCAGAAGCTGCTGAAAAGAATCCACCAAATGGAACAAATGACTCCATCAAGCTGTAAGTATATCATGACCATTAAACTGTGAGATCCAATGGACACAAATGGTCAGAAGTCAAAGCAAAAACAGATAACTGAAGCTCAAAACATATCATGGATGAAGTCTTACATAATCGTTGTTTATGCAATTCAAAATCAGAAACTACAAACTTTAAGATAGAGAGATATATAACTTAGGGGTTATCTGCTCAAGTAACTCAAACAATTTTTTCCAGTCTTTAAAACCTACAGTTTGTGATCACTTCTGCTTTTAGGAGTTAAGAATTGTTTGTTAAATAGATTTTTGGGAAAATAAGATATCTAACTAACGAAAATATCATACTATTGACCACTGCCCCTTTTGTTTTAAAGGTGAAACTTAAAATTTCAAAACTTATAGTCCACCACAGCCCTTTTTGCTGACATCAAGAAGATGCATAATATGAAACAAAAACTTAAAACACAGTCCATGTTACTGATAAAATCTAGAGCCAATTTTCCAATACGTATATGATGAGTGTTAGAAAATTTGAATCAAATGATATAATCACAAGTTCTCCCAAGATCCTTCTTAGTAGAATATCAAAGAATAGAGAAATAAAAAATGTAAAACACAAAAATTATAGTAGAAACTCCAAATTAAAAAAAAATCATTTTCGTTATCAAAATACAACCAGAGAAAAATTCACTATGTGAAAATTGTTACAATTACTCAATAAATTTGAAAAACCACTTTCGTTGTCTAAAGACATGTCACACACCCAAAAGACAATCAATTATAAGTCCAAGAGAATTTTTTCACAAAATTCTCACTCAAAAATTTCATATACAAGTTTTTCTCTATTTTTGGGATGATTAACAATGAAAAAATGAAACCATATTTATAGTCTTTAAGTTTCTATTTCATATGTCAAACATTTCTTCATTCACCAAAATTAGGCTAACTAATTTCTCATTCTTAATTCAAACAATGTTAAAAATGTTAATCAACTTCATCTTTGACAATATATATATAAGTCACGTTCCATAAATTTTTTTTAAATTAGATAACTCTTATTTTGACTAATAAATCCAATATTATTTTTAATCAATAACAAGAGAGTTACATCTCTGTATATAATCAAGTTACCTAATTTGATATTCACCAATTAAGCAATAGGTATCAAGTAGCCACTGTCCACAGATTAAGGATGCATTCAATTAATCCCAGATACTACAACTAGCGACAACAAAAAGGTATCCGACTATTCGAGTATAAAGTTAACAAGCAGACAAGAACACTTGAAAAAAAAAAGTCCCAGGCACACAAAAAACTGGCAAAAATTAGAAAAAGTCATACTGAAAGTACAAGCAAAAACAAGATGGTGAAATATTATAATAACATTAACTAAGAAGCATACCAAAAAGCAAAAACAGGACAAGAAATATATATACGCTTTTACAACACAGGAACATTATTTTAACAATTGAAAGATTCATCAATAGCATTGAAAGTAGGAAACTCCAAAAATTGTTGACACAGTAGTTAGGAGTGTTGGAAAATTTTGAATTAAATTGTTGAAAATGTTATTTAAAGGCAATTGATTTTTGAATTAAAATTATTGATACTGTTATTTAATGGTAATTGATTTTTTTCGGTTGTTTTTCTTTTCTACTGTTTCTTTCCGTTTATTTTAATTGATTTCGTTTATTTTTTTCTTCTGTTTATTTTCTGTTTCTGTTCTCTTTCTTATATATATTTAAAAAAAAAAACATATTTTCTGTTTCTATTCTCTTTCTTATATATGTTAAAGAAAAGATCATGTAACAGAAAAAAGCAACAAAAAAAAAACAGAGAAGGGAAAAAATAGAAAAGAAATTTTTTTTTAATATTTTATATCCAGCCTTAAATTTTCATATACTTAAAAATTCATAAAATAATTTATAAATCTATTATCATTTTATCGGATAAGTTTATATTTCTATTGAATGAGTGAAAAAATTATATTACAGACATCGAAAGATATTTATAATATATATTTATTTCGAACAAGTAGGAGACTTACCTCGACCTGGGATATGATGCAGCCATGGAAGATCTGAGAGAAGTAATAGGAAGAAGCTGCAAGTCCCAATCCTTCTCAATTGATGGAAATATGCTCACAAACTTCAAATAGCTCTCATAGCTAGCCACAGAACCAACAAGCCATACTTTACCAACACGAAGCTCCAATAACGTTGTCAATTGGGCAACCACGCTGCTCACTTCACTACCTCTGATACTATCACCAACAAAAGCCTTCAAGTCTCCAAAGTTTACAAGCAATCCAGATCCTAAACATTGTTCTGCCAACTGACTCACCTCCCTGAACCTCAAATCCAAAGACCTTTCATTACAATCCTCGTTAATAAACTTGGAAATATCCTTCTCAATGCAAATCACGTTTAATCCTGATAACCCAACTGGCAAAACGCCATCTTTTCTGTTCTCAACGGCCTCTGAGAAATTTTGTAGAGCATCATAAGCGCACACACCAAGCAGCAGAGGATTCCTACCTTTATTCCTGCCGATAACCTCCCCTATTCTCCTACAATTCTCGTCCGCGTCGCGTGACAACCCGCTGTAACTCGGGAAAGCATATCCAGAGCTCCTAGTACCAGGATCAGAATACTCAGCTAAATTGCAGAGAAACACAGGCGGGCCTCTGGACCGCGAGTATCTAAATAGCTGTGGGTAGGGGCGTAATATGGCTAATTTAATTTCGGAACTCCGGAATCCAGCTTCACCAAAAACCCTACTGACAACCGGATCATCAAGAATGGACAAAATCAAGTGCTGGAGCTCAACTTTGACGCAAGAAATTGAAGACTGTTGAGGAAGCTGATGGTACAAGTGGTAATTCTCAGGTTGTCTTCTCTGATTGGCTTGAGAACGCTTAATGGCGGCCATGAGAGAGTTCGAAACGGGCGGGTCATCGTTCAGTTGGGTCGAAGGTGCTCGATCCAACGAGACACTTAAAGAAAGCTCCAAAGCTCTGAATTGAAGACGAGGCGAGTAAGCCGAGTTTCGAGCACGCGCACAGGCGTCGCGTAAGATGGACGAAGGGAGGGAGAGAAGGGCTGACACAGCATGAAGAGACGTCGTTTGAGCATGGCCACGTCGGCGAGCAACGGCCACAGCCTCGTCAAGCGCGTGAGCTGCATCCGGGGTCAAACATTGCCTAGCTAAACTAACCGGCGTAGGCATCGCCGGTGAGCATATAACTGAACTTAACAAACCTCTCTCTCTCTTTTTTTTTCTTTTTTTTTCTTTTAAAACAGAAATATAAAACAAACAAAAATGAAGTAAAATAAAAACACAGAATAATTAGAAAGAAAAAAAAACGATGTAGGTGAGAAAGAAAGGGTTTGAATTATTTAATAGAGAATGAAAAGTGCTGTAGGGTGTTCGTTGATGGTGGTGTCAAATTAAGGTGGGGGCCTACGAGCATTTAGGAAGGAACATAACAAATAAATAAAAAAGAAAAAAAAAATGAACAGTAGCTGAGATATGAGAATAGATTCTATTTATACTAAAAAGTAAATTTAAACATTGTGAAGATTTTTTTGTGTCTATGTTAGACTGTTTTGAGTATCACTGTAAGATCATCGTCATGCTTTTTCATGATAGGGAGAGAGGAGGTGAAGAAAGACCTTTCACTTTCACAGATTGAGAGTTGTGTGCGTGTGAATGAGTGAGAGATGCTGTGCCCACTTACTTACAGTGGAGCAAAAATGACCGTCACTGTCTATGTAATATGGTAGCGTAGGGTCATTTTAGGTCAAAATTTAATAATCGAAATTATAATTAAAAAAATTATGAATGCTGTTATAATAATAATAATAATAATAAAAAGTATGTGATTTATTTTTATGTTTGTTGGAATTGTTATTTTTTAAATGAAAAAAAGGGGTAGACACTTACTAGAAAATTTATAATCATTTTAAAAAAATACGTCTAGAAAGATAATTATCTTTATCGCATAATATTTTATTGTTAAAATATATTTTTTAATTTTAATAAACATTAAAATATAACTTCTATAATTAATAAATATTAAAAATAAATATTTTAAGAACTGTTTTCATATTAATTATAACTGTATTATTTTTAAAAATTTATGTTTTACTCGTATTTAATTAAATAATGTTAAAATAATAATATTTTAATAATAAAATTATTAAAATAATATAATTTATTTTTAATTAATTATTTTTATAAAATTAAAAAATTAAATAATATTATTTTTAGTCTAAAGAATTACACGTCGAAATAATGAAAGGAAATTTTATTTTATTTCTCTCTATTGTAATGGATCAATTTTTTTTCTTTTCTTAATTAATCTTTTTCTCTCTTGTACCCTCTCTTGGAATTAGTATCTAGACGTTAAATTAATAAAAAAATCTATGTTAATTTTTTTTATTTGATAACATTAAATATGAATAATAATATAAATATTTAATATGGATAATATAATTGTTATCAAAATATTTAAATATTATATTATATTTTAATTAAACAAATATTTATAGAACTATTATTTTAAAAATAATTACAAAATATTTTACACAATTAAGATTCAAAAACAAATAAATTTAATACCAATAACATTCATAACTATAATTTCATTAATTTTTTTTAATATAATGTTAAATTAAAGTTGTCAAATATTTTTTTCCAAAATGTCTCACTCTTAAAAATAAAAAAAATGTTATATTTTATATTGACATGGTTTTTAGGAAATAAATTTTTCTTTCATTGTTTAAAAATTAGAATTTAGAAAAAATATGGAACAATAAAAATATAAAATATATTAGTTAAAATATGTATAAATGTTATAAAATTAATAAAATAAAAATAAAAATTATAGTATAAATTGTTTCGATTTTTGTTAGTTTTATAAAATAAAATCCATACACAATCCGACTATAACAGTTTTTAAAAATTTGAGAAATTCTTCAAACCATCCGATCTATAAAATATATATATATATATATATATACGTTAAGTTTAATCTTAAAACTCAAACAGTTAAGCGATTTTGGAAAGGAAAAAAAAGGTCTACCCATAATGCTTTTATTCTACCAATTAAACATTACCCATGTTGCACTTGGTGTCTTATATAACAGTGGCATAATGATTATACATTAGCCTAACTTGCTTTTTGTTTGTTTGACAATAATTTTTTAAGGTCTTAGTTTGATAAATTGTTTGTTTGACAATAATTTTTTAAGGTCTTAGTTTGATATATAGAATAAAAACTTAAATTATAATATAAATAGAATTCAATCAAAAACATGTTATTATTATTATTATGTTTTTTTAATAATAAGATTAAAAATAATAATAAATATTAAAATAAAATTTATAAAAATAAAAATAATTAAAAATTAAAAATAAATTTTTAAATGAAATAAAATAAAAAATTATATAAATATATTAAAAAATAAAATATTTTAATATATTTTTAAAAGATATAGAAAAAATAAGCATTCATGCTGGAATCAACCAAACATAACGTAAGGACTAATATAACTGGCTGTCAAATGTTACACTTCTTGACGTATTAATCTAGAAACGACCAAGGTGTCGGTCAAAGGCTTACAGGACAATTCTCACTACGCTAATGGTTTACTGTTTTTTTTCCTACGTGGCAAAATTTTGTAACATCATAAAGGATACTCATTACTAATTTGAGAGAGTTACTTAAATTTTGTTTGATAAAATTTTGATATTTTATTATGATAAATAATAATAATTAAAAAAATATTACAGTATTAATCTTTATTTTATTTCATTGTAGTTTACTTTATATATTCTTAATTTGTTTAAATTGAATTCATGATAAAAAATAACTATTTATTTATAAGAATATTAATATAAAAAGTAATTGTTAATTAAAATAATAATATTTTTTTAAAATTATAAACAAAATTTACGTAGTTTAATAAATAAATTTTTCTATAGTGGTCATGGTCAATAGTCAACCAACGAGGTATTATTCGTAAACCGTTAACAATTGGTGAACTTAATTTTATTATTGTATGGTATTTTTGAAAAAAAAATAATAATGATTTTTTATTATTTAATTTTACAAATTTGATATATTATATTTTTACTTTATAGTTCTTAGTATCTTAATTATTGTCAAATTATTGATAGTTTTCGGAATATTATTTATATGGTACTATTATGTAATGAGATGAAATATTAGTTAATGAATTTTATTTCAATAAAATAAACACCATTAACTTTAATAAAATGAAAAATTCTATAAATATATAAATTTATATAAAAATTCTAGTAGATTATTCATATCGTAATATATGGTATGATTATTTTTAAAAATATTTATTTATTTTTTATATAATTTTAACATAAAATATAGTATAAATAGTGTGTTATAAAATGTGTATAAATTTATGTAATCTTAATATTAATTAAAATAATAAATATTATAATTGATAAGATCATTATATCATTAAATAATGAATAAGTATTTCTTAATAAAATTACTTAACTCTAAGTTTATTTTTAAAAAAAACACTAAACTATAGGTTTATGTTTATATTTGTTTTATTTTAAATTAATGTTTAATCGATAAATATTTTCTTGATAATTAACTAAAATTTGTTTTTACATATTTTATAAAAAAAATTAACCTTTTAATAATGCATATATGATAAATGTATAAAAGAAATGTTGACACTTCTTTTAATAACTTAAGTTTTATGAAAGGTTTTTCAATAACTTTTAATGTGATAGTAGAGCTACATGTCTTGTATTTAAGATCCATTTTATCCAATTACTAAATTATAAGTATTTGACATATATGGTACATAAAGACAACACTTGTGGATAAATGATAAATATATAAAAATAATGTTTGTTTTCTTCCAAATAATTTAAGCTTTGAGAATTGGTTTATGTTAAAAACTTAGACACACAATGATAATTTTAATGTTTTGGTGCTGACTAATTATATGCAAAACAAAGAAATGAGAAATGCAACAACACAATAAACCAAATTAACATAGATCAATCATTATTGTGATTATCTACTCCACAATGAAGAAGAATAGCCCTTTCTTGTTATATTGATCAAAGATCTTTGAATGTTACAAGCCATAATTCGAGTCTACATTGTCTGTATTCTTCCTATTTACAAACCAGTTTAAGAATCCCCATTATCAACTCTTTTGACTAACCAACAACACTGCATGTATTCACACAACACACACACATAAAAATGTATATTTGATCTCATTACATACACACCACATATCCTCTGATTTAAAGTAGTTATCTTGTTTTTCTCCATGCAAAAAAAAACCCATATTATCTCCTAACAACTCTTTGCATAACCATATTATTGTATGTCTTATGCTAATTGTCAACAAGTAACTTTTTAGTACATAATTGATAACCTTCTCTCCCAACTAGAGCTTAAGTCTCATGCTATGTAATCCATGATGTTGCTTATGTAGAAGTGTGCTTGGCTTACATAATGCAATCTCCATGCTAACTTGTTAGCATCATTGTACACAAATTTTCCTTATTGTCTTGTTCCTCCCCTTTGTAGTTTAGACCCCAACTGGACCAATTACCTTAGCTAATTTTTTGCATAAGTTAAACTTAATCAAAGGAATTAATTTTGTAGATAAATCTATTAGATTTTCACTCGTGTGGAACCTTTGCCACAAATATAGGTCTTTTTCTCTGTGACATTCATTACAAAATGGAATTTAACATACATATGTATCATTTCCTCATAATGGTTATGTATTTCGCCATAGTAATTGAAAGAGCAATTATTGGTTATAATCTAGCCGTCTAACTTATCACATTGCCTCCAAACATGAATATATACTTAGTTAAAGACCTAATCTTATCTAGGTCCCATGCATAGTCAACACCAACATGTCTATGTATCTTCATGCTTGTTTCTACATTTGCAATATACACTAATCCTACTTCTTTTGAACCCATTAGGTACCTTAATACCAATTTAACAGTGTCCTAGTATTGCTTCCTTGAATTTGACATGTATCTATTGATTAAGATTGCACTATATGCCATCGATATACATCCTTTCCTATTCAATTTTAGATAAGTCACAAGTTAAAATCTTTAAATGTTGTGCTAGCATCATTGTTACAACTTTGGCTTCATTCATGTTAAATCTTACCAACACTTTCTCACTATATTTTTTTGTGAAAGAAACAATGTCCTAACTAACTTGTTTCTCACAATTTTTCATTCCTAAGGTCCTTCATTTCAAATTTCATGTTTAATACATTTTTAACCTCATAAATTTGCTCTTTGTTTTTTGCTTACCACCAATATATCATCCACATATAACAATAAGAAAATTGTAAAAGTTATTCCAGTGTTTTTGAAATAGACACAGTGATCGTTAAACTTCTTATTCCAATCCCTCAGGATTTGTTTGAGTCCATATAGGGACCTTTTGACCAAGTACACATACTCATATTTTTCAATAGCTACATACAGTTTTGGTTATTCTATACAAATCTTCTCAATCAGATTTCCATGGAAAAATGAAGTTTTAACATTAAGTTGTTTTATTTCTACATCATACTTGATCATATTGACAATATGTCCTAATTGATGTGTGTTTCACTACATATAAGAAGATTTCATTAAACTCTACTCCTTTCCTATGTGTAAAACCCTTTGCTACTAGCCTCTAGTCTTAAATCTTATATCTTCCACATTAGAAATTTCATATGTCTACTTATAGATTCATTTGCATGTTATAATTTTCTGCTTGACATGTCTAGGCATCAACACTCATGTTTTGTTCTTCCATAAAGATTTGATATCTTCATTCATTACCCTTATCCTCTCATTTGAATCATAACTAGTTATTGCCTCATCGTAAGAACATAAATCTATATTAACTAAGTCACTAGCCATACATAATACATAGACAATTAAATTTGCATACCCTAACTTACTAGGTGCTCTTATTTGCTTTTGTGTACTATCTCTTGTAAGAAAGTAGTCTGTAAGCACTTCCCTTCCTTCAATTTGAATCAATTTCTCATGATGTGCTTGATCTTCATTATTAGTCCTATCTTCAATTTTAATAGCATAATGAATATCACCTTCTATGTTCATTCTTTGAATGGGCATCTCTACCTCAAAATCAATTTTATCTATTGACTTTGAACTTTCACCCAGTTCCATTTTATATTCGATGAATATTTTGTTTTCATTGAATGTTGTATCTCTACTAATGATGCACCTTGACTTGTTGAAATCCCAAATTTTGTAGCCTTTGACTCCAACAGGGTACCTAATAAACATATACTTGACTGTTCTTGGTTCCAGTTTTTTAGCCCTTGCATACTCATATGCCACACATTCAAATATATTCAATCCTCTATACTCATGTGCTTTAATTCTTCATACTTATGGTGTTGTAAAATCTATAGTTGTGGTTTTGCTTCTGTTGATTGCATAGCAAGTTGTTACGAGTAATTTAGCCTCAAAACTCTTTGAGATTTTTGCATTAGACAAAATGCTTCTTACTCTTTTTAAGAGAGTTTCATTCATGCTCTCTACAAGCCCATTTTTGTTGGGGTGTGTATGCTATATTTGTGTGACTAATAATACCTTAAGTTGGACATAATTGATTGAATTTTGAGTTGTAAAACTCCATTCCATTGTCTAACATGAAATATCCTACCTTATTTCCTATTTGTATTTTCACTTATAGTTTTCATGCTTTAAACGCTTTAAATGCTTTAAAAGCTTGATATTGATCTTTTGTCTTCATTAGATATACCCATTTTCTTAACTAATCATCAATTAATAGTAAGAAATACCTTGATCTGGCTATTGAAAATGTCTTTGAATGACCATATACATCTTCATGTATATACTCAATTATCCCTCTGATTATGTGTTACCCTATAACAAACTTTACTTTCTTTATCATTCCAAAAATATGATGTTCATATAACGTTAGCTCATTCTTTACTTTCTTAATCAATATTCCTTGCTTTATCAACTCATATAAGCCACATGCATTCATGTGTTCAAGTTTTTTGTGTCGTAGATCATCATAAGTTAGGTCATTGGTTTTTTCTATATAAACTATAGGTTAAGGTAATACACCATCAACAACATAAAGACCATTTACCTTCTTTCTCTTTAACATAGTTAATGATCCCTTTGATACTTTGATACTTTGATACTTTGATTATTGATCATTCACCTTTAAAGATGCACCTTATATTGCCCATCATCCTAAGTGAAATGAAGTTTCTCTTAAAATTGTGTACATGCCTTACATTTTCTAAACACCTTTGAGTACCAAAAATCATGTTGAGTATAACAGTCCCAACTCCAATCACTCTACATGGCTAATTATGGCCCATATACATTATTCCCTCATCATAAGACTTATGTGTCAAAACAAGTCTTACTTGAAGTCATATAATAGAAACACTTATAATCTAGTATCCATCAACTATTTGACCCCTCATCTATGATCGTGAGAGCATCTACACTATCATAACTTTCATCTACTATAGATGCTTCTGCATTTGTGGATCTGATTGAGTCTTTGTCCTTCTAATTATACTTCTTCTTCCTTTCAGGACAATCTCTCTTGAAGTATCCCTTTTTGTGACACACAAAACATCTAAAAGGTTTCTTTCTTCTTGATTTAGATCTTGATGGTTTCTTTGAGTTCTTAAACTCTCTTTTCACTCCTAGCTCTGGCCATTAGTGTCTCTAATAAATGCCCTGAAGCTTTCCCTTCAATTTTCAACTCAAGATCTTTTGATCTTAATGATGGCAACACTATTTCTATTGACAAATCTTGTCTTCCATATTTGATTGCATTTTTGACCTCTCTGTATGAATCATGTAAACAATTCATAATTATAACAACCTAGTTCTCATCATTAATGGTTTTTTCAATGTTTGCAAGTTCATTTGTCAATCTGTTGAACTCATCAAGGTTAACTTCCAGGGATTTTGAATGGTCCATTTTAAAACCAAAAATATATATGTTTCAAGTATATCTTGTTTGAGAAAGTTTTTATGAGATACAATGATTCATATTTTTTTCTATATCTTCTATGTTGTGTCTTGTTCATTTGCTTGCCTCAACACATTATCTGTAAGATACAAGATAATGACATTGTAAGCCATTTCCAGAGTCTCCTTCCTATTCTCTTCATTGGTTGTTTATGCAAAGTCTAGTGATTTCATTATGCCTTCTGCTACCTTCAACTAAACAATAATGATCTTCATCTTTTTCTTCTAAAGGTAGAAGTCCTCTGACCTATTGAACTTTTCCATTTCTACCTTTGTCGTACTCATCTCCACGGATCATTCAAAGGTTGCTCACTTCCTTAAAGAATGACTTTGATACCACTTTTTTTATAAACTCAGGCACATAATGACAATTTTAGTGTTTTGATGGTGGATAATTATATGCAAAACGTCTGATGATCTAATCCACACCTAAGAATAGCAACCTTTTTTTATTGTATTGATCAAAGATTTTTTGAATGTTACAAGCCTTAATTAAAGTCTATATTGTCTTTTTTCTTCCTGTGTTACAAACCTGATTAAAAATCCTAGTTTTCAACTCTCTTAGCTAACCAACAATCCATACTCTCTACATGTATTCATATAACACACATACCACAATGTATTTTCCCATTACATGCACAACACACACCCTCGAATTTAGAGTAGTTATCTTATTTTTCTCTCTACAAAAAATCAACCCACATATTCTTTGCTAGTAACTCCTTTCATAACCAACTAGTCATATGTCTTATGCCTATTGTAAACAAGTAACTTCCTTGTAGAGAATTGATAACCTACTCTCCCGACTAGAGCTTAAGTCTTATGTCATGTAATCCTTCATGTTGCCTAGTAGAAGTATCCTTAGCTCACACAATGCAATCTTTATGTTACTTTGTTGGCATCAACATTTCACATTTTTTTAAAAAAATTTAACATAATATCAGAATATAAAGGTCTTATATTTAAAATTTAATAACCCTAATTGTTGAATTAAAAGTACTTGGTATGTATGGTGAAAAAATGATATATGTATAAAAAATAATCTTAACCTTTTTTTAATATCTTAAGCTTTTGAAAGATTTGATATCCCAATAAATTCTAATAATATATGATAAATTAATTTATATGTGTAATATATTTTTTTATTTCAAATTTAATATAAAATAATACATCTAACTATTTATCCAAAATATCCTCAAACATAATGCAACTTAACAAATCAAAAAATACTATAATTTACCAAATGTTTTAAGAAAATATGCTGAGTTAGAACTTTTCATACTATTTATAGTTATAAATTAGTAATACTTTATGAATAAAACATAAAAAAAATTATTATCATATTTTATAAAAAAATAATTAAAAGAATTTAAATTAAAATTTTGAATAATATGAAACTTTTAAGTATATAATCCAAAGTTTTATAAATAAAATATTAAATTACACAAATAATTTAAAAAAAAATTCACATTGTATATTTTAATGTTTCATTTTTTTATTTGATCACTTTATTCCTTGCATAAGAGTTGAGTGCATGTTTATTAAAAAAGGAAAAGAGAGTATGGAATGTGATTGTTAAAATTTCTCATTGTTTACTTCACTTTTTAAATGGTTTTATTCCAAAATACTATTCATATTCACTCATAATACATAATTTTCATTCCTACATCTCTCTTGTAATTGAATCTAATTCTTCTCCATAATATTTTTTATTTTTATTTTTAACTAACAATAAAACTAACCTTAAAAAAGCTTGCATAATTTTTACAAATTTAACTATAAAGCTATTTTATTTTTTCATAAAATAATATAAACTCAAATATCCAAATAGTAGTATTATATTACATAAAAAATAAGTATTTATATTCATTAATACTATTTATAGATTTTTTAGGTTTATTATCTCTTTTGACAAGTGTTATATTTATTATTCAAATAAATTTTTATTATATTATGAGAGAGGGGCTTAGAATACATGCAATTTCTCTTGTAAATAATTAAAGTGTAATGTCCTAATCCTCACTCCTATACTCAAAAGTAAGAGGTCCCATTTGAAGCATGACTGCCTGACAGGCCCTCTCATTCCTTTTCTCATTCTCCCTTCCCAACTCATTTTAGCCCTTCATTGTAGGAACCAACGGAGAGAGATAAAAACGTTAAAATTAATGAATGAAAAGCTATTTGATTTGATATGTTGTTTTCTTCTCACCTTTTCTTCTCTACTTTAGCCAAACCTTTCCATCAACCATGATCGTCAACTTTCTCTCTCTCTTCATTACCAAACATTGTCTTCTACTCATCTCCGACATAGCATTGCGATCCCAACCCTTCTACCGGATTTGACTATTCCTCGCATCAAAGCATAAATTAAGGTAAGTTAAAATTTATTAGCAATCATATTAATTTTTTTTTAATATTTATTATTATTATTATTCATATTTTTAGATTTAAAATTTAATATTTAATATTTAGATTTTAAAATTCAAGATTTGTGTTTAGTATATATAGGGTTTTATTTTTGGAGTTTATTGTTTAGAATTTATGCCTTAGGATTTTAGGGTTTATTAAAAAAATAAAAGATAATTTTATGTAAATAAATAAAGGTGCAAGAAAGAGATAATAAAAAGAGAAAAATATAAAAGAAATTAATACAAAATTAAATTATTATTCATTATTTTATACATAAAAATTATTCTTATTAAATAAATATTTTTAAAAAATATAGATACGTTTTAAGTAACATTAAAAAACTTAAACAATATAAATACCAATAAATTATCCGCCAAATAAATTAAATCAACTGATTTATTTATGCAAAGCAAAATTAATGTTAAAAGTTTTACTTATACAGCTAGTTGACTCAATTATATTTGAACCCCTTTTTATTTTTATTCGTTTCAGATTGTTTGATGCATGATAAAAAAATATTTTTATAAGTTAAAACACCTTTTTAGTGTTTTTTAGAAATAAGTCCCTTAATTTTCAAAATAAATAAATAGATTAAAGTGATCATTATGACTATTAGCTCTAAATGGGCTCTTAATTTGAACAAATTAAGTTGTAGAATACGATTTGAAGACAATCATGAACATCTCTTTCTATCAAAATTTGTCAGACACTTGAGTAATGAGAAGAAGATTTTTCAATTAATATATATATATATATATATATATATATATATGTCAACAGCCTAAAAACAGAATAATAAATATATATTTTTTAATTTAAATTATATGAGAAAAAGATAAGATATATATGATATATTTCTGTCAGCTAATTGTAAGCCATGAGAAATATTTTAGAAACACTGAAGAGATATGTTTGAATTTAATTTTAGAAGTTTAAATGGAATTATTGAGCTAGAACCAGAATGCCCTTAAAACCCTGTCATTATCGCATATATATTGTTGCACTTTCATCTCTCAACGGCCAAAAAGACAACATTTTTATGATGTTGGGAAATAACGCAAATTCCCGATAAGCCAAACTTATGAGAAAGCAAGAATAGAAAATAACACACAAATTTGATAACGGAGTTCGGCCAATCTTGCTTACGTCTCCGAACCTGTCGTTGCATCTTTTTGAAGAGGAGAAATTAATAAGCGGGTGTTTACAACACTCAAAACTCACAACCCAATTACACCTAAGAAAAATTACTACCGATTTTCTCTCACAAAAGCTTTGCTCTCTAAGCTTTTCTCTCAATTGGAATGAACACTTTGGATGGTTAATTCATTACAATTACACATCTATTTATAGGAAAATTCAATCCTTGAATTACTCCTTAAATTAATGGTTCCTTGAATTGCTCCTTGAATTAAGCTCCATGTTTTACTCCATGTTTTGCTCCATGTTTTGCTCTTTAATTTGCTCCTTAAATTAAGGAGCTTTATAACAACAATCTCCAACATTCTCCCACTTGAAGACTGATTTTAATCTGTCTTCACACCTCGATCAATGCAGCAGCTTTTCTAGTCTTTGTTACTCAACCGTGAAGTTGAGCACAACTTCAGTTTGTCAATAGTCACCACCTTTGTTAACATATCTGCTGGATTTTTGCTTCCTTGAATCTTCTCCAATATTAACACATCATCTTCCAATAGAGATCTGATGAAGTGATAACGAAGTCCAATATGCTTGGTTCTAGAATGAAATGCTGAATTCTTTTCGAACTCTATTGCACTTTGGCTATCACTATCGCTATGTGAACATTCTTCTCCCGTTTGAATCCCGCTCGGTTAACAAACCTTGAAGCCATATCATCTCTTTACTAGCTTCGCCATCGCTACATACTCACTGTAGTGGATGAGTGACAATTTTACATTTGTGACATCCAACTAACAAACACCGTAGTTCCAACAAGATAAATATATAGGTGGTGCTTCTTCGGTGATCAACTTCACCTCCAAAGTGCAACGTCACGTACCCTTGTATTTTTAATTCTCCTTTACTAAAGTACAAGAACTTTCCGTTGGTGCCTCGCAGATACCTCAAAATCCACTCGACGCTTCCCAATGAGTTTTTCCCGGATTTGACATAAATCATAACAACTCCCACCGCATGGCGATATGTCCGGTCTCGTAGACCATTGCATACATCAAACTTCCAATGGCCGAGGCATAAGGAACCTTAGCCATGAATTCTCTCTCTTCCTCCGTCCGAGGTGACCGATCCTTGGATAGGCGAAAATGGTGCCGGGGGTGTGCTAACCGGCTTAGCATCGCCCGTGTTGAATCTCCTCGCAAAACACGATTGATGTACTCGCCCTGAGATAACTGCATGAAGAATCTTTTCTTCTTATTTCTTGTGATTTGCATTCCAAGAATCTTCTGCCGGACCCAAGTCTTTCATGTCAAACTCTACGACAATTCTGCTTCAACCTTTTAATATCATTCATATTCGAACACTGCTACTTAACGTATCATCAACATAAAGTAGTAAAATGATATAACTGGACCTATATCTCTTGAAGTAGCAACAATGGTCAGCATTACACTTCTGGAAACCTTCCTTGTGCATAAAGCTGTCAAACTTTCTGTACCATTGTCTCGGGGCTTGTTTTAGGCCATACAAACTCTTCTTAAGTCTGCACACCATATTCTTCTTCCTCTTTACTCGAGAAACCTTAAAATTTGGTACATGTATATCTCTTCATCTAAATCTCCACGAAGGAATGCGGTCTTCACATCCAATTGTTCCGGATGAAGGTCTTCAACGGCTACAATACTCAACACCGATCCGATAGTATTGAGCTTCACAACGGGAGCGAAATGTCGGTGTAGTCAACTCCTTCCTTCGTTGAAACCCTTTAACAACTAGGCGTGCTTTGTATCTCTTGGAACCATCACTCTCTTTCACCGCAGACACCCATTTGTTGTGAAGTGCCTTCTTTCCCATAGGTAACTCGGTTAGTTCCCATGTACGTTCTGGTTGGAGATGAGAGATTTCATTTCTTCTTTCATGTAAGCTCCCACTTGCTAGAATCTCAGTCCGACAAGCTTCATCATAGCATTCGTGCTCCCTCCATCGCCAAAGAACATATAGTTCATGTATCTCCGTTAGAGCATGAGGTCGAGAAGACCTTCTCAATATGTGAGGCTGGAGTAAGAGGTTGTGGTGTGTCGGAATGTTGTGTACTACTGTCAACAAGTTCCTCCGGTTGAGGACTTGTTACAATTGATTCACATACGGAACTATTTGGGACATCATTTGCATCCGCAACACCGGCTCATTTTGCTCTGAGTCATTGGCGTCTATTTTATGCATATCCTTATACATCACTTTCCGTTGAAAATCACATCTCTGCTTCGGATAACTTTCTTCTTTTCGTCATCCCAAATGCGGTAGCCAAACTCATCCTCACCATACCGATGAATGTGCATTTCTTGGATTTGGGATCAAGCTTATTCCCGCCTTGATCACGATATGCACAAATGCTACGCCCAAAAACTTTTAGATGTGATAGTTTCACCTCTTTTCGCTCCATACCTCCTCCGGTATTCTATGCTCCAACGGAATGTACAGGATGGGCCTCGGGTTGATCAGCAGCCGCCGTGTTGACCATGGCTTCGCCCGTGAACCGCCGGTGACCCGACCGTATACGAATGCTTTCCCGGCTCTTCGTCAACGTTCGGTTCATACGCTCGGCTACCCCGTTGTGTTGAGGCGTGCCCGCACGCTCTTTCCATTCACGATCCCGTGCTCATGCGAAATTTTTGAATCAAGGTGTCTTCGTATTCACCACCACATCGGATCCGAGCTTTTTGATCTTTAAACCCGTCTCATTTTCCACCATAGCTTTCCATCTTCTGAAAGCCTCAAATACTTCAGACTTATGCTTTAGAAAGTAAACCCATACCTTCCGAGAGTGATCATCGATGAAAGTCACGAAGTATTGTTTCCCACCAATGGATGAGACGGTTGTTGGTCCCCAAACATCAGAGTGAATAAGCTCTAGCCTTTCCTTCCTTAGGGTCTGCCACTTGTCTGAAAGCTGACTCTCTTTGCTTTCCTAGTATGCAATCTTAGACATGTCCATCTCTACATTTGTAGACACGGAAGTTTTCCTTTGAATGCATAATCTTCATTCCACTTCTCACTCATGTGTGGCCTAATCTGCAGTGGTTTTGGTCGGTTTCATTGTCTCTAGCCGCAATTGTGATTGAACAACGTGCTTAACGTCATGTAAAAGAGTGCCACTTTTCTTGCCTCGAGCAAATGTCATTGCACCCTTTGAAATCTTCCAATCATCACCACGTGGAAGATCGTAGTGTAGCCTTCCTCGCCAACCGTCCCATTTGAGATTAAGTTCCTTTTGAGGTCGGGAATATGCCCCGACATCCTTCACTCCCAAACAGACCCGTTTAACTTAATCTTCACTACACCTTTGCCAATAATAGCACATGGTTGATCATCACCAAGATATACCTTTCCAAGATTTAGGGGACATATTTCTCGAAGAATTCTTTTTGTGAAGTAGCATGGAACGATGCTCCAGAGTCTAACACCCAAGATTCTTCCTGCTCTCCAAAGAAAGCATATCAATGCATCATCTCCTCCCGAGGTGGAAGTAACATTTACCTCTGCCTTCACTTGTTTGTCCTTCGGTGCACTCTTGCACCGATTTTGTAGTGCTTTTTCCTGATTCCAACACTCGATAGTCTTCGAGCTATGGGAATTATTAGGATTCTGGATTTGGACCTCCTGTCCTTTGATCTACCTGTAGTCGTTCTACCACGTCCATTTCCTTTGGTTGAATTTCTTCCTCTTGACTCGTATGCAAACCGAAGAGGTTGACGATTCAATTGCCTCTACGCTCGGACTCTTCATTGAGAACCAAATCACGAACATCGTCAAATTTCAACTTATTGCTTCCCGAGATGAACTCTCACCGTGGCACAAGAGAGCATTCCACTTTCTCTGGTAGAAGACAAAAGTATCAATGTCGCATTTCTTCATCGAATTCAATTTCCACCGAACTGTTGGGTTGTGGATCGTGTTGAGTTCATTGAGATGTTGAGCTACCGACGCGCCTTCCGTCATCCGCATAAATTGAACAAGCGCCTCATCAAGTGCACTTTGTTTGGTGATGGGCTAAATACATATTGGAGAGGAAACGCCATAAGACCCGTAGTAGTCTTTTCCTTTGCTATGTTGAAAGCAACATTACGGATAACGTCAATCGAATAACTCCGAGGGCTTGTCCGTCAGAAGATTCCAATCTTCTTCCTTCATAGCCTCCCGGCTTCTTCCCTGAGAGGTTGATATAGATTTCTTTGATACGATAATCCCTCTATCTCGCATTTTCCAAAACCCGAAATCCGTGCCATCGAATTTCTCGAGTTTCACCCTTCCTTCATCTGCAACCATTACTCCCACTCAAATCTGACTTTCTCCGGATCATTTTTCACTATTTCTGCAAACCACCGTGTATTAGACAACCTACGACAACGAACAAATATCGTCAACAAAATTTCACTATTCACGTAATTCACTATTCACGTGAATAGTAACCTTGCAAGAAATTGATGTAAATCACCACCAAAAGCTCGATACCTGGGTTGTTGGGAAATAACGCAAATTCCCGATAAGCCAAACTTGAGAAAGCAAGAATAGAAAATAACACACAAATTTGATAGCGGAGTTCCGCCAATCTTGCTTACGTCTCCGAACTGCACAGATCTTTTCTTGAAAGAGGAGAAATTACACAAGGTGTTTACAACACTCAAAACTCACAACCCAATTACACCCAAGAAAATTACTACCGATTTTCTCTCACAAAAGCTTTTTCTCTAAGCTTTTCTCTCAATTGGAATGAACACTTTGGATGGTTAATTCATTACAATTACACATCTATTTATAGGAAAATTCAATCCTTGAATTACTCCTTAAATTAATGGTTCCTTGAATTCTTCCTTGAATTAAGCCCATGTTTTACTTTCCATTGTTTTCTTCCATGTTTCTTCTTTAATTTGCTCCTTAAATTAAGGAGCTTTATAACAACAATCTCCAACATATGACTCATTGCCACATCAGTAAAATAGTAATGATCATTTTAATTAAAATAAAATAAAACCAAATAAAAAAATAAATAATCTGATATAGATATTACCAAGGGGAAGAATGTAAAGGTTGAGATAAGACATTTGAAAGTCAAATATTTCTTCTTCTTCTCTTTTTATCAAAGTTACTTCTAATTTTCGTAAGAACAAAAAAAAAATAAAAATACTCCTAATTTAACTTAAAGAAAAAGAAGAATAATTATAATTTTTAAAGCCACCAGTAATAATAAAACAAATTATAAATAATGCTTCAACAGATGCTCCAATACTCACCTCAAAATTAAGAGCACCACATTTCGCACTATATAAATAGACCAGTGAAAGGTGGAGAAAGTCCAATATCTTTTACGTTAAGAATCCTTGGCTTTATTTCACTTTTGTATAGTTGTACGCGACCCAAAACGCCCAAAGTCACTTTTCAAACGCGTATTTAACGCTCCATGTGCTTTCAAACGAGTAAAAATGCCTAAATCTGTTTTTTTTTTAACTATATATGAATAATTATTTAAATTTATGATTTGGAATAAAAATAAATAAATTTTATAATTTTTAACGATACATGAATAAATTTTATATTTATATTTAATAAATTTATTAAGTTTTAATTCAATATTATTTTTACGCATATTTTAAAAAAAATTAATTTAAAAAAAAAGTTAAAAAGTGAGTATTTATCTCAAAAGGTTATATTATGTGTTGCTGAAAAGCTATAGCCGGCCATTGTTGGCATCATTGCACCATTTTATGATATACTTGTCTTTTTTATGTAAAGAAATTAAAGATTTTTTTTTTAACTTCATTTTTGTGAATGGGGGCCATATTCACGTACATATTAATTTTTAGTTTAAATATTTCTATACGTACATAGTAAGATTTTATTTTTATTAATGTATTTATTTTTATTAATTATTATAAATAATTATTTTTTTAAATTAAATACGACTGAATTTAGTTTATTTTTAAATAACAATAGAGGGTATGTGTTTAGAGTTTTTCTATTCTCCGGTGGAGATTCTCCTTTTAAGATAAACGTGTGTATTATTAATATTATTATTAAATTTTATTTTTACACCAAGATATATATTATTTATTTATGGACGAAAATTTGAGGGTGATTTATTTTATATTGTTGTTGAAATGTAAGAATGCAAAGGAATTGATGTATATATTCATAATTATCACCGGACCGCACATGTTCCCTCCTTATCTCCAACATATGTTGGGTGCTTCACCAAGACGTTCTCAAGAATCAAATGGTTGTCATTAATTGGACTCATTACATCACACACACATATATATATATATCTTATCATTTTCAGCTTTAATTAAGTCTATATACTATTTGTCCAGATTTCTTTAAGATTTATCCACCTTTATCTTAGAGGTATTTGTTAAATTTCTTAATTATTCAGTTAAAAAAAATAGTATATATATTGCTTTTCTTAATTTTTTTTATAAATTCATGATTTATCTTCAGATAGGTAGGAAATGGAAATTAAAATGAATAGAGGTAACAACTTTAATATTTTTATGAAAGATATTGTTTCAATATTTTGTTGTGAAAGTCTTAGTCGTGATTATCATAATTTGAATCAATCTTTACATGAGTTTTCTTTTTTTTATATATATATTATTATAGTATAAATTGACAATATTTTATATATTTATATTGATTAAATATTATATTTTATGTTTTTTATAAAAAAATTAGACAAAAATGAAAAAGAAAATATATTCATAAATGGGCCAAAAAAGTAAATATATATAACTCATTATTCTCAGAGCAGAGGGAGACTGTTAAAAAGAAAAAGAAAAGTGTATTATTTTATTTTCACCCATATTAATTATTTTATTTTTAATTTATTTATTATACTTATCTTGTTATTAATTCCGTAGATACTTCAATTAATTTAAGTTGATTTTATTTTTATTTTTTTAAGATATTTTTATCTTTAAATATTTAGATAATTATAATTACATAATTTAATTCGATCATATTCAAAAAATTTCCAAAAAAATGATTGAAAAAACATAAATGATCACAAATGACTGAAATATATATTAAAAAAATGAGAAAATAAAAAAACTGAAAGATACAAATATTAAAAAATATTATTAATTTATAAAAATAAGTTAGGTAAAAACGATGCTAGCGGTTAAAAGAGTTTCCAAAATATTGTACCCGTTCTCGGCTTCCTCGTATTGAATGATTTTCGTTGGATTCTGCATATTCCTTTAAAAGTTATTTTTTAAGACCCTATAATAAAAGAAATTGACTTTTTGCCTCAAAAATATCATTTAATATTATTTAAATGTAGAAATTTTAAATTATTATGATAAAATATAACGTACCGTAACTTATAGTAGTACTAGAAACGAGCCCTTTATTTGATAAAATGTCGATATACTCCTGCAATCGAACAATAATACATGCATTTTTCAAAGTCAAACAAGTGTATTCTGGTAACTCCAACCTCTCTAAATTAAAATTAACCAACTAAAAGTTTTAAACAATAAATTATATATTTATATATTTTTTTCTTTTACTGCAGAACAATGATATAACAGACAATTAAAGTTGAACAAAATTGATGTGATAAAGTTGCTACTGTGTACTGTCTGTGGTGAAGTTGAGGTGGCCATGATCAATTTGTATTTCAAAATCACTCTCGCTTCTTTATTGAAAAAGCCATGCCACCACACCCCATTGTCGCATAAAGGGTGTTATGATTTGATTAATTAATTTCACTCTTTCTTTTTATTATTTTCTTCTTGTTTTTGCCTATAATTTTACATTTTTTAAGCCTTTCTGTTTGACCTTTATTTCTCTGTTCATGCATTCCATATGCTTAAATCAATTAAAAAAAATCATTCATTATTTATGAAAGTTTTTTTTTTTTAAATTATTGGACTAAGAATGATCGTAAGTTTTTTTTTTCTTTTTTAATAGTTCCACGCATTTTTAATATGTAGAATTCAAAGTTGTAATAAGTGGATTGAGTTGGGTTAGCCACCTAATATAATTATTATTGTTTATTAATATATAATTTTTAATATATTTGAAGATAAAATAAAATATTTAGTTTCTTGTATTATAATAAAATTATTATTATTATTATTATGTATAAGTAAATAAAAATAACTATTTAATATAATCTTTTATATTTATCTATCATATAAAATATAACTTTAAATAATTTATAATACAAAATTTAAGTGGCTTCATTCTATATATGAAATAAATTCTCTCTGGACCAATTTATCTCCTGAAAAATTTGTAGTGACTTCGCCTCTTATTGCATTACAAAGCAATTGGCTACTAAGAATGGCTTAAACTTGTGGTTAATTAATTAGAGCGACTAAAAATTAGTAATAAGAATTTTGAATTTTTTAATATTGTGTTACATATAGTTCAAACTAAACACGTGGGAATGGAACTATATATGTCGTCCAAATGAGAGAGGGGTTTTTGGGAGTGGGGGAAAATCAGTATGATGTATTAGTATACACTTAAATGACATGTAACAAATCATTTTTCTTTTGGCTCTAGAATGAAAATAAAATATATCTATAATTTTAGCTCAATAATAAGAGACTCTTTATATATGTTATAGAATTTTTTTTTCTTTTTAATAACAAATATATTATGCTAAAAAAATTTAACACACAAATAGTTATTTCTAATATCCTTATAAATTTATATAAATTATATTATTTTTATTTTTATAAGTATTTAGATGTTATTTGACCAAATTCACTAACATATATTATTACGTTATAAATATACCAAATATTATTATGTGTAAAATTTAATACAAACTAAAAAAGACACCGATATAAACCTTGGATACATGACAACTCACTTACTAAAATAGGACACCCTCAGTAAAATTCGATGGCCTAAATAATTCTCTAAGGCTACAACTTGACAAACTTTCCACTGCCTACCCTACACCCCTGCACATATTTGAAGGACCAGCCTACTAGTATCTTCATTTTTCTATTTTTGGTACAAAAATCTCTTGGTGCCTTTTGAGTTTTGAGCCCCCCCCCCCTATATGCTTTATAATGCTAAAATCATAAAAAAAAAAAAAAAAAGATCTTCTGAATATCAATCCATGCCAGCAATATTAAATATTTTCTTTATAAATATAATTATTGCATACAGAAGAAGGAAGAGGTCCAAATAGGTAATTATTTTATTCTGAGGGATTAATTCTTATTCATTGGTGGAAAATGCGTATGAAAATTGAAGATGCCTAATCAATAGAAAGTGATCACAAGTATCCTAAAAAAAATCAATAGAAAGTGATCCTTGAACTGTGGAAAAAGATTTTCTTTTCCACGTAAAGGAAACATGATGGAGATGTAGAAAATGAGGAATGGTAAAACATGAAAGGATAGTGGAATGGTGGGCCTAGGGGCCTTCTTTGATTTATGCTTCTTCTTCTTCTTCTTCTTCTTCTTTATTTTTACCCTATACATATAATATTAGGTAACTTCTATCAGGTAACTTATGACTTGTGATAATTTCAAAAACTTATTCTTTCATTATAATTTTATTATTACGATTACGTAAATAGTGTAATTATTTTAAAAAAAATATTAATTTTTGTTTAATCCTTGTAAATTATAAAGTATTTTGTTTTTGGACATTTTTCGGTCATATTCTCCGAGTGGATGTTATGTCTAATTAGTATAAAAATGTTATATATTCATTGACCACAATATATAGTTAGCCTATTGTTTTAAGGTAGAACAAGTTTTTTTCCTTCTTTTTTTCACCTCAAGCGTTCTTGAATTTTCTTTTAAGCAAAGATTATACAGACTCGATTTTGACTTAAAATGTTAATCAAATTAAGTTATATTGATTTGTTAAATCAAAAATTAAAACGAATTTATAAAATATCAATTATAAAATATTTTACTAACCTATTATATTGGTTTGATAGATTTAGTTTGTGATTTATACCTATTTATTTTTTAAATAAATTTAAATAATTTTATTTTATGTTAACGTTAAATTAATAAATAAGATTTATTATTTAATTAATAAATTAATTAAAAAAAGGTATATATTAGTATAATTGTATATCAATTTTCAACTAGAAAGAATTTTTAAAAATGAGTAAATTGTTGAAAGTAAAAAATAATTTAGATTTTTTATTTGTTATAGTAATTTTTTTAAAAAAATAAACATAAAAAAAGAATAAGATAAGTTATTTCAACTTCTCACGTGAAATCAAAATTAGATGATTATAAATATATAAAATTATAAAACAAATGTGTATCAAGTATCAACTATACTTAAATTCATTTGGTTAAATGTGAGTTTGTAAATTTTAAAATCTGAATTGACTTGATAAATATTATTTTTTTTTGCATTTTTTAAAACGAAACTAATTTAATTGAACTTATAAAACATAGAACTCAATTTAATTCGAATCAATTATGTTAATTTCTAGATGCTTCGATTAGGTAAAATGAAGCTTACATAAACCTTCCCAAGGTTAAGCATAGACTTGAAAGGCGAACACTACAGGTGTTTGATAAGAAAAACAACTAAAGAGAAACCAATAAAGTGGTGTATTTAGTGTTTACATTACATCTATGTCTTCTTCTTTTTTAGAAAAAAAAAGAAGAAATAAAGGAAGATAACATATATATAAAGATTAAATATGTACTACACTTTTGGGACGGGCAGGCCTCCATGTAATTATTATTATTTGTTTCAACTTAAGTTAACCAGAAGAAGAAAAAAATTAAAAAAAATCAAATACATAATTTGTTCTCATACTATTTACCTCTATTTTATTCTTTTTTATCTGTATTATTTACCTCTATCGAATTTGGTTCTTATATAAAGTTTTCATAGTATTCAATTGAATCTAAAATCACTTATTATTTTTTAAAATCCAATACAACTCAACATAATTAAATGATTTTTAGAAAATAAAATATGACAATAATATGAATCCATTAAAATTCATTATGGTTTTTTTGCTATTTTTTTTCTCTCAAAATGAAATTAGAGTGGACTTGATTTAAAAAATATTTATAGCCGAAACTGTTTCTTTCTTTGTATAAAATGATTTTTTTTTCAAATTTTAAGGAAACAAATGGATGGACCTCTTTTCTATTTTTTTTTCATTTATTTCCTTGAAACTAATAGTTTTATTTTATAAAAAAAACGATGCATTTGTTTCATTTTATTGTCTATTTTTTTTTCCTTTTTATTTTTAACCAAAGGTTCTTCTATTTTTATTTAAAAACATGGAGTAAATTTTGTTTTCTTTTCCTCATTTATTTTATTTTTTATAAAAAAAATCTCATTTATCAAAATTTTTCCAGTTTTATTTTGAAATAAAAAAATTAGCACAAAAGATGGATTACTAGCTTTTTTATTGTTATTGTTTTCATAATTTTATTTTTTTAAAAACCATTAACCCTTTTAATAAGAGAAGTTGTTTAAGGATCAAATCAAATATAATATGAATAATTTAAGAATTAAATTAGATAATAAAGATTATATAAAGATAAAATTAGATAGAAGTAAATAGTATAAAAAAACAATGGTACAACTAATAAAAAAAAGAATATTTAATACAATATGAATATTAAAGATATATAAATCTATATTTATATTAATTATAGTGTATATATTATGCGATAAATTAATTTTAAAAAAAATGAGGATATAATCATTTATTAATAAATTTTTACATATTATAATTAGTATAATTTTAAAAGTGTTTTCAAATTTTAAATGTATTTTGCTAAATAAATGCAAAAAAAATTACTCAGTCGGGATAAATATTCTTCGATGGTTGAAGTGTGAACATTATTGTTGGATACATGAGGTATCCAATCAAAACTTTATTGCAAACAACTGAGAATTATTCTAAGACCCACCATCGACAATTCAATCATAACCACTTGGTCACTTTTTAGGTTGCTTGGAAAGCCGATTATGTTAGAAAAGTGATGTACGAGTATCATGTGTGGTGAAATTTTTTTTTTTTTTTTATATTTCTTTTTAGTGATGATTTTTTTTATTTATTTTTAGTGGAGAAAATTATTAATTGCAACATTTAATTAATGCCCCCCATCCTTTGCCCTTAACTAGTACGACTCGAAGAATGAATAATGGGGGCAAGGAATCCAAAAACACTTATATTTACATTTATATTATTATTTTATAAGGTGATGTAATAAAATAATTTTATAAATTGAAAAGTTATTTGTAATGCTGTGAAACAATAAAGTTATATTATATACCACGATTTAATGTAAGCCATTAAAATTGTCATAGATAAGTTTTAAAAAAAATCCAATCAAATATCACATAATAATAACATGAACCACAACTCTTAAAGCCATATTGTATAACATATTCCTATAATTTTTCAAGAAAAGTTGCGATTTGTGATATACTATTTAATTTGAAGTCAACGCACCTTACAGACTAAGAAAATATTGAGATTTAAAAAAAAAGAAAGAGAGTAGAGACTCTCATTAATGGATAGAAATTATATACAAAAAAAAAAACGAACCGTTATTAATTTTTTGATATATTAAGGATTTATATTGAAAATTAAAATTAGATATCAATAATACATTAATTCAATAAATTTATGAGTAAATATTTTCTATTTATATTACTCTTTAATTTTAATGTTTAATTAAATCAGTTAATACAATGAAATATTTTTTAGAAAATATGAAAGTCATGATACTTATTTGCTATAATATATTTAAAAAACTTAAAAAATTTCACAAAATTACTTCTTATAATCTATGATTACTTGAATTGAAATTTAACAAAAGTATTTCTTATAATCTATGATTACATAAATCTTTTATAATATTTGATTTAATTTTCATAAAAATAAATTTAAATATCATAAATAATATATTATTTATGAATAAAAATAATCATAAAGATAGTAAAGAAAGATACTATTATAAAAAAATGAGTATTAAAGTCGGTTTGTTAAACCAATTTTAAATAAAATGATTTAAAATTTAAAATCAGTTCAACCCGTGAATCGATTTTAATTTTTTTTAATACAAAATTTACCTATTTTTTATTATACTCAAATTAAAACATGTATTCGATCACTAAATAATAGAAGAAAAAAAATAAAATTTGTTTAACAAATAGTTAAAATAATACAAATAATTTAAAAATAAAATATTAATTAATATTAGAAAAATTATCATGGTGTTGTTTTATGTTATTCAAGATCATCATATTTTTCTCGTGATGTTATAATACAAACCTACATATATAATATAAAAATTTATACACATAAATAATAACACATAATAACATAAAAAATATGAATAATAAGTGCGTACGATTAATAGAAATACTTATAAAAGTAAATAAAGTGACAAAATGAAGAAAATGAAGAAAAAATGGTGTTTTGTAGGTGAGAAATGAGTATAATTTTTTTGAGTATTTTGTTCAAAAAAATAAGTGATATAAAAGATTAGTTAGAGAGGAAAAAAACCCACTAATCGGCGTTGGAATTGGTGGTCGTAGGTGTCCGAAAAATGAAAAAGAGTGGAGGAGAAGTGAATGAGGTTTTAGGTTTTTGAGAGTTATGCAACGCTTGGAATAGTTTCTCTATGATGAAAAAAGAAGAGAAAAGAATTTATCCACGTGTGTAGCGTCGATTCTACGTGTCAACCAATGCTATTCACAGTGGACGTAGCGTCGGTTGATGTGTCGAACCAATACTACACGTGTACGTAGCGCCGATTTCAAGTTTCACCCGACGTTATGCTACGTGAATAACGTCGATTCCAAGTGTCAACCGATACTACGCTACCTGAACGTAGCATCGATTCTACATCGAACTGACTTTAAATTTATTATAATTCGAAATTTTTCAAAAATAAATTTAAATATTTTTTTTTAGTAGTAAGAGCTCCTATATGATAAAACTTACATCCATGTAGAAGACTAAAAACTAAAGAAATACAAGAAAAGTAGAAAGAAGAAGAAGAGGATGGAAAGTTTTTAAGAGAACGAGGATCGGAGCCCCTCTCTTATCAGAATGTTCAAAGATATAAAGATGTTAAATATAAATATTTATATTCGTATATTATTTATGTTGTGTTAATTTTATTTAAAAGTAATATATATATATTTTATTTTTGAAGTTATTTTAATACATATCATGTCATAATAAATGTAAATTTTTTTGTGTCCTTAATATTTTTTAAAATTAAATTAATAAAATTTATTAATTATTGCATAATAAAGAAATTTTTTAAAATCAATATTATTCTTACTAAAAATTAAAGTAAAGAAGGAATAATATGACTTTTCTTATTCTGCTTCCAGAAAACAAAAAAGTATGAAAACAAAAAAGTATAAAATAACAGATATGTTTCTCTCAAACTTTCGGGGAAAAGGAAGCAGCGTATATATAAACCATATATTTTGATATTTTTAAGATAATATTATTCATTTTTGTTATAAATGAATTTAAATAAAATATATATTTTTTATTATTTTATAATCTTTATTTTATAAATTATGTAACTGTTATTTTTATAATTATATAACCGTTATTTTCATAATTATATGGTCATTATTTTTATTACCGTTATTTTCATAATTATGTGTCTATTATTTTTTATCGTTATTTTCATAATTATATAACTGTTACACATATTTTTTCAACTATAAATAGGAACAATAATCTTCAGTTTAGAAAACAAATTAACAACTCAATAACAGTTCTATGATTTTTCATAGCAAAATCAAAGAAAAGAAAATTCATAATTGTTTTATCATATTATCGAACAACATAAATATTTAAGAGGTATAGTATTTTGGACTTCATCAGTGCAGTGAAGATCCGAGACAGAAAAAAAATTCTAGACTATTTTATCTTGTGACGACGAGGTTATGTTTGTTTGTACAAATTTAGACAAAATCGCGAAACGTCATAAGGAAAACAATCTAATCCGCGACTCAACTTAAACAGTTCATTTTAAATTATCGATAACATTGTATTTATATAATTTTTCACATATTTTTTCAAACACATTCTAATCAAATTAACTTCTTATATATAAATATAATAGTTATAAAAAAACTTCTTATATATAAGTAGGTAATTTTTTATTTTTATGTGTACATTTAAAACTCTTTTTTTTAGGTCATTTAACTGTGAAAAACAATTAGCTTCGAACCAAAAAAAAAAAAGTTATTGCTACAAGTATTTAGTCGATAAAAAGATTGGAGACACCCAGACAGGTTTCTTGTTAGTAATATGTACTTAAGAGTTAATTAAGATCATATGCATGTTTCTGATTTACTTTTAATTTCAACAATCAATCATTCAATCCAATGTAAAGCATGTGTACGAGGTAATTTATAGGATATATTTTTAAATATTTACATTGCTTTTGTTGGACGAGACAAGTAAAATAAATGATCTTAATTGCGAAAAAAGATGATATGTGAAGAGTAGTGTGGCATAGTTAGTACGCCCATGGTCTATTTTCCATTTATAATATGAACATTTTGTCAACTAAATAATAAAATATTGAATAAAAAATAAAAAGAAGATGAATGCATAGTAAATATATTTATTTTAAAAATAATAATTAAATTTTATATTTATTTTTGTAACAATTTAGTGTTATTGTTATAAAAAAATATTGTATAAGAATAAATTATCATTTTTTATATTTTTATTTAATTTTTTCTTTAATTCTTTTAATTATAATTTATTTAATTTAAAATAATCTTTATCAAATTTATATGAAAAAATCAAAAATAAAATACAAAAATTTACTTTATTATTGTGTGATCACTTTTAATAACAATATTACTAAATTGTTATAAAAAATAAATATAAGACATAAATAATATTTTTATAATAAGTATAAAATGTTGGTATTTATCTCAAAAGTACAAAATTAATGATTATGTTATTATTAATTTTATTATTGTCATAATAATGTATATAAAATATTTATCTATTTTTTTATGATCAGTTATGCATTAGTATCATTATTATTACAATAATAATTTAAATCGTAAAAATATCACTACTAAACTAATATCATAAGATTTTAAAATTTTTTCTTTTAAGACTCACTCGAGTAACTAAAGATTATATTTTCAATATATTGAAAATACACGTAATATCTTATCTTGATACTAATTAAAGGAAACTTGATGTTTCATTCAAAATATTAACTTATCAAATAAAGCAGCTCAAGTCTCATATGAATCAGCTCAGATGTAAGCAATGTGTAACTTTGATCATACATTCCTAATAATAAGCTCTCTTTTTTCACACCTCGTACGAATGAGATTTGCTTCACACGAATCACACCCAATTCAGTTCTAATACGAAAACCTTTGAATGCATGACTTGTTTTTGGGTAAAGGTGCATGTTTTCTACGTTATTGCTTTACTTTCCACGAGTGAGATTACGAAAAAAATGGGTACGTAAAAGGAAAAAAAATAAAAAGTTATCTTATATATAGTCAGGATGATGGTTATGATTTCAACCAATCATTATTTTAACCCAAAGTGTTAAGTTTTCTTCGGTCTCACATCGGTTAGAAATTCGGTAACAGTGTTGCTTATAAGTTTAAACAAACTTTAACTCAATGAGATTTTATTGGGTTGAGTTAAACCTATAATTCTAACATGGTATCAGAGCTGGGTCTAGCTTGAACATGGAGACTATTAAGTACAAAGCCCAAGTCATAAAGTCAGATTCAGTCTTGATATCATGTTAGAAACTTAGGTCTAACTCAATCCAATAAGATCTTATTGAGTTAAGCAACATTATCATGATCGATGTGAGATTGACGGAAACTTAATAGCCTCCTTCCACATGGACATAGGTGGTCTCATAAAATCACGGTGAGACTGTTAAGGATAAAGCCCAAATCACTGATCAAGCCAGACCCAACTCTGATACCATGTTAGAAACATAGACCTAACTTGACCCAATAAAATCTCATTGAGTTAAGGGTTGTCTAAGCTTATAAATAACATTATTGCCGAAGTCCTGACTGATGTGGGACTGAAGGAAACTTAACAGCCTCTCTCCATATGGACATAGGTGGTCTCACAAAGACATGATGAGAATATTAAGGACAAAGCCCAAGTCACACCAATCAAGCCAGACTCAGCTCTGATATCATGTTAAAAATCTAGGTCTAACTCAACCCAATAAAATCTCATTGAGTTAAGGGTTGCCCAAGCTTATAAGCAGCATTGCTACCAAATTCCTTACTGATGTGAGACTAAAGGAAACTTAACATGGTATTAGACATCGACGAGGAGTTCGGTAGCAGTACTGTTTATAACCTTGGACAACCCTTAACTCAAAGAGATCTTATTAGATTGAGTTAAGCCTAGGTTTTTAACATAGTATCAAAGCTGAATCTGCCTTGATCTGTGACTTGAATTTTGTCCTTAACAGTCTCACCGTGGTTTTATGATACCCCCTCTATCCGTGTGAAGAGTGGTTGTTAAGTTTCCTTTAGTCCCACGTCGGCCAAGAGTTCTGTAACAATATTGCTTATAATCTTGGACAACACTTAACTTGATGAGATCTTATTAGGTTGAGTTAAGCTTGATTTTTTAACGTGAGCGAAGAATTTGTGAAATGAGGCTTTTATTTGGCTGTGTGACCCTTGTTATGCTCTGGTTAGGACTAGTTTGTCAGCTATAGCCTATTTTTCTTATATTTGATTTGTTTTGATTTTGTGTTGGCTTGTTACTGTATTTGCTATCTGAACATCAATCTAATCTACTTCACTTAGCCGGAAAACGTTGGTGATTGTTTAAATTTTTTCTCTTTTAGATGGCCTAGCTGTTCGGTTTTATAAATTGCTTGCTTGGTTTCTGTTCTGTTTCTACAGTTTGGAGAAGCTATTGGCCTAGGCTCTTTTGATATCTACTGGGTTTTGTTGTGTTTCCTTTGTTTGTACGGTTTTTTCATCTTTTAAACTTTCACTACTAAACCAGTGCTAGGTATCTTTAGAATTTGGTTTCTTTTGTTTTGGCTATCTTTATTGAAACCATTCTAGCTTTTGTTTTGTTTCTTTTCTGGTTTAGACTAATGGTTTTAAAGTTGTACTTTATCTATTTCTCTAATGAAATTTCTCTATTTTTGACGAAAAAAAAGACATACATTTTAATCGATTTACCAAACCCAAACACAGCAGTGGCCGGATGGCTTGGGCTCCAGCCCTTTCTAATTTTTCCTAAAATAGTTTATAGATAGGTGGTCCAATTTTGAACAGTATCACTTATTCCATCAGTCTAAAATTATTCCAAACCCATTTACATTTTTTTAAAATTGGGTCCGTTTAATTCATTCAAATGGCTATAAGTGGCCCATTCTTACTTTTTTTAAAAAATAATCTTTTCCCCTCTTTTTATTGACTGGGCCATTTTTTAGTTGACTTTCAATTTCCAACTTCTTCTTTTTATTTTTATAAGAGACCTCATAATTATGTTCAAGAAAAAATAAATATTTACAGGCTTGTTTGATCATTAAATTTAAAAATTATTTAAAAAAAAAAAATACTGGTTTTAAAAACAAATCCAACTGTTTGGTCCTATTTTTAAGTAACTATTTTAAAAAATAATATGAATTAAAAAACAAAAATTTGTAAACATCTCAACCATGTTTTCACTGTTCTAAAAACAAACGAAAAACATTTTGTACTTGGGCGGTGATTTTCGTTAATTTTTTAATGCATAAAAGGTAGTAAGCTGATAAAGGAGTATCAATTAACTGATTCATTGTCTAAAAAAAAGTGTATTAATAGTTTTTTAAGTAATTATATTATTCACATATATTTTAATTATCTCACGAAATTTTTTATATTAATATTTTTTAAATAATTATATTATTTACGTATTTTAATTAAAACTACACCTCATACTTTCTACTATAGGTGAATCACCTATCTACTTTACTTTTGTGTAGCACTTTATATACAGTTAATATTTAGTAAATATATGAATAAAAAATTCATATTTTTGACCATTATATTTTATTTAATTATAATGCTTAATTATTGTAATAAAAATATTAAATTTAATATTAAAATTATAATAAAAATATGTTTTTAAAATATTGTATCCAAACAATAACACAACCATGTTTTTTTTTCGTTTTTCAACACAATTTTTTTAAAATATTGATCGAACACTTTATTATTTTTTTAAAATATAAAAAATTATTTTTAAGTTAACCGTTTTTGGTTTTTATACAGCCCAATCATTCATATAATTTCATTTTTAAACTTCTTTTTTCTTATATTATATTAAAAAAATATGTTACACTAAAAAAAAATATTTTTATGTTATAAAAAGAAGAAGAAAGATTAAAAATAAAATTATTTATAAAACTATTATGCTATTAAAAAAATTAATTTCATCCCTGAAACACCTCGCATGCTGTGTGCTTTTACTAAAAAAATATAATGATAGTCTATAACTCTTGTAAGATAAGATATTCAAACAATGAATAGCAGCTAATTATTTTGGTAATAGTAAATCATTATATCTCACTTGTTGGATGTCGGTGATAAAAATAGTAAGTAACACATTAATATTATAATATTGGAATTTATAAAAATAAGATGTATTTTCACCGACATAATTAATTTTTTGAAATTGAATAAAGATTTTATTTATCATTACTACAAAAAGAGGTATTTAAGTTGATATATAAAGTTGGTTTGGTATATAACCGATGCTACAAACTACGTAGATATCATCGATTCTACGTATTAATTGACGCTACATATATGCATATTTTCTTTTATATTCTTTCTTTTCTAGATATAAACTATTCTTAAGGGTTGCATAACTCTCAAAACCCAAAATCTCATCTACTTTTTTTCATTTTTCGACCACCTACGACCACCAATTCCAACGTCGGTTAATGAGTTTTCTTCATCTCTAACTTATCTTTTAAATCTCTGATTTTTTTAGCAAAATATTCAAAAAATTTATACCCATTTTTCACTTACAAAACACTATTTTTTCTTCATTTCTTTCATTTTGTCACTTCATTTACTCTTGTAAGTATTTTTATTAATCATACGCACTTATTATTCATATTTTTTATGCTATTATGTGTTATTATTTCTGTGTATAAAATTTTGTATTATATATGTAGGTTTTGTATTATAACATCAAGAGAATAATATGATGATCTTGAATAACATAAGATAATATCATGATAATTTTCCTACTATTAATTAATATTTTATTTTTTAATTAATTGTATTATTTAAACTATATATTTGGGAAACATATTTTGGTTTTTTTCTGATATTATGTAATGATTAAATACATATTTTAATTTGAATATAATAAAAAATGAGAAACGATTTTAAATTTTAAGTCATTCCATTTAAAGTTTGTTTTTAAATGACTTTAATAATCCGTTTTGTAATATCGTATAAATTATACAAAATCACATTTTGAGTATAAAGAGGCCACAAACCTGTGTTGTGTGTATCCATGACTCTTCTAATACATCTTTCAGAAATAGATTTTATTTATCAAAAAAATAATAATAACTATATTATAGGTGATTATTTATATACCAATGTTCGTATTTTTCGTAACAGCTATGATTACAACAGTAAGCTTGAGTGTATATATTACTTATTAGTTTTTTGGAGCCTCCTTTAACTTTGTTCTTTAATTACGTACGATTTCTGTCTGAGGATGAATGTAAAGTTGGAATAACATTTTGTTTTTTTGGACATCCTCGTTGTTCTAATTAACTATATATTAATATATAAAGACTACATAAAAAGAAAAGCAGTTCGATATTTGATTTTGTTCACACGTATTTATTTATGGGCTGTTTAGTTCCCGAAAGCCACGAATCCTGATAGTAGCAATGTTTAAAATATAGCAAAGGCATTCATTTCTTGCCATAAATATAATTACATATTTATGTGCTTAAATAAATAAGTGAAATTATATAAAAATCATCAAAAAAAAATGATTTTAATAAAATTTAACGAATTCAATTAATGTTAAATATATCTAATATATTACTTATACATATAATTATGAGTTCAAAGATACGTTATAAATGTTAATTTTTTTAATAAATATTTATAAAAATATTTTAAATTTATTAATTATTTAATGTATCCCGAGTTTCCATCAAATTTCTCTCATTAATATAATTTGAATACGTGAATTTAAAATATTATTTCTTCTTACCGTATTTGTACCAAGTCTCCTGTAATTTACAAATAATATTGTTTTTGATTACCCAAATTAAATTGACATTTTGAATATTGTTAAGAAATGCAAGTTTGGCATCTTAAAAGAATTGCCAATTACCTTTTCATATAAAAGAAATGCAATTTTGGCATCTTGTTATATTGACTCGAAAATATAAATATTAAGATGTTTAATAAGAATAATATGATAAAAATATATAATTTTTTAAAATTTTATAATTAATTATATTTTAATTTTATAATTATTATATAAATTTATAATGGATAAAAGCTCCGTTTGAGTTGTACCAATAATTAACACCCTTTTTATATGTGTAATTACATTTTCACAATTGATATTTTTATTATCATAATAAAAAATATAAAAATATATATTTTATTTTATTATTAATTATATCTTAATATTATTATTATTAATTAAAATTATTTTTATAATAATAATGATTTTATTTATAGTAATATCAATACTCTTTATATAAAACGTTCCAGAAGTTTCTTCGAAATTCACGCAAGTAACTGGTTAATTCCAACAGTTATTATTGGATTCAGATACTATGTATGAAGTTCGAGAACCTGTAGAAAAATCAACTTCGTAGTTCAATGCCAGGGAGAAAAGTCTTACAACGGTCAATAGCATGCCATTTTCCTTGTTCTTGTATTCAGAAAATAAAAATGAATAGGTCAAATTTGCACCATTTTCCTTGTAATTGTATTTAGAAAATAAAAATGAATAGATTATTTTGCACGTGAAACGTATTTGCATAAAATATTTTAAAACTAGTAATTATATATATATATATATATGAAAAATAATAACATAAATGTATTGATTATAATAAAAATATATAAAAATTGTTAATTTTTTAACTGGTTATTAAAATTCCACCGATTATAAAAATATATATCAAAAGCTTAAAAATAAAAAAATATCAAAAATAAAATACGTGAATATATATGTACATATATTTTTAAGTTGTTATCGATTCTTAAATCAATTTTTATGTGTTAAAACTTATTCAATTTCATATTTCATAAATTATAATTAATTTAAGAAATATATAACAACTCAAAATATATATATATGTTCACGTGTTTCATTTCTTACATTTTTTTTATTTTTGGATTTATGATATTTTTTTTTCACAATAGACTTATAACACTCTCTTCAAAAAATAATAATCTTTTATATATTTTTACCATAATTAATATCATTATATATATATATGTGTTAAAAGTTATTCTAATATATACATTTATATTTAATAATAAAAATGATAAAAATAATATATTTAGTATTAAAATGTATAATTTAAAAAAATCAAAAAATAATATATATATAAGTAAAGGCTAAAATAACCATAAAGTTAATCTATTTAGGATTTAGAGTTTAGTGATCAATAAAAAAATATTATTTATTAATTAAATTTTTTTATTTAAAACATATCTTTTAATTAATAATTTTTTATTTTTAATTATAAATAATATTTATATAAATTATTAACACCAACACAAAGAGATAACAAATTTTCATTACTTTCATTTATTTAGATTATGTTAGAAATGCTTAATGATTGTATTCTATTCTGTAATCTAAATGAATATATATATGTCTTTATATAGAAATTACAAATAAATTATATATGTCTAAAATAATTAGATATAGATATACCCAAAGTAAATAGATATACATTAACATATATATATATATATATATATATATATATATATATATATATATATTAATATGTTACTAGATATACATTAACAACCCCCTTCAAACTCAAGATGGATGTGAGACCAACTTGAGGTTGTCAACTAAATTACGAGTACGTCCTTTAGTAAGTGCCTTAATGAAGATATATGTAAGTTGATCGTTGTAGGAAACAGGGAAAAGCTTGAGAGCACCGTGGACAAGATGAGAGCGAATAAAGTGACAATCAATCTCGATGTGTTTAGTCTGTTCATGGAAGACATCGTTATGAGTAATATAAATGACACTCTGATTATCACAATAAATGGGAGTAACAGAAGATGTTGATACACCCAAATCCTTAAGAAGCCATCGTAGCCAAAGAAGCTCAGATGTGGTATTAGCAAGAGCACGATATTCTGCTTCAGTACTGGAGTGAGACACGAAGGTTTGTTTCTTACTTCGTCAAAAAATAAAGAAGAACCAAGGAGAAAGCAATAACCTGTAGTGGACCTACGATCAGTGGGATCTCCTGCCTAATCAACATCAAAGAATGCACGAAGTACTAAAGGAGACTGAGCTGAGTAGAAAAGGCCATGGAAGATAGTATCTTTCAAGTATCGTAGAATATGCAGAACAACAGCATAGTGAGTTGATCGTGGAGCAGACACATACTGGCTCACCTGATGAACAACATGAGAAATGTCTGGACGAGTAACTATAAGATAAACCAGACTACCAACCAATCGTCTATAAAGAGAGAGATTAGACAATGATTGCCCCTCCGATGGTGTGAGATGCGCATTAAGTTCAACGGTCAACGAGAAGTCAACGGGCAACACGATTGACGAGAAGTCAACGGTCAGCATGATCAATAAGAAGTCAATGGTCAGCGGGGTCTCTGTGACGTCAACTGAATGTGATGATGACGTCAACACTAGGCAAGTCACTGATGATATCACGAGACCAGAGCACGACATGCGTGGCGCGTCAGATTCACACGTTGTTGTTGTTATCAGTGTGTGTGGAGGAGGATGATTGTGATACGCCCATGGTTGTGTAGATCTAGTCGCGGCGATCATAGTGGTATCTGTAGAAAGGTCGTCGGGTTAACATTCACGGTGGCAATTAGTTTCAACGGCGGCGCGTGAAAGGACGTGTAAATCTTTTGAGTGGCGCGTGAGGAAACGTACAGTGTCCGATAGTTGCGATACTTCCACGGTTGTGTAGATCTGGTCGATTCGATCACAGTGGTATCTGTAGAAAAATTATCGGAGCAAGATACACGATGATGACGGTGATTGTAGTGGTCTGTGTGGTACGAGACTCCTTAACAACGACAACTGTAATCCTGGAACCTAAGGACAATGGTTGAAAGACGTCAGAGGTTCAACGGTGAGTGATTACAACAGCTATTGTGACAACGAAAGCTATAAGGGTTGAGTAACACTAGAAAAGACAATACTACTAAAAAGATAAGAGCATTGACTCTGATATCATGTTAAAAATACTTAATAATTATATTATATTCTGTAATCTAAATGAATATACATGATGTCTTTATATAAAAATTACAAGTAAATTATATATATCTAAAATAATTAGATATAAATATACTTAAAATAAATAGATATACATTAAAAGATATATATATATATATCAAATTATATTTTATTTATTTAGATTACATATGGAGGGTGGATTCAATAAATAAATTTATTAAAATAATATTTTATATATTATAATTATAATTAATATAATTTTTTAATAAATATAATTATATAAATTTTATTATATTTATTGATAATATTATATAATAATTAAAATTTATTATAAATTTATAATAAAAATAAATTTTCTGCCAAAATAAAAGTAAACCGATTAGCTGATGACGTGAACTGCGTAACAAGGAGAAAGTACGTACATGTTTCTACTGCTACTGTAAAAGTGGTATTTACGTAAGAGCGGCCCAAATCATTGAGGGATTCTAAACGGGATTTCCTACACATGTATTAAAGTTTTAAATTTAAATATATTTTATTTAATAATTGATCAAAAAATATGTTTTATTTACTAATTTAATATATATATATATTAAAATATTAAATAAAAAATAAAAACAAAACGTGCTTCCTACTTTTATTCAAGTTTTAAATTTAAATATCATCTTAAAAATAAATATTTCTACTTTATATTAACTATGATTAAAAATCTTATATTATCTTTGATTAATCGTAAAAACTAATAAATTTTACATATTTCATAAAATTTATTTTATGTACAACAATATAGAGTTTTTTTCCCTTCACAATCTACCTACCTAAAACAAATTAAAAACTTTATTTCAATGATGAATTTTTAAAATTAAATTAAAAATTTTAACTCATTCATTTCAAAAATAATTAATTATTACAATCTAGCAAATTTTTCTAAAATTTAATGAAATAACATGAAGTATGTGTGTGCCTAATAAGATGTAAAGAATGACTTCTTTTGGATAATTTATTAAATTTAGCATATTCTCCACTACTTTCACCGAGTAATAAATATTAAATTTATTTGGATGAATTCATTTCATACATGACAATAAGTATACCCTTGATCGTAGATATATAATAATAAATATTAAAAAAATATAATTGAGATTATGGAAAAATAATTGAAAGTTTGTCGATTAAAAAAATAACTAAAGTTTTAAATAATAACTTAGATTAATATGTTAGGTATAAAATTAATTAAAGATGAAGAAAGTGCTTCACATTCGAAGTTCATGAATTTAGGTCTAAGAAAAAATAAAAAAAAATTATTATTTATCAAACTGTCATGCCCTGGGAAAAAAAATGAATACGTGAGATATAAAATGAGAAAAATTTTAAATTATATTTAAGAATTTTTTTTAATAATCATAAAAAGTTTAATTTTAAAAATCACTTGAAAATCAATTTTTTAAAACTAATTCGGACACCTTTTTGAGATTTTTTATTCACAAGATAAAAATAAAAATAAAAATATTTATAAAATTAATTAAAATTTATCATAATAATCTTACATATTTATAAAATTAATTAAAATTTATCATAATAATCTTACTCTTATTATGTTGAATCATAAATATTAATAGCCATTAAATTAAAGAATTATGAGTTAAGGTAATAGTACGTTAGATTAGCTCAGGTTTAAATGTAAATAAAATACAAATAAAATATAAATTTTATTTTTATTATTATATTTTAAAAATTAAAAAAAAAATCAAACATATTCTTTAGTCCAAGATTTTTCTTAAGTCGGTGATGTAAATCGAGAAAGATAAAAAAAATAAAGGAGAGGAAATAAAGAGATACATAGTTGAAGTTATATTAATGTATTCACCGATTCAAATCTCATGGTAAACATCATTTTTATTTATATAACTAAAAATAAAAATTGAGATAAATATTAAATAACACATCTAATAATTTAAATAATAAATTTAAAATATAATTAAATATATCTTAGATAATGAGGATGAAAATGGTGATAATTAATGATGATAAAAATAGTCTAGATAAACTTAATAATTATCTTTATTTTATACTCTTAATTCTCATCATTTGTCCCTCTTATAAGAAAAATTAACTCCTAACTAGCGAGTAATAGAATCATAAAGTAGCAGATGAAATATTATAAACCTTGATGAGCATCGTGAGAAGAGTTTGAAGCTTGAAGTGAAACATCCCATTTGAAATATATCTCAAATGAAGGAGGTATTAACATATATCTCAATTAGACAACAAAACATCCCATTTGAAATATATTTGTTTAAGCACATATTTAATTTTTTTTAATAAATTTGCATTATAAGTGGATTTGATTCAGTAAGTATATAAAATGTAAATTTAGGAAAATTAGAGGAATGGAAAGGTTCTTTTCTAATTGAGTTATTCAATGAAAAATTTAGGATGCTTGGATTAAGAAAATATTTCAATGTAATAATGGTGTTCACCCTAATTTTGTTAACTGGATTAAGTAGGGAAATGAGATTGTTGTATGTAATTTAAGATGATTAACTTCATCATAAGAACACTGACACACTCTTGTTATGCTTGTTAGAGTATTCAATCTTTTACATGATTATTTCATATCATCCAAAATTTTCATAAATTCTTAATTGTTTAAATTAATAATAGGCACATAGTGAAAAAATATATATATAAAAATTAATCTAAATAATATATAAGTTAAAGAGATTTTATTTAAAGGAATATATGAAAATTTATTAAAATATCTAAAAAATACTAAATAAACAAAATTTAAATGGGAAGGACATAGATAAAACTAATATTTGGAGCTTAAATTCTTTATAATGATAAAATCTTAGTTACATGTTATATGCATGTATTAATATCAATTGTTAATATCGTTTATATTTTTTATACATTTTTTTATAAAAATAAATAATTAAAATAATTTTATTTTATCACATGTCTATATCCTATATGGTATGCAAGATTATTTCCTTTAAAATAAGTGAGAATCAATTCAAGGTAGATAAAAAAAATTTATAAATTATTGAAGTGAAACTATAATCATATTGTATAAACTAAATTGATTTGATGGGTGAATTAGGATGTGTATGAGTTTTGAAATTATTTTTTTTTCTGGCTGTTATTTTCTTTTATTGGGCGTGTTTTTTAGGGCATAGTTTTAATTTTTTTTGTGTGAATTTTCTTCCATTTTTTGAAAAAAATAATAAAAAATTAGATCAAAATTTCGTTTAAGACAAACAAAATTGTTAGGCTCTTATACTAAATTAATAGGAGACATAAAGTAAAATGAATTATCTATAATATATGCTATACTTTCATCCAACTTTAAGCTAATAATATACAACATAAAGAAATTGGTGGCATTAATTAATAAGAGCCCTCTCATTTTGCTGGTAAAAAAGAAAAAAAGAAAAAAAAAACTTTCTGGGAAAAAGAAAACTGTAAATAATTATTCAAAATAGCATTATTCTAATTCGCAGCCTTTTGGGTCAAAGTATGACATCCCTCACCCGTCTCGTACGTGTTTTTTTTTGTTTTTCCTAAAGTAAGGCTGTGTGTTTTATAATTTTTTTAATTATTAAATTGACAATAAATTTTTATTATTATCATAATAACCGTGTATAAAATGTAGGTGCTGTTGTTGCTAGAAAATTTTAATATTTTTTAAAAGTCATATTGCTAAACAAATTCAATTTGTTCTTTAATAGTAACAATCATTATAAACTATTATTATAACTTTATAATTATTTATTATTGACAAAACTCTTATTAGTAAATTATAATTTTAATATTAATAATTTAAATTGTGATCAATAAAATTATATTTGATATTCTTTAAATTTGTAATTTAAAAAATGTGAATAAGATTTTTAATGAAAAAATTTTATTTACGATAAATTGTATATTATAGATTAAAAAAATAAATTAAATTATTTAAATAAATAATTATTTAAAATTTATGGTATAAAAAAATGTTTTTCTTCAATTCAATGCTCTAAGTAATGGCGCGTAAAAGGGACCGCGTTCAGCTGTTTCTTATTTTCATAGCAAACAATGGATCTGTTTGGATGACTCATTTATACTTTGAGATACTATTTTCTTTTTAGAATAACGCGAAAACACGATTCGTTATTATGACTACTGACTAGGATTGGAAATAAAAATTGATAAATTGTACGGGATTAAAAAAATAAATTATTCAAAATAATTTAATTTATTTTAATTAGATTTATAAAAAAAATTAAATTATTTAAATTGTGTTAGAATGTTTGTATCGTTATATTTATAATTTATTTTTTATAAATATATATGTATCGGTTAAATATATGTTTTAAAGTTTAATATTTAATAATGTTATTTTTTATTTTTTAACTTAGAATAGATAAATAAATAAAAAAATTACTTTTGTTGATGTGATTACGTATAAAAATAAAATAAAAAAGATTAATAATATAACAAAATTTAACAAGTTATTACTTAATTAGTGATAATATAAAATAGTTTCAATTTATATTTTATTTTTTATATTTTATAATTAGATTAAACTGATTTGAACGATATGATCCAATTCAATTTGATATATATTAACAATTTGTTTCAATTTATTTTAATTTGTCACAATTTTGATCTACTTAAATCGTAAATCGAAACGTGTTCACTTCTAATTATAACATTTTTTATTTTAACAACAAATCTTTATACAAAAAATTGTGCATAAAGGGTAATCATATCACTACAATTAATTTTGTTATTAATATAATAAAAATAATAAAAATATTTATTTTATTTTTAAAATTAATCATATTGTAGTGTTATTATTAGTGAATAAAATTATTATTAATAAAAAATAATTATAACAATAATAATTTTTATTATGATAATATTATTACCCTATATAAAAAGTCATTTTTATCGTTTAATTAATTATCATTTATCGTATTAATTTTTGTATAACTGTAATTTGATGAACAAAAAATATATTTTAATTAATAATACTTATATCAACTACTAATAACACACTAATACTAAAGTCTTTAATTGTAAAAATATAATATATAACATATATATTTTTACAAGTATAAAATGATTATTAGTCAGTGTATAATGTATTACCACTAATACAAAAAGTATAAAGCCAACTTATTATTATGCCATGAGTCTCAATCAGTCACGTATTTGGAAAACAAATGTTACTAACGATCATGGTACAGATTCTTTTAACCAATTGGATAACTATGTTGTTAACAAATTTTCAAGTTTTCTAAAAACATTTGAGACAAGACTAGCTGTTAGAAGGAATCAATGCATAAATACATGGGATGAATGATTTCCTATACAGCAATATACAGAAGCAATTTGAATTAGAGTTGTTCTCTATTGCTTGGACAATTTTTCTATCATACATCCTTCTAATACTCCTTCCAAAAATGATTAGTAAATTGGCCAAACTTGCATGTAATGGTCTAATAACCTTTTGCAATCGAACAAGCCCCTTAGGAATAATCATCCGATAGATCAAAAATTCTGTAGTGCCAATTGAATTCTCATCCACTAACTTCAGTATACATTTTGTTTGTTTCTTTCAATCTTGAGTTCGAGAAAAAAACGATTTAGTCTACCTGTTACATAATTTGTAGAGAATGTCTTTGTGTTCACAAGCAACACGTGTGTTTCATGGATTAAGCCAAAAAACTCCCTTCGCAACTAAAACACAAGAATTGTCGGTAAAATGTGTTGGAGTTTGCAATAAAGTTCCTTAATTTAAGTAAGAGTAATGGTCGAATTCCGTTATCAAATTTGTGTGTTATTTTGTCTATTTTATTTTCTCATAAATCTTGTTTATCGAAAATTTGCGTAATTTCCCAACAACTACTATTAGAGCTTTTGGTGGTAATTTCTGTCAATTTCCTACAAGATTACTATTCACGTGAATAGTGAATTATGTGAATAGTGAAATTTTGCCGATGATATTTATTCGTTGACGAAGGTGTTATAATACACGGTGGTTTGCATAAATAGTCAGAAACAATCCAGAGGAAGTCAGATTTGAGTAAGAGTAATGGCCGTAGATGAAGGAAAGGTGAAACTCAAGAAATTTGATGGCACAGATTTCGAGTTTTGGAAAATACAGATAGATGATTATCTGTATCAAAGAAATCTATATCAACCTCTCTTAGGGAATAAACCAGAGGCTATGAAGGAAGAAGATTGGAATCTTCTAGATAGACAAGCCCTCAAAGTTATTCGATTGACGCTATCCCGTAATGTTGCTTTCAACATAGTAAAGGAAAAGACCACGGTGGGTCTTATGGTAGCTCTCTCCAATATGTATGAGAAGTCATCAACCTCAAACAAAATGCATTTGATGAGGCATTTGTTCAACTTGCGGATGACAGAAGGCGCATCGGTAATTCAACATCTCAATGAACTCAACACAGTCACAACCCAGTTGAGTTCATTTGAAATTAAATTCGATGAAGAAGTAAGAGCATTGATACTTTTATCTTCTTTACCAAAAATTTGGAATGCTACTGTCACGGCTATGAGTAGCTCGTCAGGAAGCAATAAGTTGATATTTGACGATGTTCATGATTTGGTTCTCAGTGAAGAGATCCGACGTAGGGAGTAGGATGAATCATCAACCTCTTCAGTTTTGCATAGAAATTCAAGAGGAAGAGATTCAACCAGAGGGAATGGACGTGTCAGAACAGACTACCAAGGTAGATCAAAGGACATGAGGTCCAAATCCAGGAATCCTAATAATTCCCATAGCTTGAAGACTATCGAGTGTTGGAATTGTGGGAGAACCGGGCACTACAAAAATGAGTGCAAAAGTGCATCGAAGGACAAAAAAGTAAAGGTAGAGACAAATGTTACTTCTACCTCAGGAGGATATGATGCATTGATATGCTCTTTGGAAAGCAACGAAGAATCTTGGGTGTTAGACTCTGGAGCATCGTTCCATGTTACTTCACAGAAAGAATTCTTCGAGAAATATGTCTCCGGAAACCTTGGAAAGATATATCTTGGTGATGATCAACCATGTGCTATTATTGGTAAAGGTGTAGTAAAGATTAAGTTGAACGGGTCTGTTTGGGAACTAAAGGATGTCAGGCATATTCCCGACCTAAGAAAGAACTTAATCTTAGTAGGGCAATTGGCTAGTGAAGGCTACACTACGATATTTCATGGTGATGATTGGAAGATTTCAAAAGGTGCAATGACGGTTGCTCGAGGCAAGAAGAATGACGTTCTTTACATGACAGCAGGAGCACGTTGTTTGATCGTAGTTGCAGTAAGCAATGAAACACCAAATCTGTGGCACCAGAGACTAGGCCATATGAGTGAGAAAGGGATGAAGATTATGCACTCAAAGGGAAAACTTCCAGGTCTAGAGTCAGTAGAGATAGACATGTGTGAAGATTGCATACTTGGAAAGCAAAAGAGAATCAGCTTTCAGACAAGTGGCAGAACCCCAAAAAAGGAAAGGCTAGAGCTTATCCACTCTGATGTTTGGGGACCAACAACCGTCTCATCCATTGGTGGGAAATACTACTTCGTGACTTTCATCGATGATCACTCTCGAAAGGTATTAGTTTACTTTCTAAAGCATAAGTCTGAAGTATTTAAGGCTTTCAGAAGATGGAAAACTATGGTGGAAAATGAGACAGGTTTGAAGATCAAAAAGCTCAGAACCGATAATGGTGGTGAATATAAAGACACTAGATTCAAAAATTTCCGTTATGAGCACAGGATCAGAATGGAAAGAACTGTGCTAGGCACGCCTCAACACAGTGGTGTAGCTTAGCGTATGAATCGAACGTTGACAGAAAGAGCCAAAATCATTCGTATACAATCAATTCTACCGAAGTAGTTTTGGGCAGAAGCAGTCAACACGACAACTTATTTGATCAATCGAGGTCCATCTGTTCCATTGGAGCACAGAATACCAGAAGAGGTATGGAATAGAAAAGAGGTAAAACTATCACATCTAAAAGTTTTCGGTTGTGTAGCATTTGTGCATATTAATGATCAAGGAAGGAATAAGCTTGATCCCAAATCTAAGAAATGTATTTTCATCGGCTATGGTGAGGATGAGTTTGGCTACCGCATTTGGGATGACTAAAACAAGAAAGTTATCCGTAGTAGAGATGTGATTTTTAATGAAAGAGTGATGTATAAGGACATGCATAAAACAGACACCAATGACTCAAAGAAAAATGAGTCAATATTTGTAGATGTAGATGATGTCCCAGATAGTTCCGTAAAAGAACCAATTGTAGCAAGTCCTTAACCAAAAGAACTCGTTGGACAGAGCAATGCCCAACAGTCCGACACACCACAACCTCTTACTATAGGTCCTGTATTGAGAAGGTCATCTCGACCTCATGTGCCTAACAGGAGATACATGAACTATATGTTGCTGACTAATGGAGGAGATCCTGAATGCTATGATGAAGTTTGTCAGACTCGAGATGCTAGCAAGTGGGAGTTTGCCATGAAATTGAAGTTGTGCTAAACTTCAATTGGTCTACTAGAGTAACAAGACTAGAAAAGCTGTTGCATTGATCGAGGTATGAAGACAGATTGAAATCAGTTTTCAAGTAAGAGATTGTTGGAGATTGCTATAAAGCAAAACAAGGAGCTTAATTCAAGGAGCAATTCAAGGAACCATTAATTTAATTAGTAATTCAATGAGTGAATTTCCCTATAAATAGATGTGTAATTGTAATGAATTAATCATCCAAGTGTTCATTCCAATTGAGAGAAAAACTTAGAGAGAAAATTGAGAGTAATTTTCTTGAGTGTAATTGGGTTATAGGTTGTGAGTTGTCAATGTTGTAAACACCTTTTATAATTTCTTCCTTTTCAGTAAAAAGATCTGCAGTAAGTCCATAAACGTAAGCAAATAAACGTAAGCAAGATTGACCGAACTTCGTTATCAAATTTATATATTATTTTATCTATTTTACTTTATCATAAATCTAACTTATCAAGAATTTGTGTAATTTTTCAACAAAATGTTACTTCAAAAACTTAAATTCATCAATATTCACAATCTTGTCGGATAACTCTATTAGCGCATTTTCAATAGCTCCCACAAATTCATAATAGTATTCCACAAGATTCAACCACTCTCGAACTTTATCATCATGAATAATTCTAGCAGATAGAGCATGATATATCTATGTGATTCTCAATTCCTAGGTACTCGATAATTTCAACAAGCTTAAGAGCATGGCTTTCCTTGTTATAATCAGAGTCCTCGAACGGTTCTACCTTCATGTGTGGTTGTTACCGAATAAATGACAAAAACAGTGAGGTTTCACGACACTCAATATGACATGGATTCATCACGGTGAAATTACTAAATTCCTGATATTCGAATTTAGCTAGGGGACCTGGGAATGATGGGTTCTGAGTGTTAGGAGGTGGAACTGGCCATAGAAAGGTGGAATTAACAATGGATGTCTCTGTAAATTGTTCTGTCAAAGTTTTCACAAAGTTAGTATGCATGGGTTGGTTTATATAATACTCAGCTCACTACAAGATAAAACACTTATATAAAACTTGATAGTATAGAAATTACAACACACTCATGCAAACGAAAATACAAATTAAAGTAAACATATACATAGCTAGTAAGAGTTAAAATGCTTATGCATGAATAAAGATCGCTAGTATCCAACTCTTTATAATCAAACACTTTTACTCCAAGAAAACCCAATTCTTTTTAAAACGAATAGCAGTCATAGTTCACCGGGTTAAGTCATTTAAATTGTTATTTTTATAATTTAAAAATATCATTTTTTTATATAGGTCTTATTTTTAAGAAAATTATATATATAAAATAAAATCAATTTTTTTAATTTTTTTTAATTTAACTTTCTAGGTGACTTATATATTACTTTATTAATAGGATTTAAAGTTATCGCTATTATTATCAACATTCAATAATAATCACATTATCTTACTTATTTATTTTTTAATTGTAATATCTGTTTATTATAGTATAAATAATAATATTTTAATTATATTTTTTAAATAATAATATTTTATAATTATATTGAAATTTAACTACCTTATATGGCTATTTTTATAATAACAACATGCCAAAATAAATCTATTTTCTATTCTAAAAAATAAATTGGTCGCTCAAAGCTTAACATATTTTATCTATTATTTTTCACTCTTTTTATTTTCACATATCCTACCTTAATTTTATTCTATTGTATTAAACAGAAAAGTAGTCTCTTATGTTGCATTTATATTAATAATCTGTCACATGCAATTGTTTTTTGTAAAACTCAAAAATCTAAGTTTAGATCGTATGTAATAAATCTCTCAAAAGATTGAAAAAAAAATCCATATCTTTTATATTTTTTTTAATTTTTTCTAATATTTAATATTATTTGTACTTAACATTGCCATATACTCTTGCAATCCCTTATATACTACTCTACGCATGTTTTTTGTTATAATTATTATTACATTTATTTTTTTAATAAATTAAAAATAAGTTTGAAAAATGCAATGCAACGTGGAAGCAAAAGAGTGTAGTATCTTTAACTTAGAATGACAAATAGACACATTTTGTGCTCACATCATTCATTCCAAGTCACCTAATAGAATAAATAATTTATCACAAATAAGAAAAAATATCTTATTAGTTTGTAATTATATAAAAATAAATATTTTATATTTTATATTTTATATTTTCATGTTAAAATCTTCTGATCCCAAAATTATATATATAAAAAATTTTAATCTCATAATTTTTAAATATAAATAATTTTAATTTATCAAAATAATGATCAAATTTACGTTACAAAATTACATGTGTTTGAGTCTCTATGTGTGCATATAAGAAGGTGTTATTAACTTTATAATATCTTATTAAGATAAATAATTATTTATTATCTTAAATTATTGATATTATAATATAATATTTTATTTATTTATTAAATTTTATATGATCATTTAAAATATGACTTAAATTTACAATAAAATTTAAGAAATCACTTAAACTTGCAATCTCACACGCAACTCCGGAGCTACTTACCCATGTGTAAAAATACTGTGTGACTTTCCTATTTTAGGTCCTGTCCTCCTTTCCGTGTTCAAACAAAATCCATGGCTATAAAAAAATTATATTTTTATCCATAATATATAAATGTGTCCAATATGGCATCAATTTTAATTATTTGCTCCATGAAGAATCATGAAAAGTATTCAGTCTCCTTCAAAAATAAGAAAAGTCGTAAATGAGGGGAAAAAAGGATGGAAAATAAATAAATAAAACTAAAGAGGAAAACACACCCAAAGTTCTTCAGTAGTACCTTGGAAAAATTAAAAAAGAAAAAGAAAAGAAGCGCTCTCTTAATAAACTGACGCCCTGAATTATCTCAACCTCTTTCGCTTTCTCTTCCCCCTCCGAACTTCACGTACCTTTTTAGAAAAAAGTTTGCAAAAACCTACACTTTGAAAACTCTCTCTCTCTCTCTCTCTCTGGTAACATATAGACCACACCCAATGAAGCATACCAAACTGTTGCAACTCATTAGCAACGCTGTCGAGCCCCATTCCTTTAGATGACGAAACTACCCTTCTCCGCCGTCATCGTTACACTCACCGCCGCTTTGATCTTCTTCATTTCGACACCAGTCATTCATGCACTCGGCTCTGGGGCCACTCTCGCTGTCAGCTACTCCTCCGGCACCGTCTGCGGTGTCGTCGCCAACCAATCAACGCAGCGCATCGTCTGCTACCAACGTGGCCAAACAATCTCTGTCGATCCTGACGTATCTTTCTCATCAATATCCGGTGGCCGGACATCCCTCTGCGGCCTAAGGTCCGGTGGGTATACTTTGCTCTGCTGGGACACTCACTTGTCTGAAAACTCCAGTTTTGTGAGCAAAAGGATATACTTCAATGAAACTATCCTATTAGAAAATCTTTCAGTGGGAGACTATCATATTTGTGCTACAGTGGTGGGTACAGGGGATCTGAAATGCTGGAGAGGCAGTGAAACTTTTGAATTGCCATCTAGGTCTGATCGATTCGCGTCAATCTCATCTGGGTCTGGCTTTTCTTGCGGTCTTTTTAAATATAATAACAGGGTTCGATGTTGGGGAAGCGGTTCTTTACCGAAACAAATTGAGAATGATTTTGGGAATATGTCCATGAAGAGTATTGTAGCTGGTAGTTCTCATATTTGTGGGTTAAATATTACTGGGTTTATTGTCTGTAAAGGTAAAAATGATTCTGGGCAGTTAAATGCTCCTATTGGCTCTGCTTTTGAGTATTCTAGTTTGGCTCTTGGTGCTAATCATAGCTGTGCTCTTAGAATAAACGGTTCTGTTCGTTGTTGGGGTGGTGGAGGTCAATTTTCGATCAATGCAACTGAATCGTTTGAATTAATTTCTTCAGGTTTGAATTTCACTTGTGGGTTAACTACAAGAAACTTTTCCATTATTTGTTGGGGACCAGGATGGCCTAATCCTAATCCTACAGGTTCTGATTCAGGAGTTGTACTTAATTTACCAAAAATTCTTCCAGGTCCTTGTGTTGAAACTTCTTGTGGAGATTGTGATGTCTATCCTCTGTCTCAAGAACTCTGTAATGGCAGAGAAAATATTTGCTCGTGTCGGTCTCAAATTTTAGAGCCAATTTCGCCAACACAGCCATCACCAACCTCACCAACTTTATCACCACCATCAAAATCTCCATCCAAGCCTTTGAGAAAAGGTTTATTGGCATTTGCTATTGTGGGGTCAGTGGGTGGTTTTGCTGGTATTTGCACAGTCATTTACTGTTTGTGGACTGGTGTTTGCTTTGGGCATAAGAAAATTCACAATTCAGTACAACCAACAATTAGAAGAAATGGTAGTTCCAATGCAGGAGTAGTAACAACTTCAAATAACAGCCCTATTTCGAGATCGTCAACCATTCGGAGACAAGGCTCGAGAATGATGAGGCGGCAGAGGAGTGGAACATCTTCAAAACCTGCAGACAGATCGGAGGAGTACTCTCTAGCTGAGCTAGCTGCAGCCACCAACAATTTCTCATTTGCAAACAAAATTGGCTTTGGGAGCTTTGGCATTGTATATAGAGGCAAATTGTCTGATGGTCGTGAGGTTGCAATTAAAAGATGTGAAATTGACTCCAAGGCAAAGAAATTCCAAGAGAGAGAGAATGCCTTTGAGTCAGAATTGTCATTTTTGTCACGTCTTCATCACAAACACTTGGTAAGGCTTGTTGGGTATTGTGAAGAGGAGGATGAGAGACTTTTAGTATATGAGTACATGAAAAATGGTGCACTATATGATCATTTACATGACAAGAACAATGTGGAAAAACAAAGTAGTCTTATAAATTCTTGGAAGATGAGAATCAAAATTGCACTTGATGCTGCTAGAGGAATTGAATATCTACACAACTATGCAGTCCCACCTATAATTCATAGGGACATAAAGTCTTCTAACATTCTTATTGATGCTACTTGGACAGCAAGAGTATCTGATTTTGGATTATCGTTATTAGGTTCTGAAACAGGACGTGACTTCAGACCAATGAAAGCGGCTGGAACAGTTGGGTATATTGATCCAGAGTACTATGGTTTGAATGTGTTAACAGATAAAAGCGATGTATATGGACTTGGTGTGGTATTGTTAGAGCTTTTAACAGGGAAAAGAGCAATCTTTAAGAAGAATGAGGAAGGAGGGTCTGGGTCAGCAGTAAGTGTTGTGGATTTTGCTGTGCCAGCAATTATGGCTGGAGAATTGACAAAGATTTTGGATCAAAGGGTTGGTACTCCACAGCTTAATGAAGCAGAAGCAGTTGAATTGGTTGCTTATACTGCTATGCATTGTGTGAATTTGGAAGGTAAAGATAGGCCAAGTATGTCTGACATTGTAGTCAATTTGGAGAGAGCTTTAACTCTATGCGATGATAGTCATGGTAGCATATCTAGTGGCGCGTTCTCCATTGTTTCAGATTAAAATTCCAGTTCTCCCTAATTTTTTTTTTCTTTTAATTTCCTCAAATATAGAAAAAGGAATATATATATATATATATATATTTTCTTGTTAAATCTTTTGGTAATTTTTTTGCGATGTAAAGTTCAGGTGATTCATCTAACCTCAAGCTGTATTGTAGGAATTTTTTAGCACTGACACATAGAATGATTACATGATTGTTTTTGAAGCAAAGACTACTTTATCTTCTTATTTTTTTATGTTTTTTCTTTATGATGTTATTATGAATTGGATTAAGAATTTTTGTTTTTGACTTGGTCTCTGCTGGAGTAGATATCATTGTTGACTAGCTCGTTTTAAAATAACTTTTTCTCCCGAGTAAGCTATGTAAAAGAAACGAGTGAGGAAAGTTATGTTTTGGTCCATCCATGTGTTCTGAACTTTGAAGTAAATTGTGAACCAAGGCGCTGATGTTTTCCCGCTTTGTACTTTTCGAGTTTTTATGCTTTTGGCCCACACGGGTTCTAGAATTTGGACCAGTAGCAATTCTCTGTGCCTTATTTATATATGGATTAAAAGAATAGAATTTATATTTTTAATTTATTATTAATTATGATATCATTTATAATAATACTATTTATACTTCAGCGCATAAATAATAAAACAAACGAGTAAATTATTGGTCTTCGGAAAATTCTATTGTGCATTCTAAATCCCCTCTAAAGATACATCCACCATCTATTTTACTTAAAAATAAATAAATAAATTTATGGATGAGATAAATTTAGAAAATTCTGATGGTTAAAAAATGTTAAATGTATCTTACAGAGATAAAAGAACCTTATTGATTGTTCTTGTATTCAGCTGATAGAGTAGTTTCTGTTCTCTCTTCTTTATTTTTCACTATTCTCCTCCTATATGAATTGATCTGGTCCATACATCCAGAGCCAGCCATTATTTTGAAAGAAAAAAAAGTTCAAAGTCCAAATTTCTGACAATGAGTTTGGTTTTACATGTTGAGCAGTTTGACTTTGAATATTCTAGAAATTCAGAGCATTCTTCTGATGACGCCAGAATGGTTGTTAATGACACGTGTACGGTGACAGCTCAGAGCATTTCTTCCTTCTTTCCTTACCATTGTCTTGTTTTTGTTTGAAAAATTGACGTTATTCCAACAATTTGTCCTAAATGATAACTCTCAGACCCAATTATAAACCGATTAGGAAACAAAAACGGTGCTTCTTTAATGCATATAATAAAAGCATGCAAAACATTTAAATTTAATATTATTTGAAGTAGAGAAAAACATTTAATTTGAATATGAATATGAAATCAGTTAAATCTTGTAGAAGCTGGAAATGGGAATGGGGTTTTTAATATTATTATTATTGAAGAAAGTTTGGACGGTGACCTTACACCTTACCTACCTCCCTTCTTTCTGCTTCATATTTATTAAAGATGTTTGGCAATTTTAGTATTCGAGTATACTGGATTCTCTAGATGGGTCTTCTTTTTATAACCTTTCTCAGTTTATTAAACACAATGACTTTCATAAAGCCGATTTTTCATCGAGTTCTTAATAAAAACTCGTCCAAACGAGAAATTTTTTTTTTTTTCTATTTTGGAGCTGAGTGGCACTCGCTCAAAGAACATACAAGATCTTTATATAAAGGAGCTAGCCAATTTGGTATTTTCAAAGGAGAATTGGCAAGAGCAAATTGCCTCCCCTTTCTACAATTATCCTTAAATGGATTTAATTTTGTTATTGCATCTACCACTAATAATCATTAATCAGCATACACGTGGAATGAGTGAAATAAAAAGTGGGCAAGATAAACTTAAACTTGTAATTAATTTGATTTGTAGCGCGCGCGCGCGCACATATATATATATATATAAAACACTAAAATAGACGAGTTAGAATGAAAATGGTCTTGAGTCTAATTTTTCATGAGAAAACCCAACAAGAAAATAACTGTAGGTTTGCCCAAATTCCAGGTAAACGCCTAAGCATTCGAACAAAATATTAGTTCAAAATTAACATTCCTTTGGTTAAAGTATATAATAAAACCTATAACTCACTCTCCGCCCTCTGTAACTGTATGTGTTTTTTTTTTTTTTTTAATGAACAACCTTCCCCTATATCTATTAGCAAAAAGTAGTTTCCCTCTGTAATAACCGAACAACTAGTTGTTAGTCCACTCAGGGAGGTAACTTACCGCACGAATATACAACTCTTGCTAGGATTAATGTACCAGTAGATTTATATATCTTCATCTCTGGCAGTAAGCTTGGGATCCCAAGCACAGCTCCCATGCTTCCCCTCAGCCTGGAATCTCAAGAATTATCCCAAACCAATCACATTTTTGATCCTTTAGATATGAGAATCTCTCCATATGGCATTTCTTGTTCGACTTTTAGAAAATTACGAGTTGCAAGAACTGCACAAAACTTGGCCATTTATTTTAGTTAAAAATGCTGCAAGTGAATAAACTTATATATAAATCACAAACAAGGTTTTGCAATAATGGGAAGGGAAGAATAAGCATATGGATGGATACCGCAAGCATGATAGAAGAGTTGGGCCGCCCCCTTTCTATTCATTTCGGCTGCTAGGTTGTTTAGCGATTCTACTTCAGGGGCTCCCGGTGTATCAAAATGTGCCTTCATTTGCCTGCAACATGCAATGAAGATGATTGAAGCTTTTTATGCCACCTTATGATAAAATATATAAATAGATAACCAAGATGATAGATACATTCGAATAGAATTAGCTATACTGTCAACTGAATCATTGAATATCGGTTGTTGGATTTGTGTAGGTCCAGTTTCAATCAATAGTTCTGCATCTGGAAGGACAAAAGAGAAAAGAAATAATAAAATCAGACGAGCTAAACAAACGAACCCTTTTATACAGCTTATGGAACAACAGCAAAGGAATGGAGGTGTACCATAATCAGGTGTCAAGCCAGACTGCCTCGCCACCTTGAAATTTGGACCAGGGCAACTCCATGCAATCTCCTCCTCAATTGGATCAAGGCTACTTCTGCTAATGCGTGCAGATAAAAATAGGTGAGGTCTTTTCTTGGATCTGAATGTCACTTCAGTTGGCTCTTCTATCTGAACTTGGTCATCCCATGTCCCTTCGAAGGGCTTACATAAAAAGAACAGACGTCAGCTGATTGTTTCTGAAAACACGATAAAATAAAAATAAAGATTCTCACAGCAGCTTACAAATCCTATTGGTTCTTGGTGATTGGATGGTATTGATGATACAGGTTCTGAGGGTCGGGGTGGGGAGAAACTCCCTGCAAACAAAAGAATAGTCCATTATCTTTTCTAAACTAAACTAATGAGGAATTTCTCAAAACAGCAATGGGTAGTAGAGTAGTACTCACCAGAAGGCGAGCCATGGGAAGGTTCGGTACTTTTCTTCCACAGCTCCATGAGAGGGCGTGGATAACAGATTTCTCCCCCAGTTATAAATAAATTATTAAGCATTACAGTAGGTGGCAGCTCCATAAGGTTAGCTATCTTCATGCTGAATAATACATTGGCCCGCTGCATATGATGGCAGATAATATATTTTATTTTGCATTGGATGAATATTAAGGCTGAACATTTTCTCTAATACTAAAGTTCAAACTATTATTTCTAAAGCTCAGATGTCTAAATACATAAATCCATAAATAGATCAGTAGATGCATGCACTCCGCAATAGTAACGGGTCCATATTGAATTAGTAACCAACCGTTAAGCACATGGATTATGATTGGGATAGTGGAGTGGTTTGGTTTCATAGACTATGCAAGTCTCTTCATTTCCAAAATAACCAGTAGTACACGGATATGCTTGCTTATGTGTACAAGTTCAGTGTCCAAACATTATCTTCACCTGCACCATGCAAAATAGAATTAAACTGGGAGATGTCTACTAGTTCAGGAAAAGACCTTCATATTTCTTCTTCTTCTTGAAACAATGTCTGAAGAATCTTGAAGCCATGACTGATATACATGACCAGGGACAATAGTTTGTTCACAGTCCATGATAGAGGCAGCTGTTCTTCTAGTTTTCCTTCTGATGGGACCCTGCCTCTGCTCAACCTGCTACATCCATACTTTATAAGTTGAACCGGGCTTATTCTCTGTTCCCCAAGTCACGATCACTTCACTAACATAAATATACAGTACCTGTGCAAAATCCTGGTATTTATCAGAAGGCTGGACAGCAGTGTGCTCCAAGTTTTGATCCCGGATTTTGTTGGCAACACCAGGGCCTGTGATTAGAGGAAAAGGTTTTTTTCTTTCTTAAAAGGAAAAAAGAATCAGAAACTAGTGAAAAAATCTAGAATTATGTAAAAGGGATGCCATTTGTTTAGGAACATGTTAGAACAAAAATTTCATGCTAGTCTTCTGATGCAAGATACTATCACAGCATATGCAGAGGAAAGGGTGAAATGAGGTAAGGCAGCTTAAGTTGTCTAAAAATTAAGTGATTTGCAGGTTGGATAAACAAGGGGAAAATCTTAATTTACTTGAAGCTCACCTAAGTAGGTCCCTTGAAATATTTAGATGGTGACAGTCACAAGAATAATCCAAATTCCACAACCACTACCTTTTGTAATAGTTATTTAGGTATGCAGAGTAACTACCAGTGTGGCTTCTTAATGACAAAAAGGTAAAAATTTCTCGCATCTTCAATTTACAAAATTTCATCTCCATGCAAGCAATATTGTCTTCCCAGAGGAAGGTTGAATTATTATAATTTTAGATTACAGAATTTCTTTTGTCTCGCCCCCCTCAATACGAAAATCTTTTACTAGCAGAAGCCTAGTTCTTGAATGGGTTAAATTTATAGCTATACAGAATGGAATTGCGGAACAGAAATAAAGGATATGAAAGGCATTCTCTCTCTGCTGACCTCTTTGAGGCTCATCAGAATGAGGCGGAGACTGAATTACTCTTTCAGGCATTTCTATATTAGTCAAGTCCATGAGCTGCTCATCCTCATTGTCGTCAATATCAAATCTGCCACATAAATTGTTGACAATACAATGATTAAATAACATGGTTATCAAAGTAACAGGTAGAAGAGTAATGCAAAGCATGGTATTATATGCTGAAAATTTACTGAATTTTTGAACTAGATTGCATATTGCACCAATAACAGAACTCAGATTTCAAAAACAAGCGCTCGTGTGGAGAACACAGGTAAACTTGAATTGAAGTTACCTTTCTAAGTGATTGCACAAATTGGCGCTGGCATGAAATGAATCAGTGTGTTCGATGGTAATATCGTTAGCTTCCACTAGAGGGAAGAATTACGTGGATTAGCAGCCGGCTACACATGGTTTTCCTGTAAACCTTAAGAAACTGAAATAGGCAACTCAAGGGCTTAAATGGAAACCTTGATTGAATTGTTCAGATGGGTTTTCTTCCCCAGCATCAATTTCCACACTATCTAGCCCCTGCAAAATACAAGAGTAAGAGTATAACCTTCATAAGGAGCTGAGTAGGATTTCATGCCATCTGCTACTTAAGTTTGTTTCAGTCATTGCGGAAGGAAAATTTTCATGATCATTATCAGTTGCAATGTCCATTTGTCACTAGCCATTCCCAAAATCATAACGATCCTTTATTTCTTCCGATTAGAATAATACTGATTTTCTGATAGTCCATGATCTTATAAGAATCTCAGAGACACTTCCAGCATTTTGGTTCGATGAGTCACTTACCATCGAGAAATAGGCGGTTTGTTGGAAAAACATGGCACGATGGGGATGCTCATCGTCCTCAATATCTACTTCTCCGTTTTGATCAGGCAGAGTCACGGCTTCTTTCCTGCAAATATGAAAATAAACCCAAAACAATTTCTCAATAGAAGTATCTTTCCATACATTGCACTTAGGGAGTGCCTACTTTATTTTTTGAACAGACGAGTGTTCCTACTTTACAGCCAATGAGTAGAACATAAACCATTGAAGGACAATAAACTAAGAATCAGTAACTGACTTGGCTTGGCATTTGCCTTTGGGGAGTAATGTGGGATCTCGAGCAGCTTTCACTTTCCAAGCTTCATTAATTTCAGCCTGAGAAAACAAAATCGATGCTAATAAGTAAAAATAAAAGTTTGTCACAATGGTAATTATTAAAATATAAACGACAGTAGAAGATGAAGGAAATACCAGAAGCCGATTCACATCATCTGTGCGAAAAAGCATAATGTAAATGTAGCTTGTTAAAAACTAGCTTACGAATTTGCAAAATGAAATAAAAATTTGTTATACGGGAAATTGTATTTACCACGGAGGAGTTTAACTTTTCGTTCATAGACGATTACAACTCCTCCTACAACAAAATTGAATCAGTGCTGTATGTTGTTGATAAAAAGAAACAGATATTATCGGATTAAAGTTAAAAAAAATACCCATGAGAATTCCAGATAGTCTAAGAGCCATAGGAACTGCTGGGTTCAATATCTCCTCGCTGTTACAATCAAATAAGTGTAAAATGCTGAATATAGCATAAACACGTATATATATATATATATATATATATCCTTCAAAACCATCTTAAACGTACCAAATCTTGATGATATTAAGCTTGTTTAGCTTCCTCCGGTTGATTTTCGCGTGCGTGGTCGCGGCCATCCTCCATTAAGAAATAGAGAGACAGGGATTCGCTTAATATAGTCGCTAATACTAGTAAAGAACTAGGAGACATTTCAATGTAAATAAGAAATCCCTTACTATGACCAAAACAATGATTCCCTTACAATAGTAGTTAGCTAGGAATTATCAATGCTCTGGATGCATTTTATCGGCCTAAAAATATATTAAGCATGCCATTAACGAATTGACGAAGAACCTGATTACCATTATAGTCCAGAGTGAAATCTTCTCGAGCTAGCCAGAAGATTCTGAGAGTAGAAGGTTTAATTACCGGTAGAGAGAGAAACTCGGAAGGGATGTTACCGGCGGTAGAAGTTAACTAAGAGTTCAAGGGGTTTACTGTTAGAGGTCTGTGCTAACGGCTTCGTGATGTTTGGGACCCATAAAATGTCCTACTGTTTTACTTCTGCGCTTCATTTCCAAAGCTTAATTATGTGGTAGTGATTTTTATCTAGTGCTTATAAACACCTTTGAAAAATATGAAAGCCTCCCTAATATTAACCATGTTTCTTAAAAATATTTCAAGACAACAACAAATTAATTTCTCATATTGATTTTCAAAAAGATGATGGCGTTTGGAAAATTAATTTGCATTGTTTAGAGACGAAGTAATATATGATCCATCCAATTCTCTGTTATAGCCTGAAGACAGTTCTAATTCTAGCCACCACAAGAGTAAGAAATATATTAGAAGTAAAATCTTCCCTCTGTTTTTTTCAGTTATTTTCTTAGAAATCAAGCAGACTGGAAGTCCACAGTGAAAAAAGAAAAGAGAGATACAGGATTGGCTTCCGTCAGGAGGGATATGACTACGCCTAATGGTTCTATACATAAGAGATTAAACAAAATCAGAAACTAAAAAAAAAAATTAAGTAGAAAGAAGCATGTTATAATCAAAGTAAGGTGAATCCATCAACACTGTCATAGATCCAATTCCATCAAAAGAATTAAACCAACTCGAACCAGTTGTAGAATTATCTCAGCAAATTTCAAAAGGTAAATCAATAGCACCAAAAATTTCTTGCAACTCTATGTAATATTATCTAGATTGGACTAATGCGACAATAAAGATTTCTACAAGGGAAAAGATGTTGATGAATCAGGGATGCTTAAGTTGCTAATTATGAGATGGTTTAAGTTTCAAAGTGAAAACATCACATATAGTAAAAGTAGTATAGTTTGTTCTAGCTGTAACTATTGTTTCGGAGACGGAGAGAATACGCATTAACAGAATAGTTTAAGGAAAAACAAATGAAGAAGATGCTTAGTTATTAGAACTGAATAATATGATTGATTTACCAGATTTGGCCAAGTGGTTCTTTGCGAGCAAGAAGATTGTGAGAATAGAACATTTTGGAGTGATAGTAGTGAAGAAGAGCAGATAGTAGTGGGACTGTAGAAGCTTTATAGTTTAAAAGAGAGGAAGAGGCCAGAGAGCTTCTACAATGGCGTGGTGTTCACTGTGCAGTGCAGTTTTGAGTGTCCTGGAATTGTAAGTTGTAACTAATTTCTGTTTATGTTTTGCGTGCGCGCCATAACAAAGGAGCTACACGCGCGGTGAGAGTCCTATTGTGAAGCTAACGACGTCACCAATGGATCAGGTAATGGACGAATCAACTCTGGTCTTCGCTTTTACAACGACACGTGGCTTGTTATGTGAGGACGAGTTTTTTTTTTCCTACAATTATGTGAAGAGTTAAAGATTAGCACATACCACTCTCCCTAGTCAGTGGCTGTTTGTTATTATCATTATCATTATTATTTTGATCGAGCGGCTGTTGGTTTACTTTTTACACACACATAATATTTTTTAAAAAAATTTAACCATATCATTTATAATTGTATAGATTACTAGCCTGTAACTCATAGAGTATAACACTAGGAGAGGGAGAGGGAGAGGGAGAGGGAGAGGGAGAGGGAGAGGGAGAGGGAGGAGAGAGAAACCTATAAAATTCAAAATAACTACTAGAATTTCTTTTAGCAAAACAAGAACAAAATTACGATGATAGCAAAAAGAAGCTAGAAATTATTATTTTTTACAATCATTTTTTCCCACCATTAAATCTCACTTATTTTGAAAATACATAATTTATTTTTGGTTTACTAATTTCAAATTTCAAAATAAACATTTAATTATATTATTCAACAAAGATATTACATTCCTCAAATGTTTTAAATAGGAAAAACATACAAAACGACTTTTCAAGTTTGATAATTTCTTTCTCCTGATGAATGGTTGAAAACTGCTTTAACTATGACATTAGTATCCTGGAAAAGACCTACGTGAATAATTTAAAAATCAAGGAACAGATTATGAGATCGTTAAAATTTGTAATCACTCTTCAGTGTGTTCAGTTTTAACTCAGTATTACATATTTTAGTCTCCACTATTGCAGGACTATGATGTGGCAGAAATTATTTCATTTATACATTTATTTTATTTTGGTCGAAATTTTGCATTTATTTTATGTTCCGTTAAAAAAATATGAAAAGTGACAAAACGACTCGACTCACAACGTTTTCTCATTTCAAAATTCCAATCATAAAGTCGCCCCATTTATCTAAACAACAAACTATATAATATGAATACATCTAGAAGGTTAACATTTTTATTTTAACAGTTCAATTTGTATCTCAACCTCACCAAATAATGAACAATGTTACGTAACTCATGAGTCATGCCAACAGTGTTTAATTTTTTTTATTTTTGGATAATAACTCGAACAGTGTTTAATACTTTTGAATGCATGTTCTTCAAAAATCAGTTTGAAAGCATACTAAGATAAGAAAAGTTAATCATAACATTATCTCGAGTCTGCATCTCAAACGAATTTCATTTATTCCTTGCAAGCTGCAAAATGACAGTCCTTCCTTTAGAAACTAAGTCGAGAAATACACGTTCAAACCTCATGCCATGACAATAAATATGGATTTTAATAGATAATTAGATCTGCGGGTATCTTCTTCTCCTTCTCTGCAATTCAGCTTCATTCATCCAATCATTGAGCCTCAAGATGCCTTTGTAACCAAAATATGATACAGCAATCAGTGCCACCACTAGGGCGAAAAATAGCAGAAGCTGCTTCAGTGTACCAACTAGTTTCTGTTGGGTAGGAACAATTGCATTGTTAGCAAGCAAATATAGATCCCAAGGCAAAACTTCATGTATGTTCCACAGAAAGTGATATACTATACCTGCATTCTAGATATTTCTTTGGCTTCCACTGCTTGCATGCGTCTTCTTTTACGCTTTGGTATATGCTTCTCAGTTTCTGGTTCTGTTGCCTGCATGTACAGTTTCATAATTAAGTGGAAATTTTCCAGAATATATCAATATAACCTTTCAGGACTCACGCAACTCTCAAAAGTCTTGCACTTACCTTCCAACCATTGCAATCTATATATTTCCTATTTCTGGTTTGTAATGATACGATAATATTATTCAAAGGGAGTTTGTTGTTGACCGGGTTCAACTTTATTAATGACCCGTGTTTCTATAGGACATACAAAAGTATAAAGAAGAAACAAGACAGAATTAAGCTCTCAAACCATCTCTTAAAGGGTTGAAGGTAGCAATATCAAACATGCAACAGAACATTTGTCTTGTGATAAGAAATTTACCTCAACTTTAGATTTACGCAAGTGCAACTCTGAGTCAACCTGCTGTATTTTACTCTTGCAATCAGAATTACAAGGAAGAATTCCAGATCCAAACTGATTTTTAGGTATGTCTTTGGGATCACAACCAACACTTCGATGGGATGCTTGAACATTATGACAGGCCCACTCCTTTTTCAAGGTTTGACAACCACAACGAACAGTATCACTAACGAAAAATGTGTTAAAAAAAACTACATTAGAAAAATAAATAGAACTTGCAAGGAGATTCCAGACTAAAACCAGATCAAGCATCAATCTACACAATTACACGATCCTCTCCACTAAAATTTGTTGCTATTTAAGTGTTACCTTTTTGGAGCACTTCTCAGGAGATGGGCATTGGCCAGGATGACATGTCTCAGGGCATAGATGTGTACAGTTTGGCAACTTTCTGCACAATCAACATAAACCTTCAGCAGCTTTTTGAAAATGTTTCTTAATTCCATATAAGTGTGATAAGATTAAAAAAATTCAATTTGGAATGCTAAAAGTGTGAATAAACATATCTGACAGAAAAATGACTCAATATTGAAAATAAAAAGAATAAAAAAATATGACAGACTACCTGTGGCAAGGACCTTTACATGAACGAGCATTCATTTGTTCTTTTTCAGACAAGCTGTTGTAATATGTGCACTCAAAAACGTGGACCATTGACCCACAGTGACACGATCTCTTGACGAGCACCTTACAAGGAGGACAATCTCCAGGGTGACATGGTACAGGACATGGATGTGGACAGACAAGTTTCCTCTCCTGAATGGGAATATATATATATATATATATATATATATATCAATTTTAACGCTTTTGAAAATGAATAATGATACAGGAGAGTACAATTGCTATGGAAAAAAATGGTGACTGATGTCTGTCATCAAAGGAGAAGCCTCCAAAACCAATAGGAAAGACTGACACAGTAGGAAGTTTTAACACCTTTTGGCAAGAAAGATCACACTTTTCACAATGCTCGCCTCCCCCTTGACGGCCAGAACTTGAACACTGAACCTTGAGGGCATGGCAAGGCTTTGTGCAATAATGATTACCACAAGGTAGGGGATTTCCACACATGTTTTCACAGGAAAATTGGGTTCTATCTGAGCAAACCAACTGCGAGAGAGCAAAAAAGAAAAAAATTAGTCGGGAAAGTAAAAATGGGGCTAAAATGATAGAGACCATTTTTCACAGAATTAAGCAAACAATGTCTTAGAGGTTCAAATTGGATTGATGTAAGACAACTAACCATCCTCTCTGCTGCAATGTGCTGGCCAACACACGACCTCCAAACAAGTTCTGGGCAAGAAGGGCATGGAGATCCAGGGGTACACTCACTCTGATGAATTGATTTCTTTTTCTTAGGTTTCAGCGTAAATTCTGGATTAGGTGGAGGCTTAGGTCCATGACACCTGAAAAAAAAAATATTAAGTAGAAATTTATAAGGAAGTTACTAGAACTTAAGACATCAATAATGCACGAAGAGTCCTGCATACCTTAGCTTGCACTTATGCCCACATGGATACTCTTCATCACAAACTAGTCTACAAGAAGGGCAAGCTCCATAGTGGCATTTGTGAGGCTGTATGATTTTTTTGTGATTACATCAGTAGAAGGTAAGATACATATAAACCTCCTAAATACGATCAGCATCTCTGCTCTTCCGGTGAACACAGTTTCAAATTTGCATGACTTTTCAGAATGATAGATATAAATAGCAACCAATAGTTTGATTACAGTCAAAGGTACCCAAAGGGTCAAGCTCTTAATTACAGGCTAATCTAATGTTTGGATGCAGATGTGTGATAAAAATATGACATTAAATTATAGTAATTGGTAATGAAGGCTGCTTCCCCAGCTTTATAGAGTATTTTGTCATATGCATCCCTGGACGTCTAATTTAAAACACAAACAACTCTTTGCAAAACCGAATCGAACCAACTAACAGTACCTTGCTAATTGCCTCATGCCTGCATAAAGGGGTAATAGGGCATCGCTTCGAACACCTAGGAGGTTTTTGATCCTTCTCAATACCACAAGGGACCTGCAAAAAATCCACCACAAAGCAGTTAGCAAAAATAGCAAGTCCAAACACAGAGAAGGAAGAAATTATTTAAAAGATCAACCCCAAACTCAATAGTTAGAAGCACCTATGTCAGTAAATGAGACTTTCCAAGGATCTTATTGAATACAAATTCATAAATACAATAACAAGAAGGGTTTTTTTTCAATATTATTGAAAAAATATTGAACTTCTAATTCACAGTTGAGAAATCTACATGAATGCATACAATAAGCAATATCTAGAGTGCTTCTCAAGCAAACACAAGCATGAAAGGTAGAGATATACTGTGTTTACAACCAAATGATAAAATAATAAATATTGATCTAGTTTACATAACTGCAATAAAAGATGCACATTTAAAGTCACACCTCAAAGTGTGTCTCACCACATGCACACGAGATGGTCACCATAACTGGGCAAGGAGCACAAGGACCTCTGCAGGAATAAGATGTTAAAAGCTAACAGTCAGTCATTCCCTAACAGTAAAGGCTTAATCTTCAATTTACAATCCCAAACCACAAAAAAAAATGCAAATTACAAATTGCCATGCAAGCTTTAAATTTGAATTTTCAGGCAGAATATCACTATAGCACTGGACAAAGCCATTTCTTGATTGATATTTCTTACCCTTATTTCAAATACTTAAGATACCGAGTAAAAATAATTGGATATGTATCTGAAATGCAACACGAATCTATAGTTCCCGTTAATACCAACATGATAGCTCTCAGACTACTATATTTAGTACATGACCAAACTATAAAGTTCAAAGCACAAGTAAACTAGCAACAAAACTTGGCACAAACGTCAAAAGCCCACAATAGCTCCTATTCAATGCAACAGTGCTCCATACAATGTGAATGAATTTAATACAATTATTGCATTTTGTTTTATTGTCCCAACTTATTTACCTAAAGGCTTATGGCCATCCTTTTGTACACAATAAACATGAAGTTAACTTACCTATGGCATGGAGAAGGGCATTTGTGATTCTTACATCGAAGTTTTCTGCCACAAATCTAAAACTCAAAAAATTAATAAACCGCCTCACAATAAATCAATGGAAAAGAGAAGTTATAGTAACTTGAGGACAGTAACTAATAACTCTAAAAGGTACACAAACCTCTTGGCACGGCGGGCAGTCCCCATCACAACAGCGGCGCTTACAGGCATGACGCTCACAATCTCTTAATCTCTGGCACTTCCTCTCACATGCCAAATCTTGATAGCAAGGAACCTATTCTATATTCAGTTACACTCATCTTTCACTATACTTACAAACATAACAGTTTCGCAAAGTCTATATAGTAAATTGAAATCAACCATGCAAAAGCAAATGGGCAATTCCAGTAAATGTACCTCTTTCTTTAAGCCCCCACACCGGCACAACTTAGTGACAACTAATCTGCAGGTCTCAATACACAAACCACGGTGACACCGTTCGTGACACCTGTGAAAGCCACATCCAAGGATTTTATCACAAGTAGCACCACACAATGGAACAGTTGCATCACAAGGCATTCCTTCATATTGTCTCTTTCCACATGGACAATTTCTCTTGCCCTGTAATGGGCAAGGACCACAGTCCCCAGAATGGCATCCTCTACTACATACATGCCTTCCACACCCAAGCCTCTTTTCACAAGCACTCTCACACCTAAAATTCAGTCTTTCACAACACTCCCTCTCCTCCTCTTTCTTCCTACATTGGCACAGATACACACTTCGGACTCGACAAGGCGGGCATTGATCATCATGACAAATTTCTAAACACCTATGAATCCCACAATCCAATAGCTTGGAACACGAATTTTTACAAGAAAAGCTCTTAAATCCACATCGCCGGACATCCTCAAAAGACCCACAAAAGCAACGAGCTTTTACAAGCTTTGGGCACGAAGGGCAAGGACCAGGGTGGCACAAAAGCAAGCAATGGTGACCACAGTTGTTCTTCAAAGGCCTGTTACAGACCTCCCCACAAGAATGCGGCAAAACCCAGGGATCACTAGGTGGATTTTCCAATTTCCCACAGAAACAAAAATACTTCTTGGGGATTTCTAACTGCTTGTACTCTCCTCTGCATTTGGGGCAATTCCAAATCGATACCTCATTGGCTTTATCAAAAGAGATAGGGAGGCGAGACGAAGCGCGAAGAGAGGCCAAATCAGAGGCCTGACGAGCCCAGCTTTGGATACAAACAAGATGAAAAACGGCAAAGCAGATAGAGTTACAAGACCAAGTAGGATCGGAGGGTCTGATACGCTCGAGGCATATCAAGCATGACAAAGCCCCAGAAGAGGAGGTAGTGAGAAAGGATTGGATCTTATGGATATCAGCGGGAGTGGTGGTTGATCGGCCGGTGAACTCAAAATAGGATCGAAAAATAGAATCGGAGAGGTCCGTGTGGCGGCAAGTTTCAGATCCGAGTTGTTCGTTGTCGGATTCGAAATCGGAATCCAATAGAGGTTGGTGGAGTTCATGGCGGTTGGACGAGGACATTCTATGGGTTTCAAAAGGTCGAAATGGAAAAAGAGGCGATATGGTGCTTATATAATTAGAATAGAAATTCTAATTAATTTTAAATCTCGAGTATAATACTATTTTAATTTTTAAATAAGAAATATATGATTTAAATTTTACGACTAAAAAAAATAAATAAAAGATATTATTTATATTGAAAAATAACTTTTTTTATCCTTAAAATTTTTTAGATGTTATAAAAATATTATTTAAATTTTTATTATTTTTATATCTTTCAATTTTATAAATATTATCAATTTTTTTATTATTTTTTACCATTTAACCATTAAATTTTATAAATAATAAAAATATTATTGAAATTATTTTTATAATAATTATAAAATTTAATAATAAAAAATCAATAATATCTTTATAATAACCTCTCTTAATACAAAAATATCTATTTCCTCAATTATGTTTTTGAACTTCTCCTCGTTCATTGTTTGTAAAGATAATGGCGTAAATTGTTTGTCACATGCCAATATTTCATCCGGGTTGAAATAACCATCAATGATAATTAAATGGGCATGACTTTGGAATGTAAATTTTAATTTAAGTTGGTCTTAATTATTCTTTTATTTAAAAATTTAGATTCGATTTTGATTCAAAGTTTAGATAATCATATCGTCGTACTCAAAATTATAAATTATATTTATTAAATATTATATTTTTCATACATTAAAAAAATTTATATAAAAAATATATATTAATTATATATATATTATTTACTTTTATTTTTAAATATAATTTTTGTTAAAATTTAACAATTTTAGATTAAAATATATTAAAATTTAATTTTTAAAATTCCAAATAGTTAATCATTATTGGATAATAATTCATGCATTTATACCATCAATTTTGATTTTGATTTTAATTTAATTTTAAATATAATATAATATTTTAATTTTAATTTCTTGTAAAATATTCTTCGATCTTATTTTACTCCATTAATACCTACTAACTAGCTCAAAATTTGGAACCGTGTAAATTTTATTTTAAAGGAAAAATTATTTTCTTCTTTTAATTCTATTTTGAATTAAGAGAAATTATTTGGTATATATTAAGTATATACCAAATCGCTTGATATACCTTATAAATTTGTGACGTATGAAAATCTGATTTTCCAAAAGTAAAAATATAATTTATACTTTTGTCTAATATATTAATCAAATTACTAAAGGAATCCATCTTGTAGCAGCTTCTCTCTAATAGCTCTCAATTAAATACAATGTCCTTCGAAACATCTGTCAGTATATCAATGCATTGACTTTGAAACCTTATTAACAACGTAAGTGTAACTTTTCACAAATAAAAAAAGAAATTGTAAATAAGTAGGTAAAATGGTGCAATTTTTAAATTGTCTTACTTACAAATTTAGCTAATCATAACCACTCATGTACTACGTTGATGATATTTACACCATTATAACGAAAAGTGGACATGAGATTGAGATTTGTTATATTAAAAGTGTGACGGGAGATTGAGATTGAGATTTGTTATATTAAAAGTGTGACGGGAGATTGAGATTGAGATTTGTTATATTAAAAGTGTGACGGGAGATTGAGATTCATGTGTTTTTGTTAGTATATTATCTGATAGGTTGAATTGTGTTTTAATTTAAAAATGAATAAAATTTAATTTTAAATTTAAAAACATATTTTTTAATTAATTTTATTTATAAAAAAAAGATATGTTAATTTTATTTTACAAAACATAATTATTATAAATATAAAAAAATATTAAAATTTTATAAATTTATAATTAATTTTAAATACATAAATCTCTTTTATCATATCATATCATATCATATATTAAAATTTTATTTTAAAAAATAAAAAATAATTTATTTTATAATAAAATAAATATAAATTTATATGTATATTGAAAATGATATGATACGTATTTTGATAATTATAATACATTATTATTATTATTATTAAATATAATTATATTTAATAAATAATTATAATATTAATTATAATTTTGATATTAAAAATAATATTCATAAAAATAATTAAATTATTAAAAAAATTATGAAAACTCGCAATCCAACTTTCTACAATATACAATACAAATATAGAACATTATATTGCAAATTTTGTATGAAAATATTATCTAATATAATATTATTATAATTATTTTTATTATTAATATAGTAAAATATATAAATTATATATAATTAATTATATTTTAATACCTAAATAAAATTATTATTAATAAATATTTGTTATTTTAGTAATAATTAAAATTATAATAATATTAGAGATATCTGTTACAATGTAATCTATTTTTTAATTTTTTAATCTTAAATAATTTATTTTTAAAAAATGTCAATAATTTTTCACAAAAATTATTGTAATTATTTGGTAAAGTTTTTTAATAATTTAAAATTTAATAATTAATTTGTAATTTATTATTATTATTTTATAATAAAAATTTGATAAGTTATTTGTTATAAAAAATTATATATTTTTATTATATAAATATAAATTATTTTTATTATTTTTTATTTATAATAAAAATAAATTATTATTTATTAAAAGTTTGAATGAAGGTGTTGGAAATTAGGGAAAGAGAGAGTTAGAAAAACTTACCGGCAAATTGTTCAATAAGTTATAATTTGTTCATTTTTAAATTAAAACTCACTTTAACCTTTTTTTGTTAACTATCTTATGAGATACCTTAGATTCATTATAATATTAAGGGTTTGTTTGGTTGTTATGATATTCAAAAATTGTTTTCTATTTTTGAAAACAAAAAATTGTTCTTAAAAACAAATAGGGTTGTTTGGCATAATTTTTTAGTTATATTTTTAAAAACAAAGTATTCCTAAAACCTAAAATTTAGAGACTGCTTTTAAGCTGTTTCAAAGTTTTTTAAAGATTCTCAAAAATACGAAAAATAAATTCATGATGATCCTGATTTCAAGTTTGATTCCAATGATCAAACTAAACAACATTGTTTCTTTTTCATTCTATTCCATTTTAATTCTGTGAACCAAACATCACCTAAAGAACTCGGATACCCTACTAGTCTAATTCTCTGTTATGTTTTCCTTGATTTATAATAAAAGGTGTATATTCTATTTTACCTAAAATCCAATTAATGTAAAGATATCACATCATTATTTTATTTTATTAAAAGAAATTTTCATATTTACATTTATCTTCCAAACAATTTGCTTTTAGTTTTCTCTTAATTATCACTTTTTTTATATTTATGGATGAAAAAAATAACATAAATAATTTGCCAAATCATTGGGTAGAATTATTAAGCCAAAAAAATAAAATGCAAAAATTAGATACTTATAAATAGCAAAATAATTTTGTTAGGAAATTGAAGTAAAATATCTTTAAAATTTATAACAATAAAAATAACATTAAATTGATCTAAATAAAAGTAATTAAATTTAAATGGTATATAATTGGACGGTGTTTAAAATGTAATAATGTACCAAAAAAAATTTAATATTAAAAATATATGAGATGGATATAATAAGTGTTATTTTTGTGATTATAATTTTTAATGTTTATTATTTTTGAAGTAAATTTTTTTTCTACCACCGAATTTTGGAGATTTCTACAAAAATATCATGGAACTTTTATTTATTACTTTCATACCACTCAACTTTGTAATTATTATAAAAATATAAAAAAAATTCTTTCATATTATTAAATTTTACAAATATTACAAAAATATCATACATCAATCAATTAACATGAGTTAACAACAAGTTATTCTAAATCGATGATATTTTTGTTACATTTGTAAAATTTAATGGTATAAAAGTAATAAAAAAATTAATTATATTTTGTAATATTTATAAAATTTAATGATATGACTGAAATTCAAAATTGAACTGGTTAACTGACATGAATTTAAAAAATATTCAAATGGATAACATTTAATGTGAAATATTTGGTCTGAGTTTTTTTTTTCAAAAAAAAATATATAAATTGAATATAAATAATGTAATTTTTGTAATTATAAGTTTTAACGATATTATGAATATTATTTTTCAAAAGTTTTTATAATAAAAATTATTTATTTATATTTTAAAGTATTGATGTTCTTACCATAACGATAAACAATTGGGTAAGAAATTTTTTGGTAAGTTAATTGATTGAGTTTATTATTATTATTTAAAAAAAAAGGGAAGAAAAGATCACGCATTTATCTCACTTTAAAAAACTATTTCAATATTACTTAAATTATAGATGCTTCATATATGATAAAAAGTTTTAGATAAAAATTACAGTGTTAAATTTTAAATTAAAATTTATTTAGTTTAAAAACAATCTTTAAATTTAATTTAATCAAATATGTTTTTTTTTTGTTCTTTAAGAACAATTTTTAAAAATAGTGATCAAACGGTTTTTTATTTTTTAAAATTGTTGAAAGTTATTTTTTAATTATGATTTAAAAATTATTTTTAAATTAAGCGGTCAAATATCCTCTGATCATTTATTGCGGTTTAAATTGGGAGATGCCCTTAAATTAATAATTAGACAAAACAAAAGCAACCTTTAAAAGACCAAATCGTGTAACATTTTTTTAATTGCAAACTGCACCATATATACTCGGAAGCACCAAGCAAATTCGAAGGAGCTCGGGAAGAGGCAACATTACCATGCCTATTGCCGCAAATAAGTAAAATACAAAAGATGAGTCAACCACAGCTTCTTCCTTAAAACAAACAATCATACATTTATAAATCACAGAGAACAAAATAGGAGTTATATGGATATAAAAATTCACAACTTTTTTACACAAGCAAGTTATGCCACGATCCAATGCAAAATAGCAGTACAGGTAATATAAAGAAGTGCAAGCATTTGCTATAACATACACAAACTCACTGAAAAAAGAAAAGCACGAGAGCCACAAGAGTAACTTTACATTAATCTCTTATTTTAGCAACATGCAGTTCTTCAATCAAAATCAAAGCGCATTAGAAGCTTTACTGATTTGTACTTGTCTCCTTTACGGCTACAAAGTGGAACTGCCCGAATGCCACTTCTTAACTCGGATACAGGTAGGCATGTTTGGCCTCCAAAGTCATCCTTTTCTGACATGTCATACTCATGAACTTCAATACGAAGCACAGCCAATTCTGGTACAGTTAATGGGAATTCAAATGCCTCATTCCAAGCTGGTATCCAATTGTCCTCCAGAGTCTTTGTCTTCTTCATCACAGAATCTGCAGGGACACCAGCAATCCCTACCTGCATTGTGAATTAGTCAGAGTCACTTTGAAATTCTTCATTATAAACTATAAACTATCTTGAATTTCATAAACAAACAAAATGGAATTGCCAGCAAAAGGGAGTCGGAAGTGGGAAAGCAGTTAGGTGCCTAGCTATGAAATACTAAACGCTGACTTTAAGTTAAGGGCCTGTCAGTTTTTGCTTCTGAGACATGTAAAAGTGCTTTCAACCAAAAAAAAAAAAAACTGCTTTCACACTAAATCGGGGAGAAATTTTTTTGTTAGAATTACTTTCATGACTCAATAGACACATTGTGTGCTTCTTCCTAAAAGTGTTTTCTTCTGAAATCACTTTTAGCAAAAACACATGCAAGCATACCTTTAATCTACTAATCTATATCTCAAGCATGCTTTCAATTGAAACTAAAAATTCACAAGCATTCTGGAATCCATATAAGTAAGAGAATTGTCCACAGACAGTTACAGAATAATTGTAGCCAGGACAAATGGTACAATTCTCTGGGCAAGAAACATTAGTAACTTACCCTTGCATAAAAGTCTGGAGGGGAATATGCGTCAAAGTGTGTGAGCCTAAAATCATAGTACCATCCTTCGCCCATATATATGGTCACCTTTTTCAGATGGAAGAAAATTATATCAATTACTTGAGACATCAGTATAAGAATTATCTGAGCAAGAGCCTTAGGATAATGGTGCAAGGAGTCTACCAATAGAGCACTCACCTTCAATTTTGTTTTAACTGGCAACCTAGCTTTAGGATCAAACACCTCATTATGTGGACCGGTCTTCAACAGAAAGTCTGGTTTTTTCACGTAACCACATGCCCCATTGGCTTTGAACATTCCATACATCAACCAAAGTGATCTACCATGTCCCTGTCAAAAATAAAAACCAGCTACTTAGCATTGCTAATCCATTTAGAAACAGATTCACAAGTGAAAACACATACAAAAAAGGAAACAAGCACTAGTTTCAAGAAAAATTGAAGCAACATTCTGAATCCGTTGCCTATCTTTTCTTGCAGTAGTTCCCATGTAATGGCTTCAACATAAGTACACTTGCAAAGGTGCACAAACACACATTTCCCATATATGAGCTAAATCATATAAGATTATTCAAACTAGCTTTCTAAGCCTGGATATTCATAATTATGAATCTCATTACACCTAACCTCACTACTATGCTTGACCATTATTAGCTTAAAATTTAAACCCACATGTGGGAGGGGGGAGAGGGATTATATATTGAGCAGGAAAAGCAATAGGAAAAAATAAAAAATAAAAAATAAAAAATGCTAATCTTGAAATATCTTGCATATAATAAATAAAGGAGGTACCTGCATATTAAATGCAACCATTTGAGCTCCATGCATCCATCCAATCATTGGGTTATAATTTGATGAATTAACACGTGTACCCTTTGGATAAATCCTCAACATGTTCCGTTGGGTAAACCTACAATAACCAAAAAATATAGACATCGTGCAATATATTAAGCTGAAAAACAAATTATATCCATGAAACTAACAGAATATCCAATAAATGCTAGCATGAGACATGAGATGCCCACTGAGACCTATCCAAGAAACCTTTAATTCTATCAAAAAAGGAGAATAAATTAAGAAACTAACCATCATGGTACATTAAATTGAGAATCAATTGTCATGACGATAGACCTCTTATATAAGGTGTATCTCTCAGCCATTGATATTTCATCAAAACAGCACAATCATTGAGTTAACATCATAACAGTCCATCAAGACCGACTCCAGGGATACTTTTGAGTTTTTTTTTAATAAGAAATGCAACAGCAAAAATCTTGACATACAAATGTACACATGTACACATGTACACATGCCATTATGGCAAACATTAATAAGATGCCATGCTATAACAATTGTAATTGTAATAATTTAAACATACCAGTTTACCAGTTGGATGTTCTAGAGACAAAATTCAACATAATGAATATAATGGAACCTTTAAGCAAATAAAAATTATACTGGATATGAATAGCCAAAAAAAATTACGATGGATACCTGACGACTTCTTTTCCATATGTTTCCACTGTCTTTTCAAGCTGTTGCTCGCTCAAACTAAGCCGCCGAACTTTGTCAGGGTCAACCTTGAGACATTCCTCTATTCCACCTTTAGGCTTCCCAGCATGAATGGCAATCAGAGCTCTATATTCAGGAGGCTCATTTTGTTGGAATTTCACATCACTGTCATTAAGATCTTCCTCATCATCTTCTTCAACAAAATGATTCTGTTGAAAGAGAAGAATCAAAAGGCTAACTTCATATTGCTTGAATAAAAAGAGAGGATAACTAGAACGTAAAATTTCAAACCACCTTATCATCTGCTACATTGCATCCTCTTGGGTTTTCAATCTCAGTGCCCCATGTTTCGTCATCACCAGAAGTATTTTCTTTCTGCGAACCACCTTCTTTTTCCTTGACATCCTTAGCCTCAAGATATTCTTTAGGCGGCTTGGTCGATATAATAATTCTTTTCTTGAGTGATTCAGGGGAAGGGAATTCCTTTAAGCATTCTGAGCCAGGAGTATACAATATGTCTCCAAATGTTTGAGTGATCATCTAGAAATGGTGAAATTAACAGTATTATGTACAACAATATGAAAAATATGGGTTAACAATCCCAATAAAACAACAAAGCTCACCTCAGCCACTTTAGCTTGAAGATCAGGAGTGAGGTGGTCTTCTAGAGTTATAATAAGCGGATATTCTGATTTATCGAAGGCATGTTCCTTAATAGACTTAAAACATTTGATGAGCTCCACAGGAGTAGTCAATGTCCTGTATTGAGCAGCACAATCTCTCAGTTAGACATAAAAGCAACATATAAAATTGTTTGTTCATCAACACTTTCAGTATCTTCCTGAAGCATGAGGTTCATTACAAACAATGCTCTTAGATGACAAACATTTAACAGATCAATCATGAATCAACATTTGACCAACATCTAGTCATTTATCCTTTTATCTCCAATAAAAAACAAAAAAACAACTTTCCTTTCCATATCTTAACTATGAAATTACAGGAAACCATCAACTAAATCCCACCGAACAAGAATAAATCTTGGCAATAACAACATAAATCATGAGGGACAGTACTCTCAAACAGAAAATCCATAGCTACCCAAATGCAATAAATAAATAAGTCATACCTTCCATGAAGAACTTCAATATCGTCTTTAGTAGAATTAGGCCATATATCCAACTCAATAACTCTCACTCCCCTTTGCAACGCCTGAATGATAGGTACATCGCTACAGTCACTGCTTAGCTGATTCCCAGTAAGGTATGAATTATGCCCTGTAAATATGTAGTAATGGGATAATGGGGCATTCATATCATGGTGAACCTGTATCAAAATCGAGCAATTACCCAACAATTTCAGCAACCAAACAGATACCAATTACTACGCACAAAAGGATAGGAAAAAGAAATTTAAAAATGTTATTTACCTCAAAAGAGGGAGATAGAGGAGGGTTAACATCAGCAAAGAGATACTTAAAGAAAGCTTCGAGATTGAAAGCCCTGCGATGGAAAATCGGGAGATGCTTCAAGTCACGAATACAATGGTCAATCATAGACAAAGCGTCTTCTTTAGTGGCCTTGTCTTCTTTCTGAACCTCAACTAAAAATCTATGGAGGTGATCTGCAGTCATGATTCCATTTTCCGAGTAGTAATCGAACAAGTTCTTGATCTCTTGTGGTGCCTCCGATACGGAAAGCCTGAACCGCCGGTGGAAGCAGAAGCAGACTCTGTAAGTCTGTTTGGACATGGGTTTTGCTTTATTCTCGCTAAAGATATCAACTAGAAAATTATGACAGAAGAACAAGTTTGTTGAATCAATAATATAACTAGAGGAAAAATCATCAATGGAAGGCGATACCGAGGGTAATAATTCCAGAAGGATGGGGATACAGAGCTAGGGAGTTGGACCCCGTTTGCAGAAAGCGACTGGATATTTTGTTTGCAAATTAGGTACAGCGAATAGATTTTTTATTTTTGTTTTTGCTAACACATACAGAGAAAGCCGAATGGATTTGTTTTCTTTTTTTCAAATGTGTACAGAAAATAGATATTTAATACTTTTTTTCAAATGTGTACAGAAAATAGATATTTAATATTAAAAATAGTGATTTTTAATATTAAATATATTAAAATAATTATAATTTAATTTAAATTATTTTTAATATCAAAATAATATATTAAATTTTTTAATAATAAAAATATATAAAATAACTATAAATAAATATATATATACATAAAATACATATTTTTGCATGTTTAAAAATACAATGAATATGTTTTTTATTATACAAAAAATATATTTTTACAGAGAATAAAAATATATAAATAAATATATCAATAAAAATAATAATATTATTATATTTTTGAATGATAAATTTAAAATAATAATAAAAGTAAAAATAAAAATTATAAAATAATAAGTAAAGTAAAATAAATAAAATTTATTTAGATTCTAGGTATGAAAAATAATAATATAGATATATAATTAAAAAAATAAAACATTTTGAAGTATTTTTAAAATGTGTGGAATGAATGATTTTTTCGAACACATTAAAATTAAACACATAAATTCAATAATTATTTTTCAATACTAATTATTATTAAGATCTATGTATATGTTAATGTCATCATTTTAGTAGAAAAGCCTGTCGGCTAGTTGATGAAGTTGCTAGTTATATTTGATCAACGCGCATGCATGAAGGTGGGAAACCATTGACAATTAACACTAATGTTTATACCTTTTAATCCTGTAAATTAGTGATACGTTTTCCCCCCGAAAAGTTTAAGCAATAGTTTGATCTCATTATATTATTTATTATTTTTAAAATATACATATCATTAATTATATATTTTTCTTTTTTTTCAATTATTAATTTTTTTTAATTACATTAATTTTAAATTATATTTATCTAAAATTCATATCATCATAAACTTTAAAATCTATAAGAAAATATTTTTTCACGCAATGAGATATGAACATGTGATATAATTGAGTTATCTTAATTATTTATTTTTTATAAAAAAAATAAAAAAATATTAGAAGAGAAGACAAAATAGACGATTAATTTTAATAAAAACGAACATATAATATATTTTGTATAAAATTTTATCTTTCATAGATAATCATGGATTCAATTTATGGTTTTTATTGTGTAAAAATTATAATTCATATTAATATTATGTTCGTTATTTTAGTAATATCTTAATTTGATTTTAGATATATATTTTTTATTGTTATTATTAATTGATACCTTATTGATATATATATTTAAAATAAATTTTAACATATGTATAATACATAATATTTTTAAAGAATATTTTTATCTTATAATATTTTCATATTTTCTTCATCTCCCTCGTTGTATCTTTCTTTTCTTTCCCTCTTGTTTTATATTATCTTTTAGATCAAATTTATATAAAAAAAGAAATCATTTTTCTTTAGTACAATAACTTTTATGGGTGTTGCATTTTCTTTTATTTTATATTAGTTGTGATTTATTCATTTAATTTAAATATTTAGACATTGTATAATTATTATTTATTTTATGTATTAAATTATAATCTTTAAATTTAAAGATTTAGACTTCAAATATTTATCTAATGTCGTTATCTATATCAATCATAAAATACAATAAATATTTAAAAATAAGTAAAATAGTTAATAAAAATAATAATAATACCCATCAAAATTCATTAATTCTCGTATATAAATCATGATGTTGTTCATAAATTACAAATTATAATAGAAAAATTATGGAATTAAGGTAACTTAATAATAATAGATAAAATGATAAAAAGAGATTAGTAGATGTTAGTAAAGATAGAGATTAAATGAGAGGTAAGAAGCGAGTAGAGGCAAAAAAGGCTTAAGAAAATCTAAGAAAAAAATTTAAAAAAATAATAATACTAATATAAAAATAATAAATGTTAGGTTGATAAAAATATTGAACTCAATAAACCTAATATAATTTGATATTTTAAAATTAAGAACCGATTAAACTAATAAAATTTTAAAATTGATTTTATTTTTATTTTTATGTAATTTATTTGAACATATATAAAAGATGTAGTTTAAATTATAATTATAAATTTATGAATAATATAATTATTAAAAAAAAATTATATTCATTCTATTCGTTGGTATTAAAAGAAGAGGTAAAATTACGGGAGAAAAAAAGTAAAAGTAAAAGTCACTTCTTTATAATTTGTATGTAGAAAAAAAATGAGGGTTATTATGAGTTTTTTAATATAATTGATGGATCCTTTTTTAATGAGTGTTTTAGTTCAAATCTCCCAACTACAATATAATAAAACATGTAAAATGTAATAATAAAATTATATTTTAATCACTAAGTAATGTGATTGTAAGGGTATTTTTTTTAACCGCAAGTATTTTAGTCGTAAGACAATTATTTTTTTAACCACCAAAATACTATTTTCCGTTTCCATGAGTTTTTTCTATGCTAAATGTGGATCTATTAAAATTGGAAATTGGAAACAGGTAGATCGCATTTATCCTAGTGGGATTATTATAATCTACGGTATGGATCCCGTATCGATTGATTCATTGTCGGCGAAAATTGATAGAATTTTTTATAACAAGGATAAGAACATACGTTAAAATCAAGTTTTATTTTTATTTTTATTAAAAATAAAAATAAAGATGAAAAGTAAAAACTTATATTAATAAATAACATACGGTATTTCTTTTAATAAAAATCCTCATCGTTTTCTGTCATGTCTAAGATTTTAGTTGGTGTGGGGTATTATTCGGTAGGTGTATGTATAATTAAAAAAAGAAGAAGATATACGTGCCTCTCATGTTCTCATTCTAAATTTGATAATTTAATAATTATATTTAATATTAAATAAATTTAAATTATTATAATTTAATTTAAATCATATTTAATTAGATAAAAAATATATAATATTTTATATCCATTTATTAAAAATATAAAAAATCACGCGTAGGTGTATGTATAATTAAAAAAAGTAAGATATACGTACCTCTCATGTTCTCATTCTAAATTTGGTAATTTAATAATTTTATTTAATATTAAATAAATTTAAATTATTATAATTTAATTTAAATCATATTTAATTAAACTTATTAAAAGTATAAATAATCACGCGTAATTTTCTAAAAAATATTGTGTAATAGACACATGTAGCTCCTTAAATTGAAATGTTGAATTTAGCTGGCATGAAACCCCACATCAAAGGCCCCATATCCAAAGTATCGTCAATATGAGCTTTAGACAGAGGTAAAAAGTTTAAAAATCCCCTCAATTTTTCATACCGAAAAAAACCTAACGAATCATCTACACAGCTTAAATCATTTTATTTTATATTATTATATTTAATTTTAAAAAATATACCTACATACTATTTTTTTTCATTTTCTATCATTTATTTAAATATTTTTACACAAATTCATATAATTTTATGAAATTTATTTTTTATTAATATAAAATATTTATGAATATGAAATTATTCCGTTAAAAATAATATATTTTTTAAATAAAAAATTATTAAAAATAAAAAATAATATTATTATTTTTAATTTAAATATAATAATGTAAAATAAAATAAATTTATTTTAAAAAAATAACTTAATATACCACTTAAAAAATATAAAATAATTAAAATGATATATTTGTTATATATTATTACTCTAAATAACAAACATCATTTCACAACTGTCAAATTATGTAGAAAACTCGATTCTTTTTAACCAAGTACTCAATATTCATTTCACTTTAAACTTGCGATTATAATAAAATCTCAACGCAGTTGCCACATATATAATATATTTTAAAGTCGCTTTGTATCTACAAGAAGAGAGTACTCCTTATAACTCATTTCACTTTAAACTTGCCATTTTATTTATTTATTTGAAATGGCCTTGTTATGAAGGATAAAAACTCAAACAAGTAAGAAAGAGAAAGACCGACGACCTCCAAGATTGGACTTTTGATGTACATCAACATGCTTCCAAACAAAGTAAAGAAAAACCAATAGGATCTTAACTATTATAATTAAGTCCTAAATATTTTCAAGTACTACTACTAGACAAAAACATGTTACTGTTTTGATAATTTACTATACAAATTGAAAGCGCATCAACAACCGAACAGAGTTAAATTTATTACCCTTTTTGTCAAAGAGTGCAAGTGTCCGAAAGCCAGGTTTAATCTCCCAAATGGGTAAGCAAGTTTGACCGCCAAAGTCGTCCCTATCAGTTGTATCATACTCTCTAACCTCAATCTTAAGCAAAGCTAGCTCTGGTACGGACAGGTTGAATTTAAATTCTTCATTCCAAATAGGTGTCCAATCATCTTGAATTATTCTTGTTTTCTTTTTCACTGAATCACTTGGCACTCCAACTATGTGAATCTAAACTACCAATAATTAATTAAACAACAATTTTAGTAAAGAAAATTCAGAATTTACCATATCATATCAGAAAATTGGCTTGAGTAGAGAGTAATTATTGACCTTTGCATAGAAGTCAGGTGGTGAATAAAAATCGAAGTGTGTTGGACTAAAGTCATTGCGCCATCCATCTCCCAAATAAATTTTCACCTGTTTAATTTACATGAATGGACACTTTATCACATAAGCTTAGTATCTCATACGGTGTAAAAACAATTTTACGAGAAGTATGACCTTCAATGTCTTTTTCACAGGCAAAGTTTTTCTGGGATCGAAAACCTCATTTTTGGGGCACTTCGTCATCAGAAAGTCAGGCTTTTTAACATAGCCACATCCTCCATTTGCTCTGAACATTCCTTGCATTAACCATAGAGATTTTCCATAACCCTGTCGGAGGAAACAAAGAAGGGATTTATATGACATAGAATCTATAGATTATATCTGGAAGGTGCAATCTTTACAAAAAATTTAGAAGAACGTGCCATTGAAAAAAGTTAATAGCTATTTTGAAACATCTTGCTTGTATTATGTACCTTGACCAAACAGTAAAGAAAACCTTGAACCTAACCTGCATGTTAAACGCAACCATCTGAGCTCCATGTATCCACGCAATTGCTGGATTGTAATTTGAGGAGTTTACTCTGGTTCCTTTAGGATATATCCTCAAAATGTTTTTATGGGTGAACCTTGAAATTAAAAGAAGACAAACAAATACTATATAATTTTTGGATAATTATTCACATGAGTGTTAACCGAGATATAACAAATTTTCATGTTATTTGCCAATTCGGAATTTGTGTGAAATTTCAAATGTTGAATAAAAGTTAAAGGAATTACGGGTAAAATCCATTGAAGTTTGAATGCTACCGTAATAGTTTAGCTTAATAATAGAAAGGTTGGATTAGGCATATGTAATCACCTTACAACATCAGTTCCATGAGTAGCAGCAGCTCTTTCCATTTCTTGTTCGCTCAAACTAAGGCGTCGAACTTTACCACAAACATCTTTTAGTGAATCTTTTAGGCGACCTGATGGCTTTCCAGCATGAATTGCAATTAGACGTTTGTACTCAGGTGCTTCTTTTTGGCTTGATTTGCTATCTGACTCATTGTTGTCTTCATCCTCTTGATCACCATCACTCTGTTTATATTTGATTAGACGATGATCAGCTAGCTCATGGAATTAATTAATGAATTGATCAGTAAATTAAAACCCAATATCATCTGAAAGCACACACCTCATCATCATCTTCCAAATCAGCTATAAGCTCTACCTCCTTTGATGATGATGATTCAAGGTATTCTTTTGGTGGTTTGGTAGAAATAATAATTTTATGCTTCAATGATTCAGGGGATGGGAATTCTGCCTGGCATTCATCTTTAGGATAATACAAAATATCTCCAAATGTTTCCTTAACCATCTACGATCAAAACTATTGATTGAGTTGGAGAGGGTCATATATAAAAATAAATAAAAATATCAAATCGAATGAAGATCTTTTACTAAATTATTGTAAGATTGTGGTATAACTTATAAAAATAAAGATTTGAAGAATTGAGAAAAGCTAACCTCTGCAACTTTAGCCTGAAGATCTTTGGTAAGATGGTCTTCAAGAGTAATTATAACAGGGTATGGAGATTTAACAAAGGCGTACTCTTTGATAGACTTCAAACATTTAATGAGAGAAACAGGAGTCGTCAAGGTCCTAAATTAATTATATTTTAGACCAGAAATTCAGCAATATATATATCATGAAGATAATAACAAAACTCATTGTAAAATGGGCTTTCAAAATGAGGAATTAATCGTTTTGTGGGTATACCTTCCATGAAGAACATTAACATCCTCTTTGCTAGAAGGCCATAAATCGAGCTCAATGACTCTAACACCTGCTTGCAATGACTTTATAATTGGGGCGTCGCTACAATCACTGCTTAGTTGATTCCCAGTTAGATAAGAATTGTGCCCTGTGTATATGTAATAGTGTGACAGTGGAGCAGTCATATCTTGGTGTACCTGAAACATCATAATAATTTCATTGATAATTTGTCACAGACACAAAATCAAAACAACCCAAACAAAGTCAAATCCCTCTAGTACTCGAGCATTCGAATTTAGAGCTTACAAGTCAGAGACTGAGACATAAAGTACGAAAGTGAATCAACTAGTAATATTTCAAATGACTAATGTAATAGAAGAAAAGGAAAGGAAAAAAAGAGAGACTAATCTAACAGTGTTTTTATCACAATGCAATAGTCTAGCCACATACACGTTTGCTATATTCCCAGTTATAAACACAACATGCGATCGATAATGTAGATTTTTCTTTTTAAGAAATCATGAAACAGTAAAATTCATATTGTTGGCACCAAATTAGGAAAGACAGAGATTCCAAATGCTGTATTTGTTGGGTTTTCCTCTTGATATGGAGGAGCCCAAAGGAAGCCCATGTGGCTTAAAAGCCCATGGAGTAAGAAGGGCAATTGTGTCATTTCATTGCTTTAATTAATAAAACCATTTAGGGTTTGTTGTGTGAGTTTTCTGCAGAGAATTGCAGAATTGCAAGAAAGCAAAAGAAGCGCTTTTCCCTCTCCAGCCAGTCTTCATCAAGTGCTCCGATTGAACGTCGTTTGTGGTGCGATTAAGCTGAAATTTTGCAGGCAGGTTCACGACTCAAGACTCTTTAATCTGTGCGGTGGGATTTGGATTTGGCTCACCGGTTTGAGAAATTCTGAGCAGTGAACAGTGACTACGAATTGGGTTAGATTTCTCCATTTTCTTGAAATAATTGTTAGTTTCCAAGAAGTGTATTCTTGATGATGTTGTTGATTGTTTGCCTCTAGTTTTACCTAAAGAGAACTGTTGTACAATTGTTTCTTGATAGTAGAAGTTTTGGAGAGGAGTGCCGTGGTTGTTTCCTTCCTATACCGGGAAGGTTTTTCCACGTAAATTACTTGTGTTGATTTTGTGCATGTTTGATTTTGAGCTCTATTTATTTGTTTCCTAAAAGATTCACACAAAGAAGGAGAATAGGTTTAATTCCGCTGTTTAGAGCTTGATTAAGTTCGAATTGAAATTGTGATTCTCCCAACAAAGTGGTATCGAGTGTGGGTTATTATCATGTGGAATTTTTTCTGTTTAATAATGGAACCAAATTTAAGTAAAATGATTACTTTGAATGATTCTAATTATCATACTTGGAAAGTAAAAATGAAAGATCTCCTTTATGTCAAACAATTTCATTTACCTAAGATTTGCCTCCGAAAAGCCGTAAAAGTTATGCGAAGTTAAGAATGGACTTTGTTACATCGACAAGTCTGTGGGTATATAAGACAGTGGGTAGATGATAATGTTTTGAATCATATTAGTGGAGAAATACATGCACGGTCACTATGGAATAAACTTGAAGAGTTGTATGCTCGGAAAACAGGAAATAATAAAATGTTTCTTATAAAGCACATGGCTTTAAGGTATCAAGATGGAACTCCGTTGACAGATCACTTGAATACGTTCCAAGGAATAATCAATCGTTAGGAATGGGTATCAAGTTTGATGATGAGATTCGGGGGTTGTGTTTATTGGGTACGTTGCGGGACTCTTGGGAAACATTTAGAATGTCATTAAGTAAGTCAGGTGCAAATGGTGTAATCAATATAGATCTGGCTAAGAGTAGTGTTTTGAATGAAGAAATGAGAAGAAAGTCGCATGGGTCCTCTCACGTAGATTTTGGTTACGAAGAAGAGGAGGAGTAAAAGCGAGAGGTTTCAAGAACAAAGAAAAAGGAAGAAGCAAGTCCAACAGTTTTCTAATGTTGAGTGTCATCATTGTGGCATGAAAGGGCACATCAAGAAATATTGTAGACGGAGCGGGATAACAAGAATAAAGACAAAGAACAAGAGGGTGATGTTGGCAAGGAAAATGATCGAGTTGCCACCGCTTGGGTTCGGGAGACTTTCTTGTTGTTTATAATGAAGATGTTGTCAATGTTGCATGTCACGAGGTCATTGGGTTATTGATAGTGGAGCCTCCATTCATGCTACGTCCTCGAGAGGACTTCTTTACATCCTATACGTGACTTTGGGACGGTGAAGTTGGGTAATGATGGCTTGGTTAAAGTCATTGGTGTGGAGATGTGTGTTTGGAGATGAATAATGGCACAAGGCTACTTTCAGAGGGTAAAACATATTCTGAAATTCGTTTGAACTTGATCTCTGCGGGTAAACTTGATGATGAAGGATATTGCAATACCTTTAGTAATGGTCGGTGGAAACTTACTAAAGGTGCTATGGTTTGCTGCTCGTGGGAACAAACATTCCGGTTGTATATACTACAGCGAGACTCTTTAAAGGCGTTATTAATCTTTGTGGATGTATGAGCTCACATCGAGTTGTGGCATAAGAGACTTGCTCATACGAGTGAGAAAGGCTTGACGAAGTATTGACTAAAAAGAATCTTCTTTCTGGAATGAATGATGTTTGTTTAAGAAGATGTACTCATTGTTTGGCGGTGGAAGCAAAATAGAGTTTCTTTCAAGAGTTCCCTCCTTCAAGAAAACAATACATACTTGATTTGGTACATTCGGATGTATGTGGTCCTATGAAGACAAAAACTTTAGGCTGCTAGTTATTTTGTGACCTTCGTAGATGATTGTTCAAGAAAGTTATGGGTGTACACTTTGAAGAGCAAAGATCAAGTATTAGATGTGTTTAAACGGTTTCAAGCCTTAGTGGAGAGACGGTGGGAAGAAATTGCGATGCATCGTAACGGATAATGGGGAGAGTATTCGTGTCCTTTGATGATCAGTAGGCATCGGGGCATTCGACATCAAAAGACACCTCCCAAGACTCCTCGATTAAATGGGTTGGTTGAGAGAATGAGCAGGACATTGGTTGAAAGAGTAAGATGTCTTCTTTCGTGCTCAGCTTGCCAAGATCTTTCTCGGGGTGAGCTTTGAATACGGTTGTACATGTTCTTAATCTCACACCACGTGTTCCTCTTCGATTTGATGTACCAAACGAGTTTCGACCGGCAAAGATGTTTCTTATGATCATCTTCGGCGTTTTTGGTTGTAAGGCATTTGTGCATATACCAAAAGATGAGATCTAAGCTCGATGTGAAGACACGACAATGTATCTTTGTTGGTTATGGTGGATGAATTTGGCTACAGATTTTATGATCCAGTTGAGAAGAAAGCGGTAAGGAGTCGTGATGTTGTGTTTATAGAAGATCAAACTATACAAGATGTTGAGAAGATAGAAAAAGGGAGTCCATCAAGTATAACGATGATTTGATTGACCTAGATCTGGTTCCTTTATCGTCTGAGATGGAACAAAATGTTCAAGATGACCAAATTGTGGTTTAGATGATGTAGATATGCAAGTCGAAACAGATCACCGGACTACCGATCACCGCTGAGAACCGTACCCACCCAGAGGTCTACTAGAGACATCGACGTCCTTCCCGCATTATGACAGCATGGTATTGACAGACGGATGAGGAGAACCTCGATGTTATGCGAAGCAATGGAAGATGGAAACAGAGCACACCGAGTTGGTGCTATGGAAGATGAGATAGCGATCCGTACGACAATCACACGCTTGAGTTGGTAAAGTTGCTTTAAGGGTAAGAGAGCTTTTGAAAGAAATGGGTCTACGGGTGAAGCAAGAAGAACACAATTCACAACCACGATACAAAGCTAGGCGGTAGTTAAGTGATTCGGAGAAAAGGTATTGACTTTGATGATATTTTCTCTCTGTTGTGAAGATGTCTTCCATACGTGTTTCTAGGTCTATGAAAGCAAGCTTGGATTTAGAAATTGAGCAAATGGATGTGAAAAAACCGCCTTTCTTCGTGGTGAGTTGGAAGAAGAGATTTATATGGAGCGACGGAGGGTTTGAGGTTAAAGGAAAAGAGGATTACGTATGTCGGTTAAAGAAAAGCCTATACGGGTTGAAGCAAGCACCTAGGGACAATGGTATAAGAAGTTTGAGTCAGTTATGGGGAGCATGGTTACAAGAAGACTACTTCGATCATTGTGTTTTTGTCGTAAATTCTCGATGATGACTTTATCATTTTATTGCTCTATGTTGATGACATGTTGATTACATGTAAATTCTTCAAGGATTGATAATTTGAAGAAGATTGAGTAAGTCCTTTGCCGCTTGAAGGACTAATAAAGCAAAACAAATTCTTGGTATTCGAATTTGTCGAGACAAGAAAAGAAAGAAGTTGTACATGTCACAGAACGGTACATCAATAAGGTACTTGAAAGGTTTCATATGGATAAAGCTAAAGTGGTTTCTTCTCTTTATCTAATCACTTTAAGTTGAGATCAAGTCAAGGCCCTTCAACGGATAAAGAGAAGGAAGATATGGAAAAGGTTCCATATGCCTCGTGATAAAGAGTGAAGTTTAACGTATGCAATTGCATTTATGCCGACATGGCTCGTACGGTTGGAGTTGTTAGCGTTTTCTTTCGAATCCGTGAAGAGAACATTGGGATGCGATAAAGTGGATTATGAGATATCTTCGAGGTACTTCCAAGTTGACACTTAGCTTTGGAAGTGGAAAACCGGTGTTAGTTGGATACACCGATTGATTTGGCAAGAGATGAAGATTCTCGTAAGTCTACTTCAGAGTTATCTAATTACTTTCTCTGGTGGAGCGAGTTTGCATAAGATTGCAAAAGTGTGTGTTGCACTTTCTACAGAGCGGAGTTTATTGCGAAGCAACTAAGGCTTTGTAAGGGAGTTGTTGTGGATGAAACAGTTCTTGAGGGAACTTGGTTTCCAAGCAGAAATATGTGTTATTCTGCGATAATCGAGTTCTATTCACCTAGCGAAGAACTCGGCATTTCACTCAAGATCAAAGCATATTGATGTGAGGTATCATTGGATAAGCGGATACTCTTAACAATAAGTTGCTTGAACTTGAGAAAATCCATACCGGATGAGAATGGATCGACATGCCGACAAAAGCGGTGTCAAGAGAAAAACTTGAAGTTTGTTGTTCAATTGCTAGGGATGGCATGGATCCCTCCATCTAATCGGAAAGGGAGATTTGTTGGGTTTTCCTCGATTTGGAGGAGCCGCGAAGCCCATGTGGCTTAAAAGCCCATGGAGTAAGTTAAGGGCAATTGTGTCATTTCATTGCTTTAATTAATAAACCCATTTAGGGTTTGTTGTGTGAGTTTTCTCGCAGAGAATTGCGAATTGCGGCGCGTAAAAGAGAAGCGCTTTTCCTCTCCAGCCAGTCTTAAATCAAGTGCTCCGATCGAAGGTCGTTTGTGGTCCCGATTAAGCTGAAATTTTGCAGGCAGGTTCACGACTCAAGACTCTTTAATCTGTGCGGTGGGATTTGGATTTGGCTCACCGGTTTGATAAATTCTGAGCAGTGAATGAAAGTGACTACACGAATTGGGTTAGATTTCTCTATTTTCTTGAAATAATTGTTAGTTTCAGAAGTTTCGTATTCTTGATGATGTTGTTGATTGTTTTGCCTCTAGTTTTACCTAAAGAGAAGCTGCATAGCAATTGTTTCTTGATAGTAAGTTTTTGGAGAGGAGTGCCGTGGTTGTTTCCTTCCTATACCGGGAAGGTTTTTTCACGTAAATTACTTTTGTTGATTTTGTGCATGTTTGATTTTGAGCTCTATTTATTTGTTTCCTAAAAGATTCACACAAAGAAGGAGAATAGGTTTAATTCCGCTGTTTAGAGCTTGATTAAGTTCGAATTGAAATTGTGATTCTCCCAACAGTATTTGTTGTTACAAAATAAAAAATTTAATCATGTGATCTAATAGCAATGTGCGATGATAATTGCTTCAAAAAAATTATTTACTGATAATATATTTGCTGAATTTCAAGGTAAATATAAACTTCCATTTTTTATACGATGACAATTCATTATTTTTTTTTTGTCCTTGATTTGGTAAAAGGGACCCACTTTGGAGAAAACAAGGATTTTTTTAAGGCGGTGAATGGTGTTAAAAACATGGAAAGCGCGGGTCTGAAACACAAAAATAAAAAAAGATATGCTATGAAAGTAACGAACCTCAGATTGGAAAGGGGAATTGAAATCGGAGAACAAGAAGGAAAAGAACTCATCGAGGTTGAGACCAGGCCTAATCTTCTTATCCTGAGCGTCACAGTTTCGTCTCTGAATAACCTTCCGTATGATTTGCTCTGCATTTGATGAGGTAAGGTCCACGTGACCCTGGTGCTCCACCATGAACCGCCGGAATTGATTGGTCGTCATGAGGTCTCCGCCTTCAGCGAAGATCGAGAAGGTTCCTTTGATGTCTGTGGATGGGACCGCTTCATTGATCTTAAACTTACGGTTAAAGCATTTAAACATCGTGCAGCTATAACTATCGTAAGATGTCGTTTTGCTTGACATGATGATCTTTTTGAATCAAAATCATCAATGGTGTTAGTAGATTTCGTTCATAAAACACAAGCTGTCACTGTTATCTCTCTCTCTCTCTCTCTCTCTCTCTCTCTCTTATATATATATACAATTACTTTCAGAAATGGTGTTGTTGGGGTCTTTGTTTTCAACGGACCGGTTTAGGGGGACTTTGTGAAGAGGAAGAAAGATATAGAGAGGCAGATGAAGACAAAGACATTGGTGATAAAAATAAAATAATAAGATGACAAGAAAAGAGACAAAACAACAATTTGGAATTTGGTGGGGATCAGGAAGTTTGTTCAGAAATGAGAATGAATGTAACAGGAGAAATTGGGGGTATAATAAGCCTATAATTGAGGAGTTTTTGAAGCGGGGCATTGGCCGTGGCCTCGTGGGTGAGAAACTACTGCATAACTCTACCAACGATTTCCCTACTTTCTTTGTATTCCCTCGGTCCCTCTAATGAGAATTATTTATTAATTACTACTCCCGACTCCTGAGTTAGACAAGGTGGCCTGTGATTTATCATATTTACAGGGTAATTAAGTTATATTTTATTTTTCGCTAAAATTATTCTCCCTATGAGACTTATTAGGAATGATTTATCAAATTAATTGAATATTTTAAATAAATTTTATTTTTTATTAAAATTATTTTCAATTTAAGAGTTATCATTATTGTGATAAATCATTATCTTATGGTGAAATTTTTTTATCATGACATTAATTCTTAGTAGTAAATTTTCTCACATTACATTAATACCTTCTCGTAGTAGGACAATATTTTAGTATGAATTTTTTTTGACATAAATTGTTTTCAAATAAAACCTAATACGTTGTGATAAGCATATTTAATTTCATTAGTAATCCTTCAAACATTAATTAAATGGCTTCACACATCAAGACAATACATTATTTAAATTTTATTTTTTATCAAGACAATACATTATTTTAATTTTATTTTTTATCAAAATCGTTATGAAATAAGATAACATCCTGTGATTTTGATAAAGAAATAAAACGTTAATATCGAAAATCACATGATTATCACACTATTTTATTATTTTAATGTATTGTATTTTTTTCTACTAAATAACTAATGATTCAAGTGTGCATAACTAGAATTCAAATGCTAGAGATTTTACACAATTAGAATTCAGATGATAGAATATTTTACACAACTAAGTATATTATATTGTTGAATTATAAATTCGTTTACTAAAATATTATAATTATTATAAAAATAAGTTCATAAATATTTTTTTTATTATTTTTATCTTAATTATTATTATTATTTTAAAATTTTATGATTTTATATTAAAATATATAATAAAGAATGTTAGAAAAAAAATCATTTTTTATAATTTCTTAAAATATTTAAGAGTTGATAGAATAATAAGTTAGAGATTTTATTAAGTAAAATTTTAAATAAAAAAATCATTAAAGTCTAAAAATTCAAGAGTTTTATTTTAAAAGAAAAACTAATGACTTTTTAAACACCTTAAAATTTTAAAAATTGATATAAAATCCTAATTTAACACATCCTTAATTTTTATAAAAATTTTAGAATTGTAATTAAATATATCCTAAAATGATGCAATAATATATTATAAACTATTTGTTTATATAAATATTTTTATAAAATGATATCAATTTTGAAATAAACATAATTTAATGGGTTTGTTATTTTAGTGGTACAATCATTTTAGTATATTTTTTACTTAAATTTTGGAGGTATTATTTTAGTGGTATTTTTATTTAAAAGGGTATCAATTTAATACAATTTGTTATGTAATGAATTTTTATATATATATATAATATATGTGCATTATTAAATAATATTTTTGAATAATAAATTAATTAAATGATATTTTGAGATAATAATTAATTATTCATTCAAAAATACTATTTGAATATCGTATTTATATTTTTACATATATGAAAAAATTTCAATTAAATAATAAATTGTATTAAATTGATACATTTTTAAAATAACGTTACCATTAAGATATATCTCTAATATCTTGATAAAAAAATATAAAATTTAAAATACTAATAACACTAAAATCTAATGGTATATATATTTATAATTAAATTAAATATTTTTGTTGATTCTAAGAATCACTTGTTAATTTAACCTTATATATTTATTAATATCGTATTTTTTAGAAAAATTACAATAATTTATCAATATTATTAATTTAAATCATTTATGTAGATGAACACGTATAATATAATCAATAATTTTAATTTATTATATAATTTTTTATATTATTATATTTTAATCATTTAGATTTATAAAAAATATGAAAAAATAATATATATTTTTAAAATTTTAACCGTTGAAAAGCATAAAAAAGTATCTAGTAAATTTAAAACACTTATTTTAGCTCATATATATATTATTTTTATTTTTCATTCGTGTGCGCCTAAAATCATAAATGAACTTATCAGCTTGATTGGGAACTACTACTGTCGAAGGCAGACATGTTGATGACTACCACAAGGAGGATGGTTTCGGCGGCACTTTTGTGGGTTTTGTTCCTCTTCCTAACCTTAGCCCTCATTCTGGTAATTAGATTCTTTCAATTAACCATTTGGACAACCCTTTCTCTTCCCTTATATTATGGATTTTATACAAAATACCTAATATTCTGTTTTTGTGTCATTCATCTCAGACTAAATTAAACGATGAAAAAATCACAAATAAGCCATCTGTTGTCGAAATCGATCCCCATCAGGTTAGAATTCTGTTTTCCCTGAACCATTTTCCTTCTGTTTTATAAATGATCGGAGTATTATTATTTTGTTGTTTAGCAGAAGGACGATTTGAGTTTGACACAAGTGACTCACAAAGTTTATTTTGATATCGAAATTAACGGGAAACCCATTGGTATTATTCATACCTGTTCAATTTGTTTGTACTTCACTCTATGATTATCTATTTTGTGTTTTGCTTAACAAATATAACATCTTTAGCTATTTTTATATTAGCTCGAATAAAATCCCTAAAATTTATATTAACAAAAGTAACACCCAAGTAACATTTATTGAACTGTGTTTGAATGAACGTAACTAGCTGAAATTTTAACTTGAACTACGTTCATTGTGGAATATTTGGGCTAAGTTGGACATAAAGTTGCTATTTTTATGACTATAAGTTTTAGAATGTGTTATAAATTTGCTTTTCCTTTTGTTTTTTGGTAAGACTAGTTGGTTTGATATAACGTAGTCATAATTCTTTGCTTTCAGGTCGTATAGTCATGGGACTTTTTGGGAATACAGTTCCTAAAACTATAGGTAGGTACTGTAGAAAGTGGAATTATGTCTAGACCTCCTATTGTGAAATGAAGCTAACCATTTTTACTTGTTTTTGATGCAGAAAATTTCCGAGCACTGTGCACAGGTACCCGAGTAACTTATTCTTCCTCTTCGTATCAAGAAGACTGATTTTACTTATGCTTCCTTGTTCCCATTCTGATATGGTTCTTTGAGCATTTAGAAGTTGTAATTTCAAATTTCAGGGGAAAAAGGCATTGGTGAGAGTGGAAAGCCTCTCCACTATAAAGGGAGTACATTCCACAGGATTATTCCCAGTTTTATGATCCAGGGAGGTGATTTTACCCTTGGTGATGGAAGAGGTGGAGAGTCAGTATATGGTGATAAGTTTGAAGATGAGAACTTCAAGCTAAAACACATTGGTCCAGGCAAGCCATTCTCCTTTTTCTTGAATATTTGAAAAGCTTCTTCCCAAACAAAATTTCTTACATACTGTTGATAGCAGTTGGTTCTCTGTTGAAAAAACAAGTGTAATTTTATTCAGAGAGTATGTTTGTGTGGACTTTGTATTACAGGAACTTTGTCAATGGCAAATGCTGGGCCGGACACCAATGGTTCACAGTTCTTCATTACTACTGTGAAGACTAGCTGGTAACTATGTTGTTATATCTCTATTGTGAAAATGTTGCTTTTAAAAGACTGGTATTGATTATGTTAGCTTCCCTTGCCAAGCACCAAACTTTTTTAATTTATTATGACTGATGTAAAAGAGTAAAAATATCCCCATAACTTTGATAATCGGCAAAAAAGACCAAATTATTGAAAACTTTCACTTGGATCTTTTTTTTTCTTTTTCGTTTTCTAATTCAAATGTCTGTATCTTGTACTGTAAAGGTTGGACGGGCGCCATGTTGTGTTTGGTGAGGTGCTTTCTGGTATGGACATTGTCTACAAGATCGAAGCAGAAGGGAGAGAAAATGGTGTGCCTAAGAGCAAAGTTGTTATTTCAGATAGTGGTGCTCTCTCTTTATAACAACTCATAATGCAAGAGCAAGATGCATATGATTACCCAGCATAACAGGCCAACGACCTCTCTACCTCGGTGGCAAAATAGATAGGAATGCAAGAATCTTATACTTGCTGGCCTCAAACATGATATTATTGAACAACGCCAGTACTGCTTTAACTTGGTGCATTCTCATCATAGAACAAACTTGAATCTTTAATCTCGATGTATTTTTTGGCCTAGTGTGATTTAGACTTGGAGCAATTCCAAGGTGCATTATATCCTGAGAGTATACGAGTCAAAACTGGTTATGTTCCACAAAATCTCTAGCACAGACCTTCATGTGTAAAATTACTTGGTGTATGTGCTTTGGGGATATGTACTTGTCTGAATGTATTTAGAATTGCCCTTCATCGTTTTTATTATGCTTCCACGCATCCGTTCTTTAAAAGCTAATTCAATAGGAAGGCTCATTTTTCTTGAGGCAGTTAAAGGTGAGTTCTGTTCGCTCTTGAATGTTTTCCATAGTTTAAAGTAGTTAATTTAGCTTAGCGGAGAGAATTAGCAAGAAATATACTAAGAACATAACACATTTTTTTAGCTTCTTGAAATCTTAGACAAGTAACAAAACAAAGATATAACAAACACTGAACTAACAGATACGTAATAAGCGTCCCAAGTCGATGATCATGATCATTATAATTGTGATGCATCGTCCTTTAAGTACGAACATAAACACAGCACCAGTAACACACATAATGAGGAACATTCAATAACAAATCACACAGGAGCCACACAAAGAGCGACACATACAGTTATTCGATTACTCCCTTCACGTTGACATAGGTTGACATGGCATAGGCAGCGTCCAATCCTAAATTTGTTCAGTAACACCTGATTATTTAATTAAATAACAGCGTGACGATTCAAAAATCTTCAAAATAATAACAGGTCCGATTATTGAAAATAATAATAGTAAAAAGGGATAAATAAAAGATCAGGAAGGCTGAGGAGGAGTGTCAAACTCAGGCTTGCAGTTTTTGGAAGGCTGGTATCGGAAAACAGTAGAGAAATTGGAGGAAAAGTCGGAGTAGAGGGAAACGACCTTGGAAATATTGCCGTTGATTTCCCGAATGAGAGCCACGTTTTTGACCATGTTATCTGGGATCCTTGACTGGTGGTTCTCGTTCACTTGTTGGATCAGAGCTCGGTTTCGATCCAGCACTGACTGTACCTGATTGAAGCTTCGGTTAAAGGTTTTCCATACCTCCAAGTCACCTTCTCCTTCTTCAAACTCTCCGGTGCATTTGGTTGGGGTTTGTTGGTGGCAGCCATTGTTTTGGTGGTGGTCGCTGGAGGTTTCATCCATGTTCCCGATTCAATTGCAGCGAGGATTATTCTGGTGTGGCATGTGCTTGGACCGGAACGGTGGTTTATTAGATTCTCTTTTTTTAATAGCACAATGCATACGGTGGTTTATTAGATTGCCCTAGCATTTTCATAAGTGGGATCTTTATTTTTATTTAGTTCAAGCGATTTGAAGTGAGCGTGAGATATTTCTAAATTTGTTGTGATATGTGTATTTCAACGCGCTTGAAAGGAAATGGGGATAGATTGTGTGGAAGATAAATATCTTATCTTAACTGGCAAGTTCTTACTGGATTAAGAGAGGGGAAAAGTAAAGATTCTTCCACGTCAGTAACAAAAAGTGCAGAAAGGCTGTGGCTTCGGCTTGGGCTTTTGTCGCTTTGAAACACAGTTTTTCTTCCCTTCGATAGGTTTCGGGTAGAGTTGACCGAAAAATTGGTGATTTGAATTGGATTTAAAATTGGATTGTTTCAAACTGTTTAATTCAATTTGTTATTTTATTTAGTCTCATCGGTTTATAAAAAATTTAAATGGTTTAAATTAGATTAAGTTATTTATAATTTATATTTTACTTATAATTCAATAATTAAATTAATTATTATTTATTTTAGAAGAATATAAAAAAAATTAATTATTATAACTAAGAGTAAATAAATAAATAAAAATATTATTATTATTAACACATATATATTTTAAATTAAAGTAAAAAAAATTAATTAAAAAAAATATTATAATAATATAAAATTATTTTAATATATATTTTATTATTCATGTTCTAAACGATAGCAAGTGGATTAAATTTAAACTAAATTATAATGATTTTAATGATCTAATTTGATAAATGTAAAAAATTCTGATAATTTTTTTAAGTTTTATAAAATTTAGATGGTATAATACTCATCTCTAATTTGAGAAGATTAATATTAATATTAGGTAAATTTATTTTAAATTTATACTCACGTTAATTATAATACGTCGTGTAGTTAAATAACTTTTAATATAAAAAAATATTAATTTTTAAAGAAAATTTAACCAAATATTTTATCATAATTAATATGAATCAAAATATAAATTTTAATATAATTAATTAAAAAATATGTATATGTATTTTATTTTTGTAGATATTAATTAATATTTATATATTTAATATTATATTAAAATATATATATTTTGATTTAAAATATAATATGATGTATAAATTTAATTTAATTTTTAAAATATTTTTATTTATTTATTTATGCGTTTTGTAACAATGTTACCAATTGTCATAAGACTTGAAACAAACAAAATACATAAGTTAAGACACGCCCAAAAAGTACACGTATTGATTACTTCAATAGATAAATTAATATTCCAATATGCAATAGGGATATATAGATCCGATGGAAACTATTGTCATTTGAATTTTTATTTTTTTTATAGGGATATTTGATTTATATTATTGAAATAAAATATAAGATGTAATTCAAAAATTATTTAAGTTTAATTTAATTTATACAGAAATGAATATACCAAAACATAAAAAACTATAATCATTATTCTATATTATAGTAAAATGTATTTTATTTGTGTATCTTTCTAACAATGTTTTTAATTGTTACAAGACTTAAAACTAAAAAAATATAAATGGCACTAAATTAACCTATGAATTATCTTAATATACAAATTCATATTTACAATACACAAGAGCGAAATTCTAATACTAGTATGGAATATTGTAATTATAAGTATTATATTTGTACATTGTATTAGTTGATCTAGATTGTTTAAAATTAAAAAAAAAAATATTTATGATAGTTTGATTTCTAAGTAAATTAATATACTATAAAAATTAGAAAATATATTTAAACATAAATTTAAGTTTTAATATATATATATATATATATTAGTATTTAAATATACGAATTTGAGTCTTAATAGCATTATTGTGCACTTTTTATATTAAAATATTGTGTTTTAAAAATATTTTATAAATTCTAAATTTGGTTTTCGTTTAAAAAAAATACACATGAGAAGCAAGCATGGTTTAGTAAAAAATAAATAAATAAAAGAAGCAGGCATGTCTACAGCATCGAACTAGAAATTGGGGGTTAACAATAAATGAAAATTATTTATTTTTAATGGATATTGAATCGAATTTGAAGAATTTTAATCTAAATTTAATCTAATGATATAATAAATCCGAATAGATTCAAATTTAAGGATTTTTTGGATAAAATAAAATCATATTAATATTAAAATTTATTTATTAAATATTATCATATATAAAATAAAACATGTATAACATTTAAATTTTAAATGTGTATGTATAGTAAAATTTATTATTTATAATCATAATTAAAAAATAAAAAGAATAAGAAATATGTTTATATACTTATTAAATTATTATAAATATTTATATATATTTTTTTAAACTAATATTTAAGGATGTGTAATATTTAAAGATGTGTAATATTTAAATGTAATATATTATAAAATAAATAATATATTTAATTTAATACAATGGATTATAAAATATATCAATTTAAATCTTATATTGTATATTTTTTATAAATATAATCTGATAATATAATCATATTTAATAAAACAACTCATTAATTATATTTAAGATATATAACTTTAAAATATTCCCATAAATTATGTTACAGCGTTATTGAAATATATATATATATATACTTTTTTTATTGAAAAAAGTTTAAGTTTAATTATAATTATTAATAATATACTATTACACCATTTAAAATATATCTCAAATTGCAAACATTTTCTTCTAAATTTTTTAAACTAATAAATTTAAAAATAACAACCATATTGGAATAGAAAAGTAAACAAAACTCAAAATATGCGAAAAAAAATATTGGAATAAAAATATAACTGAGAAATACACTCGTTTATTATTTAAACTTCAAGGTCATGCCTATTGTTTCTCATATCTCAATCAATAATATTTCTCTTAAAAGTAAAATAATAATAATTTATGTTTTCTCTTTCTAGCCCTAAAACAATTTTGATCTCTTTATAGAATTTTCGAGAGAAATAAGAAACTCCATCTTCTTTACGAACAAATTACTCTTTGATGAATAAAATTAGGAAGTCTATCATATCAATGATTCAATGAATGTATTATGTGCTTGGTTTTAAGGTTGGGCTAAGGTCATGAGATTAATTGATAAGCTGCACTAAATATACTATTAGTACCATTTTGCATACCGGTTAAGAACAGATATCTGTCAAAGACACTTACAGAGAAACATTAACCATTACAGAGCGATGTAAAAGCCCCAGAAAAATAGATACATGGGATGATAGCAGATTGGCAGCTACTCGGTTGGTCTTCTCTTCCTACCAAGAACAGATGCTCTTTGAAATCTAGGCCCTCCCATCCGCCATTTCTTAAAGTCTGTCATTGAAGATTGGGCTGCCTCATACACTACATTACCCATTTAATGTTAATGTCCATACTACTCAAGTAATAGGAACACAAACGAAGAATATGCTAATTGCTGAACATGATATAAGAATTTCTTAGCAAAAGAAAAGAAGATAAAGGAATCTCACAGTTTGTTTCTTCTTTTGTCAAGAGTGTCAATAATTTGGAAGCAGCCAAATATGCTCCAGAGTGCGCCTTCGCCAAAATTCCTTGATATCTACTCCTAAATGCAGATAAGAGGAAGGACCCCATGTCTCTTTCACCAACCCTGTCCATCATAATAAATAAGAGTTAAAGATTCAACACAATGAGTAGTAATAACCAGTTCAGATAACCACAAAAAAAAAGTACAAAAACAAATATAAAAAATTAAAACATGCATTAACACATAACACTTGACACCAAAGTAAAAGTTGAAATATACTCTGAAGTTTAATCATTACTTAAAGGCTAAAGATAAAATCTCTGTGAGATGTATAATACATGCAAAATCTTACTAGCATGGTTATTACCAATAGCATGGTTATTACCAAAGATCATGACACGTTTAGACCAAATGGAATCAAATATCCACCAACATTACAAATTCACGTTTCTGTCCAAAACATAAAACTAAGGAGTTTTACACTTAAGTTATCCTAATTTTTTGTTTGGAAGATTACAACATTTGATTTCTGATACTCAGATCATTATGTTGTTAAGGTTGAGCCGTCAATAAAATGTAATAGAAAAAATCATAAACAACATGCAATGCAAACTAGGTAGAGTTGTATATGCAAATAGAATATGGATATTATGGACAGAAAAATGACTCACACTGGTGCTACCTTGCACCCAATTTCATAGAAATATGGACTTCGGGATCTCAAATCTACACTAGCAGCATCGGCTCCAAGTTCCAACCGAGTTCTGGTATAAAATGGGAATCAAATTCATAAGATAGATATAGATACACAACAGCAGTTACTAGTCCATACATTCATGACTGCTAGAAGTATAACAGACTATTTTTCTCAAGTTGCCAAGTATACTTCACCCATCATGTATTACGTATCAAGGAGTTTGTTACCAATATATTCCTTAGTTCCTTCCTAACCCCATCAATATGGACTCATTTTAATGCACACTACACAGGTTTGCAATAGAAGAAAATTTTCAATAGCATTTGCATCTTTGTACCAATTAAGCAAGCACAAGCACATTGTAAGCTTTGAAATACTATATTAAGGACAAACGAACAGATAATTCGAATTATCATCATCATTACTTTTGATTAAAACAAGCAGGAACCTTCATTGTTGCAACTTGTCTTAAGTGCAACTCATGTCCAAGCCAAAAAGGCAGCTCTACCTTGGAGCCTGCTTCAACCTGAAAAAAAAAACACCCCAAGAAGTATAAGAAACATTGGCTTACAGCCAGTCCAAATCCAGTTAGCTCACTTACACAATCTGTTTCAGAACTTGGATCAATTCCAACCCCGCTGACTGACTTTTGGAACACTACCGAGACAAGCTGTGAAGAAAACAGATAAATGCACTTATAACAATTTTATGAGATAAAAGTATGAATTAAACAACGGGATGACAAGGTCTAGACCTCTTCCTCCGCATTAATATCATCAATGTCATAGTAATTTGCCATTCCAGAAGAGGTTCTTTGAAATCTCACTACCAGAAGCTCAAATCCTACAGTTGCACTTGCATCAACGGAAAAAACATAGAAACCCAAGCACATGTTGTAAAAATAAGGACCTTAAAATGTATTGAAAAGTTCAGAATAACACATTTGAATTATTGAAAAAGTCATCAATCATCCTATCAGATCACTAAACAAGTTAATATCATATACAAGGTCGGAAATTCTACGATAAAACTGAAACCAAATAAATCACGATAAGGCAGAGAGATTACCTATTATAAACTTAAAGCCAATCAAGCAGAATACTTCACGGGATTCGGCCGGCGGCAATAAAGTTGAAGGGTACTTGACGGCCAGCGTTGTTGAGGAAAAGGGAGAGAGTGAAATTAGGGTACGTGGAATCCAATTTCCCGGTTTTGTTTTTCATATGATTTTTTTCCCCAATATTTTCCCTCTCTTTTTTCCCTACCTTAGCAACTTTTTTTCTATTTATTTTTTACGTTTTTTATTATTGTTTTAGTAGTTTATATATATATATATATTTCTTAATAAAGATAATGTTTAAATTTTTTTAAGTTTTTAATTCTACCATGAGATTAATAGTGTTTGTAGTTATTTCTTTGTTAGAAAAATTAATAACATATTTTAATTTTATTTGTTAAATTTGTGTATATAACATGAGAATATATTTTATCATAAAAAAATAAATTTTTTAAACAAAATATCTTTTAATATATGAAAATTTGATTATTTAAAACATATATTATTTTAAACTTATATTGTTTACGATAGGTGGTATAAAGATGAGTAAGATGATAGATTACTTTTCAAATAAGTTAAATAAGTAAATTATTTAAAAAATTAAATATAATATATTTTTTAATTATTTTACGTCGTATGGGATAATATCAACAATTATAAAGTTTTTTTATAATTTTTGATATTTTAATATATCAATTATTAAGATTTAAAACTTTATTTTTTAATTAATCTCAACCATTAAAAAATAAAAATGTAAAAAATTGAGAATATTGATACTCTCCTCCAATATGTGTACTAAGTTTAAGTACCTTTTTTTTTAAATTAATATTTTATAATGATAAATATTATAATTATAATTTAACCTCTCATATAACACTTATTTTACATTTTGTTGGTATCTATTATTGTTGCAATGGAATCGTCTAAATTTATTTATTCAAAACTTATTTTCTTAAATTACAAATATTTTATAAAATACAAAGTATATTATGAAATAATTGTAGTACATGCATTAAATTATAACATACACTGTTTTTAGATGTAGCTCTATCTACATAATAGTTCTTCACCATGTACACAAGCTTATGAGTTCTTATATTCAACTTCCCCGATATCTATTTTGAAATTGATTTATTTTCCTTTAATATGATGGTTATTGATTAGATATACAAACTTAGATATTTAAATGAGAAAATAATTATAAAATTATTTATTAACAATATTTCAATTAAATTAAATATATATGAATGGTAATAAAAAAACTTTTTTAATGCAAAAGGTGTGTTTAATATAATTTTCTTAGAACAAATTTTCAATTTTAGCCTTAAATTACACTTTTAATATGAAAATTAGAAAACTAAATACTATGTGACACAAGATAAAAGGAGAAGGGTACCGTAAGTATGTTTTTTTTTAAATGTATTTTTACTCTGTTGGTTATTTGATAGGACATTATAAATCTGTTATCTCTTTTGTAATAATCAATGATTTTCATACGAAAGATTTACACTAAATTTTTAAAAATAAATTTAACATTTTAAAAAAACAAATTATCAAAATATTAAAAATAAATATTTTTTATTCACAACTACGACATCTTATAACCATAAATTATGATATATTTTTTACTATTGATTTTTTATTTACTTATTATTTTAAACCATAAATTATTAATATTTTGAAAACATAATTTTGTGATATTTATTTTCCATATTTTTGATAATTATTTTTATAAAATATCAATTTTACCCTTAAAAATTTTCCTTAAATCTTTTAGAAGAAATTTGGTTAACCTTCCAAAAAAGAGAACAAGATTGTAATATTTTACTTAATAACTAACAGGCTCGAATACAATTTTGTTTAAAGTAGCATACTTCAAATATCCTTTATGCCAAGACAAATGTGAAAATGATTTCACTACTTTTTGCTATTAAAAGAAATATTTTCTCTGAATTAAATGATCACACACTGCAAGTTGCAACCAACGCAAGCAAATACTGCACTGCTTTTTTTTAAGTATGTGCAACACGTAAGAATCATATTAATTCATACCAATAAGTTGTAACCCAACGGTATTAAGCTCACGTGACTTATAAAAGGTGTAAGACTCTAGTCTACTTATAAGTGTATGATGTGAGTAACTCAGTATAGTTATTTAAAAAAAAAATCATATTACTTCAGGCAGCTTTCCAATGTCGCCTGAATCTAATGTTGTTCAGAAACAATACAACAATGTCACAAACCAGCAGACGGAATTCAATGCTCTATATATATTACTATTTATTTATTTTATTTTTTTTTGAGAATAGAGAGACAACACTGAACATCAATCCCATTGGATATCCCAGTGAAAATTCCACTCAGAAGGATTTACTGTTCGTTTTGCATCAGCAGCAACAAGATCATAAGGTGAGTCCTCTGCAAATTCAGTTGGCATAGCTTTCCAGTGTAAACTTGGCTTCCAGTCAGCATTCTTCAGCACCTTCAATATCTCTTCCACAACCACCTTGCTTCCCGCCGCAGACAAATGAACCCCGTCTCTAGAGAAAAAAAAAAGCAGCAGCTTAATTCCCTATTATTTATCAACATGAACCAACCAAACTGTCACTTCTATAATAGTTTGAAGGGCTAAATGATCAAGGGTTTTCATAGCTAAAGAGACAGAAAGTAGAAATGCAATGAAAAGATCGGGGATATTGATATTAATAACTCCTAGCATTTCTTCTCTGCCAGAGGAAGAAGAAGAGTACAGTTCTAAAACACACACAAACACATATTCATCAGCCAAAAAGTTCACCAAGACTTCATGTGTAAATTTGTAATACAGTTTTATTCATTAGGTTTTTGAGAATTTGATGGTTGGGGGAGTGGGGAGGCAGCTCAACTACAAATGTAAGATTGTGAAAAGTACATGTATAAAACCTGCTAGAGGAACCATGCACAAGGCAGAGGGAAGAAATAATTAGTTGAGAAATTGCTACAGTGCTTTGTGAAAATAACTTTCCATCCCAAGAGGTGTAAATGCAAACCTTGGTGCAACGTTCATTCACAATGGACTCAGATAATGAAAGGCATAGGAGATAAGAGTTAAGTTACAAGAAAGACACTGGAAAATTAATCGCTATTGGAGGACAGCTAAGGATAAGAGAACTTACGTAAAGCAAGCATCCATCCAATTATCTTTTTTCTGAAATGCACTAAATAGATCAACCACTTTGACACCCATTTCCTGGCACATTTTTATACAAGCTTCCGAATAAAGTCCACACAGTTCATTAGTTCTTACTAGCTCGCTGAAAATCCCACTGTTTCAAAGGTAAATCACCTGCTTTTGAGTATTCATTTGATGAAAAAAAATGAGTAAGAAAATGATAAGTGGATGATATGAATCTCAGAAGTCAGACCTTGAATTTCCACGAATTTTGGTCTCGTTTACGGGAGGGCAAGTAAGAAAAATGATGCGTGTTGAATTGGAGAGACTCTGGTTCAAGAATCTTAACATTAGTATGCAAAACATTGTTATTCTAAGAAATAGAGTTGGAAAGGGTAAAAAGATATTGTATTCAATTATGTATGGATGCCAAGTTTAAACTTACGTAAGCTGAATTAAATTAATTTGAAATTGTGTCTTCAAACAATTATATTGTTTCTTGAGGATTAAATATTTTCAATATAATTCAAAATTCAGTCCTATTTTGCAGTTGTATCATGCATATATCTAGAATCCATCTACGAACTGTTCAAACACATGAACCCAATTTGTTGCATATTGTTTAGGGCCCTTTCAGCAAGCCCGTCTATCCTTGGCTGTGTCTCTAGTCATTGACATGGTAAGACTACATTGCTTCAAGTAGTACTAAGAAGTACCTGAAGATGACTTGCAATCTGTTTCAAGTTCTCAATGAATTCAGGAAGTGGTACATGAGGACCTAAGCCAGATGAGTGAAGTCCCATAGAATCATTACCACCAAAATAAACTATGACCAAAGATGGCTGTACAGCAGCATCCTAGAATAAAAAAATATGTTCTTGGAGTCAGAGACAACTTTGAACATAAAGGCTAAAGCGTATTAAAGTCATCATGAGAGGAAATAAAATCAGTTTATTTCACGATGGGGAGAAAAACAAGAAAGTTATCCTAATGTACCCCAGAAGCTATGGATGACAAGCACATATAAATATAGTCCCCATCTCTTCAGTTAAATTGCAATCAAATATCAAATTTGCTCACACTAATATATAATGCGGTTATCACTATATCCTATTTTGGACACGCAAATCAATTGTTGATAGCAATTAGTTACCGGAGTCAGAGTTACACAGGAACCTTTGCCAGATTAAAAGAGCTTGAACAAGTAATGTCAACATAAAATCAGATAACTTTATAATATTTCAATTTTTGACAGAAAAAAGGAACTTCATCTTGCTTCAATCCACTTAAGCAACTTCATACATTCATTACCTTGACATCTTTCCACAGAAATATAGCAAGAATGCATCAAGAAACATCAATGAAAACTAATTGAAAAGTTATATTGCGAGGATACTCTTCTAAATTGATTTCAAGATTTTATCAAACACATCGATCAAAGTTACAGAAACAAATACCACCCATCCGAAAAAAGAAAGAAAAAGGAATGGTATATACAGGATACAGCTAGAAGAGATTATAATACCTTAGGAAAAACTTGATCAAGCACCTGTATGGCACGGCGAGAGTTCCATCCATAGTATCCTCGCAAGACTATGTCTGCCTATAATAAATAACCAAGAACAGAGGGTGCCAAGGAACAATTAGGATGGCATAAATCAGACTTAAAACGTACAAATAGAAAAGCATCATATTAAGTCCTTTCCAATTGAGAGGAAACTAGAGCATGTAAGCTTCTTGAAAGCATTGAAACGTTAAACTAGTTGATATCGATTTGTAATTGATATTTATCTTACTCGAACTCACTAAAAGTAACCGGCACTAGAATTTGCCTATGTGTAGGACGCGCTTATTTCCTCAATTCACTGTATTTTTCCACTGATTTGAAGGGTCAAGTAACCACAATGTGTTAAATTTGGGCCTAACTCCATCTCAAAACCTGGGTTTTGAGATGGAAGATTGCCCTCATTTATATATGTGTTTAATATTTCATGTCCAATCGATGTGGGACATTTTAACACTCCCCCTCACATCGGTAATTCATCAATGGACGATGGTGGGCTTACAGCTGCGTGCCACGGGGTGAGCTTGACTGCTTTGATACCATGTTAAATTTGGGCCTAACTCCATCTCAAAACCCAGGTTGTGAGATGGAGGATTGCCCTCATTTATATATGTGTTTAATATTTCATGCCCAATCGATGTAAGACATTTTAACACAATGTGTCCAAGATTTTTGAAAAAAGAAAGAATGCATGTATAATATAACAGGTTCATCTATGACTCATAGATGATATATTTCCAGCAAATGAAGAACATGGCAATGGTCAAAAACAATGAAAAGAAAAGGGAAAATATTTCAGCTTCAGGGCATGATCGAGTTTTCCAGATAAACGATTTTCATGCTAAGGGAAAAAAGAAAAACTTTAGGGTTCCTCAATAGTCTTTTACCAATCATACTGGGCCGGACGTGTCCTACGATATAAATTGACAAATTTTATGGTAATTTAGCAAATTCAATCATATAACACTGTGCTCTAATGAACTAAATGTCAAAAGAGAGACGCAAACAGAGATAAAAGAGAACATACTTTGCGAGCGTAAATATCGGATAGTATGGCTCCCCAACCGCCATTGCTGTAGCTTAGCTGAACTATTGACGATCCAAATAACACGAACTGCGGTCTCATTGGCCCCGCCATCTCTCTCTATCTTTCAGTGATATTAATATTTGGATCTCCACCCCCTCTTCGGATAATGCAGGTCCGAAAATCTAAATGCGATTAATAATTGCTGCGACTAACAAAGAGAGACCTTATATACACCTTCAATATTGGGTGGGCAATGTGTTGGTATTTTTCCTGTATACAGTAGCCAATGAAAAGCAGGCCAACAACACCATCCTTTTCAATGAACCTGACTTTTGCCCTTTCGTTATCAACAATTTCAATCAGATACAAAACCGAAAAGAAATAATCCCATGATTAGCCAAATTTAGGGTGCAACACCACGAGATAATATCATATGAATACAATACATAAAAAAAATTATTAAGAATCGATAAATACTTTCTACAAGTTATTATTATTTTGTAATATTATAAATAAATTATACTAAAAAAAAAATTAATGTATTAACTATGCGTAAATCCGAAACGGTTAATAATTAAAATATAAGTTTTGATTAATCCTAACAATTTTATTTTAAATACATAATTTTTTATTAAATAATTATATTTTTAATCACTTTTGAAATAATCATATAACACGTTTTTATTTAAAAAAAATATATCAAAAATATCTTTAATATTTATCTTTTTTTTTACAAATACTATTAACGTTTTAAAAAATATCTTTAATAAAATTAAAGTTAAATAAATTATCAAAAATAACATTAATTAATAATAACGTTAACTTTTTCATTTATATAGTTTTTTATTTTTTTATAAATTATTAAAAAATCATTTTAAAAATTATAAATTAGATTTTATTTATTTAATTTATTATAGTTAAAAATAAAAATATATAGTAAACGAAGAAATACATAAAAATTAAAAATATTCATAAAATAACTTTATATTATTGATTTATTTTTTTAATAAATTAAATCATTTATTATCTTTATTAATTTTATAAAAAATATTTATTATTTAGATATAAATTAATGAATTAAATAATTAGTCTGAAAAAATTAAATTCTTTTGATAATTACTTCGTAAAAATTATAAATCTACTTTTAATTTATTTAATTAAAAATTAATTGTCACTCATAGAATTAAAAAATTACTTCTTATTTAAAAAATAAGCTATATATTTATAATAATTAGATAATTTGTTATAAAACAAGATGTAATTTATTTTTTATCATTACATTTGGAGCTATATGTGATAATTTTAATCAAAATTGATCTTTAATATTTTTAAAAACAAAAAAAAATAATGAAAATTAAATAAAATGACATCCATAAACTTTACCACAACAACAATAGTATCTTTATTGAATGGGATCCAATGAATGAAATTTAATATTAATACTTAAATTAGTTTTATTTGAACATATTTTAATTAAATATAAATTATATCTTATTTGATTAATATAAATATTTAATTTATTTGTTTAACAAATAATAATTTTTAATTGTAAAAATGTTAAGTAATTTTTAATTATGTTGAGTAATCAAATGTAAATTTATAATTTTTCATAAATTATTATAAAAATAATAATTTTTGGTTAATTTATTAATTAATTTTATAATCAATAAATGATAACAATAATGAGAAAAATTTATATAATATATCAAAATAAAAAATATTTTTAAAAAAATTAACATAGTTAGTAAATTAGTAGGATGGATGATATATTATTATGTTCATTTTTTTCAATTATGGAGATAATAGAAAAAAATTGGAATTTTTTTTTTATAAAAAATAGAAAGAATATAGCTTAAAAATGTTGAATATTTTCAATTTTGTAGTTAAAAATAATATCAAAATTGAACCAAAAAATTAATAAATATTATAAAAGAAAGAAAAACTTTAAAATGATAATTTTATCTATTAAATATAATTTATTATTTTATTAATAAAATAATATTATAATATTTAAAAATTAACTATCCCTTCGTATTTTCGATAAGAAAATAACCTAAATGTTACTTGCAAAACTAAATTGATTAAGGTATTTTGACACATAAAATAAGTAACCCAATTATACAATATGGTGGTATTGGTAAATCAACCCACCGAACAAACCCAACTGACATCTTCCATAATTTTTTGGTAAACAAACTAACAACTTCCATATTTAATGATCTGCTCTTTAGCCTCACGATTGCGCACCAATGTAGCAACATATGTAACTTGGGATTTTCAATTCTCACCTTTGTCTTAATTTCTTGTAATTGATGAACAATGTAGCAAACCAAATCGTGGTCTATATCTTTACACTTGCACCAATTTTGCTAATTAAACACTAGATGATTGCACCAGTCACCATAGATGAATTAAAAAAAAAAACAAGATTGAACACATGTTGACCTACGCCTTTGTAGACAGTGTTCATTTAAATTGAATTAATCGGACAAGCAATTAAGTTGTTCATCTGTTCATGTTTTCAATGACTTCGTAGTTCGGAAATGTATTCCCTTTTCACGTGAATATTATTTGATAACAGGGCATCTTATATACAGGCATGTAAAATTTAACCAGTTAGCTCCAAGCTATTGCTTGAATCATTAATATGGATGATAATACAATTAATTTAATTAATACACTTAATACAAATATAAATACAAGAAATAAGAATCTACTTTTAAGAAAATACTTTTAATAAAAGTATATTAATTAAATATAATTAATATACAATTGATAAAATATATTAATTACATAAAACTAATATATCATTAATGATTTATTAATGATTCGTAATCAACAACTATTATCTTAATATATTTGAAATTTGTACGTAATAGTTATAATTATTAGCATAATAATTCTTATCAGTTTTTACACATATTCTTAATCGTTAATTAATATAACTTATACAAATAAAGTGCATAAATTTATAGTTTTTTAGTGAATTACACAAGTTCTTTTACTTTTATAAAATTAACACTAAAGTATAATTTTTATTGTTGGCTAATAAATTGTAGTAGATTTTGTCATTTTTCATTATATTACTAACTTTGTGATAGTATTTTTAAAATATTAATTTTGTTAGAGTTATTAGAATAATGATAAATTAATACAATAACTTTACAAATTAAAAATACGATTTTTAATATTAATTTTATGAAAATAATAGAAGATATATGATTTACCAAAAAAATATATTAATTATGTGTTTTATTTGTATAGGTTACATAACCTCTATCACCTTTTACCAAAAAAAATAATAATATTATCAATATTTTTATAATAAAAATATAATATTATCAATTATTAAAATAATTTTTAAACTTCCAAAATAAAAAATTCAATTACAGTTATAATTTGTGCTATACATTAAACATAACAAACAAATATACTGATTTTATAGATATTTAAGTAATTAAAGATTCAATTTATTTCAATTTATTTATTAGTAGGGAAATCCTAAACCCCGTAAAATACTCGAACCTTCGATAGAAAATCATCGTTACATCTAAAGATGTTCATAAACCGGTCCGAATTGGATCAAATCGTAAAATCGGATTGGATTAAACAGTTTTACAAATCAAACGGTCTGGTTCGGTTTAAACCGGTCGAATCGAACCGAACCGTTTGATAAATATATTAAAATTTTCACATTATTTTTCATTAAAAATGTCCACAAAATCGAACCAAACCAGAAATCGAATAGGATCAGATCGGATCGAACGGTTTTATAAATCAAATGGTTTAATTTGATTTATAATAATTAAAACCATTTCAAATGATTTGTTTCGAGTAATATAAACGGTCTAATCTGATTAAATATTTTTTCTTAAAATCAGATCGAATCAGAACATTGGACACCCGTGTCCTAATTACATCATTCGTTGGCCTCCTCACTCGTTCTGTTCCGTTGACGTCTCTATAGTCATTAATAGAGTTGTCAGCGAGATAAGATGAGGTGGAAACCCCTTTTTTGTTTTCTATCTCGGGTTTTAAATTTGTGTAACATCCATTCTTAATATAGGAACATATCAATATCTTATTATAGAATGTGAAATAAACGATTAAGTGATGATTTAAATATAATTTTTTAACCTTTTAAGTATTTTATTTATTTTTATTATAAAGTCAAAAGTAGAATAACTAAATGAATAATAAATATTTTTTTGTTAATAAACAAAATCGAGTTGATAAATCATGAAAAATACAAACAATATTCATAGGATATGAGATAAATAAATATATGTAAAAATAAACACAACCTATTTATACTAAAAACCATTGAAAACATATTTTTACATACTAGATTAAATTATAAAATAAATATATTATTTTAAATTTTAAATTTAAACAAATAACTTAAATAATTATTATGAAGTAAATATTTAAATTATTTATAATTTAAACTTGAAATATAATATATAATATACATTGATTAGTGTAATTTCGATTTTAAATATAATTAAATTTATAAAAATTTATAAATATAAATAAATTTGTATTTATATTAAAATGATATACATAATTTTGAAAACTAGGCCAAAAATATAATTGTCATCGTTGTCTGGTCTTAAAAAAGGTTCATCCCCGTTTCTCATTCTTTGTTTTTTTATCCTTATCCTTACATTCAAACAGATAAATTTGTAAAAATTTATTCTGTGATAGAAATTTAAAATATGAACACATGAATTTCAATCCAATCAAACCCAGTTGAATCAAATTCAAGATGAATTTAAATTAAATAAAATATATATATATAATTAATAATTTTATGATATTATTTTTATCATTTTTATATATTTTAAATTAAAACAATGACTTAATTCAATTCAAAATTCAACTTAGTTAAAAATAAATTAATTTATTTTTTGAATTAATTTTTAAATTTTTATTTAACTTAAAAAATCAAACCAAAATTTATATACGTGCCTAACAATCTTGGTCCGTACCAAAATGTAATCAAAACGTAAAATTCTAAATATATCTCTAAAATGTTTAAAATATATATCCTTTATTAAGAGTGAGTAACAGATCAAAATTACTTGTTTTTTATCGATTTGAATTTGATTTGATTAGAACGGATGTAAAGATTTTTAATTTGAATATGATTTGATAACGTAAATCAATTTGAATTAATATAAATCTCAACAGATTGAATTTTTTTGGATCAAATAATGTTAGATTGATATTGAAATTTATTTATAAATTATTATCATAAATAAAATACGATATATGTAAATTTAAATTTTAAATTGATATTTTTTGTAACAAAAATTATTATTTGTAACCATAACTAATAAATTTAAAAAAATAATAAGTATATCTTTACATTCATTAAATTATTATAAACATTTATATTTATTTTTAAGTTAAAATAATAATCTAATGTAATTATGACATACATAATATTTAAATATAATACATTATAAAATAAAATATGTATTCACTTATAATTTAATAATAACTCGGTCAAGATAAGATAAAATAGATTATAAATTTTATTAATCTAAAATCGATCAGATTATAAAATTTATAACTCTAATTCAATCCGAATCCGATAGATCATATCAAATTTATCAATTTAATTATATTAATTGAATTATTTACTCATCTTATCCTCCCTACAATATAATATAGGAATGTAATGTTTTTACACGTTAAAAATATATTTTGAGATTAAAAATTGCCTACTCGAAATTCAGAGCTTGAGGTACCCCGCCCATTCTCATGGCCACCCAAACACCATTTGATGTAACCTTTGTAATCAAGACCAATTCATTTAGTCTCGTTTTGGTGTGATTGCATTTGAACCTTTTTAACTTGTTTGGGTCTTAAGCCCAAAAACCAAATAGATAAGATATCATCTTGTGGATATAAAGTGATAAAGTTCTAACCAAATACCCCATTCAAGTGTGTTTCTTTATGACACTATTAAAAAAAATAATGGTTTAAATTAAAATGATATAGTTAAAAGTTGTCTTAATTAAGATAAGTATGCAGGTATTTGGATGAAAATATTAAAAATTATTTCAAGTTAACTTTAGTAAAAAAGGAACATATTTGAAAAACTACTTATATTAAAAGCAATAATTAAAATACTATAAAATATATTTCTTATAAATTTAAGAACTTAAACAACGAAATATAATATTATTACCAAGTATCTTTTATAGTGTTTGACATTGCGCAAGTGAGGTTTGTTTCAAGGTTCAACATATATAGTTTTTTTTTACGCAGACTATATTTTATTATGACAAGAAAACAGACTATAATTATATACACACAAAATGCGATGGGTTATGAAAGCATTTGAAGAGAAGATGTTTCCACGCACTCATAACTAGTTAAGAATTTCTGCTTGGATTGATTTAGATGCCAAGACTATATACGTTGGTGTGTTTCAAGCCATAAACTTTAAATGATGCTAAATTTTTAAAGTAATCTAATTAGTAAATTCAATTGAATTTATTGTTGATTATCGATTACTTTTCGTATCAAAATTTGATAATTTAAAATTTAAAGTTTTTTTATTAAGTTAAATAAGAGCACAATCAATTAAATTTATCGTTGATTATTGATTAACAAATTTTGATAGTTTAAGTTTTGCAAAATTTTCATCTATTTAGACAAGAGTGCAAGCCAACAGTATATCTTAATTATTATTTAACAAAAAATGAGGTAGCTCGAAAAGAAAAGAAAAACTACCATGATATTTATTTGGAATTTAGTGTTCAGACCGACAGATCACGTTATTAGTATTTAATTTATTTATAAATTATCAATTATCAATTATAATTAGAGAAGGAAAATAATAATTTTTTTAATGAAATTGTTAAATTAATTAAGAAACAAGAGAGATCAACACATGTCGAATGTCATTAGTCTGATATCTCATGATTATATTTTTTTTATATTTTATAATCAATTAATAATTCATTGTAATATCAATAAATTAGAATCGTGTCGTAAATTTGAACTCTAATTAATATAAAAAAAGATGTTTAATCTCACGTTAATTAAAAATAAGGTATCAATGTTACTTATAAATTTGAACAATTTTCTAACTTATAATCTTGATTTTGAGTTAAGAGTTAAGATTAAGTTTCTAAGTTATATAATTAATTAAACAATTATTTATATTTTTTATTTATAATTTATTTTTAAAAAAATCAATTTTATATTTAACAATATATATATATAAGTCGTTTTAGCTTCAACCCTCAAATATATGTAATAACCTAAACTTCTTTTTTTTCTTCATAATTTTTATATTTTTCCCAATAAATGGTTGCATGTGATCACATGCTAGGACAGTTCGATTACACCTTATTAATCGCTTGTTGATTACACACTATTTTAAATTAGGGAATTTCATTCTAAATATTTAATATTTATTTTAAAAATAATATTTAAATATTGTATTTATTTTTATTATTATAAAAAAATAGTAAAAAACAATATATAATTATTTTTTTATATTTTTAATCTTTTATTTATAATGTATTTAAGTTATAACAATTTCTATCTAATGTAATTAAAATAATTAAAAAATTATATTTGTTATTATGATTTTTTATAAAAAAATAAATATAATATTTAAATATTATTTTTACAATAAATATATATTTTCCTTAAATTATTGATTGTCCACAAATTTAAGATAAAGATAATAATAACAAATTTATAACTATATATATATATTTTTATTATTTTTTATATATTTGTTGATATGAAATATCATATCATTTAATCTATTTACACATTAGTAATTCATTTTAATAGTATATAATATAACTATTAAATTAATGATAATACTGTTTTGAGTAACAAACAACTATATCCTAAATATTATAACAAAAGAATTGACATAATTAAAAAAAACTATTGTTTTGATTTTTCTTAAAGATAATTAACAAATGATAATCAACGGCTTACAAAAACAAAACAAAAAACAGAGAAAGAAAACATGCAGCATGAACCTCCTAAGCCCAATCAATTACCTCAAGACACATGCCAATTTCAAAAGTAACAATTTTCTTTCACAATATTTTAGTAATCTCAAAGTGTTGCGTAGGCATATATAAATGGAAAAAAATTATATACATGCACTTTCAATATATATATATTGAAAGTTTATATTGATACTTTTATTTTTACAAAATTTATAGTTTTTTAATTTTAAAAATATGATATATATATATAACCTTTTTATTTATACAAATATGTTAAAAAAATATTTAATAATTTTAAATTTATTTAAAATAAATAAAATTATAATGATATTCTAACCATATAATGGAGATAAAAGACAATAATATTTTCATTAATTATATTTGTAATTTTTTTATTTTGATACAATAAAGATAAATGATCAAAAAATATTTACTAATATTTTTTAAAATTTTCATCAATAAAAATCTTTTTATTTCTTATTTTTTAAAAGTAAAAAAATTAATAAATAATTTTTTTATAATAAAATAACTAGAGAATATAATTTTTGTAAGTAAAATATTAATAAATATCCTTTTTGAAAATTAAAGAATAAACAACATTTTTATTAAAAAAATGAAAAAAAAACCTTCGTGACATTTATGTCCATATATATATATATCCTATGGTATTGCTTTTGCTTTTTGTCCGTTATCCCAATATATACAAATTACATAAGTATCTTTATTTTGATATTGCGCTCCATCCCATGATGAACCACATCCGTTACGGTCTATCCCATTTTCTCTCTATTATATTAATAAATATCAAATTAATCTTATAATAAATAATAATTATGTAATTTATATTAGATAATTTTATATTAAAGATCATAATTGAAGTGAGTTAATCATATTTTTAAGATGGTATCTTATATAATACTAATTAAAAAAATCAAATGAATTATATTATTTAAAAAAATTATTGATAAAAATATTTATTAAGTTTAATAAAATTTTATCTATAGTATCAATTTCATATATATTATCCTATTATATTTAATTTATTTATTAAATAAAATATCATTTATATTTAAATTAGGTAACATTATCACAAAATATCAAACGGATTACTTATAAAATAATTATCATTGTGTATATATTTTTTAATAAAATAATAAAATAATTATTTATAAAATAAATAACGTTATATATTTACTATTAATTAAAATAAATAATTATTTATTTTAATAGTATTTTTTCAGAACTTTATATAAAATTTTAAAATTAAATATTTATATTTTTAGAATAAAAGCAAATTAAAGCAAAATTATATTTAAAGATTTTTATTTTTTATATTTTTAAAAAATAAAAAGTATTAATATTATTATTATTATTATTATTAATCAATTAATGCTATTATATGTTAGTGACAAATTATAACTTGTTCCTTTACGGTTTGATGCATAAGATTCTCCCCTCTATTTTATACTTCTCCTTTGCATTTAGATATGACTTATTAGCACATGTAATACAGAAAAAAACTAGTGATAAAATTGTGATATGGTTTCAAACCAATTTAAATGAATAAAATGTACTAATAAGAGTTATAAAGAGAGATAAAAATGTATTTTTTTCTTCTTCTTTCTGTATCATCTTTTGTGTTTTTTGTATGTTAATTAACTTGGATTAAGATATTAATAAAATATAAACCATAATATAATATATATTTAAAGAAATAATATATAGACACAAAAACTTACATGTAATTTAAAATTATCATAAATATATAATATTAAATAAAATAATATTTTATTATAATTATTAGATGTAACGAAAACCCTATATAATAAATATAGGTGGTTGGTTTTTTCTTATAACATAATCAATATTCATCCATCATAATTGAAAGAGAATTATTTATTTCCATATTTTATAATTATCTCATTTTAGATTGAAAATATTACGACGGATATCAGAAAAACTTATAAGTTGAAAAACTATAATTAAAAATTATATGTTTATTAAAATTTAAGAAATAAATTATAGTCATTTTTTATCAATGTAAATCACAAAAAATATGAATATAGTGACATAAAACTTGCTTGTGGGCTAAAATTTAATTCAATTATATTTATCACAACTTTACGATAAAACTATCAAATTATGTTACTTTTTTAATTCATTTGGATAAATTAAAAAATATAATTTGATATTATATCTTAATTAATCACACAAAAATATAATAAAAATTCATGTGGGATAATATTTATTATATCAGATATGATTAATTACAATTAATATTTTATTTTATAAATGTGATTCTAAATAAATATTATTATAGTTTTAATTAATTAAAGATGTTATGACTACTTTCTAATTAATTAAACTATGTGAATCACTTAAATATTAATTAATTCCTTAGGTTCAATTATTACATAAAATCATAAGTAATATTAATTTAATTTCAAATGTGTACAACACATATGACAATAAATTATATAAGAAAAAATAAATAATATAAGTCTAATTAAATCCATAAAGAACCATTAACAATTAATTCTATTATGCATAAATTATTTAACCAAATTTTTATATGTAATTAATTACAAAATTTACACATATAAATACTAAAATAAATAATTTAAACATAATGTATTTAAATAATTTTTTAATGTGTCAAAAAATTATTTAAATAAATATCACATGTATAATAAATATTATACATATGACAAACATAAATTAAATAATTAATTAAAATTATATTCGGAATTTATTTTTTTTATTTTTTATTTATAACAATTAAATGTAAAATATATAAAACTTTGTACATAAGATAAAATAAAAATATGTTGTAGCCTAACGGTCAAAATGTTATACTCTTTGCCTTTATATCAAGGTTCAAACCCGGGCAACGACAAATGTTCATGTTCTTAATAAAACTAAATTTAAAATCTATAAAACGATGCCAGATACATTTAAAATATTAAATTTGTTGTGGCCGAGTGGGTGAGTCATTTATTACCTCACATCAGACTCGAGTTCGAGTCGTGGACAGCACGATTTCTGATTAAATTTTTCAAAAAATTTCATCTTCAACCTCTATACGAGTCAATGCGATCCGGTTAAATTCAGAATCTATAAAATGATGCCAGATACATTTAAAATATTAAATTCGTTGTAGCCGAGTGGGTGAGTCATTTATTGTCTCACGTCACACCTGAGTTCGAGTCCCCAAGATAATACAGTTTCTGATTAAATTTTTTTAAAAAATTCATCTTCAACCTCTAAACATGTCAATGCGATGCTAGATACATTTAAAATATTTTAAAATATTAAATTCGTTGTAGCCGAGGGGTGAGTCATTTATTTCCTCACACGTCAGACCTGAGTTCGAGTCTCCAAGACAACATGGTTTCTCATTATTTTTTTTTTAAATTTTATCTTCAACCTCTAAACCAGTCAATGCGACTCGGTTTTGACCCTAACAGATACCTGGTTGTATTTTTCTATTCCGACGACAAAATCAAGCGTTCTTTTTATCAAAATTATTAAAATTTGATTTTTTGAGTGATTCATGGTCTAATTTTGAATCAAAAACTTCATTTTAGATAAAAAATTATTTAATAATTTAAATGAATACTCACGGTATATTGGATTTATTTTCTTTATTATTTTTTTAAGTTTAAATTTACAGTATCACTCTAAAATTAATATTGAAACAATTTATAATTTTCATATATATAAAAAACAAATAAAATAAAAAACCAAAAATCTCAATCCTCGTGAAATAGAGCACAACAAAGATATTTTCAAAAATGATTTTGATAACAAATGTAAGATCACAATTCAATCTAGAAACGTTTAGGAAACCATATAAGTGTAAAATTTAAATACAGCGAAAACAAAATGGATTGAAAACATACCTTGTACCATTGATCAAATTTAAACACTTACACGATAATTCTATTTAATTTTCGATTTGATATTTTAACTGGTTTCTCACACTTATTTTCTGTGTTTTGATGATGTATCTTAATGTATCAGTGAATAGTGAGGAGGACCCGATATTTTATAAAGGTTCTTCCATCAAGAACCTTATTCGATTTCGTAACCGACGTACGGTTCCAACGAAACCAAATCAAAACCACGTTTCACCATTGCGTTGCACCACTATAATGTTACGTAAGATTCTCGTCTTTGTTTTATACTTTTCCTTTGCATTTAGATATGACTTATTAGCATATGTAATACACAAAAAAAAAACTAATGATAAAATTGTGACATGGGTTCAAACCAATTTAAATAAATAAAATGGATTAATAAGAGTTATAAAAATGTATTTTTTTTCTTTCTGTATCATTTTTTTGTGCTTTTTTGCATGTTAATTAACTTGGATTAAGATATTAGTAAAAGATCAATCATAATATATAATATATATTTAAAGAAATAATGATATAGACACAAAAGCACACATAGATACATGTAATTTAAAATTATCATAAATATATAATATTAAATAAAATAATATTTTATTATATAATAGCATAATTTTATTGTCCAATAATATAATATAAAATTATTATTTTATGAACAATAATTTTCAACACGAATTTATTGTCTTGATTTATTCCTGATTTCCTGTGATCCAATATACGAGTTTTTTTTTTTTTAAGATAGTCAAAATCTATAATAAAAAGGAAAATGTTTTGATGCGGGAGATTATATACCATGATTTTAGGCCACCATAATTTCGTATTCAATCATCTTCTTTTAATTTATATTTTCCATTTTAAATAATTCACTTAATTTTTGTTAGAAACAAGCTTACCCATATTTTATAAAAAATTATTACTAAATAAAGTTTTTTGATGAATAATGCCATGAAACATTGACTTTAGAACCCATGTCATTACTCTATATTCATTCTTGATTTTCATCATTTTTATTTTATTTTTTAATTCCTTTCTTATAATTTCAATAGATAACATAGAATTATGATTTAAAATATACCTATAATATTACTCCTATTTGATACACTAACAATTTACAAGTCACATTTTTAAAAAAATAAAAATTCTACGATAATTAACCACTTACCGCATCGATTAATAAGTATTCTGTTTTCGATAGATCCAATTGTCAGAATTTGGTTTAGAATAAAATTACCATAAAATATTTATCTTTAGGAGAAACTCTTTTCTTTTTTATGAGCCAAAGCAGACTATTCTATTTGATCAATTATTACGAGTGAGGGGTTATTTAAGTCATTTTCTTGTCATAAGTGAATATTGTAGTCAATAGGAACACATTTATTCTCTCTTAAAAAAATAAAAATTTAATAACTAATAAAATAATATTATTAATAAAAAATTTAAATTTAAAAAAGTAAAATTATCATTTTATTTTAACAATTTAAAACTAAATTCTTATTTTATTTTTTTTATTTTTTGATCAACTTTTTTTTAAATTTTTTTATCTTATGGAATTTCTTTTATACTTTTTGAAACTTGTATGTTACACATTTTTCGATCTAAATATATTATCTTTAAAATATACGATATATAAAAGTATTTAAAAATACAAAAAAAATCATAAAATTTAAAATTTAGAATAATTTTTCATAATAATATTTTACTATAATAAAAATAAAAAATATATTTTATTTTAATATAAAAAACCTAAATATTATTTATAAAAATACAATAATTAAAATATGCAAACTATACAAATAAAATGAATCATAAAATACTTAATCCAATTATTATTATCATAACATAACTTGTTAGATAAGTTGGTAAAAAAAAAAAAGAAAAAAACCAGAAACTTGTTCCATAAGCCTTCAATTTTAAATGGTCAGAATTTGTTCTAGAATAAAATTCCTATGAAATATTTATCTTTAAGCATAGCGGTTGGCTTTTGGCCTTTTGCGCAAGAAAGAGCGGACTCTTTTCTTTAATATATATATATATATATATATATATATATATTTTTATTTTGGAACCAAAGCAGCCACTTCTATTTGACCGGTAATAACTCGCGCGTGTAAAGTTCCAAGTATTTATAATCACTCTCAGAGGAGGAGTCCCAGTCAAATATTTGCAGCCTAATTAGCCTCCACCTTCCTTCCCCTCTCTTACTCTCCCTCAAATCCTTTTAAGCCTCCTCTTCTCTCAAATTCCCATTAACAAATAGACTGAAAGCAGACATGGGTTTCTCAAAGGAAGATAAATCAAAAAGAATTTTGAGAGGTTTAAAGACTCTGTTTTTCTTAATCACCATGTTAGCATCTTTTCTTCTATTTTCAGCACCCGTTCTTCTCGTTATTGCCGATACTCTTCTTCCTTCAGCTCTTCTCTCTGTTTATATTTCTCCTTTCTCTCCTTCTCCTTCTGCTTCTAATTTCTCTTTTCAAAATCTTTCTTTCAATCTCCAAAATTACGACTTCCGTTACTCCCTCATTGATATTCCTCTTATTTCCATTATTAGGTCCGCCGTCATTCTCTGTAAGTATCCAACAATTAATATATATATTTTTTCAAATTTTCTTTTGTTAACCTCTGTTTCTGAAACAAAAAAATTAAAACTTTTTTTTCCTTTCTTTCTTTTGTAGGTGTTTATAGCTTTTGTGATGGACCAAGGTTATCGAGATGGCCGTATTTGGGAATCACAACCGCGTGCTCGGTTCTATCTCTTGTGTTTGTTTCATTGAAAGCTTCGTATGTTTTCAGTGATTCTAGTATGGATCGAATAGGGTCTGTGAGAGCCATGGAAATAGTTTTGTTCATATGCTCTCCGGTATTGGCTATTGGACATATCTTCGTGGCTTACAGAACCAGTTGCAGAGAAAGACGAAAGCTTTGGGTTTACAAAATCGACATTGAAGCTGTGAGTTCCTTTTCACACTCTTTGATATTTAAACAATATATTACTCAATGTCTCACCTTATAAATTTATAATTAAGTAATTAACAAATGTCAATACTATTTTTTAAATTTACTTTTAACCAGAAACAAAAGGAACATAAATTTCATAACCTTTAAACAATTATATTGATCTCAGTTATATTGGAATTCGATAATCATAAATATGGGTTTATAGTTATACACCAGTCCCACCACATGTTGCCGAAACCATGAAATTTCGTAAAAAAAAAAAAACGTTGACTGTAGGAAAAGTTGAATAATTCCATTATTCTGGAAGGTCAAATTTTAATTTATATTTAAAACAATTGTCAATTAGATCTACAACTTGCAAATATTGCAGCACAAAGGATTGACAAGAACCCATATGCTGTATTTCATACATGCTTATCTAATTTTCTTAATTCACAATCAAATAAATTAAAACCACGGAGTAATATAGGAAAAATATAGTTAAAATTTATTATTTTTAACTAAAATATATTTTATTTTTGTATATAGTAAAAAATTATTTTCTTTATAAAAATTGTGAAAGTATAAATAAATTATCTTTATCAAAATGGCTTTTATTTTTTTTTTGCAAAAAATATTGAATTTTTATTATCCATTTAATAAGTACATATTTAAAATAAATTTATATTTATCAAACTTCTTCAACAAAAAAAAAATTTAAATAAATAAAAAAATATATATATATATTATGTATTATTTACATCTCCGTTTGATGGCCAAGTTGTATTTGCATTATTAAACAAACACTATCTTGACATCCCCATTTGATATTGTTCCCTATTTTGTCATGCATTTGGACAGAATATTAAATCCTCTTTTGATTTTTTTTCCTCTCCCCACTCAAAATAAGAATCTTTCAAGTTGATGACTTTCTTGTTAGTTTAAATTATTTAGTTTGAAAATATGAATCGAAACAGGAATTAGTTCTGATTGCACATAGTTTTTTATTATTAAAGTTTACACAATCCCTTTTTTTTAAAAATAAAAATAGAATAATAATCCACCACTTAGAAATTAGGTTTTCCTGCTAAGAATTTAAGAAAGTTGTGTGAATGTAAAGAAAAAGGGAGAGAAAAAAGGTACTCAAATAACACTTTAATGTTTTTTGTATGCAGATTTCAGCTTGCAAAAATGGATTTCCCAGGTATCAAAAGATTCTTCAACTAGAGAGAACAAAGGGAACATCAACTTTACCTGACATGAAATTTCTACATTAATTTATGTGTCGATTACCAAATTCTTTAGAGTCGTGAGCTTACAGGTAATGCTCTAAAGTCTAAATATTAGTTTTTTTTTTCCTTTTCCATTAATATAATAAACTAAGCAATAGTTAGCTCAAGAGTTAATAATTTACCAACTGAAGTTGTTTGTTATTTGCAGATTCATTCAGAGGAACCAGAAAGCTCAAGACTATAGCTTAAGCTAGCTAACATGCTGTAGATATGCAACCCCTGAAAATGAGTTGCCGCTCAACGGCATCATTTCATTTTAGCATGTAAAAGATTTAGGGTTCGAATTTAATTACGGGTGAATGAATAGTATAGTTATTTCAAAAATTAAAAGAAAAAAGTATGCAACCCCTTCAACTGGAGGTTGTGTGTAGTGTTAGAGGTTACCATTTAATTTGATCGGCATATATGTACCACTATTTTTTTTTCTTTCTTTTTTAAATATGTATACGTAATGTACAGTTAAAATCGTATGCTAAATAGACGAGAGAGGCCGAAGGCTTTATCTTTAGTCTTAATTTCGTGTGTAATATATGTTCCCTCTGTTTATCATTTATGTAGGAAATTAGCATGCACTCTGTTCCAAATGCGTTGCACCCAAACTTGGCCGTTTTTTCAACCTGCGAGAGGGTCAACTTTTTTAAGAGTAATATTAATTATACTGGTAGGAATAAATGCAAATGTTTATCTAATATTAAAGTATAAATACATATAATTGAAATTTGTTTTTTTATTAATTTATGGTATAATTATTTAATTTTAATACGCTGATAAAATATAATATTTATCTTTTTTTTCTTTCTAAATGTATAAATAAAAGTATAAAATATGAAAAAAATATAAAATATTAATAAGATATTATATTTAAAGTAAGATAATTATGGGTTGAGATGAGATATGTTTTATTAATCTGAAATTAAACGATTTGAACTATGAGTTCATATTTACATGCTAAGATACGATTCCATTTACATCTCCATCCATCATACCACATAGAGAGAAGGTGATTTGAATAGACAATTCAGTACGTTCTTGTATAAAAACAGAGAATGATATCGTAAAGGTCAAGGTTTAGGTATGATTATGTGAATTGTTTTCCAGCAGCATAAGTAGACGTATCTATGTGATGATTAGGACACGTGCTCTATTTACTTGATTGTAAATATAATTCTATAAATAAAATTTTATAATTTTACTAAAATTGAATTATATTTAATAAGTATTGTTCCATCTTAATTTTATTTTAAGCTCGTGTAAATTCAATAAAATTGTTAAAAAAATTCACGTTTTAATAATTCTTTGATCAATAAATTTAATTGTCTTAGTCTTATTGTTAAATTTATAATTTTATTTATGATTTTTTGTCAAAATTTTATATTATTAATTGAAAATGAACAAGCCTCTAAATTTGAGGGGTATCTATATCCCCTCGTGACTTAAGGAAGAATTTTCAAAGCAACTAGGAAAAAAAATATATGAAGAGGCAGGAAGAAAGAGAAAGAGTAGATAATTAGAAGCTAAAAGTTGAATGCAATTTTGACTAACTTAATCTATAATCATGATTACGTAACCAATTACCTAGCATAAGTTAATTGGGTTTCTATCCTATTTTGACGAGGAAACTTGTAGATCCACAAAACACTTTTCTTTGGCTGGTACTGGACACTACAGGAACATTTGTTGGGCATGTGCATCGTCTTCTTATTGAGAAATGGGAAACTCTTGCCTTCCGAAGTTTTATTTAAAGGATTTTATGCCTTTTCCTTATCGATAGGCAATATCATTATCTACCTGATCAATAATAATGTATTATTTCTGCGGGCGTCGGATTTAATAATTATATTTAGGGGTATAATATATATATATATATATATATATATATAATAATAATAATAATAATAATAATAATAATAATAAATAATAATATTAATTATTTTTAATTAAAAAACGTATTTCATGTATTTTATTTTAATAAAATTATATTTAAATTGTTAATTTTTATTAATATATTAACTATTAAAAATTTAAAATTTAAAATAAATATAATTTTATTTTATATATTAATTTATTTATAATTTTATTAATATTATACATAACAATTTATTTATAAAAAGTTAATGTGTTACGTCCTCTTCATTCTACCGAAGAAAAAGTGCACTTTTGGTATTTGACATTCATATCCCACACTAATTGTTTATACTATAAGAGTGAAGTGGATGTTCTCTATCGTAGTTTCTTAGAATTTGTAAGAATCGGTATTTCTCAATAATATATTTTTAATTATGTATTTGATATTATAAATTAATAAATTTATATTTAAAAATAAAATAAATTTAAAATTATATTTAATATATATTAAATGTAATGTATAATTTATAAATATATAAGTAATATAGTTATTAAAAAACTATGTTTTAGCATAAAGTATAATAGAATGGGCATAACTTATAAAATATTATGAAAAATTAATTAATTAAATAAAATAGAAACAAAAAAACTTCCGATTGCACTTTTTTAACAAATAAAATAAAATTTTATTGATAATTAAATTTAATAAATCAAAATAAAAAACATTGATTAACACACTTAAAAAACTTACTCTTTATCTTTTGCTTTTATTATATTTTAAGGTTATTTAATAAGTATTTGATTATTTAATATCAGATATTATTCTTAATCAATTGAATGTTAATATCTTCAGTCATTGTAAATTAATAACTATATATAAAAATATCTTAAAATAAAATTTATACAAAGAAACACAAATGTATATTTTTATTTAAAATAATAAAAAATAATGAGATAATAAATCTTAAATTAATAACTATATAAAAAATATCCTAAAACAAAATTTAGATGAAGAGATAAAAATGTATATTTTTATTTAAAGTCATGAAAAATAACTAGATGATAAAAGCTATTTTATTGGAGATGGAGTTCCATAAAAAATATTGTTTATCATGGTTATCAAAATACACTTTAATAAATTAAGTTCATTTTGATATTTAATTTTTTGTAATATGATTTTCAATTCTTTAAAGAATTACTTACAAATGTATATATATTGGAAAAATATTTTTGACAAATTTTTATTTTTTTTCTACATTTACTAAAAAAAAAAAAATATTCCAAAGAGAAAATCAAGTTTTTAAGATAAATATTGAAAAAACTAAAACGTAAAAAAAATCTTATTTTTTAGTCTATGAAAGGAAAAAATATAAAAAAAATTAGTTTTTTTTTCTTCTAAAAATCATAGAATTCACTATCGGATTATTTTTATGATACAATCAAAAATTAAAAATTATTCATTTAGTAAAATATCAATTATTATCAAATATTATTTAAATGAGTTAATAAAATTATACAAATTTAATTAAGTTTTTTCAACCAACGATTTAATTAAAATTAAGAATTAAATTGAACGATATAATAAAATTATAACAATAAAATTGATTTTTTTTCAATAACTTATAGTATTTAGAGCAATGGCGTTAATTCTAAGCAGCGTTTAGTAGGAATTTCCCCTTAGTAGAGAAAAAAATGTCCCCAATTAATTCAATACTATACATTCTTATAATTATTTAATTTAATTAATATTATAATTATTAAATAAAATAAAATAAATTATATAAATTTTTTAAAAATCATAATTATTATCAAAATTTTATTTTTATAATTTTTAAATATAATATTTATATTTATGTTTATTTTTAATACTTTAAATAGATTAAAAATGTTGATTTAATAAATTATAAAATTAAAAAAACTTATTTTTTATAATAATAAAAGTAATATTACCTAACTTAAAAATCATCGAATTAAAATAATAATTTTTAAAAATTATAGAAATTTTTGTATAAAATCTAATAATTATAAGTAATGTTATAAAATTTAGTTAACTTTCACCTCGAAACGACATCGTTTTCTGTTGGCTTCAAACAGCGCGGTAAGAGGACTTGTTTCCTGTCTCCGAAAAATTTGTATCGTAGAGAGAGCTTCGAACTCGAAAAAGGACAGATGAGGATCAACTTCGACCTTAATGAAACCAAAGCAGAGCAAGGGCGGCATGCCACTCCCAAAGACGAAGAGGAGTGGGTCCCCCTCATGAACCACCCGGTTTTCACCTCTGCTATTTCTGGAACCTCCGCCGACGAATTTCCGACGATCCCAGAGGGGAAATCAAATCTACTTGCCTGGGACGGAGCCTCTCACCTTTACTTCTGGGACTCCCACAAACGTTGCCTTTATAGCATTTCTATTCGCCTCGGCGAACCCGAACCCACTTATATTGTCGCTGCTTCGCCCTCTAAAGTAACCTTTCTCTTTCTCTCAACCCTCAGTTTCCTTGTTTCAGCTAGAATAGAGTACCCAAGTTGTCGTTGAACTTTGTTTCTTTTTCTTATTTGTAATTTGTTTTTTTCTTCTTCTTCTTGTAATTGCTTAGGTATTGCTAGCTGATGTGCAACTCAATTTCGAGGTTCAGAAAATCTCCATAAATGGGAATGGCTCAGCATTGTTCCTTGCTGGTTCAGATGCTCTATTTATTATGTAGCTCTATGGGCGTGCTTCTTCAAAATATAATGTCCTAATTTGCAGGTATGAGTTGGAGAATTGTGTTACATACTTAGAAGCAACAACATGCCTCTTATATGAGGTTCAAGAGTTGTAGTGGAAACAATGCAGTTATATTGCTTTTGCTGTGCTAAAAGTTCTTGATTAACCAAAATGCGGCTGACTATTTCGACAGGAGCGTTTGTGTTGGTTCTGAAATATACATTGGTGGCAGTAGTGGTATACGAGTACTGCAAATTTCATGGCATCCTTACAGTGACACTCATCTGATTCAGTTTTCAGGTATCATATTTGTTTTCATCCATGAATGCTTTGAGTAGTTTAATGTGACAAATTCAGTTTCTCTGGCAGCGGTTTACTTGTTCGTTTTTCAATTTTGTTGTTTTTACATTATTTGCAAGAGTATAATAGAGTCAGCTATGTTGTTCCCAAAAAAAAAAAAAAAAAACAAATAAATTATAAAGTTATGTCTATAACCTACTTATGCGAAGGTTTTAATTATGAAATGAAGCATGAGCTTGGAAAGCTTTGCATGTTATTCTCTCTCTCTCTCTCTCTCTCTTTTTTTGAATAAGACTTGATTCATCTTCTTTAGCGGCCCTCAACATTTAAAATGCATTATTTGTGCCGATATCAAAGTGAAAACTTTGTTGGTGTTACTGTGAGGACAATAGGGTTTAATGAGGACATTTTATCCACATGTAGGGAACCCAATTCAATAGAACATAGTAGTCCGAGTTACCCAAAAACTAGCACAGAAGAGAGAGATTATCCAAGTAGGATTCAACAGAGAAAGAGGAATGGCGAGGATTACCTCATGACTATGGTAGGATTATAGTTGTCAGATATTTAGTTCAAGATAGAGCTTTGGGGTGGGTTGATTGGTGAAAAACAAGTCATGTGTTGCAATTTCAAGCCAAACATCTAGCTTTGATATTGGAATTTATTTTACTTCTGTTTTAATACTTACATTTTTTTAGACTTTTTGATTTGTCTTCGGATCTCATTAAACTGGAGCACGAGTATTATCTGCAGCCAGTGGAACCTGGTAAATGCAAGAATGCTGCATCAATTTGTGATGTTGATTTTTCATTTGGTGGTGACCACTTATGGGACAGGTTTAGTGTAAGTTAAATTGAAATCCCCTCTTGACCATTTTGATGATATTACCTTTTTGTTTATACTGATTCCTTTCCCCCTATTTCCTCATGCATGATCATATGCTTAGTGAGATATTGATATTGGTACAATAATACCTCCCTCTTGACCATTTTCTAGTTTTCCTTAATTCAGGTTGCAATTGTCCTCATCTGTAATAGAATGCAACTTTTCATTTTATATATTTGCTTATACTTTTTGAGGCATAAAAAATCCTACTCAAATTCATCTCTCTTGCTCTTGCTTTAGTGCATTTTGAAGTTGAATTTGATCATAATCTTTTCCTTTACTTTTAATTTAAAATTACATTCTGCAGCATGCTTTTTTTTTTGCTCTGGTTTCTCAAATGACTAAATTGGTGCTCTAATTTGCTAGGTGTCTGGCATTTGTTTGTTGCTAAACTTTTTTGCTTTTCTACAGGTATTTGTTTTGTTCAGTGATGGTTCAGTTTATATCCTTTGCCCTCTTGTTCCTTTTGGAAGGTTCTTTATATTTCATGTTCTTTAATCCTTTTCCCTAATTCTTAAACTTGTCCCTATATTTTATTTAAAATTTTTATTAACTTTATTTAGAAGGTCCATTATAGTTTTAAGCACTTTATCATATCATGATAAAATGCTCTTTTACGATTTTCTTACTTAATGTCGAAAATTTCTGCTCATAGCTTTTACCTTGAAGCTGTGGCTATGCTGGTTGACTCCACATTCTTCTTCCTTTTTTTCTTGTATAAAAAATAACAATATTTTTTCTTGTTGTTGTAACAGTGTACACAAATGGGAATCTATAATTGAAATGTACAGTGATGCTCAAACGTTTGGGCTGAGATCAGCCAAGGCAGTAGCTGTTAGGAATTCTACTATGGCAATTTCTTGGTTGGAAGCAACATTTCCAGATTTAGCACACCAAGCACCTGAAGGATCAGGCCTATCCATACTAAGAGCTCACCCATATGCATTATTTGATGCATCTCTTGCCATGCAGGTACACTTTTCCTGAAGCTAAAACATTTGTAACCTAAGCTCCATTTTTATGGATCTCCAATTATGTGCATTGGTTAGATTTATGTGCTGGATATTTAATAGGCTGAGTAAAAAGTTATGGTTTGTATAAACCCTCCCCTTAGTGTTTACAGAGTAACTTCAGGAAAGTGTTCTTTTCTGGAACAAGAACATTTTAGGAAAACATTCATAGTTTGGCCATGCGTTGCATTTGGATGAGAACCCTTGATATGCTTTATAAACAAAATGATGTTCTCCAGTTCAAAATTCAAGTTGGTATAATTGCAGCAGCTGTATTTTAAATTTAATATATCTGCTAGACTGCTATTCTCTAAAAATAAATTGGGTGAATAATGTGGGCATTTTGACTAATTGAAATGATTCTACTTTGGATCTTAATACTTGTTTCCAAGGGCTATCAGTTTGTGCTGTGTATATCTGTTTTGTTTGAACAGGCCATAGGTTTTAGTTATGGGCCTGGCGTTTGGCTGTTTTAATACCACTTTAAAGAGCCATCACAGTTTTTATATGACGATATGCTAGGGGCCTTTGAGAAAAGTATGTCAAAGTGGCCATGACAATTTTGACATTCATGGTGAGAGATGTGAAGGACGTGCTGTCAGCTTTTTGTACAACATTGTAAGCAGAGACTCCATTCTGGTGATTGCCTGGAGTCGTGGGCAATTACAAATAGATGCAATGACCGATGAAATCCAGCTAGTCTAGAATGCCGGTGGCTCACCTCGTCTCCGTGTTGATTCCCACGATCATGTTCTTGGTCTTGCTATGATTTGTGAGTCAATTCCTGATAACCAATCCAGCTTGAAGCTTGATCAACCCCTTGAACATACTGTTTGGTTGGGGCATCCTCCCCCTTTATTGAGATTGGCTGTTGTGGATCTGGCACTTCTAAGGAATGTGGAACATGGTTTTCTTATTACACTCTTTGCTGATCCCCTGATGCCCAAAAGAATATTTTCCCTTCATGATAGTGGCGTAGATTCAATAGTGTTGCATTTTCTCCCATTTACCAATCAGATGAGGGGCAAAGATGAGAACATGAGAGCTCCTTCAGTGCATCCTGTTTTAAGTACATGCCAGGGAGAAAGTGCATCACCATCACCACTCCTCAGGTTTGTGTCATTAGCAGATTCATTTGGTTATTCATGGATTGTGAGTGTTTTGTGCTAGAGATGAAATCATGGGACCTGTTACTTCCTCCCATTAATGTTGAAATGGAGAAGAGGGCAATTCAATTGGAAGAACTGAAAGAGAGGGATATGCAAGGTATTATCAGCAAAGAACTACTTGTTGGACCTAAAACGGCCCTCATTCCTCAGATCTCTCCAAATCTGCGTTCTCTGACTGCTGATTTTATTGAAGGTCGGTTGGCACTTCATCAGTCTTTCAAGCTTTTCCATGAAAATTATGTGGAGTATGGACATAAGGTAAGGATATTGATATTAGAATATTAGATAACAAAAGTGTTTCTCTAATGTCTAGTACTTCCATAGTATTATCCTTTTCCAGATATTTAACCCTCAGGTTAAATGGAATATTTGTATATTTTCTGTTCATTTATGAAATTTGCTCCACTCTTTTTTAGATATTGTTAACCAAATGGAACCACACTATTTTTTTTATTTTATTTCTCTTTGTGCCAAAAGATTCTCTCCATATCGAGATTGTATTTTCAACTAAAACTTGTAGACATGACAATGGGTAGACAATAAGTGAATGGTAATAAAGATGACTGATACCCAAAACAGAGAATTGTTATGTAAGGGCAGCAGACAAAATTCTCTGAGTCTATCCGTTAGCTTAAGCTTAAAAAAAATAAAGGAAATTAATTATATTAAGTCCATCGTTTTAGCATGAAATTGGATATTATGAGTTGCATTAATGCATGAGAAACATCATAATCATGTTTGCTCGGAATGCTGTCAAGCTTTTGCAGTTATATAATCCTAGGTTTTTGTCTGCTCTCTGTTTCTGCATTCAAGTGTTTTGACTAGGTCACTATGTACCTTTAATGCTTCTTTTATCTTTTGTGGTCAACTCTTACAACGTTATTTAACTTTTTCCTCTGTTTTCCCAGGTTTACTTTGAGCTTAAGCATCATGAGCCTCACTTGAAGAGAATTATTGATGATCTGCACACGTGTTTAAATGAGGCTTACCAAAAGCTTTCGAATGTTGATCAGAAACAGGCAAAATTGGATGAAAGAATGGATCATGCAGTTAAGTGCCACAGTTTTCTAGAAGAATGCTTGAAACACTTGCGGAGCTTGCCTGGGGTTTATAAAAAGCCTCTGTCCAGAGCTGAGCGAGAGTTCAAGTATGAGCTCGGTAATGATTACCATTCTGTCTTTTCCCAGGCATATTATCTTAGATGCATAAACATAATAGGACCTAAAATTTCTAACAGCTCTGAAATTATTGAAACTAATCTTCTCTGTAATCATTATAATTTACGGCAACCCAACTTAGGTTTATGGAACTAGTTGCTCTTTATTGCCTTTACTGTTAAGAATGTGCTTACTGACATGTTGAGAGAAAGAAGTACATTGAGTTTGATGGAAATTTTGCAATGGGTTTCTTTCAATATATTCTCAGTGGAATCTATTTCGTTTTTGTAATAGTCAGGAGTTTCTTTCTCTCTTGCTTTCCAATTATTTGTACTTTTTATTTCTTTCTCAACTGATCGCCTGCTTAAACAATTTTCAAGGCCTTGCTCTGATGATCCTAGTAATGGTATTGCTAAATTTACTATCTGATGTAACTTGAAATATCATTCTATGACTCTACAGATCAGCTACAACTAGTTGAGTAGGATGCTTTGTGTTCTTCAATTACTGCATTAACAGGGAGATTGAGAAGGCACACAATCTGTGAAGGGCAGTGCATCAAATGAACGGATGCTAGATTCAGAGAGAAGTCATGCCCAAGATTCTCAAATCTCGCAACTAAAATCTGCCCTTGAGAAGCTTTCGCTTAACAGAGAGAACGTAAAAAAGGTTAAGCTTGTGGACTCTGCCATTAAAAATCAGGAAATCAGAAGATGAGACCGACTCTGTTGTCTCACTCACAGTATTGAGCAATAAATGACTAAAAAAGAAATTAAGATGAGTTTCTACAAGATTTGCGATACAAGTTTTCAGAGAAAGAACCCACAAATTTATTTAATAAATCATAGGCTATTTATAAGCCTTTTACAAAACAAACAGTTATTCCTAAAAATGTGATCAACAATTTAGAAAGATTCAAATTCTAATCCCTAATATTTTGAGATAAGAACAAGAATATACAAAAATAACTACTTTAATATATCCTCCTTTAAACTGAATTGCAATAATGCAATCAGTTTATTTTAACTTTGAGTACATACCAAGCTTATCACGCAGTTTCAAGAACACCTCCAATTTGAGAGGCTTTGTCATAATGTCAGAAAGTTGTTCTTCTGAGCTGTAGTGCACTAGTTTTACAATTCCCTCTTTTGTCAAGTCACGTAAAAAATGAAATCTTACATCTATATGTTTGCTCCTTCTATGCATAACTGGATTCTTTGAAAGTTTTATGGTTGAGCTGGTATCACAGTAAATTGTTGTACATTTAGCTTGAATATGTCTTAGTTTCTCAAGAACTCTTCTCAACCAAATTCCTTGACATGCACAGTATGCTGTTGAAATGAATTCTGTCTCTGTAGTGGATAGAGTTACAACTGGTTGTTTTTTTGAAGACCATAAAACTACTCCAGTTCCAAGCATGAACGTGTATCCAGAAGTACTTTTCCTATCGTCAATGTCTTCTGCATAATCACTATCAACAAACCCCACCAATTCTTCTGTTTCACCCCTTCTATAGGCAATTCCCAATTCAGTTGATCCTTTTAGATATCTTAGGATCCTTTTTGTAGCTTGCAAATGTAATTTAGTAGGGCTTTCCATATATCTACTGATCAAACAAATAGAATACATCAGGTCCAGCCTTGTAGCAGTTAGGTACATGAGACTACCTATTATTTGCTTATACATGGTTGTGTCTACAGTAGCTTCCCCTTGATTCTTTGATACTCTAAACCCTGGAACAATTGGATTCTTTACTGAGTTGCTATTCGGCATCCCAAACCTTTCCAATACTTCATGCGCATACTTCTTTTGATTAATAAATATTCCATGCTGATTTTGTATGACTTCTATACCAAGGAAATACTTCATTTTTCCAAGATCAGTCATGTCAAATTCCTTTCTTATTGATTCCTTAAATTTCACGAACATATTCTCATTGTTTCTAGTGAATATCAAATCATCTACGTAAAGACTTACAATGAAGATCTTACCTTCTTCTTCAGTCTTTACAAACAATGTGTGCTCACAGTAGCATTTCTCAAAACCTTCTCTAATGAAGTACCCTTCAATTTTGCTATACCAAGCTCGGGGAGCTTGCTTGAGTCCGTATAAGGCTCTTTTAAGTTTGTAAACTTTGTGTTCTTCACCTTTTCTTTCAAACCCTTGTGGTTGATCTATAAACACAGCCTCATTTATTTCTCCATGCAGGAACGCACTTTTCACGTCCATTTGATATACGTACCACCCCTTTTGTGCTGCAAGTGCAAGAATTACTCTAATAGTATCCCATCTGGCCACAGGTGCGAACACCTCATTGTAGTCAATACCATGCTGTTGTGAGTAGCCCTTTGCCACTAGACGAGCTTTAAATTTTTCAACCTCACTCTTCTCATTAAACTTGGTTTTGTACATCCATTTCACCCTTATTTTCTTTGCGCCTTCAGGTAATGTAGTTAAGATCCAGGTCTCATTATCTTCAATAGTTTTGATCTCTAATTTCATGGTTTCTATCCACCTCTGGCTCTTAACAACTTCCTCAAAGGATACTGGATCTTCAAAGGAGGTGAACATTATCAAGTTTGCAATGTCATCTTCTTCTGATAATCCTTCACCTGTCGCATAATCTTGCATCCAGGAAGGTTCTCTTATATTCCTCCCTTGAACTGGACTCACAGAACCTTCTTTATCAGATGAATTTAAAGAACCTTCTTCGGGTGATTCACCAGGTGGTGAATTGATGCCTTCGTCTCCTTCAATTTGGTTTTCTTGATTCCTGATTTCTTCCTCATCTCTCCACTCTAGCACATCTGCTTTCATCTCATCAATGCTTCTTCCCCAATCCCATTTTTCATCTTCAGCAAACACCACATCCCTACTAGTTACTACCTTTTTTGAAACTGGGTTGTATAGTCTATAGGCTTTCGATTCCTCACTTACACCCAACAGGACACATCTCTCACTCTTATCATCTAGTTTTGATCTTTGTTTGTCTGGAATATGAACATAAGCTACACATCCAAATATTCTGAAGTAATGCACCGTGGGTTTGTTACTAGTCCAGGCTTCTTCAGGTGTTACCTCCCTTATAACTAAAGTTGGACTCCGATTTAATATATGTATCGCCCATTTGACAACTTCAGGCCAGAATTCCTTAAGGATTTGTTTCTCTGATAGCATATCGCGTACCATATTCATGATTGTGTGATTTTTCCTTTCTACCACCCCATTTTGTTGGGGTGTATAAGCAGTGGTGAGCTGCCTAGTTATTCCATTTGTGCTACAAAACTGGTTAAATTCTAGGTAGATGAATTCTCCACCTCTGTCAGTGCGTAGACAGCAGATAGTATTACCAATTTCCCTTTCAACTGATGCTTTGAACCTTTTAAATGCATCAAATGCCTCAGATTTTTCTGACAGGAAATAAACCCAAGTCTTCCTATTATAATCATCAATGAAGTTGATCAAATACCTTTTGTGACTGTGTGATTCAGGCTTAATATGTTCACAAATATCAACATGAATCAATTGAAGACGTTGTGTGGCTTTCCACGTGCTTATTTTGAGAATTACTTCTCGATGTTGTTTTCCTACCATACAATTAGAGCACACCTTTGATGGTGCTATGAGAGTTGGTAGTCCTCTTACCATTTTCTTATTGATAAGAGTTCTTAGTCCTTCGAAACTGAGATGTCCAAACCTACAGTGCCATATATGTGTATTATCTTCAGCCATAGTTTGAAAACATGTTGTGGTTTGGGGCATTACTGAAGCCAATATAATAAACATCCTGTTTGCTGACATTCTAGATTGCATGATTAATCCTCTTCTTGGATGATAGATATTGCATATCCCATTTTGAATTAGAATAGCGAGTCCATTTTCTTGTAGTTGACCAACACTCAAGAGATTATTTTTTTAACTCAGGCGCAAAGTAAACATTAGTAATTACTTGAGTTGTGTTACCCACTTGAAGTCTGATATTTCCCTTCCCCATGACCATCATCTTTGAATTGTCTCCAAGCCTCACAGATTGCTTGAATCTTTCATCAAGGTCTGAGAAAAAATCCTTGGAACCACACATGTGGTTGCTACGCCCAGAATCTAGGAACCACACATTTTCTGTTGTTGATTGGTTCATCTTGACATATGACATTAGTAGCATCTCCTCGTCTCCTTCCAGCTCAACATAGTTTGCATCATTCCTCAAACTGGGACATTCATATTGAAAATGACCTAATTTGTGGCAATTGAAGCATTCTACAAGAGCTTTATTGAAGTGGTTCCTTCCCCTACCTCTACCTTTTCCTCTAAAGTTTCCACGAGCTCTTCCTCTCCCTTCAAATTTGTAGTCATCCCTTCTTCTATCCCTTTCTGTATCGGTAATGTGTAAGAGCTGCTCTTCCTCTTTCTGTCCATACATTCTCTGCTCGTGAACTAACAAACTGCTCTGGAGTTCATCAATGGTCATAGTAGAGAGATTATTAGATTCTTCAATTGAGCACACAACATAATTGATCTTGAGAGTCATTGATCTCAAGATTTTCTCAATAATCACATTCTGCTCCATTTTTTCTCCATGTGTCTCCATTTTTCTCAATGGTCAGTGTTCTTGCGAAATATTCATTCACTTTTTCACCTTCTTTTATGCTAAGAATCTCAAACTTCCTTCTCAAAGCCTGTAATTGAGCTCGTTTCACCTTCGTAGAGCCTTGATATTTTTGTCTCATCGAGTCCCAAATAGCCTTTGTTGTCTCTTTGTTAAGAATGGTTTCAATAATGGTTCTATCTATAGCTTGGAATAGATAGTTTTTGACCTTTAGATCCTTCAATTTGAGACTTGCGAAGGTTTTTCGTTGTTCCTCTATTGTTCCTTCTGCTACTACAAGTATTTCATTTTCTATCAGATCCCAATACTCTTTCAATCTAAGAAAATTCTCCATGAGCATAGCCAGTGGTCGTAATGACCATCAAATCTTGGAATCGCCGGCTGAACAAAACTGTTGTTCTCCGTTGCCATAAATCCCTAACTTTCTTCTCTCCTTTTTTTGTTTTCTCTATTCTCACTTCTTTGTTTCAACTATTAAGAAGAAACAAACAAAAATGAAATCAGATCTAGAGATGGTGGCTCTGATACCACTTGTTGGCTCACTCACAGTATTGAGCAATAAATGACTAAAAAAGAAATTAAGATGAGTTTATGCAAGATTTGCGATACAAGTTTTCAGAGAAAGAACCCACAAATTTATTTAATAAGTCATAGGCTATTTATAAGCCTTTTACAAAACAAACAGAACAACAAACTCTACGTTATTTATTCTTAAAAACGCGGTCAATAACTTAGACAGATTCAAATTCTAATCCCTAATATTTTGAGATAAGAACAAGAACATACAAAAATAACTACCTTAACAAACTCTTCGGAATCTGTCATTTAGAGGATATATTATTGTTCACTTATATGCACGAAAAAGGCTAATAGCCACAGTTGGGATCTCGGCCTTGGCATGACTAAACTGGTTGAATTTATAAAAGCAAGTACTTGTTTGTTTTAAGAATGCCAATGCTATTATTCATTATCGAGTGCTTAGTTTCAGTATTTCACATCAACCTTGGAAGCTCATAATCAATCAAACAGGTAAGGAAAATATATTTCTTGGGAAGCATCCCTCCATAGCTAACATACATATATTAGCAATTGGCAAAGGCAAACATATATAGAGTACCAATAAAAATGCCATGAATTGCAAAATTAGAGTACTAATAGATAATGATGATAACAATAATAATAAAAAAGGGCTTCATATTTCTAAACTTCTAACCCAAGGCAACCCTATTTTCATGTAATCAATAAATATTTGTTTGTAGTAGTTGCATCATGTGTGAACCACACAAAGTCCGACCAAACCAAAACCAAAACCAAAGTAGCCATGACTCATAAGTCATAAGTCATAAGCTCAGCATGCATTTTATATCCCAGGGAAAAACAATATACAAATGCTAAGGACATTTTTTTTACTATGACCCCACACAATAAAGGTAAAGCACTCAACGGCCATCCAACTGGTCCTAATTAAAAGATAAGAAAGATAAGGCCCAAAGCCTTTCATTCCAATCATAAAAATTCCTCAAAAAAACATTTTCATTTTCCCCCATATAATCAGACTTTACTGTTAAGCTACGTACACACTCCTCAAATTGTGCGCTGTTCTATCACCATCTCATCAGTTAATCAGTCATAGCAATGGCTGTCACCACGGCTGCTGCTGCCTCGTACTTCTTCGGAACCCGCATTTACAATCCAAACCCAATCTCTGGAAGATTCCAAGCCCGGTTTGGATTTGGATTTGGTAAGAAATCAAAAGAAGCTCCTCCCCCTAAGATAGCTGCACCCAAATTGCAGGACTCGGATCGCCTAGTGTGGTTTCCAGGTGTTGAGCCTCCAGAATGGCTCGATGGTTCAATGATTGGCGATCGTGGGTTTGATCCATTTGGGTTTGGTAAGCCAGCTGAGTACTTACAGTTTGATTTTGACTCGTTGGACCAGAACCTAGCCAAGAATGAGGCTGGCGGTATCATCGGAACCAGATTCGAGACTACAGAGGTTAATCCGACACCGTTTCAGCCATACTCAGAGGTGTTTGGGTTGCAGAGGTTCAGAGAGTGTGAGTTGATTCATGGGCGTTGGGCAATGCTGGGTGTCCTCGGTGCTCTTGCTGTTGAGGCACTCACCGGAGTTGCATGGCAAGACGCTGGCAAGGTATTTATTATTTAATTTACAAGCTTCCATTTTTGATAGTTATATCTTGAATTTTTAGTAATTAAATTTATTTTCTCAAATTGTTACATTTCTTATTTTTTTTTCTTCATTTTAAACACTTTAATATTATATTTTCTGTCATTTATTCATTTCTTAACAATTTTGATTTTTTTGGGTATTTTTTAGTGAGAAAACTTAAGTTGTATGGAATAAAATCTTAGTTAATATTTAAAAGAAATTTATGTTGAAAAAAATAGCAAATAAAACGAATAAAATTATCTTAAAATGATTCACTGTGATTAAAATATACTAATTTAAATAAAAATTATTTTATTTTTGTAAAAGTTAAGTGAGGTAATTGCACTTTTTTCTGTACAAATGGTAAATGGTGAGACATTAATTATTATGTATATGTTCATTTAAGTTCCTTATACAAGTGCTTGGTTTCTTAATTGCTATGATTTTGCAGCCTTACAAACCGGAAGATCATTGTATTTTCCACCTTTTTTTTTTATAAAATAATTCATTATATATAATTTTGATTCTCAAAAAAATAGTTGTATTTTCTATCATTATGGGAAACATCTTAATACGGAATTGGGAAGAAAAAAAAACCCTTAAATCACACGTTCCCGCAGAAGCTAGCTATTTTGAGATTAAAATATGAGTACCCTATATATGAGAGTGAGGAATTGTAAAATATTAAACAGAAATCAGAAATCTCCATTCTCCCATGTAAAATTTTCTTAGCATTGTTAGAATAACATAAAATCTAAGTGTTATTCACACCTTGTTTCAGTAGAAGTTTTGAGAAGAAATGGTGGATAAAAATAGGTTATAATGGGTGGCTGCCTTATGACTTGTGGTGCAAAAATTTTACTTTATGATCATATACGTCAAATAATCATATGAATTACATTTTGTCATCTTCAAATGCATGTCTGTCTTTTTTGTTTCAGATTTTTCTCACTTACAAAGCAAAATTTGTGTGTCTTGTTGTGTCTGCGTGGAAGAATAAAAAACCTTAAATTCTTCGCAAGGAGGAGGTTGATATTTTTGCTGTAATTTGGTTACATATAATACGACGTAGCTATTCTTTTAAAGGAGGGACATAGGATACCACTTGCACTCGTGTGGTCTTTCTCTCCATCAAAACAATAAGAGAAAAAAATAATATATATATATATATATATAATTTGCTCCACCATTCTTTCTTTTTTATTTTATTTTATCTATCTTATCTTATTTTATGAATAACATGCTTTACATGTAAAATGAAAGAGTTTAAAGATCACTACAATCGACCAAAGTTGTAGTACACGAGAATTAATTATTTATATAATGTGAAAATGTTTAATTTATTATTTGTTATAAATTTTTTAATTTACTATTTATATTATTATTATATTATAAAAAAGATTACTTATATTATTAAAATGTCTTTTAATCTATTATTTAGGTCAAAAATTGATAAATTTAATTAATTTATAATTTTATTATATTATTTACTATATTTTGATTAAATTTACTAATTTTTGATAAAAATATTTGATCGAAAAACATTTCAATAATAAAATAATTCAATTGAAAAAAAATATTAAAAGTATTAATCAAAAAAATTTCACGAAATATTAGTTGGGAAATAAAGGTTTGTCAATCTTTATATGAACCACGCTCGATTATATGCAACAATGAAAACAAATTTAGCTGATAGTGCTGACAAATGAAATGAGAATCTATGATTAAACATTAATTTATCTTAAATTAATTATGTGAATGTTAGCTGATAGTGTTGAACAGGTTGAGTTGGTTGAAGGATCATCTTATCTAGGGCAGCCACTTCCATTCTCATTGACAACACTCGTACTGATAGAGGTACTTGTGATTGGGTACATAGAGTTCCAAAGGAACGCAGAACTGGACCAAGAGAAGAGGCTTTACCCAGGTGGCAAATTTTTTGACCCATTGGGTTTGGCTTCAGAACCTGAAGTGAAAGAAAGGCTTCAACTGGCTGAGATTAAACATGCTCGTCTTGCTATGGTTGCCTTCCTTATCTTTGGTATCCAAGCTGCTGTTACCGGACAAGGTCCTATTGCTTTCATCGCTACTTTTAACAAATGATTTACTGTTCATTTATCACTTCTCTTTCAATTAGCTAGGTTTCCTTAGTTTTATCCTCTTCAAACTTTTTATTTTTGGACATTTTTTATTCATGTATGATAAGTTGCATGTAAACATTGTTGATCTACAATGGTTTGGCCCTTTATTATGTATGATTCGGGTCATTGATTTTAGGTAATACTTGAATTGGATTGAATTTAAAATTACTTAATTCGAATCAATTAGTTCAGTTTGAATCTAACTCAAGAAACCATTACAATTCTTAAACTATATAGAATGAAAGTTCATTTGAGTTGTATAACACAAATCTTTATGATTTGTTTGTTCTTAAAAAGCTTTTATCCCACGTCGAAGAAAATTGAGAGTTCTAATCCACAAAATAACTCAATTCAACGCATGCGAATCAATTCGTTCGGTTTGAATCCAACCTAACAAACCATTGCAATTCTTAAACCATATAGAATAAAAGTTCATTTGAGTTGTAGTATAACACAAATCTTTATGATTTGTTTGTTCTTGAAAATCTTTTATCCGACAGTGCGTCGAAAGAAGTTGAGAATTCTAATTCACAAAATAACTCAATTCAACGCATAGGAAAAATAGTTAGTCTAAAGCGACGGAAAAATAAATTTATTTTGTTAGCTTGGTGATGCTTAAGCGCCCAAGATGCCTCAAGAGGTTGGTGATCTCGAAGGTTTTACATATATTTAATTTCTTAGTTTTAATGTAAGAAAAAGAAAAGGTATTATTCGATTCTTTATTTAAAAAGTATATTTTTAGTATATAATTAAAAAAATAACTTTTAATCCAATTTTTTTGTTAAATATAAAAAAATAATATACATGTTTTTATTTTTTTTGATAAATATATATTTAATAAAATAATTTTTAATTAAAAAATTATTTAAATTTGTTTACAATTTTTTTTATCAAATTTAAATTATCTAATGTATGATTTTGGATATTGAAAATTTTGTTTAAAATTTATTAAATTTTTTGTTTAGTTTTGAAAGAAAAATTTGAATAATTTTTTTAATTAAATAGTAATTTTGTACGCATATACCAATCCAAAAATATAAACATATATGTGATATATATATTATTCTATTATATTTAACGAAAAATTGTATCCTATCATATTTTTTTTCACAATAAAAACTTAATGACATGTTTTTCACGAAATAAATTGATTTAAAAATATTTTTTCTAAACAAAATAAATAATCAACATATTTAATTTAAATAAATTCCCCATTTAGATACTTCAACCTAAAATAATTTCCCAAATTTTTTCTATAACTTTGATACAAAAATATATGAAAATTGAGATTCAAATCATATATGTCATTGTTAAATAAAATAATAATACCCTTTATTATAGTTAATTTCAATCCAAAATATCCCGTTTAGATATCTAAGTCAAATTTTGATTTCGCACCAATTGTAAAATACTTCAAATTTAAAAGGAACCAAACTATCTTGAGATTTGCATTATTACATTACGATGTGAAATCATACTCAAACTTGAAATTCTATCTCTTTGACGACACAAATGGAGTGTTGAAAAAAGGTTAGGGTGGATAAATATTTGATGCTTCATAAATGGAGATTAACATATAAAAAAAATCACCAAATAACAAATTTCATACAGACTAAAGGAAATTTGATAACATGCTCTCATACGTATAATTTTTATTTCCTCTTAAAAAAATCCTATTTCAAATAAGACATAAAAACTGAAAAGGCCAGAGAAAAAAATGGATCGTAATACCCACGTCTTGTCAAGTACCACTTTTACAGAAAAAAAGTGATATAATTGAGAAATGTGATGGCTTCTCGGACCACATTTCTTGCGACTGCAAACTAAATCAGAGAGCATAGCAGCTAAGGTAATACTTTATTCAATCCTTTGCCTTCTTTTCTTTGTTTTCACCATATTCATATTTGTTTTTGTTTGTCTGTACTTTTTTCCCCTCGTTTTTCTTAAAAACTCTTTGTTTGAATCTTCATCCAATCTTTGATTCTTGCTCAGCATCCTCTTGTTTTGGTATTATAGATTTCTGGGTGTGGAGGGAAGACATGGGGAGATTGTTTGTGGTGAATCCAGAAGGGAAGATCTACAGCTGCAAACATTGCCGGACTCATCTTGCGCTTTGTGAAGACATCATTTCCAAGGTTGTCTTTGGTCTCTTTTCAGCCTTTGATCGCTCTACCTTGTGTCTTTTATCCTTGATTTCACATAAATTCTCATTTGGGTTCTCAGAATCTCATTATCTCATACCTTTTTATTGGTTCATGTAGTATGGGTCTCAAATTAGGAGTTATGCAAATATATTCTTTAATATATATTCATGATTTATTATTATTATTATTTGGAGATTTCATTTCTTAAAGATTTTTATCAGATGGCAATTGGGTGTTTGGCTATCAGGATACTATAATCCATTATGGTATGGGTAGTTGTTTATACGGATATTTTTTCTTTTCTTTTGAATTACTCATCTCCTCTTTTACCAGCTTAAGAGATGATGATCGGGTGCCTCACTTAATTCTTAATTCCTCTGCTTGCATCTTCAAGTGTTAAATGCATGAATTGTTGAGAACTCAGAAAATGGCTCTTACAGTATACCACTTGCATATTAGTTGTTCAGTATTAAATGCGAACAAATGAAAATAATTACAGAGAGAGTGATAGAGAGAGAGAGAGAGAGCTGAAACAATTCTTTATTCATCGAGTATGTAATCCTTACAACAGTTTATATACAAGTGCGTGCTAGCACCTGATTGGTCACATACCCTTAGCAAACAAACAAACTAACTTCACTCAATTACAATTAGTTCAACCTTAAATACCCTATGATGTGTTTATTTGTTGATTGTTTTCTTTTAATGGAATTTGTTGCTTAGCCTGGAGTAACCATAATTCTGGTTTTGAAACCTTATTGTGGACGAAATTTACGGGACTAAGTTTTTCCTTTCTTTGTTGCCTTATGGTACTGTAATAAGTTCCCTTCACATGTCAAATGCCAGTGTCAAGCCTTGTTAAAAGAGTTGTTTTGGAATTTGGCTAACTGCGTATCCTTCATTTGCGTTGAAGAATGTAAGTCTTAGGCAATGTTAGTACTTTCTATCAGTAATTTTGAAATTAAACGGAACCTATCTTATTTTGATGACCTGTTTTTACTATAATGTCAAGTAGCATGGAGATGGCATCCCTTGTTCATGGTTGTTGTTGAACGTTTCATTCCTTTGTGGATCAAGTTTTGCTTTCTATATATTAAATTAGTAAGCATAAGTTAGGTTTTAGTTCTGGTTCTTAATATTCTTCACACATGCCTCAATGATGACACAATATGTTGAAGGTTCTCCTTTGTTATACCCAACACTTTATACCTACATTTTTATTTCGGGTGTCCAACAAATGTTAATTGGGGGAGGGGTTTCTAAGAAAGGAAATATTCTGACTACATCTTTTGCCTATGTTGTTGTTCCATTCAGTCTTTCCACAGCAGGCATGGGAGAGCATATCTCTTCAATAAGGTGTAAGTGTTTCTTGATCTTGGGCACCTTCTCCTTACATTACCACAACACCTAATACATCTAAGAATAACCTGATACTATATTAGCACAACTGAGCCACGTACCAACTTCTTATGGATGTCAATTACCAGTTAGGTCCTTATCCAGGAGTGCTGAACTTGGTTTGTGACGAAATGTTGCTTGCTCCTTTTTTCTTCTTGAATCTGTTTTATTACATAATAGACAGGGATCATGATTTTAGCCATAGTATAATAGCTTTTTGTTTTCTGTCGATACTAGTTTTAATCATATTTGAATAGAGCTGGTTAGAGGCATCATTTTTGTAGAGCTGAAATTTGAGGTTGAGTATTATCGTCAAGGACAACATGAATTATTACAAGTTCAGCATCCCTCATAGCCATAGATGTAATTCTCATGTCAATTTTTTGACAGCATGAACACCTCAATTGGGGAGACAGAAGATAGAGTGATGATGACTGGGTTGCACACTGTTGCTGACATTTTCTGCATTGGGTGTGGATCCATTGTGGGGTGGAAATATGTAAGATTGTGATTTGTGTAATTTGGGCACATCTTCTGTGGCTGTTAGTTATTCTAATTGTTTCTTTCAGGAGACCGCACATGAAAAGAGCCAGAAGTACAAGGAAGGAAAATCTGTACTTGAGCGGTAAGTAGACATTCAGAGAGAAAAATAATTTTAATTTTAATCACAAATTTGTAATGGATCACAAATGGGATGACACTGTTTTATTAGTAGGTACAATTTCGCTCCCGTAACTGTATCTAATGATAAGTTGTCATGTTATTGTGATAGTAGCTCCCTTTTTAGTTTATCAGTTTTTACTTTGGACAGGGTCAAAGTTCTGGGTCCAGATGGAAGCGGTTATTGTGTTCGTCTTGAGATGCAGATAGGTGGAAGTGATCCAGATGATGCATGATACCTTTAATCTCCAACTGTACATTCTTTCGACCTCCATTATTCTTGTGATCAACTCCAGTATTCTTGAACTGTTATAACCTCGTTTGGGGCAAACTTGTCCAATTCAACTATCCAAGTTCAAATCATAACTGAAATGTTTCATTGTTGATTCTGCTATTTTCTGTTTATAATAAGGCTGTTGACAAGTAATTTTGTTCTTCAGCCATTGGTTTTTCTCTAATGCAGCTAGTTTCATAAATGGAAAGGGATAGCTATATTTAGCATTCTCTTATTTGAGCCTGTGTTTTGATATTTGAAACTTCCGCTTAATTGTTGAAGCGATTAATAGTTGGAACGTTGTTTAATTTTAACCAGACTCATTCATGATTTTGAACCATTTTCGTTGAACCATTCTTCTTGTCTAAATGTTTTGTTGAGATAATAATTGCTTTATAAATCGTATAATTTCTAAAGTACTATGGACGCTACAAAGAGACTTCATTTAGTTTGCAAGAAATTGAAGTTGTGTTCAGCAACCTTGGTAGTCATTAGCCGTGAAGCTCAGCGGCTCAGAGCCCATTGACCTGCAAAATCAATGCATACCAAATAAATAAATAAATAAGCACCGAAACATAGTTCTCTGCAAGTAGTTTTTAACTTTATATATATAGACAGAAAATCAATAGATAGATAGCACAAGAAATAGTTAATCTTGAATCAGTCTAAAAAATAAAATTGTGCTTGGATTTTGATCACGTCTATGTAAGGATTAAAATATTAATATTTGCAAATATATTGATACTTTAAATTTTAAAAAAATATTCAATAATTAATGAAATATTGATAATTTTATTAAAATTGTAGGAGGAAATTTCTTATATCAGCATTAGCATTGGTATTAACGTGGATATGTTAATGATATTATGGATATTATAATACATGTATGAAACGTTATTAAATAATAGGTGCGTTGATAAAAAGATTTACTAGATTTAAGTTTCACAAATATTTTTCGCATGTAATACATATGTATCAAAAAGGATCAATTTTGGATCATGAATCATATACAAAATTAACAAAATAGATTGGATGAAGAAGATCATTGGATAATCAAAATATAATTTTTTTTAAATTAATCTAAATTTTTTAAAATTATAATTTTAGAATCAAAAGAATCACATTTCAAATATTTTTTTTCTTTCTAATTTTACAATTATTTATTTAAAAAAAAATATATTATGAATAATTATTTTTTAATATCTATATTATATTTTATTAAATTTAATTTTCTATCTCATATAATTTTAAAAAAAAAATTATTGTTACTTAAAATTTGTTAAACCAAAATTTAAATCTCATCATATTTATAACTATCTATTTTTTTATATTTCTTCTAAATGATATTATTATTTTTTAATTTTTAGTTATCAATACAAATTTATTTTTTAATTATAAATAAAAATCTTATCAATTTTATTGAATGAATATATATATTATACTAATGTTAAAATTTTAGATTAGATAAAGGTAATAATGTAAAAAAATCATAAAAATATTATTTTTTAAATTGATTTATTATAATATTATTGAAAAAAGTTAAATAAAAATTGAATGTATGTTCATTATAAATAAGTAAGATTTTTTTTAAAAAAATAAGAAAATATTTTCGTATATTTTGATTTATTAATATAAAATATGTATTATATCATATTAAATAATGATTTAGTTTTAAAAAATAATTTTTTTAAAATAATTCGAATAAAGTCATGGATATCTATTGAGATAAATACTTGATTAGATTTATCTGATTTATGAATCGAAATTTCATTCTTGAACAAAAATCCATTTTTTTATTTATTTCATCTATTCTATGGTTGGAATACAAATTTGTATTTATATTAGTTGAGATATATCACATGATAAAATATTATTTTTTAAAAAAATTATACGATATATTTATTTATAAATGATGTAAATGTAAACGGATATTTATTGTAATTTTCAAATTTATCACGTAGGTAAAAATAAGAGTACTATATAAAAAGATGATAGTAACAAAAGTGAATTTCATGTAGCCAAGTGACACCATGATGATCAATGCATATGAGAATGGAGGTAATAATGGACCGTGTATTTTGTTGTTTTCAATTGGATTTATAATACGCATGTTCTTGAATCTTTGGGTCTTTTGATTTTTTTTCTTTTAATCAAGTTCACCATTTTCTAGTGGATAAGATTATCATTCTAAATTTCAATTCACATATTTATATTTAAATTTTAAAATAATTATAATATCTTTATTTTTTTTAAATAATTTAATGAATATAAGTATTAATAATTTATATTATATTTAATAAATATATAACATTTTTACGTCTAAAAACTCCCTCAAAATATGTATTTATCATTTATAAATTTTATTATTTCACATTTTAATATATTTTATTATTTTTTCATGGATCATTTTCTTTTACGAGGTTTATTTAATTTTTTTGTGAAGATAGATCTAAGATTTTTTTTATACAATTAATTAAAATTCTAATACATTATCAAATTTTATAAAAATCATTAATATTTTGATTTTAAAAGATTAATCTTATTAAAACATACACATATAATTCTTATAACTTAAATTATAAATTTTAAATAAGATGTTTTTATCTCTAAATTTAACTAAATTTTTTGAATTGAAAAATGAAGTATGAATTTAATGTTTTTATTTAAAATGGTTCACATATTTAAGTAAAAAAATTAAAAAAATGAACGAAAAGATTTCAAAACAAAAAATTTGGAGTAGTCATTTTTTCACGCAAAAACTTTCACTCCTTACTTTTGAAATAATAATAATTATTATTTAGTATGACATTATTTTACTTGGAAGTTACTTTTGTCTCATAGCAATTGCAAAATTCCGTTTTAAGCAATTTTTAACAAATTAGGGGCTCAAGCTCAAAGCTCATGATTAGTTAATAATTAGTTATAAACATGTGAAATGCTAAAAATAGCAAACAACAAAAGCACGTGAAGTCCTAAAGAAAAGGTATGCATTAATCTCTAAGTTCTCAATTCGGTGGCTTATTGGAACTGGGGATATCCCATTCCATTTATAGGGTAAGCTTGGTCTGACAGCCAAACATCATCATTCATCTTGAGAGAAACAAATATATCTTTGAGCAGGAAAATTTATTATATAATAAATTTAGAAAAACAGATGAAATTGTTTTAATTAATAGATAAAGATATTATATCTTATTATAAATAAAATAACACATATTAATATCAAATCAATCATAAATTTTGACTAACAACTTTAATCTCTAATATTTGTAATAATAAAAATTATTTTACTAGTATTTGCAAAATTTGCTCAACTTTTAGTAAGAATAAATATTATTTTTCATGCTAAGTAATAGTTAATAAATAATAACATATATAATTCCTTATATATAAATTTATAATTGAGATAACATATATCAACCAATAAATCTAACACAATCTTAAAAATATATATTAAGTTACTATATATATTACACATTAGTTATTTTTATAATATTTTAACACATATCACCGTACATTTCGTTTTAATAATTAATATATGTATTATTTATATTAAAGAAAAAAAAGATAAAAATAAACATCAATAATTAAAATACATATTTTAATTATAAAGAAAAATATTTACTTATCAATAATATTTTTTAATCAATTATTAAAGATATGATGATTATGTAAATAAAGATTAAATTTTAAATTATTAAATTTTTTAATATATATAATTTTATTTTTAAAATATATCTTTTAAGTAATAAATATATTATTTTTATTCTTACGTATAAATATTAATTATATTATATCTTTTATTCCATTGCCGTAAGAAGTATAACAGAAGTCACGGCCCACCACGAGACCCAAACTCGGCCCTGAATATTGAAGGACCCCACGAAAAGGAGATCAGAAATACCGAAAACTTAAGGGGTTTATCCGTAAATATTCTGGTTTCAAAATTCAAAAATCAGGAAGGAAAATAATAAAATAAAAGGAGGGTAATATCGCGATTATTCACCCACCATAAAATCACAACTTAAAGTGAGAGAGAAACCATGAGAACTGTACGATCCAATCTCATTTTTGTTCCCCATTTCGGACACTAAAACTTCACTTAATTACCATTTATTGCCACTCTCTCCCCTACCTCCCACATCTTTTCAGTCACACCGTGAAGTCTCTGTGTTCTTCTTCTAGCTTCATCTCTCTCAGCAATTTCCACTGTCTGAGTTTCCCTAGGTTAGATTTCACATCTTCTTTGTGGAACAATGGTTGTTCTTTAGAAGTCAATATCTATCATCCATTGACTTGTAGATATTCGAGCTTCAACTTGCGATAATGGCTGTTCCTTCGAGCTGATAACTCCAGTCCATCCAGTCCTTTGCAACGCTTACATTATTGAATATCTTTAAGTACCGGAGAAAGCTAGTTGAAATACTTATTTGGAGTGTTCGAGTTAGTGCTTCCGAGTCTTTCACCGTTTGAGTTGGGTTTCAGATCTAGCGGTCTGCTGAGATTGGTTTTAACAAAGCATTTTTCGATTAAAACTACGCGTTTGGTGTTGAAATATTTTTTGATGGTTAGAAACGTGAGGGAGAATCTAAGTTGAGTCTGTAGGTCTTTGTTTTATTAATTATTTGTTTTGATCTGTGATTTCTGGGATATTTTGCGGTCAGTAGACTTAGAGATTCTGCAATGAATCGAAGTTTAAGGGCTCAGGAATCGCAAATGCAATCGGTGATGAGGCAGAGGCAGCAGTTGAGAGCCTCAATGATGAAGGAGAAAGATGAAGACCTTGCGTTGTTCTTAGAGATGAAGAAACGGGAAAAGGAACGCAACGATCTTCTCCTTAACAACTCTGAAGAGTTTGATGCACCATTAGGTATTTTTAAGAAGATTAAATGTCTATATAAATGTCGATTTTAGATCTCTTCTTATGCTTGAATTTTCTGAGGATTATTTATATTTATTTGTTTTGAAACTTCTAATTATAAGTATTGGTTGGAATTATAAATTGTTTCCTATTATCTTGTGACTTCCATTTTCACAGGGTCCAAACCCGGAACCTCTCCCATTTTTAATATTTCATCATCAACGCCAGCGCCTCCACGAAAGACCGTTGCTGATGAATTCCTTAATTCTGACAGTGATAAGAATGACTATGATTGGTAATTTACTATCATCTTGTAGTATTTTATCTCGTTCTTGGCTGCGAAAGAGCTTCAAGAAAAGCTTGAAAATAAAGAATTCTACTCGCATCAAAGCTCCAACTATTGAAGTTGATAAGTTTTTCTTTGTTTCATTTCTATTGGAATTTAATGTCTTATCATGATCTTTTGTTGTTGCTTCTCTGTACTTCTATGGAGAAAAAAAAAGGAAAAAAAATATTATGCACTTTCTTTTCACCATCAAGTTCATATATCCTAATGATTGAAACTATGTATAAATGATTTTACAGATGTGGGCATAGTTCAATTCATATTTTTCGTTGGTTGCCATTCATGTATGTGAAAAAGGGTTGCATTTTTCATGCTGATCATGTGACTAACATCCCGACCTTTTATTGAGCACATGAGGATTCTAGTGAGATCTTTGGTGGTTTTAGTCTTATAGAGGTAGCTAAAACTGGAGCTTCCTTACTGTTTGAATTCTTCTTATGCCACCTGTCTGCTTGACATTTAGAGATACTCACTTCTGATTAACAAACGTTCATCAAGCTGTTTTTGTGGGTAAAAAGAAGAGAAAATTCCATATAATTGCTTTTATTTCTAAGATGCATACTTAACAGTATGCGTTTGTGGTGCTTTCTCCTCCAAGCATGAATTCACTGAATTCTGCATTCAGTATTTGCCGAATCAGGTTCTTTTACTATCTTCTGAGGTGGTTAAGTTTAGTAATATATTTTCTTTTGGTTTCAGGCTTTTAACTCCTCCAGGGACTCCTTTGTTTCCTTCCTTGGAGATGGAATCACAGAAGACCATGATGAGTCAGCTTGGAACCCCAAAGGCTCACCCAACGGCTTTAAAATCTAGAGTAAGACTGCTTTGTAATTGTAACTTGGGTAGCACTTCTTATTCTAAAGTTTTTGAATTAAATGAGTGTTTAACAAAAGTCACGAATTGTACATGGTTTTGGTTTGTACTTTTTCCAACTGCCTTTAGGATATAGAAATGGGATTCCATGAGCAAGTAGTTGCAAATTATTTATCAACTTTTACTGGGCCCATAACACAACAATGTGAAGCCTTATTTACTGGAAAATTAGTCATGCACGTTCATAAACCTTTTCAATTTCTTGCATGTGATACAAACAGGATCACTTCACTTTGAACTTGCATTCTTGAAAAGTATTATATTTACTTATAGATACCAGTTTGGAAATATTTTACTGCTTCAGTCTTCATCATTACTCTCTCTGAATAATAAAATAGATGTTCTGGGGAACTTTTTATTCTATTAAATTGTAATATTATCAGATTGTGAAGCAATGCTAAATTACTACTGCACTCTGTTCGTAGCTAGCAAATTCCCAGCTAGAGCCAACGGCTAGGAGCAGCTTGATATCTAAACAACCAACTTTGTTGGCTGGGTTGAATTCTTCAAGTGCTGGGACTCGGAGGCCGTCTTCATCAGGGGGTCCAGGATCAAGACCTGCAACACCAACTGGACGTTCCACAATGACTACTACATCTAAACCTTCAAGACCCTCAACTCCTACTTCTAGAGCAACTTTGCCTTCAAGCAAACCCATCATTTCTGCAGCTAAGTCAATGTTTCCCATGGCTAAGCCTTCAGGTAATATGGTTAAAGCCACCAGTAGTACAACTAAGCCCACGGTTCCTTCAAGATCCTCTACGCCATTATCAAGGTCAACAGCAAGGTCCTCGACACCAACTTCCAGAATCACTGTACCTCCACCAAAGTCCACATCAAGAGCAGCAACACCTACTCGTCGACCTTTCACACCATCCACTGCACCCAATGCATCAGCTTCTCTATCCAAGTCTTTCTCTTCAGTTTCCAAGCCAGCTTCTACAGCACCAAAAAATCCTCCATCACGTGGCACATCCCCAACAGTGAGATCCAGACCTTGGAAGCCCTCAGAGATGCCTGGTTTCTCACTTGACACACCACCAAATTTACGGACATCTCTTCCTGAAAGGCCAGCATCAGCAACCAGGGGTAGACCTGGAGCTCCCAGCTCTCGATCTTCTTCTGTTGAACCTGGATCAAATGGAAGACCAAAGCGGCAATCGTGCTCTCCTTCTAGGGGACGAGCTTCCAATGGTGTTTCTCATACCAGTGGAAGTTCTATGCCTGCAGTGAGCCGTGTACATCATAAAGCTAACACCAATGTTAGTCCTGTTTTAATTGGAACCAAAATGGTGGAAAGGGTAATAAATATGCGAAAACTGGCACCGTCAAAGATAGATGATAAGCATTCTCCTCATAGCAACCTTTCTGTGAAGTCATCTTCATCCCCAGACAGCTCAGGCTTTGGAAGAACACTGTCAAAGAAATCTCTGGATATGGCCATAAGGCATATGGTACACATTTTTCCTTGATATCCTCTCACTTGACAATAGTTCTGGATGCCTGGGTGTAGAATGATGCGTTTCTTTTAATATATTTAGTATCCTCTCTCATGATAATGTTGCTTGATGTATGCACTCTTTTTTTGATTGTTTGTTTGTTAATATACTCTTCTTTTTAATAGTGCGGGATTAAGACCTTTTATCAGTGAACTGTTTGTTTTCCCTCCTACAAATTAGCATAATCAATTTTCTTCATAAATTAAATCAATTAAGCATGATATATGAAACAGAGAACAAAAAGTTGACACATTTTATGACAACATTTTCCAAATGAATGCAGGACATACGAAGAAGCATTCCAGGCAATTTACGGCCATTAATGACGAACATTCCCGCATCCTCCATGTACAGTGTGAGATCAGGTTCCACAGGTAGCAGAATGATCAGTGTTTCAGACTCTCCCCTTGCCACAAGCAGTAATGCTAGTTCCGAAGTTAGTGTGAACAACAATGGCTTTTGCCTAGATGGGAGCGAAGCAGAAGATGATATTGGCAGTGAGCGAGGTGGTCGATCTCCTCCTAGTGTGCATGGTAGGTGATGCTTCTGGAGCTGTGATTTAGATTGAGGTTTAAATTAAAACCATCCCAATAGTAGTAAGAAAACTATTTTCCTAATAACTAACCGAAGATTTGCTTTTGTGGGTAATGTAAAGTTTAATTGAAAAATTGTAGTTCATGATCTTTGTAAAATTAGGTTTTAGTCGTGACTATTGGCTGAACAAATGTTGCTCATTTTTCTACACATGATATTGTACTTGTTTTGAAAATTTGCCCCATGGTCTAATTGCTGCCCTCCCTTTTTCTCTCCCTAGTCCAATTTACTGAGGGAGCAAGATGTGAAATCGCCAATCCTAATTCACTGTTTGTTAGTATGTTGTACTCACTACTCTCTTCTCTATTCACTGCTGTGTATCACTTTTATTTTTTAAAAAGCTATGAAATTAGTTAAGCAACTGTTATTCTGTTGACCTTGTTATCGTACCAGCCTATATCATATATAACACACATAGATATTTATGGTATTCTCTTTAGTTGTAAAGTCGTCACTTGGCAGGTGCAAAACCAATAGTCTACGGTCCAATTTCGATTTAAATATTTGCTTAATGTAGTAAACATGGGAAGTTGTATTCATGGGATTGGTAAAGTTCAGAGTCCTTGGGTGTTTAATATTTGCTATTAATCCTTATAAATTTGTAAGACTAAAAAACCATATAAATGGACCACTGAATTATCACATCACAGAATGGTACATGTGGTGTAGTCCCACTATTACAAAAATGTTTGGTCATAAAGGAAGTGAGGGTCGAGTTTAGCCTGTAACAACACGTTATCTTTAATACCAATGACCAAGCCCTGACAAAAAATAAAATAAAATAAAAAAATAACGGTTGATTGTTAAGCTGTTGTGCATATTTCAACCTGAAAGAGTGAAAGATGGTAGGTCTATTAATTTGCATCTATAAAACCAACGTTTCAACTTTCATAATAATGATTCATTTGCCGTCTCCTAAACGTCGTGTGATTAAGGTTACATTCAAGGTTGAAGGGGTGCAATTTCTGGTCCCCGCAAGGGTCCACTTTGAAACGTCTTAAGGTAATTTTGCAGGTACTAATAGATTAGCTGTTGGAATAATCAATATTCCAACTATCAATAACACTAAACATCCCGTTAGCGATTCAAAGACAAAAAAAAAAAAAAAGCCCCTTAGCGTCGACGACAACAAGCACTAGAATATATTTATTACACCGTATTAAGTATTCTGATTGTATGATGTTTAGATAGTTATGTGTTTTACTGTATTGTATTAAATAAAAATATTACAATTGTGTAGAAGTTGTCACACTAAGAGGTTATTCTAAACTTTATTGAATATTTAATTTAATTTGTTTAAATTTTTAATTTTAAAAATTATGTGTTCTGATTTTTTCTTTCTTAATATTTTTTTATTTTAGTTTTTTAAATATAAAAAATAAAAAATAAAAAATTAAGTATTTATTTAAATAAATTTTTATAATGAGTATTTTAATATGTAATAACACTATATAAAATAAATTATAAATTATTTTATTAAAATAATTATTATCAATTTTATCTCACTATATTGTATATATAATTATCAAATAATATAAAAATTAAATATAATATAATTCATTCTTATATATCTTCATTTGACACCAAACATGTTATATGTTTAAAATGGAAAGAAAAAAAGGTTTGAACCAGCACAAAAAAGATTTTAGTGGAGAATTCGGGGATCAACGTAGGGTAGATTGTGCTAGTAATTATAATATCTTGCACAAATTTCAATAATGCTGGATAATAACATTCGATTATAAGCAATAATAGTTTCTTACGTTTTAACCACAATTCTCAAAAAATTATTTAATTTAAAAAACTAACATAATAATTATATTATTAAAATATTTTAAATATTAATTTTATTTTAACTTGTTCGATGTTAATTAAATTTTAAAATTATAATATCATGTCGCAATCGATATTTTATGAATAACTATTATCTACTTACGAAATAATCATAAAATTTAGTAAAATTTATAAATTTGATTCTATTATCTCATATTTTAATTCATAAATTTTATAAATTTATTACATATTATCTTATTTATTTTTTAATAAATTTAAATAATAATAAAATAATATATAATGTGATATCTTATATAATCTTAAATAGATTTAAATAAGATAAATAAAAATAAAAAAACAATAAAAATTAAAAAAATAATTATCTATAATAATCATAAATTCACTAAAAAAAATTAAGATGAAATAAGATTTAAATAAAATAAAACAATTTTAACCCACAAACAACGTTAATTGAGAAAATTCTGATATAACAACTCATTTTACATTCTAATGCTAATAAATAATTTTCGAACACTCACCAACTATAAGTGCCTCCTTTGTTATTTCCTAAATTTATATTCAACGAATTAAGATTTGTTTTCCATGCTTCTTTATTTTTTTAATAATAAGGCTCCATTATTTTACAGGGATATAGCTGCAGCCTGCAGCAATTCTCCTACCTCTTTTAACCAGTTCTCTTTCTCAAAACAAGATTTTAAAGTAGACAAAGACTGGAAGATGTTTACTTAAATGTGTTTGGCTTGTCATACCACCCGACATGGCACATCATGGTCATTGGTTGCCAATATTAGGTTAGCTTTTCTCACCAATTTGGAATTTTTAAGGAGAATCACAATGATACGATACATAATCAAGGTTCCACAATTTTAACGTTGAATAAGTGGAAAAAATGACCAAAGCTCTCAGTAGATAGAAGGAAGGAAGGAAGGAAGGGAGGGAGAGAGATACATAGAGGGACTCGGTATGACCACACGTCAAGATACCTAATTAGCCAATTTATATGCACAAATACAAGGAAAGAAATAAGACAGTAAAATATGCATCGCAGAAGATGTCCAGGGGCTAATAAATACTACCATAAAACATAACGATGTTCGGCATCTCAATGACTTCCATGCTGTAACAAAGTACACTACTATGTTTTAACAAAATACACTATTACAATGACATGTGTGAATCTACAGATGCTGAGAAAAAGTCACTCTCACAAGATGCTCATGCAGCAACTACAGCCTTTGAAGGAGTGGCCACATTTGCAGCCTTCGCACCACCATCACCACTGTTTTTGGCACCATCTTGGGGTTGTGATGGTGGGGAAAGCTTTAGGTGGGGAGGAGTGTTATGCTTCAGTTTAACAAGTATCTGCCTCATCCTCGAAAGCTCAGTTGGCTTCCCAGGCTTTGGACCTTGAATAACAGTGACTGAAGGTTTCTTCTCTTTTTCTTTCTTCCCTCTCTTTTCTATTGTGGGCACTTCATTAGGAATAAGCTCTGCAATTGCCTTCCAAAAATTCTTAGAAACCTCAGAATGAAACTTCTCTTGAGTGTCCAGAAATGACTGGGAAGAAAACATATAAATACAGAGGATATATTATACACTATGGAATGATAAACCCAGCTCGGAGACAAACTTAATGTCTCAAATATTAGCAAAGATGTGAGTTTTAACTCCCCGACAACCCTAGTAATAAAATAGGTCAGGCCTTTAATTGCAAAAATTAATAATGTAATACAGTTAGGCCTTTAAATTCACATGATTTGGCTATAAACCATCGGGGTAACTTAAGGAGAATAGTTAGAGATAGATAACCAACATTCTCAAATGCAAATTATGGGCTTTCTAGTACAAAATGAAAACTACAACAGTTTTTCAAGTTGCAGACTTGCAGTTAAATCTGGGCAACTACATATTCCAGATATACTTCCATAAGTGATCTAAATGTTGAGAACTAATGAAAATTGAAACGTACTCCATGAGGAAAGCATTAGGATTGAGAACAGAACTTATCGAAACAAAAGCTCATTTATGGACATTATGAAAGACAACTTATCACACAAGCAACTGCAGAGAAGACAATGACATAATCAAGCAAAATAGTTTAATCAAAGTACCAAACAAAGAAAAACAGAGTATGTTATATTAAAAGAAATTCATAATCACCTTCTCCTTTTCCCTGTTGGCAGTTTTGTTGCTCTCCATGGAAACTCTCCTCTTTTGATAGAATTCAAGTTTGAAATCATCGGCTTCTTCAATTATCTGGTTCAGTAACTCCTTTTCCCTCTTCTCCTTCTCCTCAAGCCGAATTGCATTTTCTCTATTTGTCACGAATATATGATATGAGTTCTACCCATGCTCTCACTAAAAGCATCAACCTTTCAACCACAGAACCACTAACTTAAAAGCATAAAAACATATTTTAAACCTAAATTACTTTTCTAGAATATCATACAGACAATATCAAAACATTAACAGTTGGATGCATGAAAAGGTTTTCACCATAATACAAAATACGAGCGACAGTGCCGAGAGATAGTTTAATAGTTAGCCACTGATTGTTATGGCATCGGACGATCCAAAGACCTCGTAGTAAACATTAATTTTCGTACGAACTCCAAATTCGTTCCAAACATGAATTTTCCCTCACTTTGAGCAAGGGGACTACGATTGAACATTCCGTGAAATTATCGCAATTGACTACAATTAAAATTCTGTCAAAATATAATTGACCACAAATTGGACCGAAACTGTTCGAATTTTAAAATCAAGATAAAGTGAATAACATCCACGGATCAAACAATGAGTGGGAATTGAAGGGAATCAAAGGTTACCTCCTCCATTCTCTGAGCGCGTAACCCTCATCCGGTTCCAACTCGGTCGGAGGGTTCAAAATTGGACCGTCCGATCCACCTAATCCTCCATCCAACGGCGAGGACGGAGAATCCAGAACCGGATTCACTCCAAACACATCGCCTCCAGTGGCGCCGTGGAAAATCGGTGAATCGGTGGCTGAGTCTTTGAGGGATTCCGAATCACCGAAGTCATAGCGCTGTGAAGAAAGGCGTGGGTCGTAACCTAAGTAGCCATCGTTGTCATAGGGTCGAGTTGACTCGGTGTTACGGACTGAGTCATCTCCAGGTGGAGTGAACGAGTCCGTGAACTCAGAGGACATGATAAGCTAAGGACACGTAGAGTGATACTAACCGTCGAGGGAGGTGATCGTGAAGAGCGAGCTCAAATGTGAATTGTAGTCGACTTGTATTGCAAAATGATATGTTACTTGTGGGTGGGGGACGGAGTTCGAATCAAGTGTTTACGTGTATCATATGATATGGTGTGCAAAATTTATATTAACTAACTCAACTCGAACGATATTTTATTAATTAGATTTAATTTTAAATTTTAAAAAATTAATTCATATTAAATTAATTGTATTCTTATGTCTTTAAATTTTGTAAAAATGTAACTAATTTAATTTATTTATTATATTTATATTAATATTTTATACTATTATATTTTTAAAAATTTTCTTAAAATTTCCATATCCTTTAATTTTTTTCCAGTTTTTATTATTTATCAAAGAATAACACTTCTCAATCGCTCTACTTTGTTTTTCGGCTCTTTCTCTAATCACCTCTCCTCCGTTCGCTCAAACTTACCGCAACCAAATAGTTATAATAAAGATATTAATTTTATATTATTTAATTATTTATCCATTATAATTATATTATTTTTAATGTTTTTATTATTAAAATTTATACGCATTATAGGTTAATTGGATATGAAAATTAAAAAAATTTATTATGTAAATCATTAGTATTTCTTATTATCTATTTATTTTATTTTTGAATCTTTATTTCACTTTATAATTGATATATATATATAATGATATTAGTAAGTAATTGAAAGTTAAATTTTTAAATTTAAAAATTATAATAAAATTAATATTAAAAATATTAAAAATTATAATACAAGAGTTTAAAAAACCTAAAAAAATAAAATTTATTAATAAAAAGGAAAAAATATTTTAATCTGACCCAAACAAACCAAAAAATTTAACTAAGATTATATTAATTTTTTAAATTTATTGGTTTAATTTGGTGTTTATTTTTTAAAAAGATATCATGATAAATTTGTTAAGGTTTTACTTTAAACTCAAACCGTTTATATATATATATATATACACACGAGGGATACTAATATGTCATTCATTTTTTTGTCCATACAATTTTTGTCGGAAGTTAATAGAGCGTGTGCATATGGTAAGTAAATTTTTTTTAAAATATTATAACTAATCATCATTTTTTTATCTTATAATTAAGAGATTTTTTTTTCAATTTTATGAAATTATTAAATATCAAAAATATTTAAAATCAAAATCAAGATGAAGTTAAAGATGAGATAAAATAAAAATATACACAATAACTAATTTCATATTAAAATATATAAAATTACTAATAGTATGAAAACTTTTACAATTTCAAAATTTATCTAATTAAATAAAATTTTATTTATCATTTAAAATATTAAAATTTTACATTTATCATAATGATTATATATTTTGATGTATGATTTCACGAGACATTTAGAACTAAAACATAAAAGATATAATTACTTTAATATGAGTTTGGTTATATGCAAGATATGTATTAATAATTCAATACATTTAATATACATAATATTAAAAATTTGAAAAAGAAAATGCAAAAACCATTAAAATCTTCAAAATATTGAATGCATTAAAAAGGTGTATATTTTTATAACTTTTTAATCACATTTTATGGTTTATAATTTTTTAATTATATAATTTTAATACATATTTAGAAAATTTTTGATTTTTTTAGTTTCATAATAATAAATAGTTATCTAAAAAATTTATAAATTTTAAATATAATCATTTTCATATTAAATGATAATTATAAATTTTATTAACTCTTTTACATCTAATAAATTATTTTAAGAGTTTTTTATTTTTTAATTTAATTTTTCCACTAAAAATTAATTATTATTTATATTTAATATGATTTAAAGAATAAATTAAAAATTAATACATATTTATAAGAATTTTATTTTTCTCTTTTAATTCCCTATTAATAAACTTATTATAATGTTATTAATAAACTTATTATAATGTTAACGAGGTTTTTGATTTCCTCTTTTTAAATTTTTATAATTTATAAAATTTAAATATATTAACGTAAAATTAATCATCTTAGAAGTTTTTTGAATCTCCTTTTAATTCTTCCAATAAAAATAACTAATAAATAAAATTATTTATTTTTATACTAAATATAATTTAAAAAATAAATAAACTAAAATTAATTTATTATTAAATTAAATTATATTTAGAATACATTGATTGTTGCAGTATTTATCACCTATTAATATTTAACATGATATAAAAATACAAACTCACTCTTACATAATAATTATAAGACTATAAAATTAATTATTTCATTAAAATATAATCAATACATATAATCAATTATTTTTATATTAAATTAAAATTAATATTTATTTATATTTGAATTTGATTATATCTAAAAATATATTAATAGTTGGAATACACCTTATCAATTAATGTTTGACATGTTAATTTTAAGATTAAGATGATTCTTTTTATATAAAAATACAAACTAACTCTTTTATAATAATTATAAGATAATATAATATTTAAAAAGAGGTTAATTATTTTATAGATAATAGTAACGTTTATCATAATACAAATAGTATACATATAAATATAAATATAAATTTATGTTTATTTAATATTATAAAATTGATATAAAATTATATAAACGGAGAGTATTATTAAGTGATGTATCAAAATAATTTTAAATTTTTTTATTTTTTGAAAAAATTTACCCCGTGATGTATTAAAAAAAATAGCAATTTTCACTACTAGTTAATTTACCCTCAAAACTAAATACATGTTTAAATAATAAAACTTATTTGAGCAATGTTCAAAAATAGTACCCCAATACAAAACTTATGAACATATGTCATTGTTCCAATGACAGTTGAAACTCCTACAATTTTTATATTTTTTAATGTCTTTAAAACTAATGAGTATCAAAATTGAAAATATCATTTAAAAAGAATAATCTGGTGCAATATTAAAATTAATTGAGCACACATTTAATACAATTTTGTAATATACAATAATAATCCTCGGTCTTTTTCTCAAATCGTGAACAGTTTATCACTATAGTTCGAGTTAATCGATATTATTATTTAGAAAACTTTTGGATACACTGAGAATACATATTTTTTTAAAGAGTGATATGAACAAATTGAAAAATATACCTAGGATAAGAGAAATATGAGGTTGAAAATATATAGATAAACATGAAATTATGAGTGTATATTTTTCATCCAATTACTTACCAGAGTATTTAAAAAAAATTCCATTATTCATCCATAAATAGATGAATAGAAATATATAGTACATCTTTTATACAATAAAAACTCATTTTCAACTACTCTTATCAATGTATTTATAGCTGTTGTTGTATGTCACAATGATTTCCAATCAATCTCTCTCAGATGTGAAAGAATGCATCAAAGTACAAGAATTTCCAAAGTAATGAACTAGAATGTGCGATCCATTGAAACCAAGCTTGGAAATTGATATATATATACCATCAAGAAGCATAATTCATTTATAACAGAATAGAAAAGAAACAAGCCAAGATAGCAGAAACATATATTCCCAAAAAAAAAAACAGAAACAGAAACTGGTCTCAGAAAAAACATAGACTCCAACTTTAGCAACCAAGCATGGCCACCTAAGGAATCAGAAATTGGTAGATTGTTCCGTCTGCAAATACGACACTTGCAAACAACTCATTTAGTGGTGAAATTCCTGTAAATGTGTCACGTTGCACCAAACTTAACACCTTGACTTAAGGAACAACAACTTGACTGATAATCTTTACAGTCATATGGGCTCATTAACAAAGTTTCAAGAGCTTTTTCTAAAAATAAAAACATGTTGGTTGGTGAAATGCCTCCTTTAGACAATCTATCTTCTCTAACCAGCTTGTTTTTAGGCGAAAATAGCTTTCATGGACAAATTTTATACAGCTTAGGTCATCCCAAAAGCTTAACACACCTTTCGTTAGCTGCAAATTATTTCGAAGGTACTATTCCTCTTTCATTTTATAATATCTCCTCTTTAATAGGACTTGATGTGAGCAATAATCAATTACATGTACATCTTCCAACTGATTTAGGTCAAACCACTCTCCACAATACATAAATCTTTATTTTTAATACGAACCAATTTAGTGGACCAATACCTCTTACCATCTCTAATGCCTTAAACCTTTATAATTTTGAAGTACGATCAAACAACTTCACTAGAAAAGTTCCTGACTTTTCAAGCCTGTCTAATTTGGGTTGGTTGGTAATAGATGAGAACAGATTTAGACGTGGTTCGCATGATGACTTAGATTTTCTTTCTTTTCTTGTCAATTGTACTAATTTAGAAATAATAGATATTGGTCGCAATAATTTTGGGGAATCATTGCCAGAATCTATAAGCAACTTTTCAAAAAAGCTGAGATACATGGATTTTGAAGATAATCAGATAAGTGGAAGCATTCCAAGTGGTATTCATAATCTCATCAACTTGGAAGTATTAAAATATGGGAACAACTTACTGACTGACCGTCTACCAAGCTCAATAGGTAAACTACAAAATTTGCACAAAATTCACTTACACCATTGTTAAGTTATATTTATTTCACTTGTACTACACTTTCATTATTTCACTTATACTACACTTGTACTATTTCACTTGTATTACATTTGTACTACACTTGTTACAACTCTATAAATAGAGTTCTCTATGTACATTCTAAGACACACCAATACAACATTAAATCATTCTTTCTTCTTATCTCTCTATACTCTTCACATGGTATCAGAGCCTCTCATATACCTCTAAAATTTCTATCAAAATTTCGCCTCTCTTCATCACAGCCAACACAGCTCACCCTAACTCGGTTCACTCTCAACCCGGCTCACCTCAACTCGGCTCACTCCAACTCGGCTCACTCCAACCCGGCTCATCTCAACTCGGCTCATTCCAACCCGACTCACCTCAACCCGATTCTAGGCTTGTTTTCAACTTCTCTTTTTATTTTTAAGGATATCTCCTTTATACTGTTTCTATATATTTGCTTTACATTTCCTCCATTATTTCGTTAAAATGGACCGAAATGATGTCACAAAACCAATCTCTACCACCTTTGATGATACTAACTACCTAGCCTGGGTACAAGCAATGAAAAGTTTCTTGAAAGGACGCAAGCTATGACCTTTCATAACTAGTGATATCTCTATACCCATCCAAGAAACCACTGAAAACAACTCCTTATTTGCTGACCGCCTTGAAGACTGGGAGAGTAAACACCATCAAATTATTACCTGGTTCCGTAACACCACCTTACCCTCCATCCATGGTGAATTTGGGTGTTTTGACATTGTCAAAGAAGTTTGGGAATTTCTTGAGACTCGCTTCACTACAACAGATTTGGCCAACCAATATCAACTTCTAACAACTCTTCATACCAAACGCCAAAGGACTGATCAAACCATTAACCAATTTCTCTCTGAAATGCATACTATTTAGGATCAACTTGCTCTATCTGAACCAACTTGGACGAACAAGATTGATGTTGAGATGTTTACAACTTACCGTAATCACCAGTGTCTTGTTATTTTTCTCATGGCTCTCCATGATCGATTTGAACCTGTTCGGGCTTCCTTACTCCATCGGAGTCCTTTTCCATCCTTAGATATTGCTGTGACCGAGCTTCGCTCTGAAGAAACTCGGATGGGAGTTTTCAAAGTTCATCATACAAATTATGTTCTTGCCACCCCCTTTTATCGCCCTAAAGGAGGTTCAAAAGAGGACTTCAAACATCAAGGCTGCACCTACTGTCACAACCCCAATCATGAGCTTCTTACATGTCCCATTCGGGTATGTATATATTGTCACAAGAAGGGTCCAGGACACTTTAACAGAGATTGCTTTCGGAATCCCTCTCAACATTCCTCACGGAATCCCTCTCAACATTCCTCACGGAATCCCTCTCAACATGCTTCAGGTAACAATAGTAACTCATCTATCACTGCTGCTATTTCTGAGGATAATCATGACAAATTTACCTTCTCTACTCAAGAACTTGAAGGTCTTCTTAAACATGTTCTCTCACAATCTAGTAATCCTCCTTCTACTGCCTTGTCTCTCACATCAGGTAAATCTTTATGGTATTTTGATTCTGCTTGTTGTAACCATATGACTCATGATACTCACATCTTCTCTCCCACACAATCTTCCATCTCCAAACCTTTAATTCAAACTGCCAATGGTTCACATATGCATGTTAATGCTGTAGGACAAGTTTCCACATCTTCTATATCACTTTCTGACACCTTTCATATTCCCAACCTTACTCTAAATCTTATCTCTGTTGGTCAATTATGTGAACTTGGTCTTACTATTACTTTTTCCTCTTCTGGTTGTCATGTGCAGGATCCACAGACAGGACAGATCCTTGGGATAGGCCGTAAGGTTGGACGATTATTTGAACTTATCGACCTTCATCTACCCAATTCTCCTCATACTTCCGTTGCTGCTTCTACTACTCCTATCAACCTATGGCATGCTCGTCTAGGCCATACGTCTATAGGACGTCTTCGTCCCTTAGCATCTTCTGGTAAATTAGGATCTGTTTCTATTTCTGATAATGTAAATTGTTTGCCTTGTCAATTGGGAAAACAACCTGCTTTATGTTTTAATAAAAGTGATTCTACTTCTGTCTCCCCTTTTGACTTAATTCATTCTGATGTTTGGGGTCCATCCCCACATCCTACTATGGGGGGATGTGTTTACTTTGTCATTTTTATTGATGATTATTCAAGATTCACATGGATTTTTCTCATGAAACATAGATCTGAATTACCCAAAATTTATTATGATTTTGCCCAAATGGTTAAAACCCAATTTTCTCAAAATATCAAAGTACTTAGAGCTGATAATGCTATGGAATATAAAGAAACAAAGTTTTTAAATTTTCTTCGACAAAATGGGACTATTTCTCAATATTCTTGTCCTGGCACATCTCAACAAAATGGAAGAGCTGAGCGAAAACACAGACATATTCTTAATACTGTTCGTACTCTCCTCATTTCTAGTTCTTGTCCTGAACGCTTTTGGGGTGAAGCAGCTCTTACAGCTGTTTATACCATCAATCGTGTTCCTATGCCTATTATTCACAATCAATCCCCTTATGAGCGTCTCTATAGTACTTCTCCATCTTATGAACTGCTCAAAGTGTTTGGTTGTGCCTGTTTTGTTCTTCTTCACCCTCATGAACGCAATAAATTAGAACCTCGTGCTCGCCTTTGTTGTTTCTTAGGGTATGGAATAGAACACAAAGGTTATCGTTGTTGGGACCCTATCTCTAAACGATTACGCATCTCTCGTCATGTCATCTTTTGGGAACATAAAATGTTTTCCTCTATTTCCTCATTTCATGTCTCATATCCTACCTCACTCTCATTTTTTAATGACCCAACTATTGATTTATTTCCTCCTGACATTGCTCCATTACCCTCACCATCGTCTACTACGGCTTCTCCTGATGTGTCTGCTCCTTCTACTGATCCTACCATAACAACATCTTCTGAAGACCAACTACTTGATTGTCCAGAGTCATCACTTTGTCGTTCTACTCGTGTAAGTAGTCTTCCTTTTCATCTTCGTGATTACCAATGTTTCTCTACTATTTTGTCTCATCATGAACCCCAAAACTATAGAGAAGCTATTTCTAATCCTCATTTTGGCAGCAAGCTATGACAGATGAATTACAGGCATTAACAAAAGCACATATATGGGATCTTGTTGATCTTCCATCTAATAAATCTTTGATTGGTTGTAAGTGGATTTTCAAAATCAAAACTCATTCAGATGGGTCTGTGAAATGATATAAAGCTCGTCTGGTTGCAAAGGGTTTTACACAGGAATATGAAATCGACTATGAAGAAAATTTTGCACCTGTAGCTCGCCTTACCTCTGTTCGAAGTATCATTGCTGTTGCTGCTGCCCGAAATTGGAACATGTTTCAAATGGATGTCAAAAATGCTTTTCTCAATGGAGACATAACTGAGGAAGTTTATATGAAACCTCCTCCTGGATACACTCATTCACCTCATTAAGTATGCAGACTTCGTCGTGCTCTCTATGGCCTCAAACAAGCTCCTCGGACTTGGTTTGCCAAATTCAGCTCTACACTTACTGACTTTGGTTTCACTTCCAGTTCTTATGACTCCGATCTCTTTATTCAGAAGACTCCCACTGGTGTAACACTTCTACTCCTTTATGTAGATGATATGATCATAACAGGAAATGACTCTAATGGAATTATTGATCTCAAGCAGTTTCTGAGCCATCAATTTGAAATGAAAGACCTTGGTCGTCTCCACTACTTCTTGGGCCTAGAAATCTCATCTGATTCTCAAGGATATTATCTCTCTCAAGCAAAGTACTCTTCTGATATTCTTAATCGGGCTGGCCTTACTGATTGTAAAACTGCATCAACACCTCTAGAAACCAATGTCAAACTTACTCCATTAGATGGTATTATTCTCTCAGATGCCACATTATACAGACAACTAGTAGGCAGTCTTGTTTATCTCACAGTCACTCGTCCTGACATTGCCTATGCTGTTCATCTGGTTAGTCAATTCATGTCTGCTCCACGGTCTACCCATTATGCTGCGGTTCTTCGCATTCTCCGCTATATCAAAGGCACCATGTTTCACGGTCTCCACTTCTCCAACAAGTCTAATCTTCTTCTTTCTGCCTACTCTGATGCTGATTGGGCAGGTGACCCAACTGATCGTCGCTCTACTACTGGATATTGTTTCTTTCTTGGAAACTCTCTCATATCTTGGCGAAGCAAGAAACAATCCCTCACTTCTCGATCCAGCACTGAAGCTGAATATCGTGCTCTTGCTGACACCACTCAAGAACTTCTTTGGCTCCGTTGGTTACTTGCTGATATGGGTGTTCTCCAATCAACTGCAACTATCCTATATTGTGACAATCAAAGTGCTATTCAGATTGCTCACAATAATGTATTTCATGAACGAACAAAACATATCGAGATTGATTGTCATTTTGTTCGTCAACATATTCTTCAAGATACTGTTTGTCTCAAATCAATATCCTCCACAGATCAAACAGTTGACATCTTCACCAAATCTCATCTACCAGGCAGATTTCAAGAATTAGTTTCCAAACTCAAGTTGATTGTTTCTCTTCCTCCTTGAGTTTGAGGGAGGATGTTAAGTTATATTTATTTCACTTGTACTACACTTCCACTATTTCACTTGTACTACACTTGTACTACACTTGTACTATTTCACTTGTACTACACTTACTATTTCACTTGTACTACACTTACTATTTCACTTGTACTACATTTGTTACAACTCTATAAATAGAGTTCTCTATGTACATTCTAAGACACACCAATACAACATTAATAATCAACTTATAGGTACTATTCCATCCTCTATAGGAAATTTAACATCTTTGGATGTTAAGTTTGTGGTCTAACAAGTTAGAAGGAAATATACCATCGAATATCGATGAATGCAAAAACTTGCAAGAACTCGATCTCTCTGAAAATAACCTTAATGGTACAATGCCAAAAAAAGTGATTGGTTTGTCATCCTTGTCCATTCTCTTACAATTGTCTGCAAACCATTTGGTGTTCGATACCATCAGAAGTGGGAAATTTGGTGCATGTTGCTTATTTGTACATTTTTGAAAATAAATTGTCAGGTGAAATTCCTGAGGTTCTTGGTAGTTACACAAGCCTCGTAGTTTTGGATTTGCATGGGAATTTATTGCAGGGAAATATTTTTCAATCTTTGAGTTATCTAAAAGGAACTGAAGATATTAGCCTTTCTCAAAATAATTTGACAGGGAAAATTCCAACATGTTTACAAGCTTTTCACAGCTTATAAAATTTGAATTTATCATTTGATAACTTTGAAAGTGAAGTGCCTGTTTAAGGAGTCTTTAATAATGTAAGTGTTATTTCAGTAGTGGGAAACACAAGGCTTTGTGGTGGTATATCTCAACTAGCACTTTCTAAATGCATCCCACAAAAGAAGCATAAGTTAATACTATCTGGTAAGTTAAAGTTAACAATTTCAGTTGTATGTGGATTTTTTATGATACTTGTAGTGGGTTTTGTATGTTATTATTAGTTAATGAAAAGAAGAACTAAGCCACTACAAGGATTTCCATTTGGGAATACTTTTAAGACGGTAACTTATGAATATCTCTTAAAAGCAACAGATGGTTTTTCTTTTGCAAATTCGATTGGTGTTAGTAGTTTTGGATCTGTATATAAGGATATTCTAGAAAATGGAGATGTAGCTGTTAAAGTAATGAACCTTCAGATTTCCAAAGCATTAAGAAGTTTCAATGCTGAATGTAAAGCTTTGCAAAACATTAGGCATAGAAATCTTGTCAAGGTCTTAACAACTTGTTCAAGTATTGATTTTCAAGGAAATGATTTTAGAGTCATAATTTACCAATTTATGGGGAATGAGAGTCTTGAAGAGTGGTTGCATCATCCGAGTCGTGGATTGAACCCAGAAGATCTTCAAAGAGAGTTGGATTTAATTCAGAGGATAAACATTGCATTTTATATGGCTAATGTTTTGGATTATCTACACAATCATTCTCATTTGTCAATAGTTCATTGTGATTTGAAGACTAGTAACATTTTATTGGATATTGACATGATTGCTTAAGTAGGAAATTTTGGATTAGTTATGTTTCTCTCAATTGTTTCTCATCCATATTTTTCATATGAAATCAGTTCTATTGGACTAAAAGGTACCATTGGTTATGCTACCCTAGATAAATTTACTTTCTATACATGTATGTTAAATAATAAAAATCTAACAAGTCTTATATTGATAAAATACAAATAGAATCAAGGATTGTAAGTCCACGAGTCAATCCCATCTAATGGAATAACTTTTTGGGATGAGAGTTCATTTTGTCGTGAAAACTCATAAATTTTTTTGAATCTATCACTTTTTTTTTATATATTAATGATGTTTTAAATAATATGTTAGTTCTTAAATTATATAAAAATAGATCGTTAAAAAGTTCAATTTTTTCTTCTAAAATGTACAAATTTTAATGTGATTATATATAACATTTAAATTACATGGTTATCTTCTTCCTTAATTCTTTTAATGAAAATTTAGAGTTTTAATATTAATTAATAATAATTTGTCGTAGAATATGGCATGGGAAGTGAGGTGTCAAAATATAGAGATGTATATAATTATGGAATTCTACTACTATAGATATTTACTGGGAAGAGACCAACTGATGACATGTTTAAGGATGAAATGAACTTACATAAGTTTGTTTTCATAGCTTTGCCCGATCATGTGGATCAAATTTTGGATCCAATGCTCCTCTTATGGAGAGAAGAGGGAGGCACACAGAGTTTTAGTATTGAGAATAAGAATGGAGATCATAGTCAAAGAATTAAGGAGTGTTCGATTTCAATACTTGAGATTGGAATTGCTTGTTTTACTGAACTGCCAAGAGATAGAAGAGATGAGCAATATTGCTACTGAACTGTGTCGTTTGAGGGATTTCTTTCTCAAAACAAGGATGCTTAGGGGCTTAAGAAACAGAGTCATGACTTAAGCATACAGGTACTATACCTTCATGTCCTGCTTTTGTTCTGGCGTTCAAGATAAAGACTTTACAAGTTTCCTTACCATTGATCAATTGGATAATTGTGTCTGTATTAGGATTTATAACTTGCTTACCGGTTATATTTTTATTTGCTTATATTTTTTTGTAAAAGTTTTGATACTTATGTCATATTTTGACAAATTTATTTGTTGAACTTGATGTCATTTTTCCAAGAAAATTTGGATAACATCTTGGAATTTAGGGACGTAGATCTACCCATTTAAAGTTTGAGCATTCCTGAATCTAATTTTTTTTACATATAAGTGACATATAAAATATATAGGGAATATTTTTTAAAGATTAAAATACTGTTATATTGTTACAAATTATATGTTAGTTATTAGTTGGATATAAATTTGAGAATATAAGATGATAAAGTTGTTGGAAAATTATGCAAATTTCCGATAAGTCATATTTATGAGAAAATAAGAATAGACAATAACACACAAATTTGATAACAGAGTTCAACCAATCTTGTTTACGTCTCCGGACCTGCTGTAGATTTTTTTACTGAAAGGGGAGAAATTATACAAGGTGTTTTCAACCCTCACAATTCACAACCCACAACCCAATTATACCCAAGAAAATTACTCTCAATTGGAACGAATATTTTGGATGATTAATTCATTACAATTACACATCTATTTATAGGAAAATTCACTCATTGAATTACTCCTTAAATTAATGGTTCCTTGAATTGCTCTTTGAATTAAGCTCCATGCTTTGTTCCTTAAATTAAGGAGCTTTATAACAATTTCCAACAAAAGTAATTATAAGACACTTATTAACATAAGTTAATTAAATTGTGATATGTGAATTGGTGTAAGCATTAAAAAAACAAATTTTTTTTTAAAAGTTTAAACATTGTCTGCGTTGGTTATGAGGGCATACTGCATGCATGTCCTTTCTTGCAAAGAATTTGTAAACAAAAAACATGGAGGTCAATCACATGCTATTTGTTTTGCTTTAGAAGAAACTTGGTAAGTTAGAAAATTAGTTTGCAATCAATAGTGAGTGTATCTTATACTCATATGGAGTTTGCTGTCACAATAGAAACAGTTAAAAAAGTTATATGATTGAAAATATTTGACTAATGAGCTCAAGTTTGAGCAAAAACAAGTCATGGTCAATTGTGACAATCAAAGTATAATTTCTTTCATCAAGAATCCTCAATTTCATTATTGTACAAATCATGTGGATTTGAAATTACACTTCATATGTGAGGTGAAAGAAAAATGAGAGGTGAAATTGGTGAAAATTTACATGGATGATAACCCGAGAGATATGGAAACAAAATTGATTCCTTTAACAAAGATTGTGAAGTGTAAAACTTTGGTCAAGATGACCACTTCGTCTAAGTAGCTGATGGGTGGATACCATCCCATGGAAATGAGGCCTAAGAATTAGTATCAAGGTGGATAATTGTGAGTTGGTGATGCAAATTCATGTAAAGTTTTCAGGTGCCACTTATGACAATTGGGCACCAAAGGGTTGAACTATCTAGCATCACACAATAAGAAGTTTGGAGAATTGGTGGACAAATAAATGGCATGGCACCCATGCGACATGGTAGGCGATCGAGCCCCATCCTTTGTGGATCGATTCGTGTATCATTCCACTTAAATTGCTCCATTTTGGACTCCTAGTATTTATATTGGTGCTTCGGCCTCCTATGAAGCGATTGATGCCCTATACAATAAACTCATTAACAACTCGTATTTTTCCATGTAAAATGGAGAGTATATGTATTTGGAATATATTTTAGAAGTAGAGAATGCTTGGGTATTCTAGTGATACAGGATATGAGAGTATCTATTCTCTTCTAATGTGTCTTTAAGATTTAAGTAAGCAGTCAATTAGTGGAGGATATGATAGAAAAGAGAGTTAAAGGTTGAGCTATATTATTAGGGTTCTTTGTGTGTGTGTCTCTGGTATTCTCTAGGATAATATCAATAATACTCCCAAATTTGTATTGTAATATCACAAATATTTCTAAGGTTTCAAAAACATAACAAATACCCCAACTTGACGAAAGCGAATAGTAATCTTTAATACATTAAAAATGGAAAAAATAATAAAAAATTGAAGAAATACAAAAAGTAAGGTTAAATCTTGAGGAAGAATATGGATTCAAGATTCACCATTCTTAAGAATAAGAAAAATATTTCAAAGAAAAGATATAGTTTATTATGTAATGAGTAACAAAGAAATAAGTAATAATATTATAGATGCAAAATAAACATATAACATACCATTAATTGATACAAAAATCATTATGGATAAATCATCAAAAATCTCCCCAAAAGATAAAAGAAAAATTAGATACATCCATTTAGGAGGAGTCAAAATATTAAAAAATAAATATTTTGGAGAAGAAATAGGTATACCAATAAAATTAGCACCGCTTAATAATAGAATAATAAATAGAAAATATGTTTTTTAGAAATGATCCATGAAAATTTATGATATTAGAAATTAAAATTTACAACATACCCTAGATTTATCATTAATATTAATGATAAAAACTTAAACCAAATATTAAGTTTAACCTATGAATTTGAGATAAGATATTTAACGAAATAAGAAAACCATATATTTTCAATATATTACATAGTAAGATATTCATTATCAAACAATCATAATAGTTCAATATACAGAGAAAATAAATTTATAGAAATAAAGAAATTTTTTCAAGAAATTGGACAAATAACGTATCACAAATTGAATTTTCAAATGATTAAAAAAAAATAAGTAAACAAGAATTAGAACAAAATGAAGAAATAAAAGAATTAAAACAAGAAATTAAAGAAGTCAAAAATCTTATTTATGAAGTAATAGCTATATAACAAAAAATTAATAAACAATAAAGTAATTTTTTTAAAATATCAAAAGATAGATTACAAGAAATAGAATTAGAAAATAATAGTACCCTAAGAAGTATATCAAAAAACCAAAAAACTGGAATGAGAGTCTTGATTCTTTTAAAAGAAAATATAGAATCTTTACAAAATATAAATAAAATCCAAAAAGAAATCTTTAAAGACATAAGAAAAAATAGTGGTAACAAAATGTTACAATTATACATTCTAAAAGATATCTATTAGAAGGATTAAAAGAAAAACCACTAATTCCCCGTAATGAAAAAAGAAAAAATGAAAAAAAATCTATAGTTCAAATATAATAGAATATTGAAAAAAGAAGAAAAAATTATGAATTTTGAAAATAAAAATATAGAAACATTAGTAAGTCTGTTAACATTAACAGATGATGAAAACATTATGAAGAAAAATATGCTCTAATAAAGAAGAAAATGATATGACTGTAATCAATGAAAAATATTATGAATTAAAAAATTTCAAAATTATTATGAAAATAAACACGATAATGCCATTTATAATTTAGGAAAAGATCAAATGAAACTAATCCAACCTAAAATGAAAGAAAAATTATATTGAAATATTAGAGAATTTATACCACCAGAATTCAAATTTCACGAAAATAATAATAAAATTGACTATCTAAACCTAAATTGTATTAGAATAAAAAAAAGACATTAGATGAATGAGTTAGTATAATAAGTGTGCTAATCCAGATATCTAAAACTACTAGTACAAACCCATCAATCTGTAGAATATTATTAAACCATAAAATGATTAGAAATGTTAAAGTATAATTTAGTAATCTAATAGAGATATCTTAGGATCTGATGAGATTATGCAACAAAAAGAAAATATTTAGATAAAGTAGGAAATGAAATATATAAATAGTTCATAGGAGAAAATAAAAGAAACTATATTACTGAAACAAGTGACCTAAAAATAAATGAGACTAAATGACATTTAGTAAATATAAAAATATGCTATATGTATTATACAGATTTTTTTATATGTGAACACGAAATGACTACTGTAAGATACCTAAAATATAACAACAACAATTTAAGGAGATGTTTTATCAAAAATTACCATGAACTCTATATAAAATTGACGAGGACTAAAGAACCAAAAAACTAATTTTCAAATTCATTAGAGCACTCACCTTAACTCAATGATATTACTCACCAATAATTCAAGATGATAGGACATCACAAGGTTGTGTAAATTCTTTGATAAGTCTTTCAAAGGAAACAAGAAAATTCAAAGCTCTCAAATTTGATTTGAAAATCAAAATACATGAAAAGAACTAAGTGATGCAATTGTTTATATACTATACAAAGTAAAACCCTACAAGCAAATTAGACATATTTCAATGTATCTTCCTTAGATAACTAGGATTTAACGTTAAAATTATGCGAGCCATAACACTGTTCATTCTAGGCCACAACACGATTTGGGTTGTGAGGGAGTTTAGTTGAATCATGTAGGTTTGAGTCGCGGTGCTCCTTCGACTATGCCACGACGTGCGTATTTCTACTTGTATTTCCACTTGATCTAGTGGCTTCTATGCTGCAGTGCACATCCATTCATGCCATGGCATGCATGTATTTTCTAGAAATTGAGCACTTCTTTACAACATGATCCTAAACACATACAATTCTTTCTTAGTAGCGTATTCTAGGTCCTATCGAAAACACTTGAAGAAAATTGAAGAAATAAAAATATTGTAGAAGTATCAAATACTTTAAGAGGAAGAATAAAAGAATTAGAAACTTGGATAATTTTATAATGTCAAAGATGAACTGAATATAATTATATTAAAGGAAATTCTAAAATATGTTGTGATAGTAAGAACTTTTAGATGCTAAAAAAGTATAAATGTAGTATAAAGCCTTATAATATATATATATATATATATATATAATTCTAAGAAATATAAATTCAATAAACAAGATTTTTCTAAATAAAAGAGAAAATACAACCAGAAACCTTAGAAGAAAAGAATTTCACATAAAATAAAATTATTGTCCATTAGGCAAGAAAACTTGCAAGTGTTGGATATGTAATGAGGAATGTCATTATGTTCACGAATGTTTTAATATGTTAACTCATAAAAAAGAATATAAAAAAATTTAACGATACTAGAATAAGCCTATAAGCTGAAATTAGAACTCATAAAAGAATCAGACATTGATAAAACAAAACTACTATACTTACTGAGTGAAATTGAAGAAGAAGAAACATATTTAGATGAAACATCTGAAGATGAATGACCTATACATCATAACTATTCCTAATAGTACTTACATAAAAATAGGATGTAAATTTAAAGGATATAATATATACTATTTACATGTTTTTATAGATATTGGAGCCAACATGTGTGTAGCAAGAAAATATGTATTTTCATAAAAACTTTGGACTACAACCCTAAAGGAATTAGTAATAACAATAACAAATAATATAATAATTAACCTTAACAATGTTATAAAATATATTGATATTATAATGGTAGGAGAAAAGTTACATATCCCTATTATATATGAACATCAAACTAGAGTTGATTTCTTGATAGGAGATAACTTCTTAAATTTATATAAACCATTTACACAATATATATAAGCATAACAAGATTAGAAGAAGAAAATATATATATTTTAAAGGTTAGAAATGTCAAGAATGCGTCATTAAAAAAATTTACTGAACAACATAAAAACAAAAATGTGGTAAAATGTACTAAAATAGAAGCCATATTTAGAAAATATAACACATAAAAAAAATTACTAGATGAAGATGATCTAAAACTTAATAATAATAAAAAATCATTTTTAAAAGAAATACAAGAAGACAAAAGGTTACTTGAAATAAGAAAATTACCTAATACAGTAAGTTCATAAAATCTTTTAGATCCAAATATTAATAAACTTGAGTATGTGACAAGTATAAAACTAAAATATCTTAATAAGGTTATAAAATTAAAACTTATAGTCTATGCTCTAGAAGATCAAGAAGAATTCAGTAAATAAATTCAACTTTTTTTTTGAAATTAAGAGTAATTAAATCAAACATGAGTCTACACTCAAGCCCAATATTTGTAGTAGAAAAAAGAAATAACAAAGAAAGAAAACAACGGTGATAAATTTTAAATCATTAAATAAAGAAACAATAGATGATCAATACTTTATCCTTAAAAATGAAGAGTTATTGGCCTTAATCAAAGGAAATAAATATTTTTTTCTAATTTTGATTGCAAGAACGGAATCCGACAAATCAGATTAGATAAATAATCTCAACTATTAATAGACTTTAGTTGTCTACGAAGACAATTTTAATAGACTATTATACCATTTGGATTAAAACATATATTATAAATATTTTAACAATATATGGACAATGTTTTTAATGAATAACACTCCTTTTGTTGTGTATGTATTGATGATATATTAGTTTTTAATGATAATATCAACCACCATTACCTTGATATATTAAAAATCCAAATAAAATGTAAGGAAGAATGAATAAAATTGTCTAAAAATTATGGTATTAGCACAACAAAAAATCAAGTATATAGGACTTGAAATAAAAGATGAGAAATACCACCTTCAACTTCATGTGCTAAATAATATACAAAGGTTTTTTAGTGTCATCACTGATAAAAACCAATTATAAAGATTTTTAGAATATTTGACATGCTTAGAAACATATATTAGAAAATTAATAAAAATGAGAAACCTTTACAAGCAAAACTTAAGAAAGATTCTGTTTGAAAATGGACAGATTAGGATATTTAGTACATGAAAAAGATAAAAGCATAGATAAAAAATATACAAGTGCTTATCTATCTAAGATCAGATGATAAAATGATAATAGAAAATAGAAACATATACTTCACATGAATACTGAGAAGCTACATTAAAACTAATAGTAGATGATAAAAATGAATATTTATGAAGAATTACTTTAGTAGTTCTTCAAAGAGGTGAACTAAACTATCATAGTAATGAAAAAAAAATTATATATAAAAAGGCAATAACAATTAGTCAGATGTCATTAATGGTTTAACTATTACAAATTTGATATTAAACATTTACTAGGAAAAAATAGTTTAATTGATGCTTTAATTAGAACCACTAACAATTTTTATAATTGTAGGAAAGATGAATAATTTTAACATAAAAATCAAGATCAAAGAAAATAAAATAAAAGTTCTAAAATATCAACTAAACATTTTATATCTTTAAAAGACAAAAAAATCTTGTTTTCTAATAAAGAAAGAGATTAAAATCTTAAAAGAAGAGAATAAAATCTCATAATTAATCAAAATAAAAAAGATAACTCCTCAAAAGCTTTATGGTCTGAAATCACAGATGAGAAAAAGCTAAAAGAAAAGATTCAAAACAAGAAAAAAAATATTATATAGTTTACAATGGACTAGCTCCAGGAATATATAAGACATGACAAGAAGCAAGTAGAGAAATAACTAGATTTTTTAGTATAATTGATAAAAGTCAAATTATTGCATTTTTGTTATGATTTAAATGTTGATATTTGTGTGAAAATTACGTTTATTTGATTATTTAATCCACAAATGTCATTTCACGAGTATTTCGTGTTTAAAGTGCAATTTCAGGTAAAATCATGATTTTGGAGAAATTTGGGACAAAGTTCAATGATCGGGATTGAGTGAAAATAAAAAGAAAACAAAGTTTCAAAATTTGGAAATCCCACAACCGACTAGATTATTCTCGCCACCGACAAAAATCCTATAGAAAGTACGGCGAAAATCTTCCCGAGAGCACAAATTTTGGCAAATTTATCTCGTCGCCGGCCAAATGCATCTAGCCGTCGGCCACATTAATTTGTCCGCTGGCCAAAATCAGAAAACCAAAAATTTTATTTTCCAGAAATCTTATCGCGGCAAGAATAATGTCACCACCGACGAGTTTCGTCCAAAAACACATTTTTTTGGTTGTTTTATTCCAAAATTACCCCCAAAACCCTAGGTATATATATACAATATGATGGAGAAAGGGGCCACGGCAGAGAGAACAGATCAAAGACTTTTTTGGAGGAGAGAAGGAAATTTTGGAGAGAAAGTTTGGAGAAACTTAAAGGATCTTCACTATTGTTGCTACCAAGTCTTCATTTTCTAGAGTTTTTCATCTCTTCTCCTTAGCTTTTATATTCTGTAGTTTATTCAGATTTGTTATTCATGGATTCAATTGAAATAATGGTTGTTCGTATTTCCGTTATGAACTAATTCATTTTTACTAAGGCTATGATGTAGTTAAATCAAAAAAATCTGATTTCTTTTGTTATTGTTATATGAGTTCATTGTTTCCAAGATGAGTATTTATTTCCATGCTTAATGCTTTTAAATTTCTAGCCAAAATTTAGATGATTTGTTGCATTATATTGAGACCAAGAGGAGATGTGTAATGAATGCTTCTTGTGATAAATACCATATTTGAATGCGAGTGTGAGAAATAATGCATGATGTATATGGTTATTCTAGAAATTCCATAAATCGTAATGTGCTTGTTTGTGTTTAAATCTTCATAGAAATATAGTTGGTTTTCATAGATAAGTAATTCTAATATAACTCGAGAGAGAGAGAGTATTAGGTAAATTTGGGTTTTTCAACCATCACTTTTAGCTTTGATTCTCATATAACATGACTTGAAATCGGATTAAATTGATTTAGCGAAATAAAATGCCTTAACGTTTTTAATCATTTGTGAACAACATTAAAATTTGTTATTTGAATTTAGTTTAAGTTAATCTTCTTCTTAAACAATTTCAACAATTCAGTTTTCAAATAAAATTAGAATTAGTCAATTTCGGTACTTAGTAACGCTATTCCTTGTGGGTTCGATATCCGTACTTTTGTACACTTTATTACTTGAACGATTTGTACACTTGCAAAAATAAGCATCAATAATACAAAAATCATTCACTAATAGTATTGAAGCAAAATGACATTTTGCCAATTTTAAAATCCCTAAGCTTCTTAGATCTAGTGATGTAGTAGCCAACTTAGAAGGCAACTATATATGCACAAGCCTTCAAAACGAAGCAACTGTAAAAGGAAAGATGACAGTGCTAGGAAAGATATCAAGCCCAATAATCTTCACAGAAATAGATGATATATTTCTTATCCCCAAGGAAGAAAATGAAAGACAAAGAAATATAAACACAGACCAATGGTTAAATCTTTATAATTTAGCAAGAAAATAAAAACAAGAAAAAAACCAATCACACAACAGATTCAATATTACTAAAGGAGCATATCCAAAACTTATTAACCAATTATTTTATTGTGAATATCTACTGGAGCAACAATTTAATGGAATTAAATTATTTTCTTAAAAAATTTAAAAAAACAATTAAAAATTATAAGAAAAGAGTAAAAACAAATGACCATATAGTATTTTTAAGATTTTTACGTTTCATAATAGATAAGCATAAAGGAAAGCTTATTTTCACCATAAGAAGAGTTTGATGAAGAAGCTTTTAATCAAGAAAGAGAAGTAATATTGAATCAAATATACCATAAAATAATAAAAATATGAATATCCTCTAAAATTAGAATAAATTACTCCATAAACATAATTATAATGACATCACCTAATAATTTGAATATAATTAAAAAAGATATTGAAAAAAATTATCAAATATGAAACACCATCCAGCTGCAATAAGTTGAAAGTGACTAAAGAAATCAAACAAAAATTTTACCAACTAGCAAAAAAAAAAAACTAAGGATCACAAGTGTCTTAATTGTATAAAAAATAAAGATAGATTCACATCTCCAATATAAAGAGAAAGCATGTCAGAAAATGATTTTTATTAAATAAGTGTCGTCATAAATCTTTAAAAGGAATGAAAAGATAAAATAAAACGTAATCTTTATCTTTCTACATGTTTTTATTTTAGAAAATGAAAGAAGAGATAAAGATAATATGTAATCATTATCCTTCCATGTGCCTTTAGGTTAGGTATATAAAATAATTACACTTATGTCTATAAAAGAGCTCTTGTATTAGAAAGAAGGGCAGAGCAAGTTCTAATCAAAGAACCCAAACATCTTTATCTTTTTAGAAAGTTTGAAAACAAACTCCTATGGAATAAATTAGAAGGAAACTAGGGTTGTAACGATCTTACTTCCTTAATGAATAAAAGTTCAATTTTCACTAAAACCTAGTGTCTTTTTCATAACTTAAAAAGAAGTACGAATCCTATCTGTTAGAAATATTTAATAATTGTATTATATTCTGTGAATAAATGAATATACATAGTGTCTTTATATAGAAGTTACAAGTAAATTAGATATGTCTAAAGTAACTAGATATAGATATGCCAGAAATAAAGAGATATACATTAATATATTACTAGATATACATTAACATCCCTCCTCAAACTCAAGGTGGATGTGAGACCAACTTGAGGTTGTCAACCAAATTACGAGTGCGTCCTTTGGGAAGTGTGTTGCGTGTTTTTCAACACACGAACTCGTGCAAGCATACACGGTCACAAGTAATAAAGATTTGTAAGTAAAGATCGATCCCACGAGGATTTGTTACTATAGTTTGTCGAGTACTAAAATTGTATCTCTTTGATTTTATCCAAAACAATCGTTGATTAATAAAAAAGTAAAATAAGAAAATAAAAGAAATCTAGGATTGCAATTTTTCACCAAACTAATCCACTCAAATCATGTTATTTTCTTTGGATTTATATTTTTTGGTACATTTAATTTGTCAACCGAAAACTTCTTTTTTAATTATTCATACATCTCTTTCGAGCTCCGTATAAACACACCTCGTTAAATTAATTTACTATATCTCTATGAAAATTAAATTTACCGAGATTCATTACGTTCTAAGTTTTCAAATGACCACACATACAATTAGGGTATATCTCTATCCTTCATCATACATGTCATTCTATTTACGAGCAATACACACACAAATACCTTTCTCAAGTTTATTCATGTGCCACGGATCGTTTTGATAAGATTCGTAAATAATCAAAAAGCATTAAGAACAAAATAGAACGAACAAATCGAACGTCTTATAAATCTATCAAAAATAATTAAAATTAAAGCTTCATAAATTTAGATTAAAATGCAACCCTAGAAAAATTAAATTACTTCATAAAATTAAAATAAAAATTACAACAACTACAGAAAATTAAGAAGAAGCAGAAATAAAATTAAAACATCTCATATAAAAATATTTGGCACACGCAAAACACAACAAAAGCCAAAAATGGCTTCTGCGTGTTTTGCCGTCCAACACACAAACACAATAAAAATTACAAACTGAAAAAACTAAAACACTCTAAAAACTTTCGAAAATTAAAACTAAATCTTTACTCCAAAAACTACTCCAACCAAACTTTTTTACAACTAAAAACTATCTCCTATTTATAGCAAAAAAATACATTAATAAAATATTAAATTAAAATCTACGCGGGGGGACAAAAATGTGTGGCGAAAATAATAAATTAAACGCGTGGGGGACAGAAATTGTATCGAAAATGGGATCGAGGGACGCTGCGCGTTTCTGTTTTAATTTTTCTTCCACGCTGCCACGTGTCGCGTTCTGATTCGCGGACACAATTAGTGGGACACGTGGCAGCATCTCATTCGTTGAGAGGAAACGGGCGCACGATAAATGGTCGCACAGGAGCCAACGGCTACAACACGGGCTTGATCCAGCGCGGTCGCGCTCATTGTAACATGCCACGTGTCCTGACATGATTGAAAAATTGAGTGGGACACGTGTCATATCTTTATTGGAGGAATATCGGGTTGCACGCAGAATCGGCTGCACGGATCGAGGCGCGCGCGAACGTGGGGGCAGCGTTGCGCGGGCGTCGAACGGGTGGGTCCCACGGCTCAGTTGCGACGGCAGTGGGCCCACTGGGCGCCGAGCCGCGTGAAGGAATCTTCCCTGCATCCATTCGCTTTGGTCGGGTTTGATATACACGCGCCAATCCTAGCCGTTTATGATTTGATCGGACGGTCCACGTTGCACGTGTGGATGATGACGCGTGTATTCTTCTCTCCTGCACGAATATTAAACTTTATTTAATTATATTTTGACCCACAAATTAAATTCAAATTACATTTTAAACTTTCTTTAATTACAGTTTTCCCTCTTTTCTAATATTAAATTAAACTTTTCAACTTTTAATAATTACGATTAAGCCCAAATTTAAATTTAATTTATATTTTCAACTTTTATAAATTGTAATTAAGAACTCTAATATTTGAAATTACATTTGTGGACAAAAATTTGAAATTAAGAACATTTTCGATACAATTTATTTATTTTTCTTATAATATATAAAAAACAGTAAATACTAATTTATTAATCGAAAATTAACTAAAAACATTAAGAACATAGCAATTATAATTAATAAAATAGGTGAAAATAACTATATAAAATACAGTTATCAAAGTGCCTTAGTGAAAATATCTACAAGTTGATCGTTGGAGGAAACGGGGAAAAGCTTGAGAGCACTATGGATAAGATGAGAGCGAATAAAGTGACAATCAATCTCTATGTGTTTAGTCTGTTCATGGAAGACATCATTGTGAGTAATATGAATGACACTCTGATTATCACAATAAAGGGGAGTTGTAGAGGATGTGGACACACCCAAATCCTTAAGGAGCCATCGTAGCCAAAGGAGCTCAGATGTGGTATTAGCAAGAGCACGATATTTTACTTCAGTACTGGAGCGGGCCACGAAGGTTTGTTTCTTACTTTGCCAAGAAATCAAAGAAGAACCAAGGAGAAAGTAATAACCTATAATGGACCTGCGATCAGTAGGATCTCCTGTCCAATCAACATCAGAGAATGCACGAAGTACTAAAGGAGACTGAGCTGAGTAGAAAAGGCCATGGAAGATAATGCCTTTCAAGTATCGTAGAATACGCAGAATAGCAGCATAATGAGTCGATCGTGGAGCAGACAGATACTGGCTCACCTGATGAACAACATAAGAGATGTCTAGATGAGTAACTGTAAGATAAACTAGGTTGCCAACCAATCGTCTATAAAGAGAGGGATTAGACAATGGTTGCCCCTATGATGGTGTCAGATGCGCATTAAGTTCAACTGGAGTGTCAATAGTCTTGCTGTCAATGAGTCTAACTTGAGATATGAGGTCAGATGCATACTTTGCTTGAGTAATGTAAAGACCATCTATGGAACGAGTGATCTTCAGACCCAAGAAATAGCTTAAATGTCCAAGGTCTTTCATCTCAAATTGTTGACTAAGAAAATCCTTGAGTTCTTGAATGCCACTAAGGTCATCACCAGTTATGATCATATCATCCACATATAGAAGAAGCAAAATGGTGCCTTTATCATTGCGACGAAGAAATAAGGCAGAATCATAAGGACTAGCAGTGTAACCCAAGCGAAGGATGGTGGAGCTGAACTTGGCAAACCATGCTCGTGAAGCTTGTTTAAGGCCATAAAGTGCACGTCGAAGGCGACAAACCTTATTTGTTTCACAGAAAGACCATGAGGAGGTTGCATATAGACTTCTTCATACAGATCTCCATTAAGGAATGCATTTTTAACATCCATCTGAAAAAGGTCCCATTTACTAGCAGCGGCAACAGCTAAGAGGGTACAAACAGAGGAAATACGAGTAATTGGAGCAAAAGCCTCTTCATAATCAATCCCATACTCTTGTGTAAAACCTCTTGCTACAAGATGAGCCTTGTAGCGATCGATAGACCCATCAGAACGAGTCTTGATCTTATAAATCCACTTACTACCAACCATAGATTGACCAGGAGGGAGAGTAACAAGATCCCAAGTATGGTTTTTGGTTAATGCATCAATTTCTTCTTTCATTGCAATCTGCCAAGAAGGGTTAGTAGATGCCTCACGATAGGTGTAAGGCTCATGGAGTGTAGCAAGGGAAGTGTAACAATGATAGTCAAGTAAATGTGTAGGAATGGATCTTACCCGGGTTGAGTGGCGAGATGGAATGTCTTGTGAAGGATCTTCAGGCAGAGTAGGAGCAAGGGACCAATGTTCAAGGTAAGGTAGCTCATTATCAACCTATTCTTCTACAACCTATCTAGGAGAATCATCAAAAATATCTGAAGATTGAATAGTGAAGTCCAAAGATGGATTAGAAGTATCTGTAGAAGGAACAAGAGACTCATTTGGAAAAATTTCTAAAACATTTGAATTAGTTAGGGAAGAACAAAACTGAGAAAGTTTAACAAATAAGTGGTATTCCCAAAAGACAACATTACGGGAAACACGAAGACGATGTGAGACATGATCATAACATCGATACCCTTTTTGAGTTTCACCATAACCAAGAAAACAACAAAGTCTAGATCGAGGCTCAAGTTTGTTGTGTTCATGAGGCTAAAGAAGAACGAAACAAACAGATCCGAATGAGCGAAGGGAATGATAGTCAAGAGATGATCCAAAAAGGCACTCATACGGAGTCTGATTATGAATGACAACACTTGGAATATGATTAATGGCATAAACAGCATGAAGAATAGCTTCACCCCAAAATGGGGCAGGAACTTTGGTAGAAAGAAGAAGAGCACGAATAGTGTCAAGAATATGACGAAGTTTTCTTTCGGCTCGACCATTTTGTTGAGAGGTTCCTGGACAGGTTAGATGATGTATAGTGCCATAGGAGTGTAACAGAGTTTGAAAAGCATTTTGAGTATATTCAAGAGCATTATCAGATCGAAAAGTTTTGATATGTTTGGAGAATTGTGTTTCAACCATTTTTGCAAAGTTACTGTATATTGGTAAGATTTCAGAACGAGATTTCATTGGAAAGATCCAACTATAACGAGAATAATCATCAATAAAAACAACAAAATATCGAGATCTACCAATACTAGTAACAGGAGAAGGTCCCTAAACATCAGAATGAATTAACTCAAAAATACTATTAGAGATAGATTTACTATTATTGAAAGGTAAAGCTGGCTGTTTTCCTAACTGACATGAAGTACAATCAAAATTGTCTTTGGACACAGAACCCAATAGACATTTAGAAGCTAACTGTTGTACTCAAGTGGATGGGGCATGACCAAGACGAGAATGCCAAAGTACGAGAGAAGGTAAGGAAGAAACTGCAGCAGTTGCAGCAGTAAGAGAGGCAGGAGCAACAGGTGGAAGATGAAGATTATTTACGGGAAACATATGTCCGACCCTAGGACCAGTCCCAAGCTCTTGCACCGTCCTCAGATCCTGCACAATACACCCAGAATAGTCAAAAATAAGACGATATCCTAGTTCAGCTAATTGTCCCACAAAGCATAAATTATAGGATAGGTCAGGTACATGGAAAACCCCAGGAACAGAGAGGGTAGAGGTCGAAACAAAACCTAGACTATTCCCATGAATGGTGGAACCATCAGCTATATAAATATTAAGGGGATGTGGTGCAGGGTCAAGTTTGGAGAATAAAGATGAGTGAGGTGTCATGTGATTGCAATATGTAGAGTCAAAAAGCCAAGTTTGAGACTTACCGGGCAAAACTAAGAGAGTAGTGGAAAGAGAAGCATTACCAGCCATTTGAACAGCCTGAGTTATGATCTTCTGTAGTTCAGTGGAGGAGAGGTTGATAGTGGATTCAGAAGACTGAGACTCTGCTGAACTAGAAGGCATCAACAAAGTAGGCTCAGTATTAACAACAACAACAGTAGATTTGTTACGACGGTAACAAGTCTCAATGGTGTGGCCATAACGCTTGCAATAATTGTAGAACCTTTTATTGCTCTGCCTGCGACGATTGTAAAAGCCAGAGGAATCACCTGATTGTTGAGGAGTAAGAGGAGTAATAGCCAAAACATTGAGCTTATTCTAGGCTTGAAGGGTTGCAAGTCGAGCTTCTTCTCTAACCAACTCATTTACAGCAGTATCAAGAGAGGGAGGAGGACTACGATTAAGAAGCTGACCTCGGATGGGCTCAAAGTCCTTGTGGAGTGACATCAAGAACTCATAGAGACGAAATTCATCCCTAACTGTAGCATATTGCTGAGCATCTGTTGAGCATGCCCAAACTGGATCACAAAGGTTAATTTGGTCCCAAAGGAAGCGAAGCTGATCAAAGTAGTCATTGATAGATTGCCCTGGTTCTTGTTGAAGTCAATGCAATTCAACTATTATCTGATATTTCATGGATCCGTGAGTAGTGGAGTACCTTTTGGCCAACGGTGAATGATTGCGACGGCTATTGTGACAGCGGAAGCTATAAGGGTTAAGTAACACCAGAAAAGACAAGACTGCTAGAAAGACAAGAAAAGTGGCTCTGATACCATGCTAGAAATACTTAATGATTGTATTCTATTCTGTGAATAAATGAATATACATGGTATTTTTATATAGGAGTTACAAGTAAACTAGATATGTCTAAAGTAACTAGATATAGATATACCAAAAGTAAAGAGATATACATTAATATATTACTAGATATACATTAACACTATCATTGATTGGAGATAGAAAGCCATTGTTTCCAATCCAGAAAGTGAGGCTTCTAATAAGGCAACTAAAGATTAGACGCCAAGTAGCAGAAGAAAAAGGTGGACTCATATTCATTAAAGCAAAGTAAGATTGAACACAACTCTAGATTCCCTTTATTAAAAATAATATTTATTTGTTAAAAATTTCTTAACTCAAAAATTAATTAGAGCTTAAAACTATTTGGTATTAGAACAATAGGAAATAAAAATATATTATTGTATGAAAAGTTAACGTTGTTAACTATTTAAGGACAAAGTCAAGGATATATGTGAAGATATGTTAAAAATCAAGGCTATCGGTCATATTTTTTCGAGATTCTTTTTCGGATAAGAGTATCCATTCGAATGAATTCATTGATGTATTTGTAATTATTCAATATTAAAACTAGTAGAACTCATCTCCATGAAAGTGAAGAAGTGAATGTAGACTCATTACATTGATGAGTCGAACCACCGTAAAATTTTGGTGTGGTATTTCTTTTACTCGCTCTTTAATTTTCTTGCTTATTGATTTCTATGTGTTAAGGCTTGTTGGGCCATAGTTGAATATCTGGAGATTTGCTAGTCAATTTTATATTGCTGTTCAGTCATCAATATCGTACGATATTAATTCATAGCTTGCATAAAATGCATTTTATATGTTTAAGTAATAAAGATTCATCACTTTAAAAGATGATATCAATTTGATGATTCGGTGAAGAACTTTAGTCACATTTTCATAGAAATAGATTGGCGAATAGCTATCGACAAAAGTGATCAGCCAAGCAATTTCCTCAGTGAGAATCCAATGAGAGGCAATGGCATCATTTTCACAGTCAAGCCTTTAGGTTTAAATGACTTTTCAATCGTTTCTAGTTAGTATGCATACTTTGTTTTCAAGAAAAAGCAAGAGAGAACCACGGTGGAAATTTATAAGGCTACCTAAATTTCTTCTTTGCATTGCTGTGTTTTGTCCAAAAGTGATAGCAAGATATGACACCACTAAAATTCCATGTTAATTCTGAGCTCTAAATGAGGTTGACTTCCTCATTTTTCTTGGTCTCCAAATGGGACCCTAAATTATTATCAAAAGTCATTGCAGAGAACTTTAGGGTAAAAATAAATAAATCATTGAGGAGAAAACTGAATTCACACGAGCCACACAAGACTGACAGACTTCTACAATGCGGTCCAGTGCATGCTTTATGAGAGAGACTAAAGAAACTTCCACTCAATGTAAGCGATGGTGCAACTATTATACATCAAACTGTTGGTTATATACGTGCACACATTCTGCTTTATATAGCACCTCACATTCAAACAACCTTAACTTTGAGTATATGAATGTAAACCGTTTTGTCCAAGATGAACCTCATGGATAAAGTTTTAAGTATCATATTCATTCAAATCTTTCTTTTTACTTCAACCTCTCTTGTATTTGGGAGAAGAAATAATGACACGGATAAATTCTCCTTGCTCGCATTTAAGTCTCAAATTCTCGATGATCCTCTTCGAGTTCTAAGTTCTTGGAATGAATCCCAACACTTATGTGAATGGACAGGCATTAAATGTGGCCGTCGTCATCAGAGGGTGACCAGGTTGGACCTTCCCTCCTACAAGTTGAAAGGTCAGCTATCTCCCTACATTGGAAACTTGAGTTTTCTCAGAGTTTTAAACCTTCACAACAATAGCTTCATCCATGGCATCCCTCAGGAACTTGGTCGTTTGTTTCGGTTACAATCACTAGACCTCCGAAACAATTCCTTGAATGGCCAAATTCCTAGCAACATATCTCATTGCTCTAATCTCCTAAGACTTCGCTTAGCTGGTAACAACTTCACTGGTAAACTTCCCCAAAACTTTGGCTCATTATCTAAGCTGCTTATATTTGATTTACAGTCCAACAACTTGGTTGGGGAAATCCCATCTTCTTTAGGTAATCTTTCTTGTCTTGAGACTATGTCTTTGCAACGAAATAATTTGTATGGAAGCATTCCAAACAGTTTTGGTCGGTTGAAAAGTTTAAAGGAGCTTTATCTCGGTATAAATAGTTTAAATGGCACAGTCCTGCAATCGTTGTTCAATCTGTCTCAAATTAAAATCCTTTCTTTATCTTTTAATAAACTTCAAGGAAGTCTTCCTTCTGAGTTAGGCTTGACTCTTCCATACCTCGAAAACCTTTCTGTCGCTTCTAACCAATTAAGTGGGAAAATTCCAAATACAATTTCTAGTGCTTCCAATCTCATGGTTTTTCAACTAGGAGACAATAGTTTCACAGGCAATGTCCCTAGTTTTAAAAACCAATCCAATTTGCGAGTACTTCAACTGTATTACAATCATTTTGGACGAGGTGAAAATAGTGACCTTAATTTTCTTTCTTCTCTTGTTAACTGTACATACTTGGTATCTTTAGAAGTAAGCGCCAACAACTTTGGAGGACAACTTCCTGAATCTATAGGCAACTTGTCAACAAATATCCGGCTTATGGGGATCTCAGAGAATTGGATTACAGGAGGTATTCCAGCTGGGATTGGAAATCTTGTCAACTTAGAGTTGTTAGTTCTAGAGAAAAATAGATTGACAGGCCCTGTACCAAGCTCTATAGGTAGATTAAAAAGTCTCCAAAGGATGCATTTTTCTCAAAATAAACTGTCAGGGGTTATCCCTTCTTCTCTAGGAAACATAACTTTCTTGAGCTTGCTTGATCTATCATTAAACACCCTCCGAGGATCAATACCATCAAGTCTTGCAGATTGCAAGAATTTGCTAATTTTAGACCTTTCTTACAACAACCTTAGTGGTTCCATACCAAAAGAAATTATTGGTTTGTCATCCTTGACCCAGTATTTGGATTTGTCTAGAAACCATTTGTCAGGTTTCATTCCAAGAGATGTGGGTAACTTGATAAATATTCAATCTTTGGATCTTTCCAAAAATAAGCTCTCTGGTGAAATTCCTGAGACTCTGGGTAGATGTATCAGCTTAACGGGATTTTCATTGGCAGAAAACTTTTTACAAGGAGCCATACCCTTGTCGTTGGCTTCTATGAAAGAAATTGAACAAATCTACCTTTTTTCAAACAACTTGTCAGGTCCAATTCCAACATTTTTTGAGGACTTTCACTTCTTGCTGTATTTGAATTTATCCTTTAATGACTTTGAGGGTGGTGTACCTGTTGGCAGACTCTTCAAAAATGAAAGTGCAGTTTCATTAGTGGGAAACAGAAGGCTCTGTGGTGGAGTGCCTCAGTTAAAACTTCCCAAATGTCCTTCTAATCTGAACAAAAAGCATAAAATACTTTCTTCATTGAAATTTAAAATCCCAGTTGGTGTTGTGTGTGTCTTATTTGTAATGTTTTTATTAGTGATTCTTTATTGGTCAAGTAAAAGAAGAAGTAAATCAATTTTTGCCCCACCATCTGGTAGTTCATTATTGAAAGTATCATATGGAGATCTTCTTAAAGCAACTGATGGATTTTCTTCAGAAAATTTGGTTGGTGAGGGTAGTTTTGGGTCTGTCTACAAGGGAATTTTAGACCATGAAGAAAGGCTTGTTGTAGCCATCAAAGTCCTTAACCTTCAACTTTCAAGGGCATCAAAAAGTTTCAAAGCTGAATGCAAAGCCTTGAAAAGTGTTAAGCATAGAAATATTGTTACTCTTATAACAGCATGTTCAAGCATTGATTTCCAAGGAAATGATTTTAAAGCTCTTGTTTACAAGTTTATGGTTTACGGGAGTCTAGAAGAGTGGCTGCATCCAAGTAACCTCGTAAATTTGGGAGAGGAGCAGAGACATTTGAATCTCATTCAGAGGTTAAACATAGCCATTGATGTAGCCAATGCTTTGGATTATTTGCATAATCACTGCCATAACCCGACCGTTCATTGCGATCTAAAGCCTAGTAATGTTCTCTTGGATCATGACATGGTTGCTCATGTTGGGGATTTTGGACTGGCACGATTCCTTCCGGATGCTTCTCATCCATCTTTTTCAGGTCATACCAGCTCCGTTGGAATAAAGGGTTCTATTGGCTATGCTGCCCCAGGTATAATCAAATCGACACAAGACTTTTGAGTATTTATGTCAATTAGGTCAACTGACCACATATCGTATATGTTTTATTTTCCAATAAATTGTTAACAATAATAAAAAACTTGTATACTTTTTCAGAGTATGGCATGGGGGTTGAGGTGTCAAAACGTGGTGATGTTTATAGCTATGGAATACTGCTGCTAGAAATATTCACGGGAAAGAGGCCATCGGATGACGTGTTTAAAGATGGTTTAAATCTAAACAAGTTTGTTTCTTCAGCTTTGCCGGAACTGATTGAAGAAATTTTGGATCCAATGCTTCTTGTAAGAGAAGTGGGAAGCAATAACAATAGCACTCAATATAGGAGTTGGGATCAAAATCAAAGAACTGTAGAGTGTTTGATTTTTGTTCTTAACATTGGAGTAGCATGTTCTGCAGAGTTGCCAAGAGATCGAATGGAGATAAGCAGTGCTGCTGCTGAACTATGTCATGTAAGGGACATACTTCTACGGACAAGGAGACATAGGGGCCAATAAAGCACAGAGCTTTGAGCTTAAGGTGCCTTTTCTTGCTTTTCTTTAAGAAAAGTTCCACTTTGTAACTGGTGAGGCCTAAATTCAGAATTTTATTATAGTAGTTCACCTTTTCCAAAAAGCATAATAATTTTCAGTTTCTTTCTTTTCTCACATGAGAAGAGTGAGACTGCTGAATGCTGAGCTTTTCTATTTTTCCAAATCTCAAGCTAATAAAACTGGACAGCTGGAGGAAGATTGCTTAGTGTATTTGTTGTATAGTATATCATACCAATGTGGCTACTAAATTTTGAACTATATAAGATACGTAGTATCTCCTATTTTTATAGAATCTAATATGATATCATTAGATGTCTTATATGCTCACCTTGTTATCATATTTTAGGGGATTGCTAGACTATATTAAATATGTTGGCTCGTATCCCATCATCTTAAGTTTTAGGTTTTATTTTATTGGTAAGTAAAAGAGATTATTATTCAACCAACTCATCATATCCCGGTAACATAGTTACTCGAAAGAGAGCAAACAAACTAGCAACCCCAATTAATCCACATGTACACAACTAGCAGCCCAAATGATTATCAAAACACTAACTATCCAACGAGCGCTTCAATACGAACGCATATACAACTAACCAACCTCTAAAAAAACCATGCCACACAACACAACAACCAACCTCAAGAAACACACACGAATAGAAAACCACAAGGTCTAAACACAAGAACAAACTATAACAATCAAATCAAAAACTAGACACTAACTAATCCACATGTAGCTCTTGTAGATCAGCACTTGAAGTCATGTCCTCGTGCATACTACCAGAAAAACTCGACCTCCCACATGTAGCTGATTTTTGCGGGGAGCTTAAGACACTAGAGACAGAGCTACACCACCACTAGTACATAGTTGCTCGACAGATTTAGTAATAGGCCCTTTATCCTTCATATTCCCACAAGCATCATTCCTTTCTCACTTGATTAGACTCATCCATAGAGACTGTTAAGTCCTACATTGGTTAAAAGTAAGAAAACAATGATGCTTATAAGTCTGGGAAACCCTCTAACTCACAAGCTGACTTTTGGGTTCAGAGTTAGGCCTGAGTTTCTAAGTTGGTATCAAAGCTAGACTCTTGGCTTCTTTGTACTCCCATCGGCCCTCGTGCCGTAAATCCGGATCATGTTGTAAATCCGGACTCTAACCGATATGGAGGGGGGATGTTATGTCCCACATTGGCTAAGAGTAAGGTAGCAGTGCTGCTTATAAGTCTGGGCAATCCTCTAACTCACAAGCTAGCTTTTGGGTTCAGAGTTAGGCCTGGGTTTCTAAGTTGATATCAAAGCTAGGCTCTTGGCTTGTTTGTACTCCTATCGGCCCTCGTGCCGTAAATCCAGATTCTAGTTGATGTGGAGGGGGGATGTTAAGTCCCACATTGGCTAAGAGTAAGGCAATAGTGCTGCTTATAAGTTTGGACAACCCTCTAACTCATAAGCTGGCTTTTGGGTTCAAAGTTAGGTCTGGGTTTCTAAGTTGGTATCAGATCTAGGCTCTTGGCTTCTTTGTACTCTCATCGGCCCTCGTGCTGTAAATTTGGATCGTGTCGTAAATCTGGACTCTAACCGATATAGAGGGGGGATGTTAAGTCCCACATTGGCTAAGAGTAGGTAATAGTGTTATTTATAAGTCTGGGCAATCCTCTAACTCACAAGCTAGCTTTTGGGTTCAAAGTTAGGCCTGGGTTTCTAAGTTGGTATTAAAGCTAGGCTCTTGGCTTCTTTGAACTCCCATCGGTCCTCGTGCCATAAATTCAGACTGTACCGTAAATCCGGACCGTACCGTAAATCTGGACTCTAACTTATATGGAGCGGGATATTAAGTCCCACATTGACTAAGAGTAAGGTAGCAGTGCTGTTTATAAGTTTGGACAACCCTCTAACTCACAAGCTGGCTTTTGGGTTAAGAGTTAGGCCTTGATTTCTAAGTGAGACATTGAAAGCACTAAGACTAATATAACAATCAGTCATAGCAAACCAAAAATTCAAATTGAACAACAACATCATACAATGACAACGTTGAAGCACGAAATGAAACAGAGGGATAGAAACCTCAGATATAAGCCAGATCTCGCAAAGCCAATTTCTTAGATAAATCGCAAGCAAATCACGAGGATACAAAACTTGATGGATTACAAGCACATCCTCAAATTGCCTTACGCGGTTGCAGCACGAGGTCTAGAGAATCAAGACTCTCAGACAGAACAAGCAAGAATAGAGTTTAAGAAATCACAAACATGATTGTAGTATTCAGTGTGTTTAAGAGATACGATAGTAAGAAACGCAATCGCGTAGAACCTGAGACGAACTTGAAGGAAACTAAATGGCTTAGACGCATGAATTTTCTACGAGTAATCATAAATCAACGAGTCTTTTTTCAATTCAAATCTAGGTCTGTTATGTTAGGAGTAACACCATTTTGGTTTTAGTATCGTTTTTACCTACATATTTAATTAAATAATATTTAGATAATATATTTTAAAATAATCAATTAATTATTTATTTAAAAATATTTTTTAAATATTGGATATATATTACTACACATATAAATTTTTTTAATTAAATGATAAATTATATTAAATTGATATATTTTTAAATGAAATATCAATAAAATACTACATCAAAAAAATATACATAAAAAAAGATACTAAAATTAAAATAATTATATTATTTTAACTCTCCAAATATTATTAAAATTTACTTCTTTAAAATAGTGATGTTAAGAATCTAAGCTTAACTTTAAAATAACGAAGAAATTCTCAATTAAAGTACAAATAAGAGATTAAGAGAAGAAATAATGTGTAAGATTGATGAAAGATTGAGATTTACAAGTGATTTAAGCGAAGGAAAGCAAAGAAATGAAGAATCCCGGTGGAGAGAATTTTAGGAAGGAGACTCTGTTTGCAAATTTTATTGAAATTTTACAAGTTTTTAGAAGAGTTATAACCACAGTAATTTAATATTGAGTAATATATTTTGGAAGTTTGAATTAAAGATGGATCCAATCTAATTATCTATTTTGATTTGTGTATCAGATCATGTATTAATACATGGATCAAAAGATAATTGGTTCAAAAAAATTCTTCATTTTTTTAGAATTAAAATATTATTTTATGTAATAAATTATATATTTTATATTGATAAATAAATAAAAAATTATATATCGTAGGAAAACATTCTTTTACTTTTTTTCATTTTAAAAATTCTCTTACTTATTTGTAATAAATGTACTTTAACTTTTATTTAAAAAATTTATTAACGTTATAATCATATAAATTTTAAAAAACTTAAATATTTTTGTAATAATTTTTTTACTTGATTTCATATAAAATTTTAAACTGAACATAATTTTTAAATTCATTTAATATGTTTTAATAATTTTTTATTTACAAATAAAAAAATAAAATTTGAGTTAATTATTTAAAAATTAAAAAAATAATATCATTTATAATAAATATAAAAATAAATAATTATGAATATTATGATATTTTAATTTTAATTTAATAAATTTTAAATAATTAGATAAATTTATGAAAATTACAAGGGAGAAAAAGTTAAATTTATAAAAATATAAGAGAGAAATTTTTTAAAAATGATTATTGATGATAGAATTTGTTTTTCAAATAAATTAGTTATAAAAATTAAGGAATTATGTTTGAAATTTGTGTTGTTTTTAATTCTAAAATTATAATTTTAAAAATATTTAGATTTAGATTTAAGAGTTATGATATGATTTATAATCTAAAGTGTGATGAAATTCAATTTAAAAGGGATCTATTTTGATTTGATTTAGAGTTGATTACGTGAATAAAAAAAATATCTTGAGCTTCCATCCAGCGGAACTCCACTAATTTTCCTAATACCAAAGTTGGTGAATGTATTCTTAATGAAAAAATCATGCGGTGATTATAAAATGTCCATGCTTCAAGTTTGTTTTGAATCAATTGCTTCCAATCTCTCAGATGTGGATGAATACGTCAAAATACAGGAATTTCCAAAGCAATGGACCAGAAAGTGCGAGTCATGAAACCGAGCTAGGAAGTTGATTATTAGAACCTGGAAATTTATGGTAGAGTTTGACAAAAATGATTAACATATTGCAAAGTCCTCACTTGGTGTAAAAAAATCATTATTACGCATAATTTTGGCCGTGATAGCCTAAGTGACTTCTTTGATGAAGCACCAGCTAGTTGACTTGTCTAGTTAGTCCTCCATTAGAAGAAAACTTGCCAAAAGAACGGTCGAGTCTGATCAGCAGTGATTAAAGAAAGCAAAAAAGATAACGTGTCAACTTCTTTTCTATCCATTGTCAGCAAAAATGACCGTTATAGGTTTATAGAGAGGGCCTATTTGTACACGGACCTATCGTATCATCGTATACCCTATCTCAGTTTTGAGTTGTCTTTTTCTTAAGGAATGAAGCTCCGGGACAAAAGTTTAAGCATATTCTGATCATATTTCAAGCAAGCGTTCACAACTTTGAAAAAGATAATGTTTATAAAAAATTTAGTGAAGTATTATCCACGTTATTTTTTTACATTACTTAAAAGATGTATAAATAATGAATAATTGTTTATTGAGATTAGGTCCAAAAGTTACTCATTTTTTTGTATAAAGGAAGAGGACCTAAACAAATGTGATATCACACATGTGCACTCGTGTGCATGAGGTGACATTTTATTTTTTGAAAAAAAAAATTTAAAAACTTTTTCACTTAGAAAATAGACTGTTATTTGTCTTTACTTAAAAAATGATTGTTACTCGTCTTTACTAAAAAAATTGATGTTACTTTTCATTACTCATAATGGATGTTACGCTCTCCATCTCTAGACATTACCGTTATTATCATAATGGTTACACGGTTTCTAAAACCTATAAATAGAGGATCTCAGCTCTCAATTTCTACAGAACAATCTGCAAACTCCTCTCACTAAGAAAAATATTCTCTCAGTAATTCTAAATTATTTTTTTCAGTTTTTCGAGCAACAAAAATTTTCAGGTGTAGCATTCCGGTCTTTATCAGTACAGTGAAGTTTCGAGACAAAAAAAGATTATGGGTTGTTTATCCTGGGACGACGGGGCTGTGTTTGTTTACACAAATTTAGGCAGAGCCACGAAACGTCTTAAAGAGAGCGACCTAGCCTACGACTCAACCCAAACAGTTCATTCGGATTATCGGTAATATTGTTCCAACGTTATTATAACGTACTTGTTTCAACAATTTTAAGACGTATTCTATCTACCATGTCTACTGAAATGCTAAATGTTGATCTCAACAAACCATTCCATTTTGAGGGACTACACTTTAAAATATGGAGACAAAAAAATGTTATTTTTCTTAACCATGAAAAAAGTCGTTTCTACTTTTACTACTGAAAAACCAATATTGTCTAATCCTCCTACTGAAGCAGCAACTAAGGATTTAGATACCTAGATGCAAAATGATTTTCTGTGCAAAAATTATATTATTAATGGTTTAGTTGATGACTTGTATGATTATTATAACTCTGATAAGTCTACTAAGGAAATTTGGAAAGCACTTCAAAAGAAGTGCGACACTGAGGAAGTTGGAACTAAGAAGTATGATGTCAGTAGATACATAAAGTTTCAAATGATTGATGACAAATCTGTGAAAGCTCAATCACACGAACTGCAGAAGATAGTACATGAAATAACTTCTGAAGGTATGACTTTAGATGAACAATTTCAAGTAGTTGTTATTATAGATAAATTACCCCCTATTTGACTAAGGAGTTTTCTTTAGAAAGTCTTATAACCCCTTTAAGAATAGAATAAGAAGCCCGAAAATAAGACCAAAGAGATGAAGTACTCGTAGTCTCAAACAACAGTACCAATAAGAAACCCTCATCTGCAATTCTGAAACCTAAAGGTAGAAATATGAAAACTCAGAATTGTAATAATAACCAAAATCGCAACCACCAAAATAGAAATAGAAACTATCCTCCCTAGAATGGACCTCAACCCCCTTAAGGAATAACACATTCATGTGTTATAGTTGTAACAGACCTGGCCACTTGGCTAGGAACTACTGGAATAGGAATCGTCCTACCTCATAAGCGAAGCTTACCGAAGATCAACTTATTGCTATGATATCTGAAGTCAATTTTGTTGGTGGATCCAAAGGGTAATGGGTGGACACTGGTGCTTCTCGCCATGTTTACTATGATCGAGACATGTTCAAGTCCTATTCTAATTCTGAGGATAAGAAAGTGTTGCTAGGTGACTCTCACTCCACTAAAGTTGTTGGTACTGGTGAAGTGGTATTGAAGTTTACCTCTGGAAAGACTGTCATTTTGAAGGATGTCCTGCATACTCGAGAGATGAGAAAGAACTTAGTTTCAGGCTATCTTCTTAACAAAGCTAGGTTTACTCAAACTATAGGGGCTGATTTATATATTATAACTAAAAATAATATATTTGTTGGGAAAGGGTACGCCATTGATGGCATGTTTAAATTAAATATTGAAATCCATAAAACCTCTTCTTCTGCTTATATGTTGAGTTCTTTTAATATTTGACATGCTAGACTTTGTCATGTTAATAAACACATAATCAAGAACATGAGTACCTTAGAACTAATTCCTAAACTATCTTTAAATGATTTTGAAAAATGTGATTTTTGTAGTCAAGCTAAAATAACAAAAACTTCACATAAATAGTAGTTAGAGAATCTGAACCTTTAGAATTAATACACTCTGACATATGTGAACTTGATAGAAATTTAACAAGAAATGGAAAACGTTATTTTATAACTTTTATAGATGACTATTCATATTACACTTATGTATATCTAATGAAAAATAAAAGTGAAGCATTTGACATGTTTAAAATATTTGTGACTGAGATTGAGAATCAACTTAATAGAAAAATAATCAATTAATTTGTGATAGAGACACTGAATATGATTCCAATATCTTCAATGATTTTTATAAAACTTATGGAATCATTCATGAAAAAACTGCACCTTATTCTCCTGAAATGAATGGCAAAGCTGAAAGAAAAAATAGAATTTTTACTGAATCAGTTGTTGCAATTTTATTAAACTATGGTGTTGTTTCCCATTGGTAGGAAGAAATTTTATTAACTGTTTGCTATGTGCTAAATAGAATGCCTAAATCTACAAGTAAAATTTCATCATATGAAATTTTGAAAAATAAGAAACCTAATTTAACTTATTTTAAAACATGGGGTTGTTTAGCCTATGTTAGGATCCCTGATCCTAAAAGAAATAAACTTGCTAGTAGAGCATATGAATGTGTATTCATAGGATACGTTGTGAATAGTAAAACTTATAAATTCTATGACTTAAATGATCATGTAGTTATAGAATCAAATGATACAGACTTCTATGAACATAAGTTTCCCTTTAAATTGAAAAATAGTGGGGGCTCGGTTTCTATTTGTTTACCCATAACTAGAACTAGTGAACAAAATGAGGAATTAAACAATGAAATTAGGATAAGTAAACGAGCTCGAACCCTTAAGGATTTTGGGTCTGATTTTGATGCTTATACCTTAGAGGAAGATCCTCAAACTCCTAAAGAAGCATTATCTTCTTAAGATGCCAACTCATGGGAAGAAGCCATAAATGATGAAATGGACTCTCTTGATTATAATAAGACTTGACATTTAGTTAACTAACCTCCTGGTTGCAAAACCATTGAATGTAAATGAATACTAAAGAAGAAATTAAAACCCGATAGTACTATTGAAAAATACAAAGCTTGTCTTGTAGTTAAAGGGTATAGGCAAAGGGAAAATGTAGATTTCTTTGATACCTTTTCACCAGTCACACGAATAACTTCCATACGTGTACTTTTTTTTCTATTGCAGCTATCCATGATTTAGTTGTATACCAAATTGATGTTAAAACTGCTTTCTTAAATGGTGACTTAGAAGAAGAAATTTATATGGATCAACCTAGAGGTTTTGTTATCCTAGGTCAAGAAAATAAAGTTTGTAAACTAGATAAATCAATTTATGGTCTAAAACAAGCACCTAAGTAATTACATGAAAATTTTGATAAACTAATTATCTCATATGGATTCAAAATAAATGAAAGTGACAAATGCATTTATTATAAATTAGAATATAACATTTGTACTATTATATGTTTATATGTGGATGACATGCTTATTTTTGGATCAAATATTCATGTTATGAATAATGTGAAAACTTTGTTAAGTGCTAACTTTGATATGAAAGATCTCGGAAAAGTGAGTGTAATTCTTGGTATAAAGATTACTAGGTTTGAAAAGGAAATTTCTCTAGATCAATCTCATTACATTGAGAAGATCTTAAAGAAATATAACTACTTTAACTACAAACCTACATGTATTCCTTATGATCCTAGTGTAAAGTTGTTCAAGAACACTGGAGACAGTATTAGACAAACTGAGTATGCAAGCATCATTAGTAGCTTACGTTATGCTACTGATTGCACTAGACCAGACATAGCTTATGTTGTGGGACTACTATGTAGATTTACCAGTAGACCTAGTGTAGAGCATTGGAATGCTATTGAAAGGGTTATGAGATACCTTAAGAGAACTATATACCTTGGATTACATTATAAAAAGTTTCTCGTTGTTCTAGAAGGATACAACGATGCAGATTGGAACACTTTATCATAAGATTCCAAAGCAACTGGCGGTTATATATTTAACATAGCTGGTGGAGCTGTTTCTTGAAAGTCTAAGAAATAGACAATATTGGCTCAATTTACAATAGAGTCTGAAATGATAGTACTAGCCACTACTAGTGAAGAAGCAGGCTGGTTAAGAAGTCTGTTAGCTGAAATCCCTTTATGGGAAAGACCGATACCAGTTGTCTTAATGCACAACGATAATACCACGGCTATTACAAAGATTCAGAACCATTAATACAATGGCAAGAGACGATAGATACGTCGTAAGCATAATACTGTTAGAGAATTTCTCTCTACGGGAGCTGTAAGAATGGATCATGTACGTTCTGATGAAAATTTGGCAGATCCTTTGACAAAAGGATTATCGAGAGAGAAGGTTTTCAAAACCTCAAAAGGAATGAGGCTAATACCCTTAGAATTAAGAGTCATTTGTGATGGTAACCCAACTTATAGACTCGAAATCCCAAGAAATAAGTTCAAAGGGTAATAACAAGTCATAAAGTGATATGAGATAAATCATGCTATTTTCAAATCTCATTCTATATTGTTAGAAGCATGAAGTCCTGAAGCGATAGAAAAGGATGAGTTAATTGTTAAATTCTTAATGAGTTCTATACTCTATATGGAGTGGAGTACGTAGCTACAGGAGTGCTCTTAATAGACTCACCTATGTGAATGTGGAAGTGTGGCCGCTTCCAATGGAAATTTTTTGGGCAAAATTTACTAGAGCGTTCACTATATTGGGATACACGTGCATGGCTGTAAAGTATGGGTTTTTCGAACTACACCTTAGAAAGGTTGTGAGTGTGATGATTGTTAGAGATAGAGTTCAAAACTACGAGTTACTCTAGTATATTCTAAAGCATCAACACTATGCAAAGGTTCAAGTCGATAGAAACCTTTTGCTTATGCACAATCTTATAATTTTAATTGATCGGTTGCTCGATGAAAATTATTTTTATATAAAATTCAAGTGAGGGATTTTTAGAAAAGATGAATGTTTATAAAAAATTTAGTGAAGCCTTGTCCCACATTGCTTTTTTATATTACTTAAAAGATGCATAAATAGTGAATAGTTGGCTATTGGGATTGGGCCCCAAGGGGTACCCATTTTTATGGAAGGGGAGAGGACCTAGGCAAATGTGATACCACACACGCACGCGCACGTCATTGTCGTCGTTGTCGTCTGTCTGATCGATCGACCAGCCGTGCCGAGCCGAGTCCGAGTGTGTGTGCGTGTGTGTGTGTGTGAGGTGAGGTGGTATTTTTTTTTTTGGAAAAAGTTTTTTTAAAAAAACTTTTCCACTTAGAAAATGGTTGTTACATTTTTTCTCAGAAAAACAACCGTTTTTTTATTTTACTCAGAATATGATCGTTACTTTTATTTATTCAGAAAAATGACTATTACTCGTCTTTACTTAGAAAATGGTTGTTACTCATCTTTACTCAGAAATGGTCATTACTCGTCTTTACTCAGAAAATGGCTATTACTCTTCATTACTCGAAATGGATGTTATGCTCTCCATCCCCAGACATTACCGTTATTATTATAATGGCCACACGGTTTCTGAAACCTATAAATAGAGGGCTGATGAGTGCCCAAAAAGCACTAAAATAATCATGATTTTATGTACATTAATTGATTAAAAATACATATATTTATATGTTTTATCATATATTTATATAAATTTGTCTTTTTCGGAATCACGGGTATTTTTATTGTTTTTGAGGTATTTTGGCTTAAAAACGCAATTTAAAGACTCAAAGAGGAATACTTGAAGCAATACATCACAAATATATTAATAAATAAGTGGGAAAAGGTCAACAAACATGGAAAAATTGGACAAAATGGGTCGAAAAGGTCAAAAATGTCAAAAAGGCAATCGCGTATTTGCCAGTTGCTGTATGCCAATTGGCGACGCCGTGCCTCATGTGCAGCGCCATGGCCACCACGTCCGCGCGCCCGTGTGTGCAGCCATGCATTCACGTCATGACTGCGCGTATGACCACGTAGCGGCGCCAGCCTGCCAGCCCACTAGCGCGTAACGCCTTTACCGCCCGTTTTTCACGTGCAGCATACCACGGCGTCATCTTGACGTCATTAATGACATCGACAATTCAATACGCGTTTTTACATTTTTTAATATTTTTTTAACATTTTTTACTCATTTTTTTCTCTCCATCCTCACCTATAAATACCCCATTCCCTTCACTTCAAAACACACCTTCAAAACATACTCTCTCTTAACTTTCTTTCTCTCTTTCTTAGATTTTTAGGTTTTTTAGTTTTCTTAGTTTTTAGTTAATTTCTCTTAGTTTTAGAGTTCTTCCCTTTTTGGGAAGAACTAGTTATGTTTTTGTAATATATTAGCTTTTGATTCAATAAATGGGAGTGCTAGAATTCCGGCAGGTTTTCCATGACGGGAATAGCGTCGAAGTGTAAGGATTTTATTTTTCTTCTGATTATTTTTTATGCTTTATTCTTACATGTTATATTTAATTTTATGCATGATTAAATTTAAACTGTTCATTTAGTAAACATGATGTAATAATAACGTTGTTATGCTTTGCGAAATATTAAATAGGTAAAAATCTCTAAAATGAATTGATTTTATTTTTATTCAAGATTTTATATTAAGAATGTTAGAGAAATATATTATTTTTCATTACAAACTTAAACACGAAAATTAGATTTTAAGGTTTAGTTATCCGGTCGATTTAGAGTAGTGCTTTCTTTTATTTGATGGTACAATTGCGGTAGTTAGGTGAAGCTATTTATTTCAAAAGTTTTATAAGAATTATTATGCGAAAATGTATTGACAACATGTTTTGTTAGTGGTTTTTAAAACTTGAAAGTTAGTACTCGGATAATTAAATTCTTAGGTTTAATTTGGACACCTTGAATAAAGTTTAAAACATTCAACCCGAAAATTGGCATTTAAATGGTTCATTTTCAATCTCTTAGAAAAAGGAATTAATTTAATTAGCCAAATTAGTTATCAACCCTTTAGTAGGTGTTAATTGATTTGTTTAGTTAACAAAGAATATCTAATACGCCAAAGGTGGTATTATATAAAAAGAGAGAATCAATAAATATCAATTCATATCTTTAATAACCTAATTAATATGAATGAGCATAATTAACTTAATTATTATATCCATAAATACTCATTGTTTTAACCAGATAAAATTTGCATAAATGTTTATTGAATCTATGTTTATTTTTTTGTAAGTAGATTAAAAAACACAAAAACCAAAATATCGTGACGGATGTTTAGGATTTAATTTCGTTTTAAAAGTTTGAATAATAAATTAAAAACCATATACATTCCTTCCTTAGATCGACCTTGGGAGTATACTTATCATTTTCTACGAAATGATTAGATGCGCTTGCGAGAGTTTTATAAATAGATAAAACCAAAGTAGGCGAGGATCGGCGATGTCGGTCTGCTAGATCAAGTTTTTGGCGTAGATTCTTTAGTGAAGAATAGCGTTTTTAAATTATTTATCAAATTTTAAAAACCTTTTGTGTTGTAAATAATTGTGTGATTTTTTTTTTATTAAAAAATTAAAAAAAAATAAAAAATTTTGTTGTTTGTGAAAAATAAAAAAAATTCAAATTTTAATTTAAGTAATAAATAAAAAAAAATATAGCATGAATAATAAAATAATTTTGCATTTTGAAATTTGAAGTAAAAAAAAAAAGTAAATAAATTTTAAATTAAATTAATAAATAAATAAGAATAAAAAAATAAAAAAATAAAAAAATAAAAAAATAAAAAAAATAATAAAAATAATAAAAATAATAAAAATAAAATAAAAAATAATAAAAAAAATAAAAAAAATAAAAAAAAAATAAAAAAAAAATAAAAAAAATAAAAAAATAATAAAAAAATAATAAAAAATAATAAAAATAATAAAAATAATAAAAAAAATAAAAAAATAAAAAAAATAAAAAAATAAAAAAAATAAAAAAATAAAAAACTTAATTTTTTCATTTTTCATTTAATTTTAAGTTTTTTGAATCTTAATTTTATTTTTTTTTACCTAATTTTATTTTTATTTTATTTTCCTTTTTTTAATTTTTATTTTATTTTATTTATTTACCTTTATTTTTTTCTCTTCTTTTTTTTTTTCTCTTAATTTTTATTTAACTTAATTAACTTAGGTTTTTACTAACTTAATTAACTTAGTTTTTAATTAACTTAGATTTTTATTAACTTAATTAACTTGAATTTTCATTAACTTAATTAGCAGATTTTTACTTAAATTAACTTAATTAACTTAACTTTATTAATTTAGATTTTACTTAACTTAATTAACTTAGATTTTTACTTAACTTAATTAACTTAGTTTTTTTTTCACTTAACTTAATTAACATAGATTTTCATTTATATAATTTATTTAAATTTTTATTAACTTAATTCACTCAAATTTTTAACCTAACTTAACATAATTAAATTTAATAGCATGAAAAGTAAAGATCTAAGGGAGTTAACATGCAGGAGACTAGTTCCTGGAAGCCTTTGTCGCCATGATCTTTCGCAGGAGCGTTGCTGCATCCACGAGGATGGTTTTTAAGGAGCCTTTTGCCCCCATTCTTTCACAGGAAGCACTCTTGGTTATCTTGATTATGTTATTTTAACTTAGATATTATAGTAAAAAAAACCAAAAAAAAAATTTGAAACTATCTCCAAAATCTTAAAGTTTTAATTACAATCTCGAGAAGTTAGTTTCTTTGTTTGATCTAGGTACAATTGTGTTTTTATGCCTTAATTATTTGATTTGCACCTAGATGTGGGTTATCTAAAAACCCTCGAAGCATACTAGTTTTTGAGTGAGAAAAAATTTGAAAATCAATAGGGCATGTTTGAAACTTGATATAGGTAGACAACCTTGTCTTACTTGTAGGTTTGATTGACTCAATGATGAGGGGACATTGAGTTTACTTAAAGAGCAATCCCTGATTCGTCTTGCTAAGGCGTTAAACTAAGCTATTTGGATGGGAGAGCAACCCGTCATTTTAGGTAATTTTTTTGTTATTTGTTTTAATTTTATTGTTTATTTTGGTTTAATTATATGTGAATAATTTTAAATTGTTAAAACTAAAAATATTTTTTGAGTTGTTAGAAGTTCACAATGAATCTGTATACACTTTAATGATGAATATGATGAATGCACTTGCATTTCTCCATTACTACTTACATTCTCGAAATAGGTAATCTTTCTTCTCTTTTCTTTATCTTTAATTTCTGATTATTCATTGAGGACAATGTAAGTTCTTGGTTGGGGGTGGTGAAAAGTTACCATGCTTAATTAGAAAAGAAAAAAAAAGATTTAACAATTTAAAAAAAAAAAAAAAAAAAAAAAAAAAAAAAAAATATTTTTTTTTGTTCACATCTTCATTTTTTGTGTTTTTTTTGTGTGATTTAGTAATTTTTGAAATTTAAAAAAAAAAAATTAAAAAAAAATATTTTCTCACAAAAATTTATCATTTCTTTAAATCAAATTTAAGTAAAGAGTTAAGTCTTTTGTACTGTTAGATTAATTTTTGAAAACATATCATGAAATATTTTGTAATTGTTTTTGATAATTAGTTAATTTTTGTCATAACTAGTATTTCTTGATAAGATGTAGAAATTATATTAAACCCAAAATCGGGGTGTTTATGAATTTGTTTTAGTGGAGACTACCTTTGTGAGATATAATTTGAGCCTAATTTCCTTTATTCGAGTGAAATATATATTTTTTTCTACTCGAAACACATTTCTTATTTCTTCAAATTCTTAGATGATCTCTATAGGCATTAATATTGAATGTATGAATTTTTCTCATCTTAATAGAGTGTCGTATATTTTTTATTATTATTTTTGCTTAGATTAAATGATTTGAGTAGAAATTGATAGTATATGCTTTTTATCTCATTCGCATGCGTATTTACAAAAAAAGAGACATATCTGGGGTTACCTAAACCAAGATCAAACGAGAAAAGCCACAAAATTAACCACTCACCAAAATCCAAAAAAAATGTACAATCGTACATGGGTTGACTCTCTAAAATATAAATATATTGAAAAAAAAAATTAGAGAGATAAAAAAAAATATAGTATCATCTTCATACTATGACCCACATTCCTACAAAGTTGTGAGTACAAGACTAATTACAAAAAAAAAAAAAAAAAAAGATATAGGAAATAATTCCCTAAAAGTCATTGCAATTTCTTCATTTGTAAAAGCATATATCTTGAAATTCTTTCTTAATGAGTTTGATTTATGCATGAAAATAATTTTTATATATGATATCTTTATAATTTATACATTCGATTCCTTTCATGAGATCAATATCAAAATAACACTTTGAGCCTTTATTAACTTTATACATATGCGAACATATTAGTTCATTTCTATACATCAACTCTTTTCATATAAATTAGTATGAGTGTTTGAACCCGTAGGATTCAGATTAGAGAGTATTGACTTGTGAGGAATAGAGTCAAGCGGGTCGATTCATGACAACTGAAATTGGGTAAAATTAAATTGATACATTTTTGAAATGAAATATGAAAATGATTTTCGACTAATTATTATAATAAAATTATGATTGTTTAAAGAGATTAAAATAACTTATGCTTGAGATTTTAATTATGATCTTAAGGAGATTAAAAAGTATGAGATATTTTTGTGATATGTTGTTCTTAAATTAATTTTTGATTGTGTTGTGATTGTTTTTATAGTTTCTTTTATTTAGTTCAATGTTTGTGGGTATCATTCTTGAAAACCACTCGAGACTCAAACTCGTCCACTAGAGACAACCTAGGGGTTTAGCGACTTGTTCGTAGGCTAAATGCTGTAGTTTCAATCCACGAAAGTGATTTAGGATAGTTTAATTTTTAGTTTTTATTATGCTAAGGGACTAGCGAAGGAATTGCAGTTGGGGTTGTGATGAAAGCCCAACACTAAAATAACAATGATTTTATGTACATTAATTGATTAAAAATAGATCTATTTATATGTTGTATCATATATTTATATAGATTTGTCTTTTCCGGAATCACGGGTATTTTTAGTGTTTTTCAGGTATTTTGGCTTAAGAACGCAATTTAAAGACTCGAGGAATACTTGAAGCAATACATCACAAATATATTAATAAATAAGTGGGAAAAGGTCAGCAAACATGGAAAAATTGGACAAAATGGGTCGAAAAGGTCAAAAATGTCAAAAAGGCAATCGCGCCCATTGCCAGTAGCAACGACCAGCGCGCCGTACTTGTAGCGCCTATCCCAGCGCCGATCAGCGGCGCCCATTGTAGCGGCAGCGTTTCCGCGATGCGCCCGACGCCTTGTATGACAACTTGACCCGTAGCCAGCCATCAGCCAGCCCACTCCGTAACGCCGTACGCCTTTTAACCCCCCATTTTCACGCGTCTGGCCCGCATGACGGCGTCATCGCGGCGTCATTAATGACATCAGCAATTCAATACAGCGTTTTTACATTTTTTAATATTTTTTTAACATTTTTTTACTCATTTTTTCTCTCCATCCTTACCTATAAATACCCCCCTTCCCTTCACTTCAAAACACACTTCTCTCTTCTTTCTTTCTCTCTTTTCTTAGATTTTTAGGTTTTTTTTAGTTTTTCTTAGTTTTTAGTTAATTTCTCTTAGTTTTACTAGTTCTTCCCACTTTGGGAAGAACTAGTTATTTTTTTTTGTAATTTATTAGCTTTTTGATTCAATAAATGGGAGTGCAAATTCCGCTTGGAGGTTTTCCAACAACGGGAATAGCGTCGAAGTTCTGTAAGGATTTTATTTTCTTTACAGTTATTTTTTATGCTTTATTCTTACATGTTATATTTAATTTGTCTGTGATTAAATTTAAGCGTGTCTTTGATTTTAGTAAACATGATGTAATAATAACGTTGTTATGCTTGCGAAATATTAAATAGGTAAAAATCTCTAAAATGAATTGATTTTATTTTTATTCAAGATTTTATATTAAGAATGTTAGAGAGAAATATATTATTTTTCATTACAAACTTAAACCTGAAAATTAGATTTTAAGGTTTAGTTATCGATCGATTTAGAGTAGTGCTCTTTTATTTGATGGTACAATCGCTAGGTTAGTTAGAGTGAAGCTCTATTTCAAAAGTTTTTATAAGAATTATTATCTGAAGAAAATGTATTGACAACATGTTTTCGGTAGTGGTTTTAAAACTTGAAAGTTAGTACTCGGATAATTAAATTCTTAGGTTTAATTTGGACACCTTGAATAAAGTTTAAGTGTCTAACCCAAAGGTGGCGTTTAAATAGTTCATTTTCAATCTCTTAGAAAAATTAATTTAATTAACCAAATTAGTTATCAACCCCGCGTAGGTGTTAATTGATTTGTTTAGTTAACAAAGAATATCTAACCCGCCCAAAGGTGGTATTCATATAAAAAAGAGAAATCAATAAATATCAATTCATATCTTTAATAACCTAATTAATATGAGCAAGCATAATTAACTTAATTATTATATCCGTAAATACTCATTTGTTTTAACGGATAAAATTTGCATAAATGTTTATTGAATCTATGTTTATTTTTTTGTAAGTAGATTAAAAACACAAAAACCAAAATATAAATCGTGACGGATGTTTAGGATTTAATTCGTTTTTAAAAGTTTGAATAATAAATTAAAAACCACATTACATTCCTTCCTTAGATGGGCCTTGGGAGTATACTTATCATTTTCTACGAAATGATTAGATGCACTGCGAGAGTTTTATAAATAGATAAAACCAAAGTAGCAGCGAGGATCGGCGATGTCGATTCACTTGCGATCAGATTTTAGCGCGTTGCGTGGATGGTATCAAGTTTTTGGCGTAGTTCTTAGAAGGAATAGCGTTTTTAAATTATTTATCAAAATTTTTAAAAACCTTTTGTGTTGTAAATAATTGTGATTTTTTTTTATTAGAAAATTAAAAAAAATAAAAAAATTTTGTTGTTTGTGGAAAGTAAAAAAAAAATTCAAATTTCAATTTCGTAATAAATAAAAAATATAGCATGAATAATAAAATAATTTTGCATTTTGAAATTTGAAGTAAAAAAAAGTAAATAAATTTTAAATTAAATTAATAAATAAATAAGAATAAAAAAATAAAAAAATAAAAAAATAAAAAAATAAAAAAATAAAAAAAATAATAAAAATAATTAAAAAAATAAAAAAAAATAAAAAATAAAATAAATAAAAAATAAATAAAAAATAAAAAAATAAAAAAAATCAAAACTTTATTTTTCAATTTTTTTTATTTTATTTTTGTTGTTTTTTCTTTTTCTTTTTCTTTTACCTTTTTCAATTATTTTTTTCAATTTATTTTATTTTATTATTATTATTTTTTTGGCTTAATTTTTATTTTTCTCTTTTTATTTTTATTTTATTTTATTTTATTTTATTTTTTAAATTTTTTTAACTACTTTTTTTAATTTTCATTTAAGTTAATTAACTTAGGTTTTTAGTAACTTAATTTACTAACTTATATTAATTTAATTTACTAACTTAATTAACTTAGATTTTCATTAACTTAATTAACCTACCTTTTTATTAACTTAAATACCTTAAATTTTAGCAACTTAACTTAATTAACTTAATTTTAATAGCGTGAAAAGTAAAGATCTAAGGAGTTACGTAGGAAACTAGGATTCTTGGAAGCGCTTTGTGCCGCTTAGTCTTTCACGGGAGCGTTGCTCTGTCACAGGAGGATGGTTTTTAAGAGCCTTTGCCCACATTCTTTCACAGGAGCTTTCTTGGTTATCGATTATGTTATTTTAACCCAAAAAAAATTAAAAAAAAAAATTAAAACTATCTCGAAATTTTAAAGCTTTAATTACAATATAAGGAGTTAGTTGTTTTGTTTGTTCTAGGTACAATTGTGTTTTGATGCCTTAATTATTTGATTTGCACCTAGATGTGGGTTATCTAAAACCTCGAGCATGCCCATAGTTTTTAGTGAGAAAAATTTGAAAATCAATAGGCGTATTTTGAAACAGTATAGGTAGACAACATTGTCTTACTTGTAGGTTTGATTATTTCGATGATGAGGGGACATTGAGTTTACTTAAAAAAGGCAATCCCAATTCACGTCTTGCTAAGGCGTTAAACTAAACCTTGTTGGATGGGAGAAATGAACCAATCATTTTAGGTAATTTTTTTGTTATTTGTTTTAATTTTATTGTTTATTTTGGTTTAATTATATGTGAATAATTTTTAAATTGTTAAAACTAAAAATATTTTTGAGTTGTTAGAAGTTCTGACAATGCGTACGTATACACTTTAATGATGAATATGATGAATGCACTTGCATTTCTCCATTACTACTTACGTTCTCGAAAATAGAGTAATCTTTCTTCTCTTTCTCTTTATCTTTAATTCTGATTGTTACATTGAGGACAATGTAAGTTCTTGGTTGGGGGTGGTGAAAAGTTACCATGCTTAATTAGAAAAGAAAAAAAAAAGATTTAACAATTTAAAAAAAAAAAAAAAAATTTCAAAAAAAAAAAAAAAAAATTTTTTTTCTTTTTTATGTTCACATCTTCATTTTTTGTGTTTGTTTTGTGTGATTTAGTAATTTTTGAAATTTAAAAAAAATAATAAAAAAAAATATATTTTCTCACAAAAATTTATCATTTCTTTAAATCAAATTTAAGTAAAGAGTTAAGTCTTTTGTACTGTTAGATTAATTTTTGAAAACATATCATGAAATATTTTGTAATTGTTTTTGATAATTAGTTAATTTTTGTCATAACTAGTATTTCTTGATAAGATGTAGAAATTATATTAAACCCAAAATCGGTGTTTATGAATTTGTTTTAGTGGAGACTACCTTTGTGAGATATAATTTGAGCCTAATTTCCTTTATTCAGTGAAATATATATTTTTCTACTCCAAACACATTTCTTATTTCTTCAAATTCTTAGATGATCTCTATAGGCATTAATATTGAATGTATGAATTTTTTCTCATCTTAATAGAGTGTCGTATATTTTTTATTATTATTTTTGCCTAGATTAAATGATTTGAGTAGAAATTGATAGTATATGCTTTTATCTCATTAAATGCGTAAAACATTTGAAAAAAGAGACATATACGGGGTTACCTAAACCAAGATCAAACAGAAAAACCACAAAATTAACCCTTTACTTCAAAATCCAAAAAAATGTACAATCTGTAGCACATGGGTTGACTCTCTAAAATATACATATATTGAAAAAAAAATTAGAGAGATAAAAAAAATATAGTATCATCTTCATACTATGACATTCCACTACAAAGTTGTGAGTACGAGCTAATTACAAAAAAAAAAAAAAGATATAGGAAATAATTCCACTAAAGTCATTGCAATTTCTTCATTTGTAAAAAGCATATATCTTGAAATTCTTTCTTAATGAGTTTGATTTATGCATGAAAATAATTTTTATATATGATATCTTTATAATTTATACATTCGATTCCTTTCATGAGATCAATATCAAAATAACACTTTGAGCCTTTATTCTTTATACGTATGCGAACATATTAGTTCATTTCTATACATCAACTTCTTTCGCATATAAATTAGTATGAGTGTTTGAACCCAGTAGGATTCGGTGCTTTGAGAGTATTGACTTGTGAGGAATAAGTCAAAGCGGGTCGATTCATGACACTGAAATTGGGTAAAATTAAATTGATACATTTTTGAAATGAAATATGAAAATGATTTTCGACTAATTATTATAATAAAATCATGATTGTTTAAAGAGATTAAAATAACTTATGCTTGAGATTTTAATTATGATCTTAAAGGAGATTAAAAAGTATGAGATATTTTTGTGATATGTTGTTCTTAAATTAATTTTTGATTGTGTTGTGATTGTTTTTATAGTTTCTTTTTATTTAGTTCAATGTTTGTGGGTATCATTACTGAAAACCCTATGAGACTCGAGCTAGTCCACTAGGGCAACCTAGGGGTTTAGCGGCTTGTTGCATAGGCTAAATGCAACCGTTTCAATGCGAAAGTGATTTAGGATAGTTTAATTTTTAGTTTTTATCCTGCTTGCTAAGGGACTAGCGAGAAGTGATTAAGAGAGTTGTGATGAGTGCCAGAAAGCGCTAAAATAACCATGATTTTATGTACATTAATTGATTAAAAATACATATATTTATATGTTTTATCATATATTTATATAAATTTGTCTTTTTCGGAATCACGGGTATTTTTATTGTTTTTAAGTATTTTGGCTTAAAAGCATAATTTAAAGACTTCGAAGGAATACTTGAAGCAATACATCACAAATATATTAATAAATAAGTGGGAAAAGGTCAACAACATGGAAAAAATTGGACAAAATGGGTCGAAAAGGTCAAAAATGTCAAAAGACGGAAATCGCGCCCATTTGCCTCGGCCTGTACTTGACTCCCCAGAGCGCCCCGTCTTGGCCGCCATGGCTGCCAACTGTCCATGTAGCGCCCCATCAGCGAACGCATTCCACGTCTTGGCTTCGCCTGCCCAGCCAGCCTTGACCCGTAGCTGGCCATGCGCCTGACCCCTCCATGACGCTTCGCCCATTTATTCACGTGCAGCGCCCGCAGCGTCATCGCGGCGTCATTAATATTATCGACAATTCCAATCTGGCGTTTTTACATTTTTTAATATTTTTTAACATTTTTACTCATTTTTTCTCTCCATCCTCACCTATAAATACCGCTTCCCTTCCGCTTCAAAAACACACCTTAAAAACACACTTCTCTCTTCTTTCTTTCTCTCTTTTCTTAGATTTTTAGGTTTTTTTAGTTTTTCTTAGTTTTTAGTTAATTTCTCTTAGTTTTAGAGTTCTTCCCTCTTTGGGAAGAACTAGTTATTTTTTTTTGTAATTTATTAGCTTTTGATTCAATAAATGGGAGTGCAAATTAAAGCTTGGAGGTTTTCAACAAGCGGGAATAGCGTCGAAGTTACGTAAGGATTTTATTTTCTTCTGAGTTATTTTTTATGCTTTATTCTTACATGTTATATTTAATTTATGCGTGATTAAATTTAGCGTCTTTATTTATTTAGTAAACATGATGTAATAATAACGTTGTTATGCTTACGAAATATTAAATAGGTAAAAATCTCTAAAATGAATTGATTTTATTTTTATTCAAGATTTTATATTAAGAATGTTAGAGAGAAATATATTATTTTTCATTACAAACTTAAACACGAAAATTAGATTTTAAGGTTTAGTTATCGTCGATTTAGAGTAGTCTTTCTTTTATTTGATGGTACAATCATGATAGATAGTTAGAGTGAAGCTCTATTTCAAAAGTTTTTATAAAATTATTATCTGAAAATGTATTGACAACGTTTTAATTAGTGGTTTTAAAACTTGAAAGTTAGTACTCGGATAATTAAATTCTTAGGTTTAATTTGGACACCTTGTGAATAAAGTTTAAGCTATGCTTTAGAAGGTGGCATTTAAATGGTTCATTTTCAATCTCTTAGAAAAAGGAATTAATTTAATTAACCAAATTAGTTATCAACGCGTAGGTGTTAATTGATTTGTTTAGTTAACAAAGAATATCTAACCTCACCAAAGGTGGTATTATATAAAAAAGAGAATCAATAAATATCAATTCATATCTTTAATAACCTAATTAATATGAGCAGCGTAATTAACTTAATTATTATATCCATAAATACTCATTTGTTTTTATGAGATAAAATTTGCATAAATGTTTATTGAATCTATGTTTATTTTTTTGTAAGTAGATTAAAAACACAAAAACCAAAATATCGTGAGGATGTTTAGGATTTAATTTCGTTTTTAAAAGTTTGAATAATAAATTAAAAAACCATTCCTTAGATCGACCTTGGGAGTATACTTATCATTTTCTACGAAATGATTCGTGCACTCTTGAGAGTTTTATAAATAGATAAAACCAAAGTAGCAGGCGAGGATCAGCGATATCGGTTACCTGCCCCGATCAATTTTGGCAATTCTTGGGAAGGAATAAGCGTTTTTAAATTATTTATCAAAATTTTAAAAACCTTTTGTGTTGTAAATAATTGTGATTGTTTTTTTATTAAAAAACTAACAAAAATAAAAAAATTTTGTTGTTTCTGAAAAGTAAAAAAAATTCAAATTTCAATTTCGTAATAAATAAAAAAATATAGCATGAATAATAAAATAATTTTGCATTTTGAAATTTGAAGTAAAAAAAAGTAAATAAATTTTAAATTAAATAAACAATTAAATTAGAATAAAAAAATAAAAAAATAAAAAAATAAAAAAAAAAAAAAATAAAAAAAAGAATAAAAATAATAAAAATAAAAAAAATAATAAAAAAAATAAAAAAAATAAAAAATAAAAAATAAATAAAAAATAAATAAAAAATAAATAAAAAAAATAAAAAAAATAAAAAAAAAATAAAAACAAAATAAAAAAAATAAAAACAAAAAACTTGATCAGGCGAGCGACATGTGGCAAATCTGCTAGTTACTTTGGTTTTATCTATTTATAAAACTCTACGCATAGTGCGAATCATTTAGTGAAAATGATAAGTATACTCCCAAGGTCGATCTAAGGAAGGAATGTATGTGGTTTTTAATTTATTATTCAAACTTTTAAAAGCGAAATTAAATCCTAAACATCACTGTCACGATATTTTGGTTTTTGTGTTTTTAATCTCTTACAAAAAAAATAAACATAGATTCAATAAACATTTATGCAAATTTTATCTGTTAAAAGCAGTGGAGTATTTATGGATATAATAATTAAGTTAATTATGCTTGCTCATATTAATTAGGTTATTAAAGATATGAATTGATATTTATTGATTCTCTTTTTATATGAATACCACCTTTGGTGAGGATTAGATATTCTTTGTTAACTAAACAAATCAATTAACACTTTATGGGTGGGGTTGATAACTAATTTGGTTAATTAAATTAATTCCTTTTTCTAAGAGATTGAAAATGAACCATTTAAATGCCACCTTTGGTGAGGTTAGACGATTTAAACTTTATTCAAGGTGTCCAAATTAAACCTAAGAATTTAATTATCAAGTACTAACTTTCAAGTTTTAAAACCACTCTTTGAAAACATGTTGTCAATACATTTTAGAGATAATAATTCTTATAAAAACTTTTGAAATAGAGCTTCAACTCTAACTACGAGGCTGATTGAATCAAATAAAGAAACCTTTACTCTAAATCGAGACAGATAACTAAACCTTAAAATCTAATTTTCGGAGTTTAAGTTTGTAATGAAAAATAATATATTTCTCTCTAACATTCTTAATATAAAATCTTGAATAAAAATAAAATCAATTCATTTTTAGAGATTTTTACCTATTTAATATTTATGGCTTAAGCATGTAAAGCGTTATTATTACATCAAATGTTTACTAAGCGGCCAAGTGATTAAATTTAATCACAGACAAATTAAATATAACATGTAAGAATAAAGCATAAAAAATAACTGTAAAGAAAATAAAATCCTTACAGAACTTCGACGCTATTCCCGTTGTTGGAAAACCTCCAAGCGGAATTTGCACTCCCATTTATTGAATCAAAAAGCTAATAAATTACAAAAAAAAATAACTAGTTCTTCCCAAAGAGGGAAGAACTCTAAAACTAAGAGAAATTAACTAAAAACTAAGAAAAACTAAAAAAAACCTAAAAATCTAAGAAAAGAGAGAAAGAAAGAAGAGAGAAGTGTGTTTTGAAGTGAAGGGAAGGGGGGTATTTATAGGTGAGGATGGAGAGAAAAAATGAGTAAAAAAATGTTAAAAAAATATTAAAAAATGTAAAAAGCAGCGTATTGGAATTCTTTGATGTCATTAATGGCGTCGGCATGAGCGTCTGGCGGTACTGCGTGAAAAATGGCGAAAAAGCGTTAGGCGGTATGAGGTTCTTGGGCCTAATGCTGTATGTTGTCATTGCCTTGCAGTAACTGGTGAGCACCGCGATCAGCCTGGATGAAAGCGTCAGCATGTGAAGCCTTGTAACGGTGGCCCGCGGTATGGTATTTGAAATGAGGCTAAGTATGACAGGAAATGACTGAAATTGTTGAAATTTCTTGTACAGTAATGTATTCCAGATCTTTTGACATTTTTGACCTTTTTCGACCATTTGTCAATTTTTCCATGTTTGTTGACCTTTTCCCACTTATTTATTAATATATTTGTGATGTATTGCTTCAAGTATTCCTCTTTGAGTCTTTAAATTGCGTTTTTAAGCCAAAATACCTGAAAAACAATAAAAATACCCGTGATTCCGAAAAAGACAAATTTATATAAATATATGATAAAACATATAAATATATGTATTTTTAATCAATTAATGTACATAAAATCATGGTTATTTTAGTGCTTTTTGGGCACTCATCAAGGGCCTCAACTCTCAGTTTCTACAGAACAATCTACAAACTCCTCTCACTAAGAAAATATTCTCTCAGCAATTCTAAATTATTTTTTTTCAGTTTTTCGAGCAACAAAAATTTTCAAGTGTAGCATTTCGGTCTTTATCAGTGCAGTGAAGTTCTGAGACAGAAAAAGATTTTGGGTTATTTTATCCTAGGGACGACGAGACTATGTTTGCTTGCACAAATTTGAACAGAACCGCAAAACGTCTTAAAAAGAACAACCTAGTCCGCGACTCAACCCAAGCAGTTTATTCAGGTTATCGGTAATATTGTTTCAATGCTGTTATAACGTACTTGTTTCAATAACAATGCTAGGAGGAAATAATGATAATGAAAAGCTTTCCTTTCTAGCCTTCAAGTGTTCAAGCCTCAAGTAACAAACGATCCTTTTAGAATTTGTGAGTCGTGAGGCATTACATGTGGCCATAGGCACAGATGGGTGGTCAAGTTAGACATGGCATCATTAAAATTAAAGGGTCAAGTATCTTTCTATATTGAAAATTTGACCTTTTATGAGAACTTTAAGCCTTCAAAACAAAGAATTCAGCTCCAAAATTCCTACATAAATTGGTAGATTGTTTCGTTTGTAGGTATTGAATCTTATAAACAACTCATTTAGTGGTGAAATTCCTCTTGGGTGGAAAAATAAATGTAAATTTATATGTATTTAATGTTAAAAAATTTATATAAACTTGTATAATCGACGAGTATTATTATTATTATATGATGTGTCAAAATAATTTTAAAACTTAAAAATTATTTATTTATTTAATATTTTTAACATGTGACATGATAATTAAAATTAAGTAATTTTTTCTGTCTTTACTCTTTGACATCTTAATCAATTTACACTTAAAATGGATCACATGTTTAAAAATAAAATATATTTAAACATATGTTCAAAACTTATCTAAGAGGCATATCATGATTTGAACAAGTGTTATTGGTCCAATAGTCATCCGTTGTCAGAGTTATTGAAACTTTGACAAATTTTGTACTTTTGAACGCATATACAAAAATAAAATGTTCGTAAGAAGACTAAAGTATATCATTAATTCTTAAATTTTAATTAAATTCACATATAGGTTTTCATATTTTTAAAACATACGATTTGATTTTCAAATTTTTAAAACTTTACACATAAGTCCTTAGACTTTTAAATCCTACAATTTAGTCCCTAATTTTTTAAAATTTTACCTATAAATCCCAAATTTTAGATTCACAAATTTGTATTTTAGTAATCAAGTTAGAACCTGTGTATAAAATTTTAAAAGTTTAGGGACAAATTGTAGGATTTAAAATATTATGAACCTATTTTTTAAGCTTTAAAAGTTTGGGGATCACATCGAACGTTTTAAAATTTTGGAGACTTATGTGTAAATTTAGTTAAAGTTTATGGATTAATGATGCAATTTAGCCTTTTAAATATGTATTAAAAAAATGAGAGTTTTTAAGGTCTCTTTGAGTGTTATTCTATATTGTGAGTGTTTTTTCTCCGCACTGCATTTGTCTCGTAACAGATGTGAATGAATACATCAAAATACAAGAATTTCCTATTAATGTACTAGAAAATACGAGCCAATGAAACCAAGCTTGGAAATTTATGATACAACTAGACAAAAATGATGACTCTCCCCTTTGATAAACATCAGTGGCTTGACTTAGGCACTTGCTAGTTAGTCCTCCCCCAAAATAAGAGTCAAGTCCGGTGAACAACCAATGTAATTAGTAACTTTTTATTACGGTTGAACTTGACCCTTACCTATGGCTATTTGTACATAGCCAGCCAAGTAAGATCAAATCATTTTGTAAACAAATCTCAATTTTTGAGTTGTATCTTTTTCCTCAAGAATGGATCTCAGAGCATAAGTTTTAGCATACTCTCTCCATATTTCATGCAAATATTTTTTCTCATGATCACTGCTTCAAATATTTTTTCTCATGATCATTGCAAGGAACCATACCCTCTTCCTTGAGTTCTCTTGTCGGAATTGAGGAAATTGATCTTTCTCTCGACAATTTGTCAAGAGAAATTCCAACGTTTTTTAAGAGCTTTCACTTCTTAGAAAATTTTGAACTTGTCATCTAATGATCTTGAAGGTGAGGTACCTTTATAAGGGGTGTTTAATAATGCAAGTGAAATTTCAATACTGGAAAATACAAGACTTTTAGGAGGTATAACTCAATTGAAACTGCCTACATGCTCCCCCACTGAACAAAAGAAGCATAAACTATCACTTCATTTGTTAATAATTGCAATTGTTTGTAGTGTTGTTGCATCGCTTTTTCTAGTTCTTTTAATATTTTTTTACCGGTCGAGAAAACAAAGTAAGTATGCATCCCCAACGATGTTTGGAAGCCCATTTGTGAAGGGATCATATGAATATCTTCTTAAAGCAACTGATGAATTTTCTTTGATAAATTTACTAAGCTTTGGAAGTTTTGGGTCCGTATACAAGGGAATATTGAAGAAGTTGGAAGAAAAAATTGTTGTTGTGAAAATACTGAACCTATAGTTGTCAAGAGCATCAAAAAGCTTCATAGCAAAATGTAAAGCCACGAGAATAATTAGAAATCGAAATCTTCCTAAACTTCTAACTGCTTGTTCAAGTGTTGACTTTCAAGAGAATGATTTCAAAGCTTTAGTGTACGATTTTATCGTAAATGGTAGTTTAGAAAGATGACTACATCCAAGTCAATAAATAAACATGGAATAGAAACAGAGACATTTAAGTCTTACATGAAAACTAAAAATTGCCATTGACATAGCTAGTGCTTTGGATTACCTACATAATCATTGCCCCACACCCATAGTTCATCGTGATTTAAAACCGTGTAATATTATCTTAAACAGTGATACGACTGCTTGTGTTGGAGATTTTGGATTAGCAAAGTTCCTTGGTGACAATCCTTTTCCCCATTCTTTTCATGATACTAAGTCTCTTGGATTAAAAGGTTCCCTAGGTTATGCTGCCCCTGGAAATGCTTACTTGGAAGAGGCCAACTGACGATGTATTTAAAGATGATCTAAACTTGCACAACTTTGTTATGATGGCATTGCCTTCAAGGGTAAGGAAAGTTGTTGACCCTCTGATTTTTCAAAGAGAAGAGGAAAACGTGTCCAACAGGAGCAGAAACCGTGTCCAAGATGATGAACAGATTCAAGAGTGCTTGATTTCTATGGCTAAAATAGGAGTTGCTTGTTCTGCAGAATTGTCAAGGGAGAGAATGGAGTGAGCAATGTTGTAGTTGAGTTATGTTACTTAAGGGATGTACTTTGTTGGAACCAGGATACCAAGAGAGCATAGATCCACTGTCTAAGCAGTATTAAAATTAGTGTTAGCTTATTCAAGGATTGCTTAAATATTTTCCGTATGCATTGATGTAGTTAATAGTTCAACTAAGTTGGAGAAATAACCGTCGTGTCTTGCTTCTGAATACGGTTTTCGTTGCTTTGTACTTTTGACAACCTTACAATATTCAAATCCTTAGGAACCGTAAATAAAATTCCAGAAAATCTTTTGTTCTAAATGTCAACTGTCAGTAAAAAGATCTTTTTTAAGGTCTGCAGAAGCCACATAGTGAAGTATAACCCAGAAAATCTCATCATTTTTTTTTCCTTCTGTTTTATGCGGAATTTGAGCCAGTGCTATAACATTAACGAATCAAGGATATGTTGCAAAACAGAAATTAATGAAAGGGAATAAGAAAGCTTGTTTAACAATTCCAGCCCATAAGGGATCCTAATAGATCTTCAAACAAGGATCGGTCTGATTAAATTTCAGCCGTAATTGCTTACCCCAAGTATAAAGAATTTGATTTCAAGTTAAGATTGAAAGTCTATAACCCGAATGTTATTTATTCTCCATTATTTTATTTATGTTTATTCATATACAACTGTAATTGGGATCAAAAATAGTCACGGCTTCAATAACTCTCCATTCCTCTATGAGTTCACAATTTCATTTGTAGCCCTATGGGGATGAGCTAAGCTCTGCAATTATGTATGAACTGAACAATACCGGGGTCCCTTATTATGGACTCCTGTCTTGGTGTTAAGTCGGGCAGCAGCAGCTCTAGAAATTTGTCGTGGTTTCTTCGATGAAACTGAAGGGGAAGGGATATGGTAAGCAGACCAGCAATCCTAAGAGCAAAACTGATACTCCAAGTGCAACATACTTGTTATCAGGCTCACTGATTTCCTCAGATAGTGGAGCGATAGGACCCCTTTGTAGAAAAAATATTAGGACTACCCAATAAAATGCCACATCATTCAACAGTGCAGACAGTCCTAGCAGTCCAATTGAAGCAGCCGTGAGGCGAACTGAAGCCTGTAATGCGAAAGTTGTTATTAGTATGCCCTCTGTTTCTTTATATTTGGTCTAAGATCCGATGATTAAATGGTTTTATGGTCAGCTTATCCAAAAACAGCATGTGATTTTAGGGTCTCACTTTTGCTTGCTTCTCATTTTTGGCCAGCAAATGATAAACATACCTTTCTTCCCCAAATGGCAAATGCAATTCTTCCCCCATCAAGCTCTCCTGCAGGTATGCTATTGATGGCATTAATGAGTAGTCCAGCCCATGCCCATATTACAAGAGGGTTCAAAGATATTGGAGTTCCTTCTTTAAGTGCATTCCCAAGAAGAAGTTTTGCTGGAGGGTGGGGGAAAAAATAACAGAAATTGAAACATCAAGAATAATGTTGATATTCACAATTAAGGAAACAAAAAAGAATAAGTTATGCAGAGAATAGGATACAACAAAGAATATATTTGATTTCTGTCATGTATCATTTTATGATTGACAGGTTGCTAAAGCATTTTTAGAAGAACAATGCAAATGTTAGGGAAAAGAAAAAGCTCTCTCAACATGTAATTTATGTCAAAGATCAGGTGCTCACCAATACCCCCAGCAAGAAGAGACTCATGAAATACAGAAGAATCAACAATGACACCAATACCATTGCTAGGTGGTAGGACGAATCCCAAAAGCAGAAGAACAAGACCCAAGGAAAATCCAGCCAATGGTCCAGCTGCTGCAACTTTCAAAAGGTCTTCACGCTTGCCCACAATATTTATAATCCTCGTAATAGCACCAAAAGAGCCTATCTGCCACCAAAAGGCCCGTTATAATTTCCAAAGCAATCCCGGTACGTAGAAATTTAGAAGAATGAATGACTTCTCACAAGATGGAAAAAATATTATGTATGAGAAGATCTACCTGCCAACTTGGAACAAAGTATGGCACCCCAAGTTTGACCCCAGTGCTGTTTGCTGCTATAATGTGGCCAAGTTCGTGTACCCCCAGAATGAGAGCAGTTATTAGAGCTCCTGGTGCACCATCCTTCAACAACTCAAGATTGTCAAAAGTCGACCTGGAAATGTACCAATATTATCACCACAGCCAAATATACAAATGTGTTCGTGAAGAATACTTTCATAGTCCAAAGAACCTCACAAGAGAGCCATCACAATTTATAGCTTTCATTCTGGAAAGGAAAGAAAGAATCAACATAAACAGCACTGGTCATAGAATATTGACATTGCTATGTTACATTTGAACTCAACGATAAAATACAAACCAAAATATATGCCTCCTTAATATGTAATGACATATCATAGGAAAGGAGTTGCATACAATAAGTTGGACTGCAATGCAGGAACATTCCTAAGAAGTAAGGTAAACACTGTAACCAGTCCAAAAGCCCCAGCTGCAAACCACTCAGGCACTGCTGTAAATATATAAACAGACTTAACATATCACAAACTGGTGTCTCAAAATGACGGATACAAATACCAAAATATATGATGCCCTAAAGGCTACATCCAACCAGGACAATTTATAATGGAGCTTAACAATCACCTGCAGTCTCTGGTTGCAGGGTCCGTTTTGGGACTACAACAGCCACAGGTCGATCATCCTCTGGGTTGATTAAAAAGAAAACCTTATATTCATCCCCAAATTTATCCTATACAAAGTTTTGAATAATTTGATGTTAACATGATTCAGTTGCGAACTGCTCATAATTGGCGGAATATACAAATCACAGACATCATACCTGCATCCTCTTTGTTATTTTTTCATAACTTTTGGCAGCCTGTCCCCGCAGGTTACCTTTGAATAAGACTCCACCCTTAAAAATAACAAGCAATTATGGCCAGATTAAGTACAAAGCAATCCCAACCTTTGTCAGTTGTAGAAAGTAGCAACCTTCCTTCGGTTTCTAACCGATATAGTAAAGCTCGAAAAGTTCCTAACCCATGCTAGAAAATGAATACAAATTATGGTCAACATCCACATTATTTCAAATTGCATTTCTTTTTTTCTTTACTCCTTTCTAGAGATTTGTTACAGTCAAAAGATCTATAAAATATAAAATAATCAACTCACCTCATATGGGTCCTGAGCTGTCACAAAGAAAGTATCAAAGCCAAAGACTTGGTTCTTGAGCATGTCAATTGTTTCTTTTGGAATCCTGATTATTTCGTCCAGTTGTTGTGGCTGTTCAGGATAGTTTTCAAGAAAAACAAGTCATGAGAAGGCAAATACAAAGACCCTTCTTATACATTAGTAAACATTAGAGAGCTTTTCATATTCACCTTCACACCTGGCAGAGGTGATCCACTAGAAACTTCTATATTATCAGTACCCTGTTTCAAACACAGTCTGTTTAAAGAAAATTATATGATGGGAAATAAAACTTTATAAGAATACCTTTTTCTTCTTGAATATTAAGCTGAAATTGTATGATCGAAAAACCAGATCAGATATTAGACTAATGGTGAAATTCACATGCTGAACCACCTAAAGTTTTCACCTGTGGGGTTAATATAAACCTTTAAATTTTAACAACTCAACTACATGGCCAAGTACTATGTTTTGGAAAAAAGCAACGACTTTTTGAGTTTAGAGAGAGAAAACTCTTCAACTTCTCTCTAGAAACCTTAAATCAGAAATCACTTAATCTCTTCACCTTCCACTATCTTCAACCTTCTATCTCTAGCCAACACTCTCACCATCGCCTGCTGTCCGCCGTCTCACCTCGCTGTCCGCCTATTGTTACACCATCGCATGTCACCAGTTGTTCCAGCATTGTCGCACCGAGGAGACTTTCTGCTTTGCCCATTGCCATCACCACCAGCTATTTTTTTCACCAGATTTATAGGTATCTTAAATCTGAATTTAAATAATCAGGTCTAGTGTCTTGCTTTTTTTTGTTCTTTCTACATATATTGTGTATTGTTTGGAAATCTTGACTTTCTCAAACCCAATCTACCCCTTTGTGAGGCCAAATCTGTTTCGGTTTTTTGTTTGTGGAATTTTTGGTTGGTTTTCAGCCTGTTATTTTAAGTAATGGACGAAGAAGAAGATGATGACCCAAAGTTCTTGAAATGGATGGTAGCTCCCAATGTGTTTGGTCTCATTAGGTTTTTGTTTTATTTTAAGTTTTTTGTATCCTTTTTTTTATGTTGTTGTGTACTCATTGGTTGGTGGCGGTTGGTTGGTGGTGTTTGTTGTGTATTTGATGGTTTTTACTTTTATTTTGATTGTCTTTCTGGGTAGATGATTATGTGTGATTGATCTCTTTTTTTGAGTCAAGTTTGATGTTATTTCTTTACGTGGCTTGTTAGATAGCAAAAGCATTTTAGGGGATCTATCTCTTGAGTTTGATTCTTCTGCAGTTATCTACGATGTTACTGGCAAGAAGAATTGAGATTGGGTTTTTAAAGTAATCTTAATGAAAATAGATTGGCATGGTTTTTTTTTTTTTTTTTTGGTGGGAATGGCCTTTGATTGAAGGAGGTATATTGTATAAGCTACCATGTTTAATGAAATATTATCTTTTTCCAACAAAAAAAACACTCCATGGCAAAGTACACAAACACATACTATAATAGCTATTAGTTTTTTCAATGACAAATCAATCTTTCAAGCCTAACCAAAGGCCAAAGACTATCTTAGTAAACTACTGTCATGTTTGATTAATAGGAATAGGAATAAGAATAAAATTAATTCCTTACAATTTTATGTTTGTGCTATAAATTGAGAATAGAATTGAATTAATTCCTAAAAGAGAGAAATAAGAATTTCATCCTCCTCTGTGGAATCATGATTCTATTCTCGTACTAATTTTTTATTCTAATTTTACCCTAACCCACAAATATAATCCCAAACTCTAAACCCTAAACCTTAAACCCCAAACCTTAAAATCCTAAAACTTTAAACCCCTAAAACTCTAAATCCTAAATCCTATTTAGAAAAATAATAGTTTTCATAATATATTTTATTTTTAAGTAATAATTATTTAGAAAGAAAATGATTTCAATAATGTATTTTGTCTGACAATTAAATGACATTATTTAGACTTTACTGAATATAGGGTTATTAAGGTAATATACAACGTTTTTTATTCTATTCTAATTGTAAACCAAACATTGTAATATTGATTCTTTCTTTAATTCCAATGGTTAAAACAAACAATGTAATAATAATATTGTTTCCTTTCTATTCAATTTCATTCTCATTTCCATTCATTTTTCATTCTGTGAACCAAACATCACTTAACTCTGGTTTACATATTGAATCAAATAAGCATTAAAGAATAAAGCATTGAAAGTTAAAATTGTTAGCTACTTAAGTTTTTTAAAGAATTGATTTCTCAACAATTTATATCATGGTATAAAAGCGTGAGGTGCTCAAGGCCCAATAACTCAATTATTGAATTGTAATTATTTAATTACTTGATACATGAAATTAATACTTGTAAAGAAATCATAGATGAATAAAAATATTACTAACACATTTTCTAATAGCTCAGGGCTTGTTTGGCCAAGTAATTCAAAAACTATTTTCTCTATTTGAAAACAAAAAATTAGTATAATTTTTAAATTATAATTTTTAAAAACTATATGAATTTAAAAACAAAAATATTGAAAACATCTTATACATGTTTTTTTCCTTTTTTTTTTTCAAAACACGGAAAATACGGAAAACAAATTTTTCGAAAAAGAGGAATAATGCTTATATCTTGACATATTAGGTTGCCTTTAGTCAGGTAATTTTGTTTTTTTTTTACAAAGAAAGTGAAGCGTTCTAACACTTCAATTTAAAGATCTTCAATTTTGTCCTAACTTTTCTTATTTTATTATTTTTATATAATTAGACACACTCATAAATAGTCATAGATTTATGATTTATTTGCATCCAAGAACAACACCATGTACACAATAAAATATAATACTAATTACTTTTAATTATTACTTATTTTTAATTAAAAAAGATATTATATGTATTTCATTTTATCAAAAATATGTTCAAAATTTTGAGTTTTATTAATATATAGAGTGTTAAAAGCTTAAAATTTAAAATTCAAGTAAGACATCGTTCTATTTTATGTATTAATTTATTTACAATTTTATAAATATTACATCTAAAAAAATTATTTATCAAAAATTAAGGTGGGATACGTGCCATTTCTAACAAGTGAATACATATGCCCCTTACTCGTATATATATAATAATAGAGTTTAAATTCACGCTCTCTTATTAAAATACTAATTTAACATTTCAGTTATTATGTATCATATTATAAACATTTACCAAACTGATTAAATGGGTTTAATTCGCAACAAAAATGATCAAATATTACGATCAAAATAAACTAAAATCTATTATTAATTATTGACATGTATATGATTTTAAAGCGCATATTTCTATCATATGTTATAAAAATATATAGCATGTTATATTAATTTGTATCATTTAACAACTTATTAATTTTTTAATATTATTTAATATTTTTAATTTTTATAATTCATTGATAAATACTTAAAATTATGGTAAAAAGTCATTGAAGAAAAAAAAAGATATAATGTAAGATTTTAAATAGAAATATTTCAAACTAAAAACAATTTTGCCAAACACATTGAAAAATATATTTTTAAGTTTTTTGTTCTTCAGAACAATTTTTTAAAATAATGACCAAACAACTCGTTCTTTTTTAAAATTGTAGAAAATTATTTTTTAGTAACGATTTAAAAACAATTTTCAACTACTATTTTCAAGTTAAGCGAACAAATAAACCTTAAGCTTTTAAAAGAGGTTTATCAACACTAACAATATTAAACAGCAATGATGTAAACAGTGAATTTAACTTAAAATTCTATTGCAATTATTTTCTTATTAAGGAAAAACTAGCAAATAGAGCCTTTTGACAAAAATATATCACCTGTATTCCATTTTGGGCGTTGTTTTCAGAATCATTGATGTTTATTTGTTCTGAAACTGTCGGCTTTGAATCAACATTGAGATTCTCTTGCAAAAATGAACCCGTGGAAGATGATACTTCTCCATCTTCATTTTCTTCTTTCTCCTGAAGGTTCAATTTGACCAAGCGTCGTGATAACATTAACACAAAGACAATTTATAAAAGAACAATAAGGCATTTACTTAAAATATTTGACGAACACAACTTATGCATAGTACTAAAACTAAAGGGAAAATAATCAAGTTTAGGGAATGACTCGAATACAAATGGCCATGAGACCGTACCTTGTCTTCATCATTATCAGGTTGGATTTCCTGATCAGTTACTCTACAAAAAACTGTTTGCTTCCTGAAAATCTCATTATTAACACATAAATGGTTGGGAAATTAAAACAAAAACCAATTTGAGAGTTTATCATTGAAAAATGGTAACCTGGACATATGGTGGAACTTCAACCGGCCGGGACGACATCGTTTTGGCTGAGTAATAACATAGTTCGCCGAACAAGGCTGCAAACGGAGATCAAAGCAAGGCGACAACGGTACATAATTCCCACGAAAAGTTGGCGGACAGTTCATTTTGAACAAATGAGAATTGGGCAGGAGATCTAATTGTCTTGAGAGCTTAGCGGCATTGAAGAATTGGAGATTTGTACTCCGTACTATTCGCAACGACCTTGGAAGTTCCTAGATGAATTTTCTCTCCGAGTCTTATCCTTTCTTCCTTTCGAGAACAAACCGTGCTCAATTAAAATACAAATATCTGAAATGTTCATATTTTCTAGTTAAATATCTAATAGCTAATCATAATGGATCACGTGTCCTGTTAATTTATTTTTTTGGCCACAAGTGTCCTGTTTATTTAAATTGTTCTTTTTATTAGGTTTTTTATGGTAATTGCACGCGATTTTTGTTTCAGTTATGCCCCTCAGAACATCTCCCATTTTTAATATCATTTTACATGATTTTAGTTAGAGATCTGCAAAAAATCCAATCATCTGATTAATTCAATCTGTTAATTTATTTACGATTTCGATCCAATCATTGAATCAGATCGGATGAAAAAAATTTCAATTCATTAAATTCGGATCGAATAACAGATTTCATTATATATCATCTGATCTAACTAAAAATACTTAAATATATATTTATATTTTATATATTAGTTATATTATCATTCATCATTTCTATATTAGTCATATTTTAATGTTTCTTTTAACTCAAATAAGTTTATGTTATACGAACATTTAAATTTTTTATTCAAAAAAAATTAATTAAATTTATTAATCAGATTCATCTTATTCAATTCGAATAGGTTATGGATTGATCGGATTCAACCTATTTGATCCAAATAGTTTACGGATCAGATTTGAAAGGTGATTGAATCGGTTATAAATTAGGATGTTTCAATCAGATCGGATCGAATAAATATAAAATCAACGATTTTAATCCGATGTACACCCCTAATTTTAGTACAAAAATTATTCTATATTTTTTCTCATATCCTCACAATATCAAATATTTAAAAAATATTTTTTTATAAAATAAAATATTTTTTATTTTTATTTTTTAATTAATCTATTAATAATTATTGTATTCAACTAATTAATTAATTAATAATAATAATTTTAAAAATTGTATTTTAAAAATTAAAAAAATTATGAACTAAAATATTATACCTACTATATAAACTGACTCCAAAATATAATCAAAGGAAAAAAGAACAAAAGCAGTTTTAAGAGTCATTTCACTCTCTCTTGTTCAGGATTTCAAATACAGTAACATTTTAATTACTCAATCAATTTACTCGTTATTTTATCATTTTATTTTATTGTCATTTATTTTTGATTTCTTTTGATTTTATTTCTTGTTTATTTTTTTAGTGATAACTGTAACTTAAATTAATATATCATTACTAATATAAGATCACATTTCACATGTTATTTTTATCATCTTTTATCATTATTATTTTATAATTCTCTTTATAAAATTTGTTTTATTTAATGAAATAGAGATTTTAATAAAAGAATTAATACTTAACCTTTAAAACTATACTCACTCAGAATTTATCTAAGACCTCTTGCGCATCGAACAACCTCATACGCGTTAGATTGATTATCATCGCGGGCAACAACGTAAACATCGTGAAACCCATTTGATACTCTCGACCACCCACAATCCCCGAAAAGCACCGCAACCTTATCCAGGATGATTAATGTTGCTAAGAAGTCTTTACTTGCTATTATCCAATCTAATAGCGAAACCAACAATAAGCTGGCACTAGAAACCAAAAAACATGTCTTAGAAGATGTTACTCTGGATGATACTATAAAACCAATATGGCAAAACTTCTCTAATCTCTCTCTTAAGGGGTTTCAAGCTTTAATCCATGATGAAGTTGCAAGAAAAGGTTATATAAGGCTTTATTTTGAGAACAAGGAGGCATTAGTTGACATGGCCGCTCACAACAACTTTTTTGAAGGCAAATTGGGTAATGATATTGTTTTAGACATGATTTGCAATTGGAAATCCAAAACTGGTGGAACAACCACTACGTTTATGAAGGGCTCAAAACTATTGAGTTCCATTTTGACAATCCCACCATTTCTTATTTCAAGTTATCAACTAAAACAATCACTACTAATGTACATTTTGAGATTGTGGTAGCTACTATTATGAATGAAGGATTTCATGATCCTGATCAAATGATAAGTTTTGGAAATATCAAGCTCATCATTGTGCTGTTGCAGTGCCCTGAAATATGACATGGCAAAAACTTGACTAATATTGTTGCTGCATTTGTTGGAATCTTTAATGCTTGTATGGTCACAAACAAGGCAGTTGATATTGTTAAGGATCTTCATGAATGGCCCAATGCTACTGAAGAACCATTGCAACATTTAATTTATATAATCCTACAAGTTAGCGAGAAAGGTCAGGAGAAGTGTGAACCTATGACTGACGACTTCTTGATCTTAGGAACTGTGGTGAACATAGATGAAGTTCAACTTGACTCGATCTTTAAATGGTCTTATCGCATAAGTACCATCTTCACTTATTAGGTGTGGCTGCTCTGGTTAGAATTCAGAGTCGAATTCTTTTCCAACCATGATGCATGAGTATTTTAATTACTCCATATTTTGTCATTTTATTTTTTATCGTTTATTTTATTTTTATTTTTTGTTTGTGTGGTAGCTATCACTTAACCAAATATATCGTCGCTAGTATAAAACCATACATCACACACTCTTTTCATCATCTTTTATCATTTTCATTTTATAATTCTCTCTACGAGATTTTATTTCTTTAATAAAATAGAAATTTCAATCAAAAAATTTATTCTCAACCTCTGAAGTTATTTTGACCGAGAGTTTATCCAAAGACATCATGTGTCACTATCTTTTCCTTCTCTTCCTCAAGCTTGCCTCCATCCTTCATCGCTCAACACTTTCACCGCTCAACAATCTTTATCGATTAAGTTATATTTTAGTCTCGTTTCTTTGTTTTCAAGCTTCTATTTGTGTAATAAATATTCGAGTTTCTTCTTCGTTTTGTCATTATTCCTCTTTCTGCTCGTTATCACTCATTTTGTAGTTCTTTATGGTGGGTATTTTTTACGGTGGGTTATCCTTCTCAGTGTTAATGAAGGACACTACCTAATGGTGGTGTTTTTCCTAGCACCTAATAGCGGTGGTGCCTCGGGTTGTTGGAACTGGTACGTATTATAGGATTTATGATAGTAGTTTTCTTTACTATTTATATTTTATTGTTTTGTAGTTTTTGATTTGTTTGAAAACCTGTAAATATTGTGTGTTTTATTTGATTAAAATAAGGTATTTGTTTGTTTTTCTTGGTTAAAATATTTATTAAAATGCTTTTAATATAATTTTTTGTTTATCTAATAAACCATTGTAATTAATTTTTATTGTTAACTATTATCAAAGAATCACTATTTCGATTATATATAAAATGTAATATATAATTATTGTGAAACAGTCTTTTATATTTGAACATAGAAATATTAGGGTTATAACAATTTGTTAGTTTTGATTTCATTTTTATAAATGTGATGTATTTAATAGTTTGTATGTTGGTTCGGATTTTAATTTTAATTATTATTTAATAAATTTTTATTATTTATTATAAAAAAATGATATATTTATTAAAAAATACAATTAAAAATATGTATTATTGGATATTAATTATACAAGGTATTATGTTTATCATATAAATATTTAATTAATGTATTTTTAAAGATAACGTAAGTTTTTTTATTTTTTATTTGTCTATTTGTCTATTTTAAGTATGAAATTCTTTAATAAATTATTATTTTAGTTTATATTATATTTTTATATTTAGTTAAATTTTTATTATTTAATTTTAATTTATTATACTTAATAAAAATTAAAATATATAAATAAACAAAGTTTAGGAGGATTGTGTTGAATTCTATTCTCTTTAAGCAACTGGTTCTCTGTAAAAAAAAAAACTCAATCTCTTAGCCTCCATCCTCCACGGCTCAACTCCAAGTCCCCAATATTCCTCCAGAGTCCAGCCTCCTACAGCACTCCACCGGCTACCTTCCTCCGTCGACCGGAACGCAATCTAGTTCGTCAGCTCTTCGTAGTTCTATTTGTCGGCATTCTTGCTCCATCTACCTGAGGTATTTATTTCATCTATTTTGTTTTCTTTGTACAATTTTATGGTTATTGCTTTGTTCGGTGCTATTGGCTCTACGTTTAAAAGGAAGCATTCTGCCTCTCTTCGTTCTTCAGTCACCACTAATAATAATAATAGTAATAATAGCAGCGGTCATCTGTATCAGGTATCGTCCAGCAAACATTATTAATGCTCTTAATTTCAGGATTTGGAGGCCCATAATAGCAAATTAATTTATATATAATTAAATCGGTCCTAAAATAACATGAAAATATATACAGTGTACATGTTTAGTTTTTTTCGAGAGACCAAGGCAAAAACTCTTAGATATCAAATGCTACCAAAACTTTAGTATTTTTTTTGGGGAGGCCTTTAAGACCAGTGTTTTTACCAAGTTTTTGTTTTAATGAATCGACATTCTCCTCAGTTTTGATAGGATGGTGCGACAGCTACAGCTCTCAATCGGGAATGAATTTTAATTCATTTCAAATCTCTCTCAGGAAGAAGCTCTCTCATTCTGTTCTGCAGAAACAATCACCATCCTTTAGGCTCTACTACTCTCACAATCCAACCCATACATCAAAAAAGAAGAATAAGCTAGATAAGGCACTGAGAGTTATCGAACTTATTTCCCCAAAAGAAAAAACTAATAATCGCCAAAGTCACTTGCAGCTCATTGGGGACTTTCTACAACCAGACAGTGTACATTTTAGCTCTGAAAAAATTCCTGTTAACAGGTTTGATAAATTGTTTGAATCTAGTTATGTTCCTTTTCAAACGTCCGCTGAGAGGTTGAGGATTGATGCAACGGACTTGTCAATTTCTGTGAGTTCGTGTGCATTGGAACGAAATCTTCGGGGTGGGATTCAGTATCATTGTGCAGGAATACGAACTGGGTTTTTGGCAAATGTTTATGTAGGTAGTTCTTTGATTAATTTTTATGGTAAATGCAATGAGTTGGAAAATGCATATAGGGTGTTCGAAGAAATGCCCATTAGAAATGTGGTGTCATGGACGGCTATTATTGTTGGGTTTGCACAAGAGTGCCATGTTGATATGTGCTTCGAGCTTTTTCATCGGATGAGACATTCAACTATGGAACCTAATGATTTTACATTTGCTAGTATTTTGAGTGCTTGCACGGGTAGTGGAGCTCTTGGACAAGGCAAAAGTGTTCATTGTCAAACAATTCAGCTTGGTTTTGATTCCTACATCCACATTTCTAATGCTCTTGTCTCAATTTATTGCAAATGTGGGGCTGTTGGGGATGCACTCTACATATTTAAAAATTTGGATGGTAAAGATACCATATCATGGAACTCCATGATTGCAGGTTATGCCCAACATGGGCTAGCTTTGAAGGCAATTGATCTTTTTGAAGAAATGAAGAAGCAAAGTGTGAAAGCAGATGCTATTACTTTCCTTGGTATTCTCTCTTCATGTCGCCATGCCGGTCTTGTAAAAGAAGGCTGGTTCTATTTCAATTCAATGGTTAAGCATGGTGTGCAGCCAGAGTTAGATCATTATTCATGTATTATTGATCTTCTTGGTCGAGCTGGGTTTTTGGAAGAGGCTCGAGATGTCATCGAAAAGATGCCTATTTGTCCCAATGCTGTTATATGGGGCTCACTGCTTTCATCTTGCAGAGTTCATGGAAGTGTCTGGTTCGGCATTGAGGCTGCGGAGGGCAGGTTATTGCTGGAACCAAGTTGTGCCGCTACCCATGTGCAATTGGCAAATCTCTACGCTAGTGTTGGATGTTGGGATGATGCAGCAAGAGTAAGGAAATTTATGAAAGACAAAGGATTGAAAACTAGTCCTGGGTACAGCTGGATCGAACTTCAGAACAAAGTTTACCAATTTGGAGCAGAAGACAAATCCAACACCAAGATGCTTGAAATTCTTTTCGATTTCAATAATTTGGTAGATCACATTACTGCGCTAGGATATGATCCTGAAATTTACGGGGATGAAGAGGATTATGTTTTATATTCAACTCATGAATAAAAAACGTTCTATGTGATGTAGTAAGCTCTGTCTAACAAAAGCATTGTAAACTGCATGATCTACCTCCCCAAGTACATACTAGATTACAACATCATTCAACAAGAAGCATGTCGCTCGAAAATATTCTGAAAGGAAAAGTCACTCCCCTCTTACCTCAGATTTGGTTACAGCTAAATTATTGTGATAAAATTGAATTCCATTGACATAATAATAGCAGAGCTCACATGTAGTCGCCTTGATTTTAGTATAACATGATGGAAAATGTTAAAACGAATAGACCATACCATGACTCCTCATTCTTCAATTTAAACATCTTAAGTTCCAAACACTGCTTGAATTTTTGGCTCATGTATGGTTAGATTGAAAAGGAAAAAATGGTAAATAATAGTATGATTTCGATGCAATCATTGATGTTCTTGTACAAGGCGTCCCCTACTGGGGACTATATTATGAAGAAAGTAAAACATAGTAGTAATGATCGGTAGCCATCTACAAAATTGCTTCTCTTTTGCACAATAGCTAGTCAATTCCACCCTCTACATACCACATTTCCATATTATGATTTATAAACTATAAACAGCAGAACAAGATTGCATTACATATCTTCAGGCCTCACGTCCCACCTTGACTTGCTTGTTTCGTTCCCATACTTCTCAAAGAGCAAGGTAAATAACTCTACTGGTGTTGGGGGAGGAGCTAGCTCTATGAAGTCTTTTTCATCAGGTTCCAAACCAAGCCAACCATAGTAAGGTTTCCGCCCCTGAGTTGGATTACTATCCTTCTCTTTTGAGCGTTGGTTAAGGGTATCACCAGGATTGTTGTATTCTCCTGCAGCTGGTGGGATGGACTCTTGAGTAGTTGCTGAAAAAGCACGGAAAAACACATAGTGGGATCAGAACTGCATTATAGTTGCAACTTCTCATTTCAGGAATGTTAATTGCACACAATATTGCACTCACACCAATACTTGCATTAAAGTAGCACTCACACCAATACTTGCGTTAAAGTGGCACTATCACCAAGGAAAGTTGAGAAGTTATAATTTATAGGTACACATGACGTTTAGTAATAGTATGAGTGCTATAATCAAGACAACTAACTTATCATGTAGTATCTCTGTTTCTTAGTTTAAAAGTATAAAACTTCAAGACAAAAGGTAACAAAGCATCAACTAGTTACTATCCAAGGCTGCTGAACACTTTCTCTTACTAAGATTGTACCAGTTACTCCCAAGTTTTTTTCTTAAGACCCAAGTTGTTTTTTGAATATATGGATATATACACCAATTAATGTAAATTGATATAATATTGAACCGTTAACTATTTCTAGAAAGCAGAGTGGGATATATAAATACAATATGAAAGAATTGAAAGTTCCAATACCTGACTCCTTAGTTGAAATACCGTTGTCTAGAGGTTGGTTAGTTTGTGTTGCAGAAGAGGGACCAACAGCTGATGTTTCAATATCCTCTCCAGCATTGGCCTCATGTTGTGGAGAAGGATAAGCACACTTTGAAAGGAAGCCAGAGGAAAATACAGACAACTTTATGGTAAAATTATAGAGAATCGATTCAGCTTAAAAAATTTAAGGTAAACTAGATTCAGTCTTAAGGATGCCACAACACTATGATTTTTCCTCCATCAAAGAGCGCAGTTGGAATTTAAGCATTTGAGTCTAACCATTTCTGTTTAAAATCAGGGCACATAATCAAAAAAATATAACAAATCACAAATGTCAACATATAAAACCGTCATAATATTTCTTTTAATGGTCTAGAAAAATTGAAACATATGTATCTTTTCAACTTTTCATGCACAGAACCACAGCCTACAATGCAAACAGAAAAATGAAGTTGCTCACAAAAGGAAACTAAAGAAATGATAAATGTATAAAAATATAGTTGGTCCTTCTCCTCTTTAATTTCTTAAACTATGCATTAGGCCCTTCTTTACCTTCTTTTTTGTTTGTTGCATTCAATTCTTTGTTCTTTTTCCAAAATAAACTTTTACACACAACAATTTCACACCCTAAGGACTTAAACCCAGGTCTTTTGAGTACACAATTACAACTTTGTAATATTACATACTCATGATTGAAGTAAGTACTGTTAAGCTGTATTGTATAGAGTTAGTTAGATGGCTAAGCCTATGAACGTGTTAGTTATGCCATGTCAGCAATACTACTAGTATGGTGGACTTGTAAAAGATTTAGATATAAATGATTATGTAAATAGTTACATGCACTATCACACTTATATGAATGAAAATTTTAGTTTATCATTTCTCAAAGCTATGTTTAAATAACAAGCTACACCTGTAGCTATTATAGATCAATCAACTTTGTCTTCTTCATCATCGTCCAAGTTCTCATTTCCATTACAGAATATCCCGATCAATCCTAATTTTAATATCAAGCTTGATGAGTCTAAATACTTGATTTGGAGATAATAGCTTAGTCATACAATCAAGATTGACCATCTACAAGGATTTATCAATGGCACCTCAATTACTCTACCAAGATTTGTCAAGAAGGTTACAAAGGTCACTAATGGTGATTCAGTTCAAGATCTTGAGGTTCTTGAACAAAACTCTAAGTTTGATAAATGGGACACAAGAGACGAGATGATAATGAATTAGATTTATAGTTCTATTACTCAGAATTATCTGAAATACCTAATGAAAAAAGATGAATATTCAACCTATGCGTACTGAAAAGCCTTGGAGAAAGCATTTTTAGATAATTCACAAGCCTAGCTTATGCAATTATGATCATAGTTACAAGCTCTACGAAAAAGATCTATGTCCATGGAGGGATATATTAGCATGGCAAAAAACTTGGTCGACCACGTAGTTGCAACTAATGATGATATTTCTAATAGAGAACAAGTATTTTATATTCTTGGAGGATTGAACATTTACTACAATATAATTGTGAGAATAATCACTGAAAAGGAAAAAGTTTCATCGTTTGATGAAGTCTTTACTTCACTAAAAATTCGTGAAAAACAACTAAAAAGAATGAATGCAACAAGCTCTCCGTTGGTGCAAGCCAACTTCACCAAGTTTGTTTCTTTTCAATCTGGAAAATTAAATAACTTTAATAATGAGTCCCACAATCTTTTCAACCTAACAATTGATCTTTATATCCTCCCAATAATTAATGGTATAACCAAAACAACTCTCAAAATAACACTCAACAACATAATCATAGAAGTCCTAAAAATGGGTCTAAACACAAGGAGACATGAAAAATTCATAAAAAGTAAGGGCATAGTGCAGCCAGATGCTTCTTTAGATAATGGTCAAACCACAAATCGAGTAATCTAATAATTCTCATAATATAATTGAAGAAAGTAGTTATAATTCAAGAAAAACTATGGTTTTTGAATTTTTAGTTTGGCACTTTCTCTATCCAAGATCAAGGTGCAAAATCATTGGATGATCAGCTTCCATTTCCACCAGTAGCCTATATTACTCCTTCTTCATCTAATGGTTTTTAGATATTGTTGCCAGCCATTATCTAACCAACAATCCCAATATTGTAATGAATCCAGTGGCATACAAGGGTTCTGAGGCTATGATGCTAGGCAATGGAACTACAATTCCTATCTTGAGCACAGGGTCTAGCGTTCTTCCTACTGATTCTGGGTTCTTGAAACTAAAGAATGTTCTACTTGTGTTTTTATTAACCAAGAACTTGATCTTAGTGAAGCAACTATGTGCAGACAATAATATAAACGTTAAGTTCCTACCAAAATATTTCAACATTAGAGAAATATCTACCAACAAAGTCTTTTAGTAAGGGGCATAGAACAAGACTTATACAAACTTCCAATGATGCTTGTTAACGCTATTGGTAATGTTTTTGAATATTCTCCTTTTCATTCTAGCTCTAGTCATAATACACTTACAAATGTTGAATGTCACATCAAAACTATTGTTAATGGGGAATTGTGGCACATTAGATTAGGACATTCTCATCTGGATGTTGTTAAAAATGTTCTCAATCAAGCTAATCTCACTTATAATAAAAAGTCCTCTAATATGTGTCTTGCTTGTCAAATGGATAAGTCCCATCTTCTTCCTTCACTTCATAGCATGACAAGCCAGCTAAAGCTTTTGAAATAGTACACGTAGATGTTTGGGAACATGTAGATGTTCAGGGACCATCTCCAGTGACATCACCTAATGATTATCGATATTTCTTCTTGTTTGTTGATGACTTAAGTTGCTTTTAGTAGCTTTATGTTTTGTCACATAAAAGTCATGTGATTTACTTGTTTAAACAATTTGAGGCTTTCATTCAAAGTTATTTTGATTGTTGTATTAAACAACTTCAATGTGATGGAGATGGGAAATTTAAGGCACTTAAAGCTTTATTATTTCAAGGAGGATATGCAAGGATATCAAGTCCATAAAACCCTTATCAGATTGGTGTTGTAGGGAAAAAATAAACAAATTATAGAGTGCGGATTATCAATGTTTATTAGGATTGGTGTGTCTATTATCTTTTGAGAATATGCATTTAGATGTGCTAGTTATCTCATCAATAAACTACCTACTAAAAATTTGCTACACAAAAGCTTATTTGAATTACTTTATGAACAAAAGCCTATTTAAATTACTTTACAAACAAAATCCTACCTATGACCATCTAAGAACCTTTGGAGGTTTATGTTTTCCCTTCAAAACTGGAGCCCAAATCTGTCCTGTGTGTCTTCTTGGTATATCCACCAAACTTCAAAGGCTATTGGTATGTAATTTTTTATAAAGAAAATGTATGTCAGTCCCCATGTAACCTTTGATGAGTATCATTTTCCTTTTCTAAATGTGCCAGTTAATGACTCGACAATACAACATATAGAACCAATAATTACCCATTTTTGTATCTTTGCCTAATTCTATATTGGCATACAATGCCTTTATTCACCCTAAAATTACTTCTCTTGCACCTATAATTTCACCTTTATCTAGTGATATGTCATTATCACCTAGTCCAATGGCTCCAAACCCTACACCTATAGTATACCTTCTTTCACTATTGTTCCAAATGCTAGTGATACGTCTCATGTCTCAATCATCTACCTTGCTTGTTCCAACTTCATAACCTTTACTTGTTGTACCCAATATAGTTCCCAATAGACATCCAATGACCATAAGATCCAAAAGTGGAATTCATAAGCCCAAACTTTATGATGTGCAAATTATTTTATCTGAACCTCTCTCTATGTAAGAGACTCTTCAGCATCATAAATGAGTCGATTTCATGAGAAAGGAATATCAGGTTCTACTAGATAATCACATATGGAAGCAGGTTCTTGATCCTCAAAGAGCCAAAATTATAAGGAATAAATGGATCTTTCGGGTGAAATTGAAGGTCGATAGAAATCTGGAAAGATACAAGAATAGAATGGTGGCTAAGGGTTTTGATCAAACATTTGGTATTGATTATACAGAGATTTTTAGTCCTGCGATTAAGCCTACAACTACAAGGGTGGTGCTTACATTGGCCTTGTTTAAAGGATGGCTTGTTAGGCAATTAGATGTAAATAATGTTTTATTAATGGTGATTTAAATGAAGATGTGTATATGGAACAACTTGAAGATTTTATAGATACTACTAAGCCTCACCATATGTGTAAACTAAGAAAATTCTTGTATGGCCTTAAGTAAGCTCTAAGGTTCATTAAAGTTGAATAAGTGTCTCATTTAATGGGGTTTAAAATGTTTTAATGTTGACATCTCTAAACTTACCTACATCTCTGGTAAAGAATTAGTTATTTTTCTTATCTATGTTGATAACATAGTTATTACTAGCACTAATTCAACTCTTATACAACAAATGGTGAGCAAGCTACATGAGGCATTTGCCTTGAAGGGCTAGGGTAACCTTTTTTTTGGGATTGAGGTTTCTAGAACCAATACTAATACTGGCTTTCATTTGAATCAACAAAAATACATAAAACAATTTTTGGAAAAAGTTCAACTTGCTGAAGCTAAACCTGTTTCCACTCCTCTCTTTTGGAAAAGTGTTGTCTAAACATGATGGTCGAGTCTTGCTGAACCTGCACAATATAGAACTGTGGTAAGTGCACTTCAATATTACACTCTAGTTAGACTAGAGATTTCATATACTGTTATCAAACTTTTCCAATTTATGCAAGTAGCTTCAAATGTTCATTGGGCATCAGCTAAGAGAATTATGAGATACCTTAGTGGAACTACAAGTCATGGAGTGTATCTACATAAAAGTGAAGACTTGAATCTTACAACCCATACTGATACTAACTGGGCACCTTGTCCATATGATAGGAAGAGTACAAGTGGATTTTGCATTTATCGGGATGATTCACTGGTTCCTTGATCCTTAGGAAAGCAAAAAGTTGTATTATGCTCTTCTACAAATGCAAAATTTAGAGCTTTAGCTCATGCCACAACTGAGTAGACTTGGATTCAAAGGTTGCTAAGCGAGCTCAAAGTCATGTTGCCCCAGCCATCAATTCTATTTTGTGAAAACATTAGTACTGGTCATTTGACCAAGAATCCAGTGCTGCATTCTATAATCGATTTCCACTGTATCAGAGAAAAAATGCAATCAAAAAATTTGATTGTTGAATATGTGCCTACTGACAACCAAGTAATTGATATAATGATCAAGCCCTTGTTCTCTCAGCATTTTTAGGAAGTAAAGGTTAAGCTCACAGTCCTTGACAAGGTGTGAGCTCATGAGTGAATGTTGAGATGTATTGTATAGAGTTAGTTAGATGGTTAAGCCTATGAATATGTTGGTTATACCATGTCAGCAATATTATTAGTACAGCAGACTTATAACAGATTTAAATGTAAATGATTCTATAAATAGTAACATGTACTATCGCACTTATATGAATGAAAAATCAGTTTATCATTTCTCAGCTTCTCTCTCCCCGATATTCTGATTCACAGATACCATCATCCATGAGCCACATTGGTACACAATTATGTACTCTGGCATGGAAAGGAACTAATTTCACGTAATCATCTGCTTAAATCATCAATAGTTAATAATTTATGATTGGGTTGCTACTAGCTGTACTCGCTTAAATCGTCCTTCTTTTGGGTTTCCAGTATTACCCAATAATTTACGCATTTCTAGAAATCAAACAAAAGATAAATTTCGACAGTCTTGTTTTCCAAGTTACCATTTTTTTTTCTTGGCGACCTGACAGAACAGGGCATGAAAAGAATGCATAAAACGCAACAAATGTTGCCTTACCTTCTCTTGAACATTCTTTTATTGTTTCTCGAGAAGGGCCTCAATGAGTACATGGTAATAATATTCTTCAATGAAAGGCCATCCTTCTTTTCCGTACAACTGGATCAAAAACACTTTTAACATGTCAAAACTTCAAAAACCCAAAGATTTCTTGTGGCTTCCAAACGACGATTAGCATAAAAGTAAGAGGGAGGGGAGGGAAGGGGGACCCACATCAAGGAGTTCGTTCACAGTTTGACGAACCAATCTCTCGGAATAACCAAGAGGCTGCATTGCATCCACTGCTGCATCCATGCGTGTATTCCTCTGCAAGATACATTCCAGAAGGGGAAAAAAAGCGAAAAATTAGTGAATAAAACGCAAAACTGATATTAGAGTTTTCAGAATGCCTTTCTTGGGCGTCTGCTTGGAGCCATTTTTGTCTATCTAATCTCACAAACAATTATGAGTTTTGAGCTTTGAGGTCCGAGTCCGTCTTTTCCTTTCTTTCTCTCTTTTAGAAAGTATGCTTTACAGTATCCGTATTGTTACTCGTTCGAAAATGAGGGTCAAAACAGAGTCAGACACTAATGAACGTATGAAATCACACTTTTGCCCTTTCCGCCGTTGCACTCTATTAGCAACTAAGCAATATCGCATTAGGTATAATATTAGATTAATAATATATTATTTATATTTTATAGATTTGGTAATTGAGACGTGATATTTCGTTATTCTATGTTACAATTTCATAAAATTTAATTATCTCATCTTATTATTTTAAATAAAATTATAAAAATAAAAATATATAATTCTCAATAATAATTAATAATCATAAATATATTATAAATATGATAAGATAATATAAAATATAATTAAAATTATATAAAAAACAATAACTAATCAATTCCAGTTAAATATTAAACTTAACTTATATATATAATGTTAAAATTGATATGTTGATTACATGGAAGTATCAAAAATTATAAAAATGTAATGAATTAAATCAAATTATAATATTAATATATATTAATTTTTAAAATATATTCTTAATTAATATTTTATATATTATAATTATAATTTTAAATTATACAAACTAAACCTAACTCATATACTCACCGTAACTCTCATCAGTAAGTTTCACATCTCAATCAATTCACTCTTAAATTAATCCTATTTTTTTTAAATCTAAAATTAATAATTTTTTTTACATAATTATATAAAATACATGCTCTTTATTGAAATTATGATATATCACTTAGATTTGTAGCTATATACGATTTTCCGTAAGTTTTCAAAGTGAACTCTAACTTTTTTAATTTTTATATAACTATTAGTAGAAAAATTTTGACGATTAATTTTAAAAAATAATAATTTTATATTTACATAATAATTATTAAAATCATTTTATCTCTTATTAATGATAAATCATTAAGTAGATAAAATATATGAATATAATAAATTTTAATTTTAATTATATAATATTTTTTATTTTAATTAAATGAAACTTATATACCATATTACGATTAAATATCTAAAATCTTAAAGACAATCTCTTTTAAACCGACTTTATAAGTTGGTTTGAAGTTTAATTTTTTAAGATCATAAATTAATTATGATTTTAATTTTTTAAAAATTGTAAAAATAAAATACTTTTCTAAAATAACTTAAAAATCAATTTAATTAATTTAAATTCAAACTTATTTAATCGATTTATTATTCTATTGAGTACTGATAAGGTAAAAAAGAAAATGAAAGCTTTTTTTTGTAAAAAATAATAAAAATAAAGGATCTATTGATTATTCTAAGATGTAAGTGATGCGATGAATCTACCTAACTAAATTCATTTTCTTCTTAACTTTTTAGACATATTAAAATAAATTAAAATATATAAATATTTAAAAAAATAATAATTACATACTCACATCTACATACTCACATCTACAATAAATTGGAGATAGATTGTATTTTTTGAAATTTAAATGATAAGAATACATTTTGAACGTACAAGTGAGAATTGAGAATTAAATCTTAAATATTTGATTATATAATTTTATCAACTAAACTATTAAAATATAAATGTGATAGATTCCATTTGAAGTCTTAACGAACTAAGTCACAATTATAATAAAAGTTGATAACCATCTGCACTTTAAATATGTGTCCACATATATTTTATCATTATTCACTAGTACTAATATTTTTTTTTCTAATGAAACTGAAATTTTTTATAATATTAGATTTCGATCCTTATAAATGTACTGATTAATAATTTAAATTTAATTACCAAGTATAATTGCTATTGGTTTGAAAAACTTTATTTTGAAAATAAAATAAAAAGAAAATATTTAAATTTAAAATTTTCCTTAAGTTTCCTTTATTGAACAAAATAAAAAATGATGTTAAAATTTTGTAAAAATATTTACAAGAATTTTTATAAAATAAATAATAAATATATAATAATAAAAAACGTTAGCAACATTCTTGTGGAAGTTATTTCATAATATGTATTTATCGTTTAAACAAAAGTATAAAAGTATAATATTATAATCAAATGTTACGTATGATTAATGTATGAGGAAATGTTACAAGTATTTTTCTATAATTAATTAATAATATTTACATAATTTAATAAATAAATTAAATATTATGATAATACAGATAAATTAATATAATTAATTAATTTTTTACTTTATGTTATAAGATATGATATTATAAATAAATTAACTTATTTATTAAATAGGTAAGTACAAATTATAGAAATTATTGTCCTTAAAGAATCAAAATAATTATACAATGATAATAATGCAAAGTTAACACACAATAAAATTATTAAAATAAATATTCATAAAAAATGTTTTATTTTAAAGATACTTAGTATTTATTGAAATAAAAAACTATATTGATTGCGAAGTATTTCTTATTATAAATGGAGAATTAATGTTTACCATAAGATAGTTTAGATGATTAATTTCAATAAATCTAATACAACTACATGCATATTTATAATTATAATTAAATATTTATTTTAAATTTTTAATTACTTATTATTTTAAGTTTTTATATTTATATATTTAAATAATTTTATTTAAATTTTACTATAATTTATCAATAATTAATATATATATATATATATTTATATATATATATATTTATGTTGATTTGCAAGTATTTCTTATTATCCTTCTGATTTGTATTTAAAATAAAATAATATAATATAAATATCAAACAAATTATTAGTCAAATAAATAAAGGGATCAAACTCTCCTTTATATATAGATAGGTAGGAAAATACATCAATAAAGCAAAATGTATATTGAAAGGGTAATTTAGTTAAATAATCAACTTGATTTTCATTTTATATGTTTATTTCACATATAAGAAATAGTATGTTTAAAATCAATTCTAACTTCTAAAAATATCATTGGTAAACACTTTCAAAACTAATAAAACTTACGTATTATTCTTTTATATATATATTTCATTATATTCAAATTACCTATTAATAAATTTATATCTAATACTAAAGATGTTTTATTAAATAAGTGCATATAAAAAATAATTCATACTATATTTTCAATTAATCACGATTTTATATTTTAAATAATATCTCAACATTACATATAATTGGTCATAATAATTTTATTTAAAAATATACATAATTTAAAAAATACAAATAGATAGTGATAAAACAGAACAAATAAAAACAAAATAAACATGCTACTAATAAAACGAGTTAGCAAAAAACTAATTATTTGTTAACCATAATCGTAATATACTTTCAAAAATCAAGTCTAATAAGTTGGGAGACAAACGTATAATACATAATTAAATATAAAAATATTATGAGTTTTTTAAATCATTTTGAGACTGTTCGCAATAAGTAGATTATTTTTTTCAGTTTAATTTTTTGTCCAATAAAAAATAACGTGATTGTCAAGAGAAAGAAAAAAAATCAATAAAATTATGTATGTTATCAAAAGGTAAGATATTAATACAAATGGAGACAATATTTTAACAATCCAACAAAAGTTACCTAGCAGTATTTCATTATAGGGGACACAGGGCATGTTAAACCGGAACCAAGTATGGTTACTCATGTAAGGCATCTCAGATTGGCAAGATTTTATGCTTAAAACATCAAAGAAAATGTTTACCTTAGATTGGACTTTAAGTTTTCGTAAAGACCTCAAAATATGACAAGTGGGACGCATTTGAAATACCTCAGGACATGATCACCCAATCCAAGAACTACATGATAATTAGATTAAACAGTATAGTTTCAATAAAAAAAAAATACCAAGTTAAATAATCCATATAATTAGAATTAAAAGTCACATTTAAAATAATGTATGCCTTCTATGAGATTAAACATATCAGGAAGTAACATTTTCCCCAGTAAAACTTGTTTTACTTAGTATTATATTAACAAGATTTATTCCCTCTTATATTAAGTTTAATGTTCAAACAGTTAATTTTTAAGAAAGTTAAAAAGGGCAACTAACTTGTTTTTTTCTTTTTTCTTTTCCATATGAATAACGGCAGGCTAACATGGAAAAAGAAAACGTAGGCTCAAGCACGAGATCAGAGAGCAAGCCCAATACACACAATTCTAGAGCCCATTTAACGTACTTTTTCGAGCATAAGCCCATTTAACATACTTGATAATAAAATAAGAAGACAAAAATCGTCGAACAAGGGTTTCCCGCAAAACCCTAACATCCCATCTCCTTCCAATATATAAGGCCAGCCGCGATTCCCATTATCTTCACCGCTCTTCCAGTTTTAGGGTTTCCTGTAAAAAACAAAGACAGTTGACGTAAATCGCAATAGAGAGGTTAAAGAGACGGCGGTGATATCTGTCCACCTTGACTAAGTTTAAGCTTTGTCTTGGGCCTCGATTTTGTTTCTCTCTCTCCCACTGTAAGAACATTTCTGACCCATTTCCAAGATGGTTAACAAGCCCTCCAAAGCCGACAAGAAGATCGCATATGATGCGAAGCTTTGCACGCTTCTTGACGAGTACAGCCAGGTCCTGATTGTAGCTGCCGATAATGTTGGGTCCACTCAGCTTCAGAACATCAGGAAAGGTCTCCGTGGTGATTCAGTGGTACTCATGGGTAAGAACACCATGATGAAGCGTTCCGTTAGACTTCATGCTGAGAAAACTGGGAACAATGCCTTCCTTAATCTCCTTCCCCTTCTCGTGGTAAGTATAAATTAGTAAATATTCATTTACTGGACTTGATTTTTTTTTCTTTTGTTATTGGGATTTCGGATGGATAAGTTGTTTGTTCAATTGTCTTTTATTTTTTTATTTTTGGATGCTAGGGCAATGTTGGCCTCATTTTTACCAAGGGTGACCTGAAGGAAGTGAGCGAAGAAGTAGCGAAGTACAAGGTGAGCTGAAACTTTTATATGTCTCTAGATATTTTTGTTATTTATATTTCTAACATGATGTGATAATTCTGATATAATTTTATAAAGAGCTTTTAAGCGGAACATTTTGTTGTTTCGAAAAGTTAGGGCCCCTTTTATTTAAATAATGATATGATTTGAAAATTAATTGAATATTTTAGTTTTTTTTTGAATTTGTTCGAAAACTATTTTTTTATGGATATTAGTGTATTTTGAAGATTTATCCAAAACTTATTCTCAGTAATACTTTTACGAAACATATTCTTTAGTATTTTGTTTTTGAAAATTAAAAAAAATGTCAGGAAATTACATAAAATGATGCATATAAAAACAGTAATAATGTTTTGATAATATTAAGCCCGACAAATTGGATGGAGTAAAACATTTGAATGGAACGGGTATAAATGGCTGAATTTCAATGGCTTGGATGGCGTTCAATGCTAGATGTTTGGATTGCACTTTTTTATGTGGTAAAAATGTGAGTTTGACATAATGAGTGTCTATGTGACTTGGATTCTTTTAAGACATTGAGACTTAAATTTTGGATACATATCCGAGTGTTGGCTACTCCAAAATTTACACCAAATTAGAGTTTTTGAGTACCCATATCCATGTCCATAATATATTGTTTAGACATGGATACTTCACAAAATATAAAGAGTTCAAAGTAACATAGATGGGTGCTAATGTTTTCAAATTCTATACCAAACAAATCCTTTATATCTTGCTAAATTTTCTTCTTTTTTTAAATTCTCAAAATTTAATTAAGAATACATATATTTTTTAATAATGAGAAGATCATATATGAGACCCACAGCATGTAAATGGGAAAAGCTTAAACCAAATGAAGCCTTTAATGTCATAGTTTTAGAAATTTGAAATTGATAAAACATACTGAACTTGCCCCTTAAGGAAAATCAAAACGCATCATGGATGTTCAAGCTTTATTTATTTCATTTAGTAATCAAACTGATTTTTTGGATATGAGAATTTTCCAACCAAATGTTTTCTGTTTCTATACCTTAAAAGTGATTTAGAAAGCGAGATGCACCATGACTGATTGGATACTGTAAATCTAAGGCTAAATAAAGAAAATGGAGGCATCACATTTGAGTATGCTCTTTAAAAGTAATTTCGTAACTATTGTGCCCTTATTGTTTATTTATATTAAAGCAAATGGGACTGATTAGAGATAATGTAGACTAATTTAGAAGCACTCTTTTTTTTAATTAATTATATTGTCTATAATCAGTTAGATTATCACTGATTTTTATCATAAGTGTCATATTTGATTTCTTTTTCGTTCTGCTGTCTAGTTTTTGTTTTATTTAAAGTGTATTTCTTGTCTGTCTATAGTGAATGTGATACTATGATCTTTTTGTTTGGTGCACCTGTGACAATGTTTATATTAATTTCACTATTTTGATTGCAATCATATATACCAAACCTGGGTAGTTTCCCCTACATTTTGTCATTCAGTGTCCTTGTTAATTCAGATTCTCTGTTGAATGATTTTATGTGAGTATTTTTATGATAAAATTGGTCTGCTTTAAACCAAAACACTGTAGCTTCATTTTCATTTTCATTTTGTTTCGATCTGGTATGTAAGTATTACTCTGAATGCAGATCTTAATTTTTCTCATTGAACTCAATTTGGACTCATGGTTCGTTCAAGTTACTGGATTTTTCCCCCTTATTCTTTGTCCATGGATGTTATTGGTTGGTGCTCCTGCCCGTGGTTGTTTAGTTGCGCCAATTAATTGTTTTTTCCCTTATATTTTTAGTCATTCAATGTCTTTGTTGATTTGGGTTCTCTATTGAACGATTTTATATGAGGATTTCCATGGCAGAATTCCTCTGCTTTAAATCAAAACAGTGGCTGTAATTTTCTTTTTGTTTTTTCAATCTGGCGTGTAAGCATTATCCTGCTGAATACAGAGCTTAATTTTACTCATTTGAACTCAATTTGGAGTCATGGTTCTTTCAAGTCACTGTATTATTATTATTTTTCCTTAATTATTTATCCATGCATGCAATAGGTTGGAGCTCCTGCCCGTGTTGGTTTAGTTGCGCCAATTGATGTTGTTGTTCCTCCTGGCAACACTGGTCTAGATCCGTCCCAGACTTCTTTCTTCCAGGTCTTCTATAACCATCAGTGAAGAAAGTTCACTTATTAAGTCTTAAGATTTGAATTTGTGATTCACACATTTTAATTTCAGGTTCTCAACATCCCCACAAAAATTAACAAGGGTACTGTCGAAATTATCACCCCTGTGGAGCTCATTAAGAAGGGTGAAAAAGTTGGTTCCTCTGAGGCTGCCTTGCTTGCCAAGCTTCTTATCAGGCCCTTCTCATACGGTCTTGTTGTTCAGTCTGTATATGACAATGGCTCTGTGTTCAGTCCTGAGGTGCTTGACCTTACTGAGGATGACCTTGTTGGGAAGTTTGCTGCTGGGGTATCCTTGGTTACCTCGTTGGCAATGGCTGTATCATATCCAACCTTAGCAGCAGCCCCTCACATGTTCATCAATGCTTATAAGAATGTTCTTGCTTTTGCTGTTGCCACTGAGTATACGTTCCCACAAGCTGAGAAGGTCAAGGAATTCCTGAAGGTATTCTATATATGAAACTGTTATACTGAATAAGTTGTTTTCACCTTAATCCTGATCCTATTAGTGTTTTTCCTGATCTCATTCTTGCTGCAAATAATGAATGATGTATGGTGTGTGTATTTTAGGACCCTAGCAAGTTTGCTGCAGCCTTCACCTCAGCTGCTGCTGATGCTACCCCTGCTGCTGGTGCTGCCCCTACTTATGCTAAGGAGGAAGAGAAGAAGGAAGAACCAGCCGAAGAATCAGATGAGGACATGGGTTTCAGTATGTTTGACTAAGTCTTAGTACTTGAGCTACTAGTTTCAGGTTTATGCTTTGCATTTGCCTTGATTAAATTTGTCCCAGACTTTTTGTTGAATCTTATGTTTTAGAATTCTGTATTTTATTGTCTTGTTGACGAGGAGTTAATTTTTGCAAATGCAAGTAACTTTTTCATTGGAGTTCATTTTTGGTTTTTATCCCCTCTTAAGTGACAATATCTAGGCATATAAGCTTAACTTGGTTGTGGGACCATTCTTAACCGAAAAGTTTTAAATCACTGAACTATTAGTTGGATACTGATAGTGCATTGGAACTGATTCGTAGCTCTCTGCAATGGAAATTTTGTCAAAAACCTCTCTTCAATGTTACATTATGCTACGAAGTCAGCCGCGGCAATTATACGTGCTTGTCTGTGTTGTTAAAGAATTTGTCATATATTTATAGCAATAAATACAAGAACACATTTAAAAATATGTCACGTAAGTAATTAATACTCACTTTTAGTAGTATGTTTAAAATTTGTGACTTGTATTGAAAATAGTGTGATTTTTCTTAAAACTACACTTTATTTTAATTTTGTAATTTTTGAGTAAGTATTTTTAGTCATCTCGATACGGAATGATATTTAAGTGTAAAAATTGTTTATTTTTAATAATTATAAGATTAATTATTTTTAATGATTATAAGATTAATTATTTTTAATAATTATAAGGTTATAAGAAATTGTAATATTTTTTAAAAATAATAATAATAAAATCTATAGTTTCTTTTATTCTTTTATTTTAGGGTGATCATTTAATATAATGTTAAGTTTTATGAAAATTTGTAATATTTTTAAGTTATTTATATCGTAGATGTAATCACAATATATGTATGAGTAATGTGTGTACACAAACTTAAATAATTTAAAAAATCTTCATTATAAATTAAACACAACTCAGTCAATTTTTGTAAAATTCGTCACTATGTTTTTACTTTATATTAAGGGAACTTTCGAATTTCCTCGTAGAGAGAGAAAGATAGAGAATGTATTTACTTTAAAAAGCGATTTGGATTCGATCAGCTCACCTAGATTGTGGTCTCTCTGTCACGAAATAGACATTATATATCCCGGATACTAAATTCCTTAAAAGCAGTGAATTGTTTAATTAAACTTTTCAATTATTGGGTCCAGTACATTTACATCTTGTTACACGACTTTGATGATATAATTTTTAACGATGGATTGAATTATAACGCTAAATTATATTATATATAATAAAAATTAAAAGTGAGTTTAAACTGTAAGAGATATTTGTTTTATTTTAAAATTATGTTTTCAATATTTTTTCATATCAAATTAATATTAATAGTTTTGCAAGAATAATATAAAAAAACATAAATTATGTTAGCATAAAAATAATATTAATTTATGTAAATTTAACTAACTTAAAAATATCATATAAAATAAATTACATATTATTCTTTTATTAAAGATCAAAGATTGATTGAAATTAGTAGATATTATATACTATTTAAATATATATTATTTTAAAATATATTTTATAAATTATATTTAATCGTATTATATAAGTTATTAACGAAAATTATATAAATTAATTATAAATAATTTAATAAAATTTAATTCAATATAAATTAAGAAAAATAGAATTTAAACTTACATTATTACATTACTTATAGTATACTAGTGATATAATATATTTTAAAAATAGATTTTTTTTATAAAAAGATAATTTTCTTAATACACATTTATTTAATAATAAAAAGATGTAAAAATATATGGCAAATAATGTCATAACACACCCAATGAAAAAAATGGAAATTAGAAAAATATATCCTAAAATATATTACAATAAATATAACATTCTAATAATATTAAAAGTGATTAAATTATATGACATTCAATATTTAATGTCTAAATGATTATAATTTAATATAAACGGTCCTCAATTTGATTACGTTTAAAATAAAATAATATATTAAATTTTTTTAAATATTGAAAATATATAAGGTGAACGTAAAATGTATTATTTTAATAATTATAAGTTTTAAATATATTATTTTTATTATTATTTAGAAAAATACCTTGATAAGTTATCTCTTTTTGTGTTTTTATAAAAAGTAAACAAAATACTACAAATCATTTTAACATAAAGATATATGTTTGGTCTAATTTGGTTCTTTTATATGAAATATGATTCTAGTATTGTTTTGTGTCTTTTTTATTAAGTTAAAATTAATTTTTTAACACATTAGGTTTTAAATATATATTTAATGACATGATATTTGTAAATTATTTTTAAAAATATTATTGGTTGCTTTATTATCATTTGGACACTGTAAATAGTCGTAACGTGTAAATTTCTTTAACCTTTGTGCAACCAGTTATTCTCTTTCGAGCTGGCCAATTTGGCTATTATTGATTTGGTACTTGGTAGTTTCATAGACGCCCCTCTTGTTCGATTAGCCAAATGCACAATTCTTCATGAATACAAGAATTTATAGGATTTGACAGGTCCATAGCAAACAGATGACCGTCCTTTGTGCCTTCTCCTTAACAACCTAATACTAGAATATGCAGTGTATATTACTTACTTTCAAACAAAAATTCAAAGGTTCAAATATTGAAAGCCTTTTTACTCTTATATCAGACTTACTTATAGCAATGCAGTTAATACTTAATTAATAATCTCATAATTATTAATTATCAAGGAGATATGATATTATGTATATAATCTTAGTAATATTTTTTTATAAAAAAAAATTAGCCTATTTTACTCAAAATTTAAATAAAATTTCATACTAATCAATCTTAGCTCAAGAAAAACAAAAATCAACCATTGTCAAAAGACATGGGACCCATATATCTACGATTTTTCAAACTGCATGGTTTCTTTTTATTGAAATGATATGAAGCTGCACAAGGTTTGACCAGCAAGAATGAACCAAAATGGTGACAACCCATGCTTCTAAATTTCTAATGTCTATCCTTTCCGACATAAGCTATTCTTAAAAACATATTTATCCGACTTATGAGTTATGAATCATAGATCACGTTATCAATTATTATTGTAAAATTAATTAGAATATATGTTTGTAACTTTTTGGTGAGATAATATAAATTAATAAACAGTAGAAACATCTACGTACATAATTTGAATTTAAGAGATACAAGGCATGTGATTTTGTAGCATTTATGTTGGATTCTTTTGCTTTTGGGATCTCTTGTACTAGGAATACATCCCGTGATTATTAATATGTACAAAAATAATAATTATAAAAAAATGTAATATTTATTTAAAAAATAATAAAAATAATATTTATAATTATAAAAAGAATACCTATTATATATGTTCATCTTTTACACTTTTATTGTTAAAAAATTTATAAAATTATTTTATTTTTAACGTAGTTTAATTAAAGTCGTTCAAATTAAAGGTAGTTATTAAAATAGGCTAAGTTTTATTGCAATATTTGTTTTTTTAAATAAATTTTAAGGTGTTTTTTTTTTTAATTTCCGTGGTTGTTTTATTTTATATTGAGTAAACATTCGATCAAATTCTTGAATGTTAAATTAACGATGATCATTCACAACCATGATATCCATAAACTCAACATTGACATCATTCACGACATAATATTATTCAAACGTATCTTTCTAAATGTGGCTCAGTTGTTATAATTTTACGACGGTTTGTGTACTATTTTTTTTTACGGGAAGCAGAATTGACCAAGTTATGTAAATTTTATAGAAAATATTCCCAGTTTATCCTATCTAAAAATTAACCCCCAAAAAAATGAGAGAGTTGTGGTACATACATGTAAACTTATTTAGACATTTTGAATTGGAAAATTAAATTTAGATAAATTTTAAAGATATAGTATTAAGTATATACAAATTCAAATTACAATATTAAATAAAAAATTATCATATTATGATGTATAATAATATTCCTTTCAATCACATTATCCAATTACTAGCTATAACATTATTCGTATTTAAGAAAAAAATATTCATTATTTACCTAATGTTGCCGATAAATCATATAAATAAAATAAAATATAAGTTTTTTTTTCTATAAGTCTAAATTATTTCATAATTTATCACGTAATCTAACAATTCAATTGCTCAAAATATCACCTTAAATAACAAATGCATTTAGGCTTAAAAACACATAAATAAATATTAAAAATGTTAAGATAGTATCAATTTATACCAATTTTTTACATTTAAATCACTACTAATAATTGGCGTGGGATAACGAGAGATAATTATGTTAATAATCATAATCAACTTATACCAATTTTAGTTTAATCATGTTTCTTATTTTTTAATATTTATTAAAAAATATATTTAATTTAAAAAATTAAATATTATCATAATTTTTACTTTATTATATTATTTAAAATATTAATATTAATTTTCATATTTTAACTATTTATCACATGTTTATAAATATTAAAAAATATATATAAATAAAAATAAATAAAATCTAATCTAATTATTTAAATATTATCTATTTTATTATTAAAAATGTTTCTATGTAATTACAAGTATATAAAAAAATAATATTAATATATATTTATATTTGATACATAATTTTGGTACCATAATAATCATATATGTCTTATACTTATCACTTATTATTATGTAAAAAAAATATTCCTATTTTTATGAATGATTATATTTTCCCTGATCATGACATATGTATAACTATTTTGAAAAATGAAAAATAATTAATTTTCTTATATAATCATAAGATGTGTAATAGTATGAACATTCCAAATTGTTACAAATTTATTTGGTGTTAGCAATTCTCATAAAATATATTCTAGTATACTAACCATACACGCCAATTAAGAATATAAAATGTCATGCCGCCGTGTGTTGTGTGGTTGCTGAGTTTCATGGTTCACTTATATCCCTCGAACCAATTTAATATGGTGAACCAATCTAGTGAGGTAATTGAATATTCTCTTCTTCTTTTTTAAAGTACAATATCTTAGGAGAAATTCAAAAGAAAGTTATAAAAAATAAACATTAAAAATATTTTACTTTGTTAAAAAAATGGAAGGTTTAGTTAATAATGTTGAAAATATTCGATAGAACAAATCATTCATAAAAAATAAAAAATAAAAAAGAATTTTTATTTTTTATTTTCTAGAAATGGAAAGCAAAATTCATTATCAAATAAGTTTATGTTTTCTTTAGCAAGTGAATTATAAAACAAACACTAATTTAAAATAAAACAAATCTTTTAATTAACAATTTTTAACAAAATCTTCGTACATAATAGTCATTTCCTATAGTTATTCTTTATGTCTGATGGTTTAGGTGCTTCTCACCTCCCCAGCATAAAGAACAAGTTCCAATCCCTTTCACACATATATATATATATAAACAAGTGGAATACTGGTGTTTATCTTATTAAAAAAAATGGAATATTGGATAATAATTAAAGTCATGGTAGACATTGAAAACTGGAAAGGAATGAGATATAATCTCAGCCAAGCTTTTGATTGAACACAGCCAAACACATGGATACTTCATCGGCTCCTCGTAGAAGACCGCCCCATTCTTATGTCTTAGCCCACCATTTGACCATCTTATAGTCAAATCAATCAACTAACCTTATCCCATTACCTTTCATATAAGAAAAATTATATTAATGTATTATATCTAAAATAATTTATAAATAAAAATTTAAAAGTGTAAAATAAAAAAAAATGAGGTGATTTTTAAGTTTTGTATTTATTTATTTTCTCTATTTAGGTTTTATTAGCATTTATCATTTTAGACCTTATATTAAAAATACATATTAAGACTTGACCAGAAAAATAAACATAAACAAATCGTTTTCCTTAGTATGTTTCTTTGATATTTCTTCTTTTTTTTAATTATATCTATATTATATATAAAAATTTAAATTACTCTTTAAATTTTTTTAAATAAAAATATGTATAATTTTAAAATTTATAATATTTATTGTTCTTATTTATTTTTAAGAAAAAACTTACCAACAATAAACTATTTACTATTCAAGAATTTTTTATTGCCCTTTTTAAGTACAACAATATTCTTTCTTTCTTTTTTCTAACATTTATTACTGTCATTTCAATATTTTTATTTAGGTTTTCTAAAAGAAAATATCTTTATTTGTGTATACTAACAAACATTTTCTTTTCTTTCTGGGATTACATTTAGTATAATTTTGTTATTTTAGTAACTATTACACATTATTTATTTTAGAAGCAAGATAATCAGTTTAGTGATGAATGGAGTTAGCATAAAAATCATATTCAACACTACTTAAAAACATATATGAATCTTACAAAAGTAACACTTAAAATTTCCATCCTAATCATGATTTGGTGATACATGAATGTTAAATACAAAAGGAACACTTAAATATTGTATTCACACTAATTATGATATTACACATTTAAGAAGTTTTTTAAAAAATAAATAACTTCAATTTATAAAATTATTTTGATATGTAACGATACAATATAATTAATTTGAATATAAATATGCATTCAGATTTATATATACTTAATATTTGTATGATACATAAAAACACTTTACAACACTACTACACCAATCAATATTAATTATGTAATATAAATTCAATAACTCTTTAAATTTTAATAAAATTTAAGCAATTATCATGAATATATTCACTTCAATGATTTTGGTGCCTAATGATGTTATATAGAATTATTGTATGATATGTCTTACCATCTACATATAAAATTAAAGATAAATATTTTAAAAAAATACTTATATTTAAAATAATATTTCATTTATTTTATATAATTTATATACTTATTGAATAATTATTTATATATAAATTAATATTTATTTTATTTTATATATTTGTTACATTAAAAAATAAAAATGTATTATTTTTTATTTGAGATTTAAAAAGTTAAGTTATTAGTTTTAGATTAATCATATTATAATTTAAAAATGCATTAAAATTTAGTGATCAAATTTTATATTGTTGAAATTAAGGGTGAAAATATAGATGATATTGTCGACATTATTATAATAATTTTGTTATGTTGTACATCTAGATATCAAAATATGATGTACATATCTTCTAGCTAAATTATCAAAAATGTTAAAAAAATTATTATTTAAATATATTTTTTGGTTAAAATATCATAGATCTTATGGATATTGTCATTAATATGTTGATAAAAATTTATAAAACACTCAAAATATCGATAAAATTTATTTTATACGGTTAATGTTTATATATTTATAATAGTTAATACAACTAAATAACCTACTTAATTATTTCAAACATTTTAACTACTTATTTTATATTATTTTAATTAATTGTCTTGATTAATAGAAATATTATAAATATTTATAAAAATAAATGTATTGAATAAAAGTTAATTTAAAATATAATTAATTGATTTTTTTTATCTTTATGAAGTTTTATAATTATTTTTCATATTTTTCATATTTTTAATAAATTTTTCATAATTTTCATGATTTTTTTAATTTTGTTTGATAATGATGATATTTTTGATATTTTAATAAAAATTATATCTATATATATTAATTTATGTAAATATTTCAAACTTTGATTGTAATTTAAAAATGCGTCTATCTCTTTGTACTATGTATCATATTTATATTTAATATTTATTTTATAATACTTATAATTTTATAGCTAAAAACTTATAAATATTTTTTATATCATATTATAATTATAATTAATATAATATTTTATTTTATATATAATTATATGAATCTAATTATATTTATAAATAATCTCACTTAATATTTATATTTATTATAAATTTATAAGAAATAATATTTTTTTAATAATCATATATATTAGTATATCACTATATAGTTAAGCAGCGATATTAACATTAATTTGGTAAAAAAAAACAGGTAGAATGGCTGAGAGTAGTTGGCTCACGTGGTTTCCGTGACACGTGTCGAAACAATATGACATTTTACATTTGACCCGGCGTGATTACCGTGGCAAAAAAGAGTGCCATTTGGATAACTCAATTGTTATTCATTATTATTTTTAAGATAATTATATTATTTCAATTTTTTATCAATAATAGTTATTTTTTATAAATATATTAATTTTAAATTTTATTAAATAAAAATATTATATTATCAAACAATAAAAAATACTTCCAATACCTCGAAAAACCAACCAATAAGTGAGACGTGTGCGTCAACGAATGAAGGTGGTTTGGAGGAGGGGAACTCTTAAATAACTAATTTATCTCTTAATAGGATAAGTATAAGATGAAGGCACGGAACTCCCGTGTCTTTTATAAAAAAAATATTTTAGTTTTATTATTTTTAGTTAAAATATTTTAATTTCAGAAATTTAAATAAAAATATTTTTTTAATGTTTTTTCTTTTTTTAACAATATAATAAGAGTTACTACATATATTTTATGCTAAAAAAGTTCCAAATATTTAAAAAATATACTACAAATATTTAAAATTAATACATATTAATTTATGTTTAAATTATTTAAAATTAAAAAATTATTTAAACTATTTAAAAAATAAAAATTACGTATTAATATGCAAAAAAAAAAAAAATTAAAATATAACCGTTTGAGTATTCATTTAACCATATATTCTAGTATTCATAATTGATTATGTAAGATTGTGGTAGGTTATGTATTTTCTAATTGTTTTTTTTTAATAAATTATTTATTTAATTAAATTTATGAAAATGTCTTATTAATTTTGTAAGTGTATTATCATAAGATGAATTTTTTTAATTAAATGAGTAATTGAATCAAATTTATATATTTTTTAAAATAAAATATTGTTAAGATATAACTTTAAAAAAATGAATAAAATAATATTAAAAATAATATTTTGATATTATTAAAATAATAAACTTTTTATGGTTGATGCATTAGCGGGGTGCTACATAAAAACACGGAAGCAAACTCCAAATAGATTACACCGTGTGGCCAACTTTTGATAGCGGAAGCACGTGACTGCAATGGCGAGAAAATATCATCCACATGTTTGAGTTTATTTTTTATTCATAAATATGTTTTAAAATATCTTTAATAATATTAAAATTAAATGTAATGATAATAAATAACCTTCTACCAATAATAACATCGATTTTTTTATCTATTTTTTTCTTAAATTTTGTTTATTTTTACTAAATTATTAAAATAATAATAAATTAAAAATATAAGTACTTATTTAATATATTTTTTATAGTTAAAAAGTAAAAATCTAAACGCATAAAAATATAAATTTTTATTTAAATAAAAAATAACATCAAAAATTAAATTAATGTCCTTTGTTTCTTCCCTCAATCATGTAGGGTGACAATTGTTTTGATTAATTTGAGATAATTGAAATTAACATTCAAATAATCTAATTAAAATTAATCAATTGTATTTCAAATTTAATTTAATTTAAATCAATAAAAATTAACTATAAAACAAACCAAACACAAAATGTTAATCTAAATTTATTAAACTGTCATAAATTATTAATTATATCTTTTAGTTAATTTTACTTTTTTATAAATCAAAAAATCTTTTTAATGATATTAAATTTCATTAGTATAAATATCATGAAACGATAAAAATGAGAGAAATAATATTAAAATAATTAATCAATCATAAAAAATACACATCAATAATATTCTATTACATCATCATTCAAACATTAAAATTCAAATAATTTATATCACGTTTTAAACTTTAATAATTTTAAGTCATAATATTATCAATAATATTTTAAATACGTATCAATAATCACAAAATTTTTAATTTAATTTCATGTCCATAAATCTACTCAAACTTAATTTGATTTTTTTTTTAGCCATTTTAAGTCATTTTGATTTTTTTTAGCCATTATAAGTTGGCCATATTTACTCAAAATTAAATAATTTTAATTTAGTTTGATTTAATAAATCAAGTAATGCATAAAATGTCAACTTAACTTATATATACTCATGTCTTTTGGCTAATTTTTAAAAAATATTTTTTTTCTGTATCTTTTAATCATATATATTTATTTTAAGCTACAAGGGACACTTGTTTTCCTAATTTGTTCAATTTTTTTTATATTATATCATTAGTGTTATTTAATCTTTTAGATTATATTATTAATGTTATTTAATCTCTTAGATTAAAAACGATATTATTTAGTTTTTAATTTTAAAAATATATCATAATCAATTTCAATTTTTAAAATAAAATTACGCTAAAATATGAGAGAAAATTGTTGGATAACATTGAAATAACAAACTTTTTTATCTTCAAAATACACTTTAAGAAAAATATCATATATTTATTACATATCCTTTAGTGTTAGTTTTTAATAGAATTTTAAAATTAAAATTAACTCAGCATTCTATTTATATAAATTATTGGAGTTAAGATTTTCGATCCATAAATTTTAATATTGAATTGCTTTTTGTTTAGTTAATTATAGGATATATGCTGTAGTGCCTCCATAAATACGAGGTAGAAATAACAAAATGAAGCCCGAAAATAACTAACATGATGTTGAAATTTTTCTTAATTTTATTTCTTTTTTAAAAATTTATGTATATATATTACTTTTATTACTAAGTTTAAGGTGACTTCTTTTCCTTTTCAAAACGTTGATGCAATAACGTATGGATGTCATTGTATAATATAAAATACATATATTTTTTATGTCTAAAAATACAATATATATATTTTTTAAAAGATAAAATAAAATTATTTTAAATAACTTAATCATACAAAAATCATAAATAATTTGATGACCGACTAGTTTACAGTTATTTCATTCTTTTTATTTTTAAATTTCTCTTAATTAATTTGTAATAATCACTATATCTATTTATTTGATTGATTCTTCTATTTTTTTTAAATTATCTAAAATAATATAAGTAAAATTCATAAAAATAAAATAACACTTATATTTTGAATTAAAATGATATAAATTAAATATATATATATATATATATATATATTATACCTTTATTTTTATATATAACAAATTAGAATGTTTTGTGAGTGTTTTTGTGATTGTGAGGATCATACCTTATTTTTGTTTTTTGTTTTTTTCTTATAAACCAATAATACAAAAAATTATATATAATAAATATATCATGATATTGATATTTGATAATTTTATTGTGTATTATCTTTATAATTTTTTTTCAACTTTTTTTTATTTCTTATAAACAAATAAATACAAAATATATTTATAATAAATATATGATATTAATAATTTTATTTGATAGTTTATTTTCTGTTTTCTTTATATTATATGGGATAATTTGTTTATAAAAAACAACAATGTTTTGCGGGTGTTTTTACGTTTGTGAGTACCATAATGTCCTTAAATCTTTTTGTTTTCCTTTGCCTTTTTTTTTCTTCGATAAATAAAAAAAGCACCTATAATAAATATATTTAATAGTTTTATTGTATATCATTTTTATATTAGGATAGTTTTTTTTATCCCAAAAAAATATTACACTTTTAATGCTTTGATATTAAAGATAATAATTTATATATTTAATTTATGAACATAAGTGAATTCATATTTTTTGTGTTATTATTATCTTATAACAATTAAAAATAATCTACTAATATATATTATTTTTAATAAAAAAATTATTTATTAAATTTAATCAAATTTGTGTGTATTATATTCATGCTAAATTAATTTTTTAATACTATTATTATTTTTATTTATAAATATATTATCCTTGTTAATTAAAAAATGATATTATTTATCTAAATTTATTGTCTTTTATATTTATTAATCATTATAATACTCTCATTTGAGATGTAATAAAAAATATTAAGATAATAATACAAATTTATATTAATATGAAAAAGATAAATAAATTGAAATAAAATAAATAAAAGTTATATTATTTATTTATTATTATTAAATTTAATATTAATTAAATTAATTAATTTTTTAAAAAATATAAATAAATTTTTATTTATTAATTATGTTAGATACTCATTATTTACAATTAATACTAATATGTTATTGATACATAATTATAAAATAAATTATTTGTATAATTTAAGTTTGTTTGATAACGGTTTTGATTTTAAATTTTTTGATTTTTTTTAATTAATTTTTTAATGAAGTATGTTTGGTGACTATTCATAATTTTTTTTCTTTTTTTTAAATAATTGCTATTAAAATATAGGATCTTTAAAATACGATTTTTGAATTAAATTTATAATTTATGATTTTTTTTCATTTTCTCCGGGTATTTTTAAGAAAATAAATCTAATATTATGTCTTTATATTTATAAGTATTTGAAAAAATTAAATAAAACATATAAATTATTTTGATAATTTTTATGTTTTTTTCTAATTTGTTTTAAAATTTCAAAAATAAAAAAAATTATTATTATTTATAAATATAAGTTATTTTTGATTTTTTTCTTGAAATGACTAAGTAAAAATTATTATCAAATATGTTGAATATTATTTTTATAAAAAAATTAAAAATTATTTAATAATAAATCATAAATTATAAGCTATAATCATTATGAAACAAGTCTTTAATAATTAATTTTTAATAATAAAATTATACGGGTTTAAAAACTAATTTATGAAAATGTAAAAATATATTTAAATAATAACCATGATAATAATGGACACAGACATCGTTTACGACTTACGTTAGGTACCGCGGACAAGCTTCATGTAATTTTGCCTTCATTTTATTCCAAAAATAAATATGTTTATTCTATTTAAAAATTCAGCAAAAATATTTATTAATTTTTAATTTTCAGACAAACCCGATTTTCGTGTTTTCGTTCTTCTGAGCTCGCCTTTTGCATTCCACACGGCTTTCTTATTCAAAGTTTCAATTGCCTGACTATAAATAACCATCTATCTCCTACTTCTTATCCCCAAACCAGAACTTCCAAGAAAACACTCATTTACAAATTTTCAATTGTATTTTCATTTCCTTTTGGATTCCAATTATAAGATTGACAATGGTTGATTTGGATTGAAAAACAAAGATGATCTCCTCTGATATACCAAACAAGTCCCCAAAACTCTCAAACAAACTTAACGTTTTGGTACCGTTTTCGCTCCGAGCAATTCAAGCCGATATTTCGCCAGCACCTTCTCCAACTTGCTCTACATACGAACATTACCTTCGCCTTCCAGAGCTGAGAAGGCTATGGAGCTTAAAGGAGTTTCCCAATTGGAAAAACGAGTCAATATTGAAACCGGCGTTACAAGCTCTTGAAATCACGTTTCGGTTGATTTCCACAATTTTGTCAGACCCAAGACCGTATGCGAACCAGTGCGAATGGAAGCGACGGCTTGGGTCGCTCACGACGACCCAGATCGAGCTTATTGCTATCTTATGCGAGGACGAAGAAGAGGATGGAAGGACACGTGGAACAGCTCCGATCATCGATCTTAGCTCATCGAATGGCGTTTTGGGTCGCGAAGGAAGCTCCGCCGAGGTATGGAACCTATCCGGTAATGCAACGGTGGTGAGCCGAACCAGTGAAACCAGTTTGCTTCCTCGCCTTGCCACGTGGCAGAAATCTGAAGACATAGCTCAGAAAATTCTTTACAAGGTTGAGTGCGAGATGTTGAGGTGTCCGTACACTCTGGGATTAGGGGAACCAAACTTATCAGGTAAACCGAGTCTGGATTACGACTCGGTTTGCAAACCAAGCGAGTTACATTCGTTGAAGAAGAGTCCCTACCATCATCAAATCGAAAACTACGAGAACCAGACGGTTTTCACCACGAACCAGATTTTGGAATCATGGATCTTCGCGTCCCAAGAGCTTTTACGACGAGTCGTTGATCGAATTGATTGCAAAGATTTCGAAAAGGCCGCGAGCGATTGTTACTTGATAGAGCGAATATGGAAGCTTCTAGCTGATATAGAAGATCTTCACCTTTTGATGGATCCCGACGATTTCTTAAGACTAAAGAACCTTTTAAGCATCCAATCGGTGAACGATTCAGGTGCACTCTGCTTCAGATCGAAGGGACTCGTGGAGATCACGAGAAAATGCAAAGACTTGAGGCACAAAGTTCCGTACGTTTTGGGCGTCGAGGTGGATCTTAAAGGAGGGCCAATAATTCAAGAGGCGGCAATGAAACTCTATTCAGAGAAGAAGGGGATCGAGAATATTCACCTTCTTCAAGCATTGCAATCGATTGAATCGGCGTTGAAGAGATTCTTCTACGCGTACAAACAAGTTCTAGTGGTTCTGATGGGGAGTCTAGAGGCTAACGGAAACCGAGTTGTGATGAGTTCTGACTCGTTCGATTCTCTGACTCAGATATTCCTTGAACCCACATATTTTCCGAGCTTGGACGCCGCAAAGACTTTTCTGGAAAATATTTATTATAATCATTAACTGGGATTGGCTGGGCTTTAACCAATATACATGGAAGATAATCAGATATTGATAAGGAATTGGGTTCAGTTTTGGGTTGGTTCAAAAAATCTATATCCTCTTATAATATGAATTTAAAATCTTAATTATTTATTGTCCAAATACAAATATTTGCTCGCAACCAGTTCGTGTGTTACCGATTCTTTCATGTAAAAAAATATTCCAATTTTTCTCCATCGTGTACATTTTACAATATTGAATTTTATGCGATTCTTAAGGATCATCATCTGCTTTGGATTAGACAGATGTGATTTTATAACATATTGGAAAAGCAATAAAAATGCACTATTTACTATGCATACTTATAAAAATATTAATTTTTTTTAATATTAAAAAATCTTATATATCATTTTATATTTAGCATATTTTAAATTGAATAATTCTAAAATAAAATTTTTATTAAAGAAAAACATTACAATGTAACATCAATTATATAAAGCTAGCATGAATCACGTATCATAAATAATAATAATTTTTTTATTTAACAATCTAACAATGTCAGATAACTTGTATATTTGCAAATCGATGACCAACAAATTTTTATATAGATTTTTTCAACGTGACCAATATCGTTTAATGTTATTAATTTTTTTCTTTAAGTTGGATCATCTTTGAGAAAATCTAAATTTTCACTTAAAAATGGAAAGAAAAAAGCCTGCGGTGGATTAGGGTAATATACCTATTTAATTAAAAAATATATATTATAATTAAAATTATTTAATAATAATCAAAAGAAATAATTTAATTATATTTATAATTTATATATTGTATTTAATATCTTATATTCACAATTTTAAATTTATTTTATTTTTAACATAAAGTTTTTATTAATTTGGAACATTATTTGTTAGTGAAATTACACAACCCTTGTAAATTTTTCTAGACTCAGGTGAATAATCTCTACCCAAGCAAACATTGATGATATCAGTAACGTATCGGAAATTAGTTAAAAAAAAAAAAAATCACGTACCGCCAATCGCACAATTGAATGGAACGTGTAGCCAAATTATTAAAGGGGTGGTGCAACCGTGAAGTTTGGTGAGTTGAGCTACTTGTTAGTTGAAGCATGTGACTCGGAACTGAAACGACGTTGTCTCCGTATGTTATGTGAAGGAAATTTATTCATCTCCCCTGCCCGTCTTATAACTCCACTTCGTCGATCAGAAAAGACGCTCTCACTTGACCAATAAAGCGCACTTCGTGACCCTTTCAAAACCCCTTCAAAAAGAGTATCAAAACTTAGGACACGTGTAGCGCTATAACGTTGTTTCTTTCCCTCCAGTAATGCAACACTCTTCACACTACATTCATAATTTTACATTGAACCGAAAAAAATTACATTTTGTATGGCTAAAAGTTGAGCATTTACCCTTAATTTCTCTTGCTTTTTTATTCTTTCTTCCCAATGAACAAAAATTATTTCCTTTTTCTGCTTTATTCTCAGAGATATTCTTTCTTGGAACTCAATATCTCTATTTAAAAATCTGAGAATAAATTTTTTGTTGCTATCCAGGGCAATAATCACCTCATAATCTTAAAAAAAAGAAAGAAAAAAGAACTCATTCAAAGCTTTGAAGCTAAGCTTCAGACTTTTTGAGAACTCATATTGTCTATTTCATTCTTGATTTTTATTTTCCATTAGTCAATTTTATTGATTTGAGGATTTTGGGTACGTAGAAAAAGTCATCATATTGGGATAAGATCGTGATTTTTGACTTAAAGGTTCTTCTTTTTGATAATTTAATCATTTGTTTTTTATCAGATAACATTGCATTAAGCGTCAATTCAGAATTTCTATGGAGTATGAATCCGATTTTAGATTAGTCTAAGGAAAGATAAGCTTTCCACTTTATTCTGAGACTTTAACTTACTATTTTACTCCCCTGTTTATCTATCCAAATCTTCTTTCTAATATTACTTTTATTTCCTTTTCATGTGGTTCGTTTCTGAAACTTCTTCCTTGTAATTCTTTCATACACTTTTCTTCTAAAATAGAAAGAAATGGGAATGGGAGTTTGTGCATCAAGGAATAGCCAAACCTTTAGGCTTACAATTCCTTATTCAGATTATTCGTTTTCAAAATCAGCATTTACAATTTCTCTTGCCTCATTAAGCAATCCCAAAAGAACAAATGGTGCTTTATCATATGGGTTTATGCATCCTTCAGTGTTTTTTGGGTCAAGTTATTCAAAAGGTGGTAGTTTAAAGCCAGTGCATACTTCTAATTCCAGAGAGTTCTATGATTTTGAATTTCCGAATCAGGATGACGAAATGGGGCAAAAGTTGGAATCTTTTGATCAGGACGATGAAACTTGTGACGAAGTTGCTTCCGTACTATCAAAAACCTTTTATAATTCTAAATACCCAGATGGTGAAAAACACAAAAATGGTGGTTTGAATTTCTCTCTGCCATTTTCTAGTTTAAAGCTCGAAACTTTACGACCATCTTTTCTGGGTATTCAGCCAAAAGCACCAGTTTGGCCAGATAGAAGTGAAATTATTAGACACAGTATTGAAAGAAAAGCTAACAGTGTTGAACTTCCAATATCTCTTAGGATGATAAAGAAAAAACGTCAACTATTAGAAGAGAGCTTCAAAGAAGCTGGTGACTTTACTTACTGTTCTGTGAACAAGGCATTTGCTTCTATGGTGTTTATGATCCGTGAACTTCAAAGTTGTGCTTTGAGTATAAGGGGAATTCTTTACTGTGAAGACTTGCAAGAAATTATAGCTAAAGTTCAAAGAGAGATAAATGCTTCTTTCGTATGGCTTTTTCAGCAAGTGTTTTCTAGAACACCTACTCTTATGATTTATGTGATGATCCTGCTAGCTAATTTTACCGTGTATTCAATGGCTGATAAAGCTATGGTTTTAGCCAATCCACTACCAGAGATCACTGAGGTTTTGTCTTTAGTAGAGGATGAGAATAAAATGGTTTTAGTGAATTCTTCAGATGAAGTTGTTAAAGTGAACAATGTTATTTATCCTGATAATGTATTTGGGGATTTGAGTCAAGAGAAGTTGACCAAAGAGGAAATGAATCTTTGGAACTCAGTTGTGGAAGAAGCTTCAAGAATGCAGGCAGAGTATAGAGATGGGTATCTTGATCATGAAACAGTAAAAAGATTTGTGTCTCCTGTGAATATTGAGATTGAAACAGATGATAATGGAAGCTACTTTAGAACAGAACTGTTATACCAAATGGGTTTAGCTCAAGAGCCTCATAATCCTCTGCTATTATCTAATTATGCTCAGTTTCTTTATCTTGTTTCTCATGATAATGATCGGTGAGTTCCATTATCTTCTTATGTTGGTTCAGTTGCAGTCATTTTTCACTGTTGAATTTGTTGTTTTCTTGTTTGAGTTCACTTATATTAGTGTAAACAAAGACATTAGTTTGGATTTGGAGCACTCTGCTCTTAATATTTGGATACAATTGTCAGAGATGACTAATTGAAAGCTTATGGCTCTTTACTTCAATTTGTTGCCCTCATGACTTTACAATTTGGCATGACATGATTCTTAAGCACCAGGTCTTTTGTACCATTTAACCAGCCACTTCAAATGCTCTGTGTGTCTACCCATTAGAATCATAGAATGTGTTCCTCACCACTCCTCTGAAAAGTTTAAGTTGTTGGGAGATGTTAAATATGGACTTTGCATATTTTGTAGGCCTTACACTTGAAGTTTTAACTATTTAGGAGTTGTTTGTTTCAAACATGAGAATACCTGCTCTAAAATGATCTTAGGATGTATTAGTCACACTCCTCCATAATGCTTAAAGTTGTTGAGAGAATATAGGTGTGTTTTGGTATGCTACCGTTACAAGTGGTTTCTGTCAAAAGTGGTTTTGAAAGTGCTTTCTGAGTATTGAAAACACTTTTGGTATTTTTTCAATCTGGCTTTAAAGCGCCTGTTCACAGTCAAAAGCACTTTTACATGACCTAGAAGCAGAAACAAATGGACTTGTAGTCTAAAACATTAGCATATAATTTCTTGAATGGTTAATAACATCTCTTTAATGTTTATGCTTTTGGCTTGTTTTAGTAAATGAAAGTGATTTGGTGATGGCAGGGCAGAGAAGTGCTTCATGAGAGCCTTGCAAGCAAAACCACCAGATGCAGAGATTTTGGGTCAATATGCAAATTTCTTATGGAAGGTTAAGAATGATCTGTGGGGGGCAGAAGAGAGGTACCAACAAGCAATGGCAATGGAACCAGATAACCCCTATCATGCCTCCAGGTATGCAAACTTTCTGTGGAGTACTGGTGGTGAAGACACTTGCTTCCCTCTTAGCTCTCCCTATGACAACTGGAATAAAGTATTTGATGAATAAAAGACGATGAAAAAAAAATTGTCTTATTTACTATTATGACAGCCAACCCTCGGAGACTTTGTGCTGCAATAAACATCTTATTCTAATGAAATATAGTTAGAAAATTGGATTACAATCTTGAAATTCATGTGTTGACTTGCTAATAAGACGTCAAACACACTGATTTTGATAGGACAAGCTAGTGATGACCATAGATAAATTTAAAAGGTGGTGCCTGAATAATGCCTTCCGTACAGTTTTTATTATTTATCTTGCTTCCGAGTAATTTATGAATGGTGACCCATTTTTAGATCATTTTATTTGTATTATTAAGACACTTTAATTACGTATTTTTTTGTAAAATATACATATATCATTCGACTTTTAAAATTTAGATACTTTAATTACATAACTTGAATGTACCAATTTTAAAAATCAAGTTATATATGTATCCCTCGTTAAAATTGCGTGTTCAAAATGTCCAATTTACATATTTTTGTGACATCTAGGTAATTTTTACATTTATATACATATATCAGCTTGAAGATTATTTTTTTCATATGTACACCAAATTTAAATAATCTTTTGATATATCTTTCTCCACTTCATTCTTGAGATGTTTAACATGTTACTTTTGTATTATCAAATACAAAGAGTATTTACATAACTTCAGACTTTGTGAAAAGTCTAAATTTAGTTACCACATAATATGTTCTTGCTCGATATTTCAGTCAATAATTAAAATAAAATTTTAATGTTAATTCGATGACAGCAACAAAACTTATTGTAATTCACTAAAAAACAATGAGATTTGTGCGTTTTACCCGTGTAAGCTACAAAATCTGATGTTTACCCAATGATCAATTGCCAAACGATGACTGCAATTATCTTGGTGTAAATGACACGCAATAACTTGTATTTTCTTATTCTACTTGGTAACTACGAAAAGTGTAGGACGTTAATACAGATGTAACTATCATTCTAACTGCATGTTTACATTTTCAAGAATACAAATAATCAATATCTCTAGACGGGGGAAGGTTACATACATTGGCTTCTATCTGACTAGAAAAGAAATAAAAGAGGAGCAGAATCCAATATTATACAACTCAAGAGTCAAAAGAATTGAACTCCAAATCATGAGTGGAAATTTAGCAAATTAAGGATAAGCTACAAGCATCACCAAAACCAAATCTTGCGGCTATCAACAGCCTTAACAGATGTAGATATCAATGGCATCCGGCCAAACTCGTTGACAAATCTGTTGACACACTCTGTTCTTTTGTCGCTATGACCTCCCAAACTACTGATACCCGTTGAACCGATCTCAAATATCTTACCTGCAACGGCAACGTATAGCAATGACACATTAAAGAACCTTAAAACTAGGGGAGAGACAAATATAAAAAGTACGTGGAACAACATATGCATTAATTAAATAGAAACACTGGGAAATCATTTCACGAAACGCAAGAAATGATCGTACAAGTGCATCAGATATTAGTTTATACCTTTCACCCATATAGGGGGAGCACCACTAATATTTGCAACAAAGAACGACATTGCAATATCCTCACAATTCCTGGAGAATGCAGAACAGAATTCATAAGAACAATATCTTTGTCAATAAAACAATTGATAAACGAGGGCACACAAAAAGTAAGAAACGAAAAGGTGAGTGAAATAAAAACCTGTTTTTAGTTATGTAGTCCTTGATCGAGACTGGCATTTGTTTAGTATAGAGATTTAGATACTTTCTGTGTAAGAAAGCTGCCTTGGAGAGTACCATACTGTATGTACCCGTCCACCATACTGACCACCATCCTCCATATACATAGTAGTTCCTATCACCTTTCTACAAAATGAATTACCACCAGAAAGTTTAAGTTCCAAATTTAATATAATGTACACAAGAATAGAAAAGGCTGTCATGCCAAAATCCAAGTTGAGCACACAATCTTGTTCAGGTTAAAGTTACCATAATATATCAAGTCAATGATTGAGAACCAAAATGAACACAATAAACCTTGTTTATGGCAAAGGATTAGAAAATCCTATGGCCACACGTTAAAATTCATCCATACAACCTTTAGTCTATGATACTATGTCGATTTTCTCTCAGTATACATCCAAAGAAGAATGAGAATAAAAACATAATATATCTAGCTCATGCAATGGATGATAGAATCCGGGTACAGTTACATTTGTCATAATACCTTCAGAACTCTTACGGTAGAACAATATTATAACATTGTAATGAGAGTATCAAGGAATACGAGGGGAGAAAAAAACCATGGAGCTCGTATAATTCTTCGAAAGTTATAATGATCATATTCAAAATACAACCAGAACTCACAAAATGGTATAAATTAGAGACAGATGTTTCTCTAGATGTCTGCATGGGAAACATAATTCAGAACCAAGGATAGCAACAACATGGGAATAAACAGGTTAATGCAATACCGTTTGATCAACCCAGTGACTACGAGGCACAAATCCCACCATTGTATCAGGTGCACTTTGCCAAACCTTAAAAGCAAATTCAACGGAAGAACAAGGAAATATAATATCATCATCAATAGAAAAAATGGCATCTGTTTTCAGATCTGGAATATCTTTAAATCTGTTGTTTAAACTGTCTTCAGTATTGATGTTGAATTTCAATTCAATTTTTCTCCCGTCTCCAGAATTGGACTGTACAATTTGCTTTAGGAAATTTATAAGGGAATGTGATGGAGGATCAGGCTCGCTCCAAACTATATGTATTGAATCAAGCCAAGCACAGGTTGTATAGTGAGATATTGACCGCTTCAAGAGATCATATCTCTTCCAAGTGTTTATCACAATGGCATATCCTTTCCTGTGTAAGAAGAAGACAAATAGGAACCAAGCATAAGACAGGTATATAACTTGATGGATTCATAAGCAGCACATCCTAGTTCGCTAAAACTAAAAATGGAAAACTCTCAACAAATTACAGGTGAAACAGAACTACTGAGCTACCAACCAAAGGTGGGCAGAAGAGCTGCTAACTTTTACCAGACAAAATAAGACGGAGAAATTAACATGTACATATTGGATACAAAAGCCACTAACTTCTCCAAAATCAAATTTGCAAATCTAACTAAATCTAAAGATAATGTCACTTTCAGTTTATTTCGAAGTAAAATGGAAAGTTTCCTAATCAATACTAAAATGTAGGGTATATATCCAAACAAAATTCTCTTTTTTCTACATAACCTACCAGATATAGAAAATTATAACAATCTTGATTTGGATGCTGTTGCCTAATCCAAAAACTAATTTACTAAAAAGAAGTTGCTAGAATTAGCTACAAGAACATTCGATGATGACAGAAACTGTACGAACCGTGAATCATTGAGCCGATCTAAAGATGTGGTGGGGCCATTCCAATCCATTAGACTTGGAACACGAGAGGCAAGCACGATGAACATGAAACCGATGCAACAACAAGCTATAAGCTTGAACTTTACAGATACAGCCGTTGATTTCACAACTTGCCGAAACCGCTGTATGGTCCGACGGTTAAACAAGCCTCCTCTCATCGCCTTTTACCTTTGCGAAACTCAATGGTGCCTAAGCCCGAGTATAAAACTTTCCAATGGCCCAGTGAACTTGAAATTGAACGTCTTCTCTTTTAGAACATCCAGATATTCCTCGTATCGACTTTTCTATGGTTCTCTCCTCGCCGGCGACTAAGCAATTTTTCCAGATGAAGATAGAGTTAATAAGGTGTTGCGCGAGGGCTAATTGATAATAATTAACGGTTGAGAAGTAAGGTCGATGGTGTAATTGATCGGGCCGTACTGTCAATCGTTGGCGTCGAGGCAGGCAACTTCCGCTTCCAGTCACCTTTTCTTATCAGATCGGAGGGCAGAAGTTTAAATTTCTTTTCGACTGAATATAGACAGGGATTTGATTTGGTGCGACAACGTCACTTTAAAGTGGGTGTGTTATACACGTGTATGTCATTCGACCGCTCGATTATGCAAGTTGAATAACCGGATGTATTTTCTTGTTTGATTATGTGAGCCATCATTTCAAACAAATATGAAATCTTCCCTGCGGCCGTTGACAAAAGGAAGCATGTCTCCATGCTCTCAAAGCATGCAGCGGTGTCGTTATGAGTACATTTTTTTTAATTGTGTTTTTTATTATATTTAACACTAATTAAATTATTTATTTTTTATTAAATATTAGATATTTGCATAGTTATATTTTAAAACAGAATGAATTTAATTATATTAATTTTAAATTTTATTAACTAATATATTATTACTTACTGATTCAACAATAAATAATTTTCTTTTTATTGGATGAGAATACAAATTCATCCTTATTCAAAAGATTATAGAATAAAAATTAAGATAAATGACTATAAATATTATTTAAGATTTAAAAATATTTTATTTTTGTATAAATTTTAAATATTTAGATACGAGTATAAAAAATTATAGTCATTGTTGATGTAACAATAATTATATATAAGATTAAAATAAAAAAAAATCAAAACATAATTAGTGTCGAGCAGTAGAATGTAGATATTTGATTATTTTTCTTAAACTCCTCTTGTTTTCACACCCCTATGTTACAAAGGAATTTTCTTTGCTCCAAAATAATGTAATATTTATAATCTTACCCATCATAATAATTTAGAGATTTATTTCTTATACGGAAATACATATTTTTAATAAAATATTAATTAACTTGATATCGATTATTACATCATAAATATTTATGATCAGTAATAAATACCTTATAGTATGGTGTAAATGAATTCTAAATAAGCGACAATAATTTATGTAATCTAACAAATTTTTATAAATCATTTATTATTATTTATTTAATTATCTATCTTTTTCATTATAACAATGGATAAAAATATTTATAGTTTAATTTAAATAATGTTTAAATAAATATTATTTATTGTTAGATTTTTTTTAATAATAAAAAATATAAATTAAATATAAGATATATTATTTTTATAATTATAAGTTTTGATAATATTATTTTATTTTATTTTTTAAATTAATAATATACAAATACAGTTGGTGAATCTCCTAAGTATTTGTTTAAGGGGAGAAATAGGGCCTATGAAAATGTCAACAACGACGTTCAGAGTTAGCGAGTCGTAATCTTTTGCACTAAAAACAGGCTTTAAAGTTCTTTGAAAGTCAAAATAAGTGTAAAATCAACGGTCAAAAATGAGTGATTGGGTTGAAAGTGATAGATAATGACGAATATAAAATTTTAAGACAATGGTAGCTGTTTTTGTTATTATAACAATAAAAATATTTAAAAAAATAATTATATTTTAATATATTTATTATTAAAAAAATATTTTATTACAGTAATAATTAAAATTATAATAATATCGTTTTCTAATTTTAATAGATTTTTTTTTGCTTTATTATTTTCCCTTAATGTGTACTTAAATCCACGAGTTATTAAAATACGAAAGTATAGGCAGCTGCACGAATCAAATGGGCCGTAAATAACCCAGGACCATCCTTTCAGAAAGAAGACCTTGAGATAGGCCCAACTGCTCAAGCAGAAGAGCCATCATCCCCACCCCGAAAACACTATTTTTTAGTAACACTGAAAAATTATTCCCAAACGATTAATATCATCGACTTGTACGGGTGTTATTTATATGATTGGGTCTTATCAAAAATTTATGTATACTTTTTTTTAAGTAAAAAAAAACAACAAACGTTATCGAAGTATTATTTTTCTATCATTTTTGTCCATTATTCTTCTTTAGTAAAAAATTTCCGTTAGTTTCAAAACAAGTTGATTATACTCAATATAGACATGATAAATAGAATAAAAAATAAGTATAAAGTAAAAAAAAAAAAATCATACTATAGTTATTATTTTTTAATTTCTTATACGTTTATTTGATAACATAATATTTTATCGACTTATTGTTATATATTTAATAATTTATCGATTTAAACTATTTAAACTATGTAAATAAATACCTACTATTACCTATTAAAAACCACATGTAATATAACTATAAACTTATTTTTAATTTTTATTTTTAATTCTTTGAGTTCACGAATCTTTATGTATGATTATTCAACTAGATATATTCATAATTTATTTTATTTAATTGGTATAATCATACACTCACATAATTATAAATTTAAGTTTAAATCTTATTATTATAATGTTTGATTTATTTAATAAAAAAACAAACTTTATTGTCTTAAAAAATATTAGATTATACTTGTTATTTTATGATTTGATATATTTAAAGTTTAAGGTGCAATGATATTTAAAAAAATCATATATATATAAAGAAAATAAGAATAAATAAAACAAAACAAGATGAAAAACATCAAAATCTAAAAGAAATTAAAGTTATTTTAGATTAAAATATAAATGTAATTTATTTATTGAATTAAAATAAAAAGAAATAATATTAACTCTTACGATACTATTTTTAGCGTCAAAGTGGACTAAGCGATTGATATTTAACATTAACTATTCATTAGTTCTAAGATCAATAATCGGTTATATAATATTTACCAAAAATAAATCCCTTATATAATAATTTGGTACTTAAAGGCTGGCAAACGATATTTAATTATTTCCTTAATTTTTATTATTATCCACACATTTCCCCCACAATTATCTTATTAAACTCAAAACATAATCAATTAACATGATTACTTAATCAAATTCCATCATCTACTTCGAGCCCAATATAATAATATATAATAAATTAAATCAATAATTGTCATTTCTTTCCAATAAAAACTTCCATCGTGCCAGCATGGCAACTTCTATAGACTTATCTGTTTGTGTTGTTTTAGCATAATGTCACCTCCCGCCCAAACTGCCCCTAAAAATCCAAATATTGGCTGCCCAAAGGATCTAAGACATATGGAAAGTTCTAGAGTTGCCTAGAGAAGTCTAGAAAGGGCTAGAGTTGGACGGACTCAACTCAAGCTTGAAGGCCCTAGAATGTTCTAGAGCACACTGGAGGGTGCTAGAATAGGCTGGAATATTCTAGAATGTGCCGGATGGTTCGGGAAGGTTATAGAAGCTGCTGGAAGCTTACGGAACATCCCGGAAGGTGCATGAAGAAGCTAGACAAACCTAGAAGACTCTAGAGTTGGCTAGAACGTCCTAGAGCCTTGTGGCACTTTGTACATAGAACTCTCTTGTATATCCTAGAGCTAGAAGGATCTAGAGAAATGTGGCATACTCCTAGGCTTGTTGCCACACTATAAATAGACCACTTGGTCTTCATTTGTAATCATCCTTGGGAATTCTTAGCATTTGTATCATAAACTCTCTCTAGAGCAATACAAAGCATTCTTTGCAAACTCTCTCTATTCTCTTTGGAGTTACATTTCCGGATTCAAAGGTAGGCTTAGTGCAACGAATGATTGCTAAGTGCCGCACGATCGATACTTGAAAGATTAAGGTCGTGACGGTTGGTATCGGAAGCGAGGTTAAAGTATCTCTATTTTTGGCGTAAATGAAGAACACCGCCCACTACACCATAATGGACGTTCCACCAATGGAACGTGTCCGTGATGAAGTTCGGAAAGCCCCAAAGGAATCTCGAGCCAAGTCGATAGAATTGCTTTCTAGCTTGGAAGCACGAGTGGGAAGTGCGCAGACAGCCCAGGGAGGCATTCGGCCGGGTTGACAACTTAGAGGAGCGTTGCAATGGCTTGGAGGCCGAGGATGTGGAAATCCATGCAGCGGTTAAGATGTCACTCAACGAGCTAGATGGTGGATTAAGGCAAGAGATCGATGGGTTAAAGGCGGAACTTGCCAAGGTAAGGGATCTTGTCCAAAGAGAACTCGCTAATGTGTTGCATAGAATGGAGGATATGGGTGGTGATCTAGCTCTCTGTAAGTGGGCTATGGCCGCGGGAACTAGCACAACCACTATCGTTGAGGCTAAGAGGGTAGATGTTCCCAAGCCCAAGACCTTCAATGGCGTTAGGAACGCTAGGGAAGTTGAGAACTTCCTATGGGGGCTTGAACAATACTTTGAGGCCACTGGCATAACGGACCATGCCAGCAAGATCCGAACTGCAGCCATGTATTTATCCGACACTGCGATGTTGTGGTGGAGACGGAGACATGGAGATGTGCAACGAGGGGTTTGCACGATTGATACCTTTGATGACTTCAAAAGGGAATTCAAAATGCAGTTCTTTCCTGTAAACGCTGAGGAGGAGGCAAGGGGCCAATTGCGGCGATTGAAGCAAACGGGTAGCATAAGGGACTATGTGAAGGAGTTCACAACCCTGCTGCTGGAAGTCCCCGACACCTCAGACAAGGATGCCCTATTCTTATTTATGGATGGTCTCCAATCATGGGCTAATTTGGAGCTCAAGCGACGTGGTGTCCAAGACTTATCTTCGGCCATCGCAACTGCGGAGAGCTTTATTGACTACTCCACAAACAAGGAGGGCTCAAAAGCCTCAGATAAAAAGTTTGATGGAGGAAAGAGTGGTGGAGGCCATGCTAAGAGTCAGGGTCCCAAAAATCCTAAGGACGGCTCCTCATTCAAGCCACGGGACAAAGGGAAGGAGAAGGAGGATCGGAATGCCTCGAAGCCCCGTGTGACGTGCTTCATATGCGACGGACCGCATTGGGCACGAGAATGTCCGAAGAGGAAGGCCTTGAGTGCCTTAGTTGCTTCCACTCATGAGCAGGATGGAGGCGAGTCGGACAAAGGTGCAAAGATGGGTTCTTTGCGCCTACTTAGTGCATTGCAGAGCGCCCCGAAGACCCCTAAAGGTTTGATGTACGTGGATGCCACCATCAATGGGAAGGTCGCCAAAGCATTGGTCGACACAGGTGCATCGCACAACTTTGTTTCAGTGGAGGAAGCAAAGCGACTTGGCCTGAAGGTTGTCAATGGAGGGGGTTCTCTCAAGGCAGTTAACTCAGCAGCACTACCATTGCATGGAGTGGCTCGTGGAGTTAAGGTCAATCTTGGTGCTTGGACTGGCCAAGTGGACTTGTCAGTGGCGCCTATGGACGACTTCTCGGTTGTATTCGGCATGGAGTTCTTGGACCAGGTAAGAGCTTTCTTGGTGCCATGTTCAAACTCTATGTGCATCATGGATGGTGCGAAGGCATGTGTGGTACCGACGGAGAGGACCACTAGACCTACTATCCAAGCTCTCTCGGCGCTTCAATTCAAGAAGGGGTTGAAGAGGGATGAAGAGAGTTATTTGGCCATCCTAAAGGAATACGATGATGAAGAGGCGTCACCAAAGCCAAGCTTGCCGACGGAAGTGCAAGCTGTCCTAAACAAGTTCAAAGACGTAATGCCGGAAGCATTACCCAAACGGTTACCTCCAAGGAGGGAGGTAGACCATGAAATAGAGTTGGAACCGGTACTGTGCCACCAAAGAATGAACCCATATCGGATGGCAAACTCGTAGTTGGCAGACCAGTGGAAGCAACTCGATGAATTGCTAGATGCTGGCTTCATAAGGCCCTCCAAAGCCCCATTTGGTGCCCCGGTTCTCTTTCAAAGGAAGAAGGATGGCTCGCTACGAATGTGCATCGACTATCGGGCTCTAAATAAGATCACAGTCAAGAACAAGTATCCTATCCCACTTATTGTTGATTTGTTTGATCAATTGGGGAGTGCAAGATACTTCACAAAATTGGACCTACGATCGGGATACTACTGTGCACGCATAGCGAGGAGATGAGCTCAAGACTACTTGTGTAACCAGGTATGGTGCCTATGAGTTCCTTGTTATGCCATTCGGTCTCACAAATGCACCAGCCACTTTCTGCACTTTGATGAACAAGATTTTCCATCCCTACCTCGACCGGTTCGTGGTAGTATATCTTGACGACATTGTGATCTATAGCCGGACTATGGAAGAACATCTAGAGCATTTGAAGAAGGTGTTCGAGGTCCTAAGGGAAAATGAGCTATACGTCAAGAAGGAGAAATGTTCCTTTGCCCAAGATGAGGTGATGTTCTTAGGGCATAGGATAAAGGATGGAAAACTAATGATGGATGGAGCTAAGGTGAAAGCCATCCAAGAATGGGAACCTCCTACCAAGGTTCCCGAGTTAAGATCTTTCCTTGGACTGGTGAACTATTACAGAAGGTTTATCAAGTCCTACTCAGCAAGAGCAGCCCCACTCACTAACCTGCTCAAAAAGAACAAGGCTTGGGAATGGACAAGTGAATGCCAAGCCTCATTTGCAGACTTAAAGAAGGCCGTTAGTGAAGAACCGGTGCTTTGCCTACCAGACCCTTCCAAGATGTACGAGCTGCACACAGATGCTTCAGACTTTGCCATTGGTGGAGTATTGATGCAGGAAGGGCGTCCGATAGCTTATGAGAGCCGCAAGCTGAATGACACTGAACGCCGCTACACAGTGCAAGAAAAAGAAATGACAGCTATCATTCATTGCCTAAGGGTGTGGCGACACTACTTATTGGGTTCTCATTTTGTTATCATGACGGATAATGTTGCAACAAGCTACTTCCAGACTCAAAAGAAGTTGAGTCCTAAGCAAGCTCGGTGGCAAGATTTCTTGGCGGAGTTTGACTATAGGTTGGAGTACAAGCCTGGTAAAGCCAATGTGGTGGCTGATGCGCTGAGTCGTAAAGCGGAATTAGCAGCCTTGAGTAGGCCAAGTAGTCCTCTGCTGGAAAGGATCAAAGAAGGGTTGGAGTATGATACCCTTGCTCAAAACCTCCTTGCCCTCATCAAGGAAGGAAAGACGAGACGATTTTGGCTGAGTGACGGACTACTCTATGCCAAGCAGAATCGTATCTTCGTGCCAAAATGGGGGATTCCATCCAACATAGTGAGTGATCGAGACCCACGATTCACGGGGAAATTTTGGACGGAATTGTTCAAGCTGTTGGGATCAGACTTGAACTTCTCCACAAGCTTTCATCCTCAAAGTGATGGACAGACGGAGCGTGCCAATGCATTGCTGGAGTTGTATCTCAGGCACTTTGTGAGTACCAATCAACGGGATTGGGCGAAGCTGTTGGATGTAGCCCAATTTTCGTATAATCTACAGAGAAGCGAGTCCACCGCAAAGAGTCCCTTTGAGATTGTCGTGGGCGGCGGCCACGACCCCTCATGCCTTGGCCACGAGTTATGAAGGGAAGAGCCCTGCTGCCTTCAAGTTTGCCAAGGCCTGGCATGAACAAGCGGAGTTGGCCCGAGCCTATTTGCATAAGGCGTCTAAGAAGATGAAGAAATGGGCTGAAAAGAAGAGGAGGATGGTAGAATTTCAAGAAGGCGATTTGGTCCTTGTCAAATTATTGCCCCAACAATTCAAGTCCTTACGGAAGGTTCATAAGGGGTTGGTGCGGAAATATAAGGGACCATTTCCTATCCTCAAGAAAGTCGGAAATGTGTCTTACAAACTGCAACTCCCTCCGAAGCTTAAAATATATCCTGTTTTTCATGTAAGCATGCTAAAACCTTACCATGGAGACGGGGATGACATAAGTCGGGGAGTATCAAAGAGAGCGCCTACCGCAGTAATAACCTCCTTTGACAGGGAAGTGGACTCAATTTTGGCGGACCGCTTGATCCGACGAAGGGGCGTACCAAGTTATAAGGAGTACTTGGTCAAATGGAAAAACGCCCCAGATGTAGAGACAAGTTGGGAACCTGAGGATTCCTTGTGGCAATTTAAAGATACAATAAAGAGGTTTCAACTTGAAGGCGCGACGAGGGCGTCGCGAACTTGAGTGGGGGAGGGTGTCACGTCCCGCCCAAACTGCCCCTAAAAATCCAAATATTGGCTGCCCAAAGGATCTAAGACATATGGAAAGTTCTAGAGTTGCCTAGAGAAGTCTAGAAAGGGCTAGAGTTGGACGGACTCAACTCAAGCTTGAAGACCCTAGAATGTTCTAGAGCACACTAGAGGGTGCTAGAATAGGCTGGAATATTCTAGAACGTGCCGGATGGTTCGGGAAGGTTATAGAAGCTGCTGGAAGCTTACGGAACATCCCGGAAGGTGCATGAAGAAGCTAGACAAACCTAGAAGACTCTAGAGTTGGCTAGAACGTCCTAGAGCCTTGTGGCACTTTGTACATAGAACTCTCTTGTATATCCTAGAGCTAGAAGGATCTAGAGAAATGTGGCATACTCCTAGGCTTGTTGCCACACTATAAATAGACCACTTGGTCTTCATTTGTAATCATCCTTGGGAATTCTTAGCATTTGTATCATAAACTCTCTCTAGAGCAATACAAAGCATTCTTTGCAAACTCTCTCTATTCTCTTTGGAGTTACATTTCCGGATTCAAAGGCAGGCTTAGTGCAACGGACGGTGCTAAGTGCCGCACGATCGATACTTGAAAGATTAAGGTCGTGACAATAAGCTATCATCTGTAATTGCCCATCATCTTGTTCTACAAATGCTCCAATAACAAAAAAAAACATATAAATACTCGAGAATGATAGCTCTATGTACGAGTTTAGTAGTAAATACAGTATCCCATAATTTTGGGATTATGGGTACTTGAAGCTGTATTAGTAATTTATCTTTTCTTTTTAAAATAACTATTATATTTATCACTCATAAAATATTATAATTTTTATATACTTAAATAAATTTTATTATGATTTTTATTTTATATCTTTGAATAATTTATTTTATTAATAGTTAGGTTTTATTTCGTTGAATAACATAATTTATTTTATTAATAGCGGGGATTTTATAAATTTTCTCCTCAATTTGATGTACTAAATTAGGAGTACCTTTCACTTAAAAACAAAAGTCATAACCGACTAAATTGGGAAAATTAATAATAAAAAAAAGCATACCCCATTTTGTCACGCCGGCCCATGTGTTTCTTATTGCTAATAATTCCATCAGATGATCGCATGCGCATAAAATATTTTTATTTTTATATTTTTTTAAAAATGATTGTGATCGATTTATTTCTCTGACATGTGGTTTTCTTAGTACCATTTTGTGGTCAGTACGCTCTCAAAACTCCTTGAACAAATTGGACACGGACCTAACATTTACGTTTAATTCAGGTATAATGTATGAACTATGAATTATCAAAACACATTCCGTTTTCGTGAAATATTTGGCTATCTGCTTTTATACTAACTTATCAAGGAACATGTGATTTAACATTTTAACTAATATTTTGACAATTAAGTTATTAAATTTGAATTACATGAAATATTATTTAATAAAAAATAAAAAATAAACTTATTTAACAATATTTTTAAGTCACACGTTAGCTAAGAGTAAGACAACATTGCTGTTTATAAGTCTGAACAATCATCTAACTCATAAGTTAGTTTTTGGGTTCACAGTTAGACTCTTGACTTTTTCGTACTCTCATCGGTACTCGTACCGTAAATCTGGAACGTGTCGTAAATCTGGACTTTAACCGATGTGGAGGGTGGATATTAAATCTTACAATGACTAAAAGTAAGGCAACAGTGGTGCTTATAAGTCTCGATAATTCTCTAACTCATAAACTAGTTTTTGGGTTCAAAATTAGGTCTGAATTTCTAAGTAATATTTTCCAAAAAAGTATAATTACTTGATTTTTTAATCATTTAAGTTCACAACTTTTAATTTTAAAATTTTAAAATAAGAAACTTTTAAATTATGTAATTTATTTATTGTTAATTTTATTAAATAAAATATATATTTAAATTGATATAATAATAGTAATACGTTTAACAAAAGATATATTAATAATATAATCTTTTAAAAAAACTTAATTTATAAAAAATAATTTTATTTTTATAATTTTTTTTATATAATCTCTTACATTTTTTTGTCTATTTTATTATTAAAAAAACTATATGCATCTTAACAAATATGTTCACTTCTATCTATCATTTTTTTTCTATAACATTATCTCATCATTTCCTCCCCTAACCACCTTTCATTTTTTGTTATAAAATAATTTAAAAAGTATTTTTTTATCAAAACTAAAATTAAATAATTATCAATTTATTTAAAACTTAATATTTAATTATTACAATAAATATTATCACCTCATTTCATAGAATTTTCTTAATTCTCTTATCATTTTTTTATCACATCATATTCTATCAAAATCATTTTCACTTTAAATTTGATTGAATATTTAGTGATCAAAAAGAATAAAAGGATCAATAAGATTATAAAAAATAAATATGAATACTTCAAATGAATCAATGATTATCTAACACAGTAAAAAAATAAAACTTTCGATTATTCTTCAATGAATAATAAAAATTGGTTGCGTAAAAAATAAATAAAGAATATCATGGATAGGATAAAGAGAATGGTGAAAATTGACGATAATTACTATGGTAGTATTTATATTGAAATGAACACAAATAAATTAAAAAATATTTAAAATAATGAATATTTTTATAGAAAATAAATTAGTATTTTTTTCAAAATTAAATTGTTGTTATATTTTTTGTTAAATAGTGTAACTATTAATATATTAATTTTATAATATAAATTTAAATATATATTTTTTATTTAATAAATATACCACTAAAATATAAAATATATATTTAAATGTTACAAGGATTTAATTCTCACATTTTTTATTTGTGCTTGAATTTAATTTATATTTATGCATATTTTGAGTAATATATATATTACAATTATACTAAATTTAAATGTTGTTTATGTGTGTATGTTTCATATTAATATATCATTTTTGTTGCATGTGTTATAATTTAAAATTTTATATTAAATGATATATTAATTATATTATTAAAGTATAAAAAATAATGTATATAAAACTATGAATCGAATATTTTTAATCCAATGACGTTGACTAATATTAAATTTATATTTTATTATTTTTAAAATTTATATTCCTCTAAATAATACTTAACTTATTATAAATATATCACAATTATAATTAAAATTTTTTATTAAATAAAATTACTTAATTTTTATTATATTTATTACACAACCATCATACAATTTTACTTTTTAAGTTGGACGGTGAGCCGCACCATTGTAATCTACCGCACGAGTGGATGTAATTGTGCCAGATCAGAACTCTAATTTTCTTCATTATCATATCAGTGGCATTTGAGTAATTTTGTTCGGCCAACTAGAAAGTGATTGGTCGGTTACAAGATAAGAAAAATTATAATAAATAACATTATTAAAATAATAAGTTAATAATATTAATCAAAACTTAATTAAATAACATTTAATATTAATTAAACTTAAATAAATATATTTTAATTTAAACAATACTAACTTAAACAATATTTAATATAAAATAATATCAATTTTTTTAATAATAAAAATATACAAAATAAAAATAAAAACTATTACTTTTATAATTAAAATTTTTAAAAATATTATTTTTATTATTTTTCAAAAAAATAAGAATTATCTACCACAAATATACCACATAAATACAATAAAAAATAAAATAATTAAAATAACTAATGATTTTTTAGAAAATTATGTAAAATAACATCTTATTAATAAGATGTATTTGATATAATCTAAATATCAATAGTTTAATTTAAACGATATTTAATATAAATAATAAATTAAATTTTTTAATAATAAAATATATAAAATAAATATTTATTTTTTATTAAAGTCTTAATATGTAAATTTTATTATCTTCTCTAATTTTTTTAATTTCTTTGTAAATCTTGTTATTATTACATTTTTCATATAAAAATCTTGTTATTTATTATTATTTATCAAATAAGTTAAATAAATTTTTAATGTTAATTAATACGTAAATATCATACAATTAATTTTAAAATACACCTAATTCATTTGATACGTGAATGAATATAATTAAAGATGTTAATTTATAAAATGTCACGAATACAAGTGATATAAGCATAATTTGAATACAACATATCTAATTTGTTTTATAAATGTAAGAGTTGATTTTTTTAATATATATTTTATTATTATAGTTTTTAAATTTTAAAATAAGATATTTTTTAATATTTAATTACTAATTTTCTCCAAAATAATCTTAATAAGTGAATCGGACAAGAAAACAATCGTATACAGCCTAAATAAATTTAATAAATATTTTTAATTAATTTTTAAGTTCATCAGCACATAAACACCGAACAAATACGATTTATTAAAAACGATTATGATAAGATCACCGATGGATTTATACAATACAACACTTTTATTAAAAGTGTAGATAAGAAGTCTATTAACAGACACATTATCACCCTTAAAAAGTAATTATTTAAAATAAAAAATTCATAGTTCATTGGGTCCCATCACATCTCTTCTTGATTCACTGGTTCACCATACTCTGGTCATCTGGTGATATAATGCCTATATAATCCCTTCAATTGTCCACACAGTACTCACTACTGACATCGGAGAGAGAGTGATCAAATTCATAAAGTTTTCAAGAGCCTGTTGTTCCGCGAGAAAGTAGTGAGAATATAAAATGGAGGCCAAGGAAGAGGATGTTAAGTTGGGAGCCAACAAGTTCTCTGAGAGGCAGCCGATTGGTACGGCGGCTCAGAGCCAAGACGAGAAGGACTACAAAGAGCCACCGCCGGCTCCACTCTTCGAGCCAGCAGAGCTTACTTCGTGGTCATTTTACAGGGCTGGAATTGCCGAGTTCGTGGCCACGTTTCTGTTTCTCTACATAACCATCTTGACGGTTATGGGTGTTGTCAAGTCCGATTCTAAGTGTTCAACGGTTGGGATTCAAGGGATCGCTTGGGCTTTTGGTGGCATGATCTTCGCTCTCGTTTACTGCACCGCCGGCATATCAGGTTCGTTTCTAAACTCGCCGCTTATACTTTGATATTAGTACGCTTTTGCCGCTTAACAATTTTGGCCAACAAAAAAAAATTTAAACTGAAACAGATTTGGCGCCCACCGTGGGGCTCGAACCCACGACCACAAGGTTAAGAGCCTTGCGCTCTACCAACTGAGCTAGACGGGCTTGCAATGCTAAGTTGATGTTGCAATTCTCGGAACATTAATATAAAGAAGAAACAAAAACAAGTTCTTTTCCTATACGATCTTGGTGGTAGAATAGGGGGAGTAGTTCTCATTGGGCACCAAAAATACTTAGTTGGACATTTTAATGATCATTGATTAGATTTGAGTAAAATTTAAAAAATAATTAAATTTGAAATAATATTGAGTAGTGTAGTTAAATTTGAATAAAATCTAATTAATGAAGATTAACATATCTATCAAAGTGGTTTGATGATAATTGGTTTGGTGCCATATAGAATTACTGTAAGCTTTTAAATTTTAGAAAGATCTTATACTTATTTTAAAAGTTAGAATTAAGTTTTATATTTATTTTTTGTATAGTTTTATTATTATGAATGAAAAATAATTATTTTTTCTATTCTTTTTCAATTATTTTAGTTATTGTTTAAGTTATAAAATCTTTATATAATGTAATTGAAAAAATAAAAAAAATTACATTTGTTCGGTCATTTTTTCATAAAATATGATTAAATTGTTATAAAAGATATATCAATTTTATAATAATTAAAATATCTTACGGTATTATTCTCTAAATTTTAATTCAGCAAACTTTGTGGTTTGGTTGTGATTTGCAGGAGGTCACATAAACCCGGCGGTTACTTTTGGGCTGTTTTTGGCCAGAAAGCTTTCATTGACCAGGGCAGTGTTCTACATGGTGATGCAATGTCTTGGGGCAATATGTGGTGCTGGTGTTGTAAAAGGCTTTGGGAAGAGTCTTTACCAAATGAAAGGTGGTGGTGCCAACTTTGTTGCTCACGGTTACACCAAAGGTGATGGTCTTGGTGCTGAGATTGTTGGCACTTTCGTTCTTGTCTACACTGTTTTCTCTGCCACTGATGCAAAGCGCAGCGCCAGAGACTCCCACGTCCCAGTATGTCTCCCTTCCTTCTATAATGAATTAACTTTTTGTGGTTTGATTTTCACTTTTTTATTAACAGTGACTGATATTGAAATCAATTGTTGTTGAACGTATAGATTTTAGCACCCCTGCCAATTGGGTTCGCTGTGTTTTTGGTTCACTTAGCCACCATACCCATAACTGGTACCGGCATTAACCCAGCTCGAAGTCTTGGTGCTGCCATCATTTTCAACAAGGACCAGGCCTGGAACGACCATGTGAGTTTTCTTAATTACATCATTCTTTGTTTGGCTTTTAATGAAAAAAGAAATTGAATGCTAACTTGATTTTTGATCCGTTTGGTTTTGTTTTGGTTGCAGTGGGTTTTCTGGGTAGGACCATTCATTGGTGCAGCACTTGCAGCTCTGTACCACCAGGTCGTCATCAGAGCTATTCCCTTCAAATCAAAGTGAATGATTAATATGATCCATTAATTGTTTGCTTTTTTTTCTTCTTCGAATAGCTTTTGGCTTTGTGTAATTGTTACTGTATCATCTATTTAAGAATTGTAATATTAGCAAGCGCGCATGTGTCTTTTCCATGGAGGACCCATCTTTCTTTTTCAAGCGCACATCTTTTTTCTTGTTTTTCTTTTCTTCAAAAGGGTCCCCGCTTCCCATTCTCTATATGGCTATGAATTTGTGTATTTGCAATTCAGATAATAACAACAAACCCTACCTGCCGTTCCACCCTTGTGTATTTTTCGTTTGAGTTGGTGGTAGATTGTCTTTATTCACACTATAGCTTTAAAATAACAAAGACATATGGGAGAGGTGGTAAAGCGATATTCTAGCCATAGGTGAGCAGGCTCAAGCAGTGAATACTGTCTAGTTACATCCTCCGCTTTATCATCCCAATACCAAAATCTAGTTATCTTCCATGTTAAAGTTGATTTCATTCCCAACTATCACATATTCACATTAGTGATTCTATTATTTAGATCTAATGCGATAGTTTACTTACTCAAATCTAAATTAAAATATAATTTTTTTGTTGGATGTTTAGTTAGGGATCAAAATTTAAGAACTCAAAGTTATGAAATATCAAAATATGTTAAAGATTTATAATAGTGTAAATTAGAAAAGAAGTTTAGATAGAGATCATAAAGAATCGAAGAATAATGCTCGAAATTTACTCTTTGAGCTTTTTGTTACAATTTTTGTGATAATTTTATGTATTTTTTTAATTTAGATATTAATTGGATCATTTTATTTTGATTAAATAAATTTTTTTTAAATACTTTCAACTAAGTGGCTTTGCTTTCACATCGGAGATGAATAGTGGAAACAATGAAGGTATACAATTCAGAAAATAAAAGAAAAATTTATATACGTTAAAACTGAGATAATTTTTAAATGATAATATACAAACATATTGATAAATATATTTAAATTTATATAATTATATTAAATAAAAAATTATTATTCTTGTTAAATATCCTTTTCACACGTCGGCTAGGAGCAAGATAGCAAACCTGCTTATAAATATAACAAATTCTTAATTCAATGAGATTTTATTAGTTTAAGTTAGGTCTCAGTTTTTAACATGGTATCAAAATTTTGCTCCTAGTCTCTATGTTCATAGACCCTGGGTTCTACCACAGTCTCATTGTGACACTTATGCCTACCTTTGCTCACCGTGTGGAGAGAAACTATTAAGTATCCTTGTCTCACATCAGTTAGGAGTAAGCCAACAAAACTGCTTATAAGCTTGTACAATCCTTAATTCAATGAGATTTTATTAGGTTGAGTTAAACAAATTTCTAATTAAAGTTGGTTCAGCGAACCGACTTTAAATTGAGTGACTTAAAATGTAAAGTCGGTTCACGCGACGAACCGACTTTACACGTACATTTATGAATTTTTTATTATTTTTATTCACATTTTTCGTATTCAATATTCAATATATATAGCATAAAAAATTAAAATATAAATAATAATACAAATAATTAAAAATTTAAATATAATTAATTACTTGATAATTAAATTTATTATAAAAACAAATAATGTATATACAATACATATAGTTAACTTAAATTACAGATAAAATAATGTCGTCAAAGTGTAATTGGATGCGAGTAAGCTTGGTTGGCTTAGAATCACCATGACAAGAAAACTAGACAAAAAACAACTGATCCATATAACAATTCATATTATCCTACATACATGAGCACGTAAACATCGATCCATCAAACAAGTAGTCTAAACTTCAGAGACATACGAATGAAGAAATTAAATCATTATAAATATTACCATAAAAAAGAAATTACCACAACGACATTCGAGTGATATAACCCTTCGACGAACTCATATTAACACTTTATTAATCATTTGTCTATAAATATGAAGTTATCTGGAATTTCTGCTAGTATTTTTAATACTATAATGAACTCTAAATGTGAAATCAAGTATAACTCCGATTTCTTACTTGGCTTGTGTGAGTTTGGTGTCCTTAAACGTATGGAACACGTTCATGGGCACCAAAACTCATACAAACCAAGAAAACAAATCAGAATTATACCTGATTTCATATTTAGAGCTCATTATAGCATTAAAAATACTAGCAAAGATTCTAGATAACTTCATATTTATAGACAAATGATTAATAAAGTGCTAATTGTTGTCATAAGAAAAGTAGGCAAGAGAGATGAGTGGTCCAAAAATAGGTCCATAAAACAATACATTCCCCTAAATACATGAGCATATAATCATCCATCAAACAAAGACTTCAGACACAATAATAGAGAAATTAAATCATTAAAAAAATTACCGTTATGTTGTCATATACTATTCAAGATCATCAGAATCTTCTCCTGATTCTTCTTGTGATGATATAATTTGAACCATGTGTTATGCCCATTCCTCTCGTAAATCATCAAAAATTTACTGATCGTAGCCCATCTTATTCCAACCAAAAAACTACGTGTATTTAAAATCAAAATAAGAATGTAATTTCATTTATTTACAAAAAATAACTCAAATATGTTAAAAACTTTTATGTATATGGGTAAAAGATATTACCACATCATCAATTGAAATTTTGATATTTGTGATGATTTCGCTCATAAACTTCATGACATAATAACCACACATGATTCCATTATTTTGTTATGGAACCTACAAAAAAAACAAGTGTACATGATTTTTCATATTCGAACATCTTTATTATTCAATTGTAAAATTAATAAAATTATTAATATTGGCTTGCACATACCATAACTTTTGTCCATATAAGCTTATGAGATTTTTTATGTTCCACAACTTCCATGCCCTATCAAGGTTTAAAACAGTTAGTTTTTATTAAATATTACAAAAAATAATAGAAGAAACTAATATGTAGTTATAACTCTTACATTTCAACAACTACTTTTGTATCTTTACTCAGTTCTATGGAAGCTGAGTCACAGTACCAAACATGATTATTGAACAGATCAATGATTACCAACATCCAATGATCTTGGCCTTGTTCAAACCTTAATGGCTAAAGGATTATCAACTTTTGATTTCTGTTAAACGTTAATGCCTTATCACATAATTGTTTAGCTCTGATGCTAACATCATTCTCTTGATATTCATTGACATATGAAGAATCATAGAACATTGCTAAATGTGATGAGTGATTATGTTGAAGTCGATAATAGCACACTCTATAATATATATATATATATATATATATATATAATTAGATAATATAGTTCTACATAAATGAAAGAAAAATATATATATATAAGTTTGGCCGAGGTTTACACCAGAAATTTCAATAAGAAGTGGCATAGTCCATCCATCATTTATGCTAGATGTCCTCCCAACAATAGTCATCAAAGTGTCATGATTTCTGCTGAAGTTTAAAGCATAATCATAACTATATTTTTTCCAAGGCTTCTTCTTGAATGACTTGGTGCGCGATGATTGGTCATTAGACGTAGATTTAGCATGAGATACTTGCTTCGTATCTCTTAAATGTACCACATTTAAGAGTTATGGTATAATAGACTAAAAAAAATATTATATATGTATTTTAGTAACAATATAAGATATAATAAAATAATAGCAGTAAACAAGTGTCATCTTTTAAGTTAAAATAGTAACACGTCAAAATTTAGAACAACTTGAATCGATGGCCAAGCCACATACTATCCAACCATTTCTTGGACTATGGTAGCATCAGAAGGCACAGGTAGGAGACAATCATGAAACAATGATTGATCAATTACTATTCGCCAATGATTAGGCAAATATTGATTATGAATCATCCGATCATCACTCAATTATTGTACCGTTCCAATAGCAACAAAGTTCGTTGACGAAGGATGTTTCAACAAACATTTCATATTCTGTAAAAAATTTAAGTGTTATATATAAAAAATAAAACATATAGTAAGAATTTAAAAATAATAGATTATATACACCAGAAATTAAAATCTTACCACATATGATTCATCAAATAGAAAAGGACTCCCATGTGGGGTAGCTATTGGATGTACATTCTCACCAAAACGTTCATCGTGGTTTGATTGATGGTAAGAATGTGCAGATTGCATTGGAGAAAATGAACCACTACTTGATTGCATATGCATTCCTGACATATAGTGAGGACCAATAGGATGGCTATATCCCATACTGGATGTAGTTTGAGCGCAATGAGATTGCATGGGTGGCATGCCTGGCATGAATGGTTGCATACTTGGCCAATATGGCATGCCCTGGTTGTAGAATGATGTCATGGCTGACATTTGTTGTGATTGATGTTCTTTTAGAGTGGAAATCTCACTTAACACTGAGGCCTTAAAAGGAGTTGAATTCTTCTTCAATTTTAGTGTACTTTTCCTTACTTACCGTTTGAGGCTTTTGTTTTGGAATGTTAAAATACTCCATATAACCATCATATTGGTTACCTCTCCTAACACGACCAGGATGCTCACGTCCAAATGCATGATATAAAGCATCTCTCCCAAGCTCTTCGATTATTTCACCCCTGGATATTTTTTCTTGAACAACTCTCTACAAATAATAAAACACACAATCATTTCATTCATTATTACATCAATTATTAAAAATAATTAAGACTTTTTATCAACCGAAATTACTAACCAACTTATTTAGTTGTTCTTCTCCTCGCTTAGTCATCGGTCTTGAATTCTTCGTTTTTGGAGTCTTTATTTCTATGTACAATTCAGTTCGGATAACGGGTCTACCCAATTCAGCTTCCTACATATATTATGAAAAATTTATTAACAATGACATGAAATTAAATTGAGGAAAATAAATATAAAAATATTTATAAATTAAGACAAATTAATAATACCATTCTATATCCAACTTTAGGATTTAAAGACCTCCCAGTACGGTTAGGAAGAATGTTATACATTTGTATATTTTGATGTTCTTTCCTAATAATTTGAAATTCATCTGAACGCTTATAATCCATAAAGTCTTTCCAAATTTGAGGTGTAATTCAGGGGTGTCCTTCAAGGATTTTGTAGAGCTCTACCTCATCAAGTGGTTCCAAATATAAAAACACATAATTTCTTACCAATCTAGAAGTCTTGTATTCCTTTCATGCCTTATTTGCAATCTTATAACACTTAAGTTTCCAATTGTCATCGACTTTGTACAGATTCTATAAAAACACAGTACAAAAGATTAGATATAATATAAAAAAGATATAATATATATATTGATTATAAAATATAAGAGACCTACACAAATGGTTATCCATATTTTAAACTTTTCTGCTTCGTCAACCTGAGACCAATCATATATATTGATTGGTACACTGGACTTCGCAAGTCGACCAATAGAGGATTTCAATTGTTGACCATTTTCCCCTATTGGATTACCATTAGTATCAAATAGAACAAGTATTCTATCATGTGGGTTAAGTGGAGCATTAAGTATATTCGCCCAACCCCTTTTTTTCAAATACCCCAATGGATCATTTGAATCTAAAAGCTCTGTTATCCGAAGATCCATGAAATATATATCTACAAACAATGAAGAAATATATAAATTAATTGACAATTTTAGGAACATACATATATATAAGAGTTATTACAACAATATAGAACATACGTTATGTTTAATTAGGTTGTTGATCGTATACATATATTCCTTCGCAATCACTTCGAGCCCATGACGAAGAATCATCATCATCAATTAGATCATCACATACATTAGGCAATTTATTTGAGAAATTACTAATATTGGTTAATGTATCAAGCATAGAGTCATCATCTTCTACATCATCACAATTGTAAAACTCTTTTTGTGGAGACGTTAACACAACAGATCATCTTGGATCAATTTGATCGCTCACGTAAAATAATTGTTTTGCATGAAGTGCTAACGTGAAAGGATCATCAGTGTGACTTATTTTGGATAAATTTACAAGGGTAAATCCAAAATCATCTATTTTATATCCAACATTGATAACATCTTCGACCCAATCACACAAGAAAACTGTCTCATGGAAGACCTCATAATCTAATTCCCAAATATCTTGTATTATACTATAATATGTTCTATCAAAAAATACAGGATTAACATCTTTTGAACTGGAAAATTGCATAGTTTGTGCAACCATCTTCACACCACTATTTTGATTTACTCGGACTTTGTCCCTAGCTTTAGTCGTAAACCTCAATCCATTTATTGTGAAACTATAAAATGATTTGACATCGAATTTTGGCCCATGTGCAAGGCATTGTAAAATTTCTGATATTTTATGATTGAGTTTCTTGAGTTTATCTCGAATCTATGTATATAAAAACACAAAATGTGTTTAGAGTAAAGTTTTTAAACATTAAATAGATCTAGTAAGATACATGCATGAATTTTTGTTTGTGACACTTACATGGTTGCAAAACCAATTAATAAGCTCTCACTTATGTTCATCATACAACCATTTTTCTCATCCTTTTTTTTATAACGAGGATCGATCTTCAATAAGTTTAAATGCATCCTGTAATGTTATTAAATATATATGAAGTTATATATCATCATTAATAGTTAAATAAAAGATGATTTTTGCAATCATGAAACAATGAACATCACTTACTCTCTATACGGTTGTGCCTCATTATTATTTACCAAAATGATTCGGGGTGCTTTTTCCTATCGAGTGCGATCAATAAATAATTTCTTACTTCCACCAAGCATATGGTTACCTATTTGGATCAGGTGATGTTCTAAGAACAACTTGTGCGTAGGATTCCCAATTTTAGTGCAACCACTAAAGTATTCAGATTAAAACTCAATGGCCTTTTCAACAATGTAGCATTCTACCATGCATTCTTCAGGTCGATTTCTATTATTTACATATCCTTTAAGGACTTGCATATATCTCTCAAACGGATACATTCATCTTAAGTAAGTAGGACCACATAATTGAACCTCTCAAACTAAATGAACACACAAGTGAATCATTATATCGAAGAAAGAAGGAGGAAAATATTTTTCAATTATACACAAACTCTCTACAACATCTTTTTGTAAAGAATTTAACTCGCCAATTGATATAGATTTTTTGCATATTGTACTAAAGAATGAACAAAGCTAAATTAAATATAATCGAACATGTTTTGGAAAAATTTATCTAATAGCAACTAGGGGTATCCATGGTCCGGTCCGGTTCGGTTTTTCCTAAAAAAAAATTAACCAAACCGGACCGGACCGTTTGATTTATAAAATGGTTTGGTCCGATTTGGTTCCCGGTTTGGTCCGATTTTTTTATAATTTAATGAAGAATAATGTGAAAATTTTAATATATTATTAAACCAGTCCGGTCTAGTTCGAACGGTTTAAAATTAGTACAAACCAGACCGGACCGTTTGATTAGTAAAACCGTTCGGTTAGGTTTGGTCCGCTCCGATTTTACGGTTTGGTCTGGTCCGGTCCGGTTTATGGACACCCCTAATAGCAACTGGTAATAACTGTTGCATTAAGATATGACCGTCATGTGATTTCAATCCATACAGTTTCTTATCGGTAATAGACACAAAATTTCTTAAGTTGGATGGGTAACCATAAGGAACTTTCACACCCTCCAAACATTTACAAAACACATCCTTCTCTTTTGTTGACATTGTATATGATGCTGGTGGTAAGTATGTTCGATTCTTATAATTTTCCACCCTTGGTTCCAATTCAGGTCTTATGCCTAGTTTCTTTAAATCCAATCTTGCTTTAATTTCATCCTTTGTTTTTCCAGGTATATTAAGTAAAGTACCAATCAAGCTCTCACATACATTTTCTCAATGTGCATGACATCTAAGATGTGACGAATGTGTAAGTCTTTCCAATAAGGTATTTCCCAAAATATTGATTTTTTTCCAACAACCATGGTAAGTCGGTTCAAACTCTTTTTCATTTTCACTCATTTCATTAGTTAACCTCTTTCGTTTCCCTACCTTAGTGAGTTTTTTTCATCTTTTCATATCGTGTGAATGTCATACCATTCAATTGCCTTAATATCTCAACACCTAGCAAAGGTCGAGTTGCATGATCATGATTTTCTTCACCATCGAACGGTTTCTTTTGGTATCTAAACTTGTGTCCAGATGGAAAAAATCTTCTATGTCTTCTATAAGACATCTTTTGTCCGTGAACAAGATAATTTGTAGAAGTTACATCACTACATATAGGGCATCCCTTGTAATCTTTTGTTGCATGTCCTAATAAGTTTCCATAGACAGGAAAATCATTAATTGTCCATAAAAGGATCCCCTTCAAGTTAAAGTGTTTTTCTTTATATGCATCGTAAAGATTTACACCAGCATTCCACAACATCTTTAAATCATCTATCAGAGGCTGCAAATATACATCAATATCAACACGAGGTTGTTTCGGTCCTGAGATCAATAATGTTAACATCATGAATTTTATTTTCATACATAACCAGGGAGGAAGGTTGTATGTTACCATAATTACTGGTCAACAACTATATCTACTACTAAGGGAACTATGCAGATTAATTCCATCAGCAGCAATGGCAAGACGAAGATTGCACGGATCAAATGAAAAATGAGGAGATAAATTATCTACTACTTTCCAATTTGGAGAATCACGAGGATGACATAGCACCCCATCATCAGATCAATTATCTGAATGCCAAGTCAACATCTTTGATGTATCTTTACTATTGAACAACCTTTGAAAGTGAGGAATCAGAGGAAAGTACCAAAGAACCTTTATAGGCACGCCTTTCTTATGTGTTGTCTCATTTGTACCATGCTTCCATCTCGATTCTTTACACATAGGAAAATCATCTAATGTCTCATATTCTTTTGGTCAACAACTATATCTACTACTAAGGGAACTATGCAGATTAATTCCATCAGCAGCAATGGCAAGACGAAGATTGCACGGATCAAATGAAAAATGAGGAGATAAATTATCTACTACTTTCCAATTTGGAGAATCACGAGGATGACATAACACCCCATCATCAGATCGATTATCTGAATGCCAAGTCAACATCTTTGATGTATCTTTACTATTGAACAATCTTTGAAAGTGAGGAATCAGAGGAAAGTACCAAAGAACCTTTGTAGGCACGCCTTTCTTATGTGTTGTCTCATTTGTACCATGCTTCCATCTCGATTCTTTACACATAGAACAATCATCTAATGTCTCATATTCTTTTCTATAAAGAATACAATCATTTGGACAAGCGTGAATCTTATGATATTCCATGCCAAATCGGCTAAGAGATTTCTTCACTTCATACATTGAAGATGACAATTCAATACCTTTAGGAAACATATCGACTAGTAGATTTTTGTAATTATGTGAATCCCTTGTAAGAAAAACCATATTTTGCCTTCACATTGTACAAATGAACCAATCTCAACATTTTAGTGTATTTTTTGCATTTTGGATACAATGATTTTTTGGCATCTTCTATGAGTTTTTTAAAGATTTCTGGATCATCCTCGCGTAATTCATCTTTAACATCGTGAAACATATTTTCTGTCTGTACATTATGATAAGATATATGTAATCCACTCACATTCTTATTTATCTATTCCCTATGAGTATTAATATCAATATTTTTTTCATGATAATACCAACATTTATAGCTCAAAAGAATACCATTACGGATAAAGTGATATTTAACCTCGTTAAATTCATGAAATCGCTCGTTTTTATATTTAACACGTGGGCATTGAATCATACTATTTCCAATATTACTATTTCTACAAGCAAATTCCATGAAATTTTCAACTCTAGAAATATAGTCTTGCTCAATTCTACACTTTTACATCCAAGATTTGTCCATTTTTTATTAATGACATTAATTAAACATATTAATTAATTATGTATCCAATGAATATATCTCAAGTATTATATATATAAATAACTTTGGAAAGGATAATAAGGTTAGAGTTAGAATAAATCTATACCTAAAGGAGGAATGAAAATATAAAGTTACAAACAACCTCATTTCTATACAAATTAAAAAAATAACCAGCATGCCAACATGAATATATAAAAACCAATCACTTTGGTTGATTCTAATTTCTAAACATGTTACTATATCATAATTAAAAAGTAATATTAATTACATGTATATAACATTCTATAGAAATAGAGACTATTATAGTAACATATTTAACATTTTAACTCATAAGTAGCATATATAAATATAAATAAAAATAAAAATACTACTTAGTTTTTAGTTATCATTTGAATTTTATTAATATATATATATATATATTATTTAAATTATTGAATTTATAAATATATATTTATAATTTTTTTAAGAGTTAAGAGATAGCACACATAACTCTAATTAATACCAATATAATTTTTTAAAAATTTAAAAAAACATAGTACTTTCCTCTATTCACTAATTGCCTAAAATATAATTATTTATATATAAATAAATTTATCCATGCACGGTAAATATATATAATTCCTCAAACTCACAACATTTCAAATATTATTTTCACAGAAAATAAGTCAAACATATAATAAAAAACAAAATAAAATACATACCTAAATCAAAAATTTATACAAAAAATAAAACAAACTGAATAATAAACTGTAAAATTAATAGAAATACTTACAAGAATGTTATGAAGTGACTAAATGGAGAAAATGAAGAATAAAATTGTGTTTTGTAGGTAAAAATAAGTGAAAAAATGGATATAAAAATAGTAGATGTGAAAGATAACGAGAAGAGGAATATAACTCATAAAACGGCGTTGCAAATGGTGGTCGGAGGTGGCCGAAAATTGAGAAAACGGGTGGATGTGGCTCGGTTTTGGGAGAAAATGGAGAAGAGAAATGAAATTTTTGGGTTTCTGCATAAGAAATGAGCCGAATGGATATATTACGTGGATAGCGTCGGTTTGCCACATCAACCAACGTTATCCACGCAATTCAAAATTTATTTTTTTGTAAATTATTATTTTATTTAAACTATGCATATAAGTACTATAGAAAAAGAAAAAATAATAATTTTACAATAATATTTAATTAAAATAGATATACAAAATTAAATAAAGATATATTGTACGTACATATATAAATTTAAATATCCAAACAAATAAACAAAATTATATAATTTTTAAAACTAATTGTCTAAAAAAAGAAAAATTATACTATTTATATCCAACTTAAATTCTAAATAGTCAAATAAAATAATAATTAACGAACTAAAAAAATTCAATTTTATTTACTTTATCTATTTTTTAATTTAAAAAATAGGACGTAGCGTCGGTTGATGTGGCAAACCGACACTATCCACGTTGAATATAGCGTCGGTTCTCCACGTCAACCGACGCTATATTCAACGTGGATAGCGTCGGTTCTACACCGAATCGACTTTAAATTTATTATAAGTCAATTTTTTCAAAAAATGATTTTAAACAGCGACTTAAATACCATTTTTTGTAATAGTTCTAATATTCTCAACTTTATTATCTTTACACATGGACTTAAATACCACTTTTTTTTATAATAATTTTAATATTCTCAACTTTATTATCAAATACTACTCACATGTCAAAATTCCTTTATTCTTTCATGTTAAGGTTGGTTTCACTCTCACCCATTAATAAAGGCTAAACAAATATTATCGTTCTCAAACTTAGAACTCAAAAAATTAAGAATTTAACCACCAATGTTTATTATAATTAAATCTTCAAACTTTACACAATTTTGAAAACATAAGTGTAAAACATTATTTAAACTATAATTCTTAAATTTTTAAATTTAATTAATTTTTAAATTTTTAAATTTTTAAATTTAATTAATTTATTAAAATTTAATCGTTTAGGGACCAAACTTTAAGCTTTTTAATTGGAGTATCTTAAAAATTGTCTAGTTTAATTTTTTTAGCATGAAATACTAAAAATTGTTTTAGTGTACAGGGAATTAAACCTAAATGACTTTGTTTCTAACTGATAATGAATATCAATTCATTAAATTCACGTACATATATCAATAATAAAAAAATGTTCACATCTTTATAACTATTTTTTTAATATATATTTATAATTTGATTGATGGCATATATAAATACATAACAAAAATAAATATTCACAATTTAAAAAATTATTCTTACAATAAAAATTAAAAAATACAAGTCAGTCTTCCAAAGATATATATGATGTTTGTGAAAATTAAGAATTGCCTATAATTTTTATTTTCCTTTTAAAAAATATAAGTAATATTTAGTTTACAATGATAATTAAAAAAATTATGGGACCTATATATGGTTAATTTCACTTGTGACATTGAGTGAAATGAAATGTATTCTACTACTTGTTTCAAAATCTTAATCATCCCACCTCATTATTATTTGGAACTTATATTTATATTATTATTTACTATTTTTTCTGTCATATTTCCTCAATTAAAACACAAAATGTTTTATTTAGAACATTGTAAATTTACGTTCCTATTTTATCTTTATTTTTTTCCTGCCATTTAAATAAACACAATGATAATAATATTATTTTTATTAAAATTAAATTTTCACTGTACAAATTAAAGAAGACCTTCAGGCAGATCATTATAACTTAAGAAGTATTTAAGGTACATCCTTGCAATATGACTATATGATTAATTAGATTTATCAAAATCAATTTCCTTTATTAAAATTTATTTGATAAAATATTTATTTTGGTAACTATCTACAGCGGGATGTAGAATATATATTAGAATTTTGTGTCATTAATAGAAAGAAAGGAATTTTTGTGTGACTTAATTATTTAATTCATTTAATTTTTAAATTTTTAAATATATTTGTATATATTAAAGATGTGTTTCTTTATGCTACGTACTTGATTCAAAGGGAAAAAGAAGAAGCACATAGGAGCTCATGAATTTATTCTGGGCTTCTTTCCATCCAATAATTTCGAGCTTATATGATATCCTTCATTTGGCCCAAATTCTCATAACAGTTATACAGTAGCGTGCCAATTACAGCAGATCAAATCCAGCCATACAATTCTCCGCTAGTCATCCAAAACCCTAGTGCTCGCGCTCTCTTGTTGCTCTATCTCGTAGACTCTCTTGCCCAGCGAGACATATCCATTGGAGCTCAGAGAGAATGGCGAGCGAGCACACAGTATTGCAGTTCTCTTCGTCTTCATCGAGATTGTTAGTGAAGGTTCACCCTCTAGTTATGTTCAATATATGCGATTGCTTTGTTAGACGCCCTGATGGAGCCGAGCGAGTAATTGGCACTCTTCTAGGTTCGATCTTGCCTGACGGAACTGTTGATGTCCGGAACTCTTATGCTGTTCCTCACAGCGAGGCCGCTGACCAGGTTCATCTGCTCTCTGCTGTTCTTTCTCTAATTTTCTTTTTTTTTTCTTTCCATTTTCTTCAAAACTTATGTTTTAATTATAGCTATAAGTTGCAAACAAAGTGTCATATTGAGGATTATTGGATGGCCTTCCATCATTTCGTCTGTTGTTTGTTATTGTTTCTTTTAGGTTCAGTTTAGTGTTTGGTTGCAAAGAATTACAAATATGTGCCAAAAGAAAATCATAATTCTTTATTTTGCTTTTAGCTGTTTTTGGAGTCTGTTCTAATAATTGCGGCTAGTAAGTTTGGAGTATTTGACCAATCCGTTCATAGAAGTGTGTGTTTTTAAAAGTTGTTGATCACGATCTCTTTAAGCTATTAGGAGAGTTAGTTTTCCAATAACTTTGTAATATGATATTAGAGTTGGAAATTCTATGTTTAAATCCCATAACCACAATTGTTGTATTCCAAGTATTTGGCCGTTGCATATTGATTAGATGTATAAAAGTAATGTTGACTATTCTCTTAATAGTTTAAGTTTTACATATGTGATCCATGGGTGCCAATTTTTCATTCTTTCATAACATACAAAGAAAACTTGCAAAAGATGGTGGAGCCAATAAAATGATAAAGGGATTACATAACAAGAAGTTGACATAATGTGCCCTCATATATATTTGTCATAAAAAATTTGGTGTTATTTGGATGGAGAAGAAACAATAATAGGTTTATTATAATTCTTCTACATATAATTTAAGATTCTTAGAACTATTCTTTAATCTCCCATATGTAAATTACTCCCAACTTTCTGAAGACAATCTTATAGCCTCTTTCCTTTTGGTTATTTTGGTAACAGGTTGCTTTAGATGTTGATTATCATCACAATATGTTGGTATCCCACCAAAAGGTAAACCCAAAGGAAGTCATTGTTGGATGGTAAGACTCGCCACCATTATTATACTCAGAATTGTATTTTTTCCAGTATTACATGAAAATTTTAAGGACCTTTGATGGATTCTTATTACATTTGCTATAAAGTATTCCTATCTTCTCGTTGTTTCTCCAAATTTGAATTTTTTTCTGATTTGGCATGCTGGTAACCACCTTGAACTTATCTATAACTTGGCTAGCTTTTTTTTAATGCAAATTTTGTAAAGGTATTTTAGTAGTACACATATTCTTAGTCTGGATATCCTTCATTTATTTCAAACTGTACTTGCTACTATCTGGTAGGAGATTTTATAATCTTTATGAGCTACTTACAATGTCATCAACTGTGTTTTCCTGATTTTATGTAGGTACTCCACTGGTTTTGGAGTTATTGGCGGTAGTGTTTTGATTCATGAATTTTATTCTGCAGAAGTTCCCAACCCTATTCACTTAACTGTTGATACTGGGTTCACTAATGGAGAGGGTTCTGTTAAAGCTTATGTTTCTGTTAATTTATCTCTTGAAGATCGGCAACTTGCTGCACAGTTTCAAGAGATCCCTCTGGATCTTAATGTGGTCGACGCTGAGAGAATTGGATGTATGCATTATCATAAACCTTTCACTTCATGCATTTTTAGCTGGGAAATATATGACCTCCTACCACTATTTTTATTCTAGATTGGACCCAACTTGTAATTTTATTATTATTCTTACTATACCCTTATTGAATACACAATTGGACATATTTCCAATTTAATTGGACATGTGTCCAACTTAGCTCTAGTCAGTAGGGTTACCAACCAATTAAACTCTAGCCAATTGGACAACTGTTCAATTTAGTTGGACATGTGTCCAACTCCGGCGAGTAGAGTCACCGATCAATCAAATTTTGGTCAGTTGGACAGTTTTCTAATTTTGATCTATCAAATTGGACAAATGTCTAATCAAAATTAATTCACAATTAGTTAGGACATTTCTGAGTCAAGTGGGAAGGGATCATATCTGATTTTTGATTAATATGAGTTCAACACAACATACGACCCTTTTTAGTTAACCTTTGCTACTATAGCCAGATGCATTGGAATATGAATTTATTGTTTATGCGAATATTTTTTTACATGAACTGTATAGCTGTTCCTGTGTGCTGTGTATTTCTTTAGCAATAAAGAAAAGAAAATCCTAAGTGTTTCTTCTAATTCGGACATTTTCTGGCTAGTCTTCTACTTATATAAGCTTATATTCCAATTCATTCATCAAAGATAAACCTTGGTATAGTTTTTGTGCTAGTTTGTTAGGCTTAAAAAATTGTTGATAATCTAAATGTATTTTTTTCTTCTGGGTTGCCAGTTGATATTTTAAAGACAACAATGGTTGATAAGCTTCCAACTGATTTAGAAGGAATGGAAGCCTCAATGGAGCGGCTATTGGCTTTGATAGATGACGTTTACAAATATGTTGATGATGTCGTGGTAAGGCGGTGTAACCTGTATTAGTTATTAGCAAATCGGGGAATATTTATAGGTTTAAAACCTCATTTGTTTTTCCTCTCAGGAAGGGCATATTGAACCAGACAACAACATAGGGAGATTTATTTCAGATACTATTGCATCTCTTCCCAAATTGTCACTGGCAGCTTTCGATAAGCTTGTTAATGACAACCTTCAGGTAATATTGGCTTTATGTTATTTTATTATTTTATATTTGTAAAGCTTACAATTCATTAATGCCTAAGGTGATAGCCTACCTTTCATTTGGGGCAATTTCATTTACTCAGTTTAATACCGATGTCCAAACACTTGCAGTCTACACTTGTATTGATACTGTATGTGACAGTAGTGAAGAAATGGCATATGGACACACTCTATGCATAAAAATATAAAGTATATTGAAATACTAAGCACTTTACACGCCTACTGCTCTCATTTGCAGGCTGTAATTGCCTGTTAGAAAGTGCCGATCAAATTCTTACGTGAGGTTATGCTTTTGGGAAATGGGCTACATATCATATACTTGTGGGGATTATATGCTGCTAAACACTTATAATTTAACAAATTAGGGTTGTGGTACAAGACCACTTGCACTTATATCATGATAGAAAATGTTGGTCGTTAATTATTCCAAAAACTTAAAATTGGTCATCATATCACATATAATCTAACACTGTCTCCTATTTACCGATAATGTAACTTCTGAATCTCATAGCCACTTATTCCGTAGATCTTTGAATTTTCTCTAGAGTTCCAACCTTTGTTGTGCATCTGTTATTGAGGATGCTAATTTTAAGTGCCTGGGCCATCAGTACTAATTTTGTTCGGCTCCCTGATATTAATGTCTCTATTTGCCTTGCAGGACCAGCTGCTGCTACTGTATTTGTCAAGCATCACCAGGACACAGCTTAGCTTAGCAGAAAAGCTGAACACTGCTGCTCAAATTCTGTAGTTCCTATTCGGATGAAGAATTCATGTGCCAAGCGAGTTTTTGATTAACAAAGTGCCAAGCATGTTCTTTTTGTATTCTACGAGCCTAGGGTTCGTTTGGATGTTTTCTTTTCAAAAGTTTCAATAGAAGTGGTTTCATTGGTTGGAAATGACAGCTCGCCATCTCTTGTGGCCTATGATAAGAACTCCCCGATGAATAAAACATCTGATAGAATAAATATTTATATTTAGCATAAAAAAATGAAGCTCAATCTAATCGATTTATAATTTAATGTTTATGTTTTAGAGTTAAGTATTTCAGGTTTATAAATTAAGCTTTATGAGTTAAGATTTAAAATTTAGGTTTTAATAATAAATAAAAGAATATTATTTGTAAGTTAATATTTTTTCTTATTTAAAATATAAATTTTAATTCCCAATTTTCTATTTTTATTCATTTTAATTTTAAATGTAAATAATATCTTTAAGTCAACTTCTACTTTTAACTTATAGAGTGAAACTATAAATAATGCTCCAAAAAATGCAATAATATGATATTAGTTCTTACACTTCCTATTAATCAAAACTTAAAGAAAATTAAGTAAAATAATACTCATAAATCCTAATAACAAAAATAATATTTATCGAAAGAAGTTAAATTCGTATCTAAATTTGAATCGTATTTGGTATGAAATTATATGTTGATTAGTAAATATATATAAAATATATATGTTGATGTTATTTTTACAATTATAAATCATAAAAAATGTTATTTTTGATGTTTTAAAAAAGTTATTGTAGCTAAAAAATCGTTAGTTCATTCTTACTAAGGCAAAATGATCCACACTGTTAAGCAAATCCATGTCTTAAAATAAGATGATGATATATAGATATTATACTCGAACATGGTTTCCAGTTATCTTAAGCATCCAATATTATACTAAAAAAAACACAGCAGCTGATTAGCTAAAGCTGAATCGTTGTTGATTTTTACTGTAACTAATCGTGAATGTCGGGGACTGGTTCGAATTGTTTAAACTGAAAACAAAGATTTCTTTTTTTATGCCATAAAGGTCCCACTTCACAACTGCCGAACATGGCCGCAACACAACAATCATATGATTGGGAGTCCGAGTCCAGAATTTCTTTCATGTACATACAGCAATCAAGTTTTATATTATTATTATTATTATTGCCTATTCGATGTTATTATTTTTAAATAAAAAAATAAATTGAACAATAGCTTTTGGCTCCTTTTTATCCGCATGGTGGCAGAGAACCTTCCAGCCGTTGTAGAAGCAATAGTGACCAACATTGGGAGAGACATGCAAATCAATGGATAATAGAAACAAGTGAAAAAAGAAACATGTTAACTTTGAAAAAGAGGCGGTCTGGAATTCACGCGTGCCCCTAATTCCAGTGCAGTGTGTCAAGTGTGCATAATAACTGCTTTTAAATGAATCTAAATACTGCGAAGAATGTTTTGATCAATCTCTATCAGAATCAGAAATATTATTTGTGATTTTAATTAATAGAAATAATACTTAGTTTAAGGAGAATTGTTTTTAAATGAATCAAACTTTTAAGCACTTGTAACTTTTAAGAGTGTTTGGTCATATCTATAAGAAATGTTTTGAAAAATTTGAAATATATTTCTTATTGATATATATTCCCAAACATCTTCTAAATATTATGATTTATTTTTAAATATATACTCAAATATTTTTAAATGGACCTTCCATTGTTAAAATAAATTTACCAAATTATCACTTAAAATCAATTTAAGTAAAATATTTTTTTTTGTCCAAAAACTAAATATTTATAATTAAATCAATTTTGACGAAACCATTTTATCTCAAACTAGTTGGTTCAAATATTCAATTATAAAATAATAGCTATAATATAACATTTTCCTTTGTTCCTTTGTCGGAGTTCATATATATATATATATATATATATATATATATATATATATATATATATATATATATATATATATATATATATATATGTTCCATTTCGTTACACCTTAGTCTTTACTACCTGTTTGAAGATGATATCAAAAAGCTAGTTGTAGAGAATTATAGGAAGCATGTCGACAATTAGAAAAGACATGGATACTTGTCATAAAAAATAACAAAATATTATCAACTTCCAATTCTCTTTTTATTCTACATTAATTAGTTGTACGTTGTTTCTAGCTCTTGTTTTATTTGATCTTCTCGTCTTATGTTACTACTCTCGCAGCTTTGCAAATTGCTATTGCTTGGCTGAAATACGGCAATATTCTTGAGAATTGTAGAAAATTGCTAATTTAACAAAACTGTCCCCTATTTCTCTTCACAGCAACAAATAAATAAATAAAATGTTTTCCATCTGGAGAATGACACATAAATCTAATATATATATATATATATATATATATATATATATATATATATATATATATATATATAATTAGTACAATTACATATCTTAAAGCAAAACTTATTTTAATTCGTTATTTATAAATTAAAATATTATAAATTTATTAACTTTATAAAAAAAATGTATTTTCTTAAAGAAAATGTATCGATATAAATCTAATATCTTTACAAAATTTTACAAATGTAATGACTAATAAATAAATATCTGAAATATATTTTTATTAAAAATAACAAATTTTAAGTAACATTTGTCCTAAGAATAACGTGAACTTGAATAAATTTTAGTTGCTTGCATGGTCTAATATAATTTATAAGTGACTTATTATATATAATTGATAAATATTTAATTTCATATTACATTATTTTGATTAATAATGTAATTAATGTCTTAAAAAATTATATCATGCCTAAGAGATGGTTGAGTGATATTATTTTTCACCCTATGGATTCTAAGTTTAAATTTAACGTGTATAATGCTCATGTATTTAATAAAAAAAAGTTTTTTTTTTTTTAAAAATATTGTACTGAAGCAATGACAAATAAATTAAGCACTTAATCTTCGTTAAACCAGAGGGTGGTGGCTTGTCTATATGGCTATATTAATTAAGTTTTTAGTAACTCAATAACATGTTAACTGGAATAAAAAAATATTTGATGTTGAAATTAAATAAAAACACACCCTTAAAGCATTTAAGTCACTGTTGAAGCCTCCCTATATAGAAGAGATTGAAAACTTCCAAACATATTAGTGAACATAGGGACAATCCCTAAACTCCAAAATCCTTATAACATGCAGTAATTTATATATGTATATGACTCCCACAAAGGGTCACTTATAATAAAATGAGAAGTGTCTTTTTAGATTCCCTATAACATTATAAAGAAAATCTAGTTTCTTTTCCCTTTTGGCTGGTCATGAGTTGTCCCACCCAAATCTCAATTTTATTAAGTGTATTAATATATTATTTATTTATTTTTTTTTGTCACATTTTCGTGTCCCCATATCCTTAAAAGAAGCTTTAATCTCTGCATTATTTGACTGAATTTTTATTAATTATATATATATATACATATTTTCACCTAATTACACAGTGTAGCTCTGTCAGTCTTGTGATCCTATAAATCATCCAACTTAGATCTGACAATGTGTAACTTTGACATTCACTACATTTCCTTTTGAAAAAAAAAAAAGGACTTTCCCTATATCGCTTTAGCCCTTCCCACCTCTCAAAAGATTACCTACTAATGGGAACACATCTTAAAAATAATATAAGATGTATTATCTGTTTATAAGTTAAGTTTTAAGTGATTATTAGTTTTTTATAATAGAAAAATAAAATTTTATCTTGTTATTATTACGAAATAAATCATACAAGATTAAAAGGTCAAATTTAAGTAAGACATACAATAACATATATTATTATTTTAGATGATGTTAAAAAAAATTTAATTAAAAATAAATAAAAAAGAATAGTACCAATAGTGATTAAAATGATTATCCATGAAGTTATGGATAAATTATATAATAATTTAATTAAATAAATGTTTAAAATTTGATTTTACCTTTGGCCTTTTTTTATACATTATTTTTATACTATAAAATTAAATGACTCAAACCATCTAACTAAATTAGAGTAATAAAAGCACATAAAATAAGTAAGAAAATATAACAATTATTGATTGTTATTTAAGTGAATTTTGTTTTTAACTCTTTAATATATATATATATATATATAATACGACAAATTTGATAAAATATATAATTTATTTTTAATATCTTTTAAAAATTATATTTTTAAACATGTAAAAATATTTTTTATATTATAAAAAAATATTTACGCCACGAAAGGGGTTAAAAATTACAAATGAAGGCTATGGAATACAGTCATTTAGAAAGAAAAAAAAAACATTAGTCTTAAAATAAACAGCAACGCACACGTTACTAAAAGATTCAAAATAATTAAAAATTAAAAATTAAAACCTCTACTCCTATTCATGAAGATGAACTCGTATTATTTCTTTCTTTCATTTTTGGGTGGGAAGTAATACATTCTAAGAAATATATGTACTAATATAAAATTTTATTATCGACACAAATATCATATCGGTAGATTTGTATTTTTGAGAATTGTTATTCTGAGTACAATTACTTTGGCCTAACAAAAATTATTTTCAGTCCAATTAATTAATTAGCATAGCAATTATTTTATTGGTCTGAAAAAAATTATTGAAAATTTCAAAAATAAATCTTAAACTTATAATAAAAAAACATCACTTCAATAATATTAAACAAAATTCAATTAAACAACTTTCGATATTAAATATATTTAAATGATCGTAATTTAATTTAAATGATATTTAAAATTAAATTATGTGATACTTATTTTTAATAGTTAATATATATGAAATAAACATAAATTATTTTATTTTTATAATTATAAATTTTAACATTATTATTTATATATTTAATTTATTTATTTATTTTAAGGGTGTTAATATGATAATACTAAAATATGTTTTTATTTTGTAAAAATGTCAAAGTATGTAAACCAGTTATAATTTAATAAAATAAAATCTATTTAAATACGTTAGAAGATTTTGTGAAGAGGATTTTGATTTAAGTTTCACTCAAGAATATATAAGTAATAAAATTATTCTAAAATATATCATAAAATTTAATTAGAAGGTAAAATATTTAATAAACGTGTTTCCTCTTTTCTAAGTAAAATTGCTGATAATTTATTGATAGTTAGTGAAACTTACATGTCTGGTCGTAGACCAAAACGCTGAACAGTGGCAGCTTTTGGGCATGTCTCTCTATTTCTATTTATCGATCTCTGCATAAAATCCCGGACAAAGATAGATATAATCGAGCAAATTAAACAACATATTATTCAATCTCCCACGTTCCCTAAAAACAAAGCACACTGATATTATATAATTAAATAAACAAAAGTAAATTAAAATTATTTTTATATAATGAAAAAAAAGAAAAAAGAAAAAAGAAAAAAACATGAATAAAAATTTCACGAGTTTAAGGTACTATATAAATGCACACGGGTTCATATCTTTTTGAGTTCAGAAGGCTCAGAGAGAAGTAAAGTTGATAGAAGAAAAAGGAGAGTGATAGAAGAGTCGAAGCATATTGAATCTGAAAAAGAAAAGAAAAAAAAAATGGAAGAGAGATTGTCAGGCTTTTGTATTAAAACAGGAAGTGTTGTTGGCGAAAATGGTGGAACCGGAACAAAATGTGGACGTTGGAATCCAACAACAGAACAAGTAAAAGTACTGACCGATTTGTTTAGATCAGGACTCAGAACCCCAAGTACTGATCAGATTCAGAACATCTCAAATCAGTTAAGCTTTTATGGAAAGATCGAGAGCAAGAATGTGTTTTACTGGTTTCAGAATCATAAAGCTAGAGAAAGACACAAGCGTCGCAAAGTTTCAATTCATGAAAACGATTTCAATATTCTTCAAGAGAACAAGCTTAGTTCGTCTCCAAAATGTAAATATTTAATTATTTCATATTTGATACATTTTCTGATCCTTTAATATCTTTTATGAATTTGTTGCAGATGATCATTATGCTAAAGATACTATGAATCATCAGGTATCGGATCAGCCTCAAAGAATGATTGAGACTCTTGAGCTTTTTCCCTTAAATTCATACAACGAGATGGAACAAGAGAAAACGAGGAGATATTATGCAAATGGATACAAAGATATTATTACAACAGCTGGTTTTCGATACAATATAGAGAAAGAAATGGATCATCCACCATTGGATCTTCGTTTGAGCTTCCTCTAATCAAATATTAATTCGCTAGCTAGTATATCGTATTAGGGAAGGGGGAAAACATTTTAATTAATGAGATATGTTTTTTAAGATTAAATGATAATCAGTACCTTCTTCTATGTGATTTGAAATAATTAATTATAGCATTTTAAATTTCGTTATAAGGTACAAGTATTTAGATTTTAATTTTTTCATTTGGTCGTCTTCTGATTAAAACAAATTAGTCAATTGGTTGGAATTGGACATTGCGCTCTGAATGTTTAGAAAAACTATTCGTTGTTATGGTATCTATCTATGTTTGGATTCTTTAGTTTTATGAATTCAGCTTGGAAATCGTAATTCCTGCTTCTCATGAGATATGTCTCATCGGAGTGTTCAAATTATTCATTATTTTTTAAAAATATATATATATAATGATGTAATTTTTTGGTTAATAAAATTTAAAATTAATATTTTTTTTTGAAAATATAGTATAATTGATAAAGTTATAATAATTAACAATAACTCTATTTGTCAGGCCTTGAAGTCCGCTTCAATCTTTGAATTTCATGTGCTAATCTGGTACTATTCTACTCACTCACTTAGAGGACGACGAATTTACGTGTGAAAACAAAGAAGACTGGAAAGACTTGAATTGACACCCAGTCAGCTTTTCGTTACCAACTCCTGTGTTGTGACTTTGATTAATTATTATTTATTTATTTATTTATTTTGTGATTTCTTCTAATCATTAGACAGGTCACGTAGGTGTGCAATGTATTTTTGAAATTGCCAACGCTCTCAGTCAAATGACTACTATTTTCATTTCTTCTTCTCTACGCTCCCATTACTTTTTTTCTTTGATTTTCTCTACACTACCTTCACTACTATTTAATGAGATTTTTTTTTTTTTGAGAAATTGTATTTTTTGTTACCCAATGAATTAAAATATATCAAAATATATCCATGATTAATGTAACGAGATCTCCTATAATAAATATTATATTATTCTTTTACCAAAATATACCATATTATTTGTATATTTTTAAATATAAATAATATTATAAATAAATAAAAAATATATCCATAAATTTACATCACACAAGTTTAATAAGAAAATATAATCTCATATTATCACAAATTTTTAATAATATACATTGAATTTTCATTAACGATAACATTGTTTATTATAATGAACATGTACTAAAATATACAAATCAATAAAACCAATTATATTCTTAGGGTTACTAAACAAATGATCTTTTAAAAGAAATTGTTGTTAATGTCATCTTCTTCAAACTTACTTCGAGAGTGTTTTAGGTGAAAATCGAGAACCTAAGAATTGTTAGGGTTAGGGAACTGTGAAAATGTTAACGAGTTTTCCTTTTTTTATCCGATCTTTTTTCTCTTTTTATTTTTATTTAAATAAAATAGATTAAAAAATGAGTTCTCATGTTTAAGGTTAAATTTTATTACTTCTTAAACTAAAACACAAATAATCCTCTTTTTTTGTAAATTATTCTATGGGATATGGCCCATTATGCACAAAATCCCTTCCTTCCTTGGCACATACTTTTAACCTCAACATTTAGAGTTCCATATACGATAATGGGCCAAAAATGTCTATCTTTTAGGCCTAATTTGGAACGCTAAAAAAGCTAAAGCAATAAAATAATGCAGATATATGACTTACAAAGAAAAAAATTTGCAACAATTTTTCATGTAATAAGTTACGGTATAACTTACAATAAATAAACTTTCCATTAATAATATCTATATTTATACTTTAATATATAAAGGTATAAAAATCTAAATCACATTTCGTAAATATTTGAAACAATATTGTCCATATATTTTACAATAATAAATATTATTGTTATTATTATATAATTTATTTAAATTTTTATTTTTATTGAGTAATAAATTATTAAAATAATAACAATTATCTTAAAGATAATTTAAAATAGAAAAATTATATAAAATAATACACTTCAAACTTATAACTATAAAAATAACATCTTAATAATATTAAATATAATACAATTAAACAAAGTTTAATATTTAAAGAATTTAAATGACGTTTAATTCAACATCATTTAATGTGAAATAACATAATAAACATTCTTTAAACAAAATATATATATAAATTAAACATAATTGATAATATTTTTATTTCTTACAAGTTTTTAAAAATGTTACTTTTATTTTTTTCCTTACAAAATATATGATTAGTTTTTAAAAATAATAATAATACATAATTTTAATTAAAAATAAAATTTAATGGTAGTTATACTTATGAAAAAAATAATTACTTAAAAGCTTACTTTAATCACTTATTAAATAAATAAAACAACACAAATTCAACAACTTTACAAATAGAATCACAAAATTTCATTTTATAAAGTTTAGATTTACGCCCAACTTTCTAACTAAGAAATATAACACAAATTCATTACTTTATAAAATAGATTTATACATCATTTTTATAAAGATAACAAATTTATACTGCTTTATATAATAAGTATAAGTTTAAAATGTAATTTCCTTACTCGTGTGCGACCCTTTGTGCCAATTGTAATATACTGAAAGAGATTCCCATGGGTTCTTCTCATAATTGTCGACAACTAGAACAAGGTGGCTAAGGACCCTCGAAATTTTTTGAGGTCATCAAAAGCTATGCTGGTCCATCTCCCCTCTCTCTGTCCGTTTTATTTATAGCTTATTGAAGTGGAAGCTCGAGGCTTTAGTAGTGCTGCATGGTTGCTATAGTTCTAATACATCCAGTAGCCACATGACTTGCGGTTGGTAAGGGATTGTAATTTTGCTTGCACTACATACACAACCTACCATTTCCATCAGGTGTAACTTTTTGGCATAGGGGATTAATACGAATTAAAGATGTTACCAAAGTTGGACAATACATGTCTTCAAGGTACAATTTGCAGATAAGAAGAACCACAGTAAAAAAGGGCTTCACCTCATGGAACTACTCTCATGCTTGAGCACCAGAGGTCTACAACAAGTACGTTGTAGAAAATGTGATAACAAAAGGTATCTGATATCAGTATATGTTCTTTTCGTAGCTTAGCATAACTACAAATCCAAATTCTACAATATTAAGAATAATAGCTGAAACCCATTTCACAAATTGCAGAACTAGAGGACCTAAAACAATGAAACATGTAAATTAAATCTCTACAAAACTCTTCAATCAAGAAACGAGTTTCATTGTCTCAAACTTCCCTCTCTAAGGAACTTGTGATCTGACTTGAGGGGATCCCTATTGGCATTCAATAAAAAATCTCATTTATTTGCAGGTAAAACAAAGAATAACAGCGTTTATAAAGCATATACTAACATAATTGAAGCCAAAAGCAGTCTACAACTTCTCAAGCTGCACAAAGTGTGCACTTAAAATTTATAATTATCAAAGCTCCAATCAGTCTTAAACATTAGTACATCCAAATAAAGTTCAACAAAATAATGACAAAGAAACAGTTCATGCAAATAAAACGGTTAGCATACCACCTTTTATATTCAAAAGAGAATTCATAGGCATAGAAAAGGTCATCTATAAACCTCTATTAATGAAGTAAAGTGCTAAATTACACGTTAATATATGGACGTCTATATGACAATAAGAATTCCAGACAGCAAGAAAGGCCTAAAACAGTACAAACGAGACTTAAATCTCTTATGAATCTTCACCCAAGTAACCAGTTTCACTATCTCAGTCCTCTACATTTAAGGGACTTACAATCCAACTTTAGAGGACCACCTTTAGCAGTAGCGTTCTATACATATACAGAACAGAAGAAAACTACCATCACATTAAGTACTTAACCACAAAAGTAATATACAAAAGTAATATTTTTGCTGCACTATATACCAATCTACCAAATAGAACTCAAAGAATTTGTTTAAGAATAGAAATCCAACATTGTACCCTAAAACCCCCATTTATTCACATGTAAACAAAGAAAGAGCAACAAGGAAACATTTATTGATATAATTGGAGCAAGGGGCAGCATACAGAACAGAAGAAAACTACCATCACATTAAGTACTTAACCACAAAAGTAATATACAAAAGTAATATTTTTGCTGCACTATATACCAATCTACCAAATAGAACTCAAAGAATTTGTTTAAGAATAGAAATCCAACATTGTACCCTAAAACCCCCATTTATTCACATGTAAACAAAGAAAGAGCAACAAGGAAACATTTATTGATATAATTGGAGCAAGGGGCAGCCTTTCCACTTCTCAAGCAGCGCAAGTATTCGTTCAAATGAAAATAAATATCAAAGCACTATTTCACAAGATTAGGAGTTAAGACCGCTGTCTTAAACGTAGACAGTAGAACATATATAAGCAATGATTCAAAAATATAAAGTCAAATAGTAAACAAGCATCGTTTTATATTAAAAAGTAGAATTCATAAACATAGAAAAAGTCATCCATAAACCTCCCTTCATTCAGAAAGTAAAACGCACATCCAAACTCCACTTCAATATATACATATATAATTATTATACTTAAGCATCGCAAGCAAGTATTGCGAATCAGTTAATAGAATTTTACCAGGAAACCTATAATTCAATAATCAGCACGGTAGTCACTATAATCATCACGAGCGGACATGTCCTTCTCGACCCTGTTAGCGATTTTTTCTTCTTCATACTTCAATCCTTCTTCCAATGCCAGACCACCCATAGCTCCAGCCACTGCACCTACAGCCAATCCCGCACCCAAACCAATTTTCCCACTCCTGGGCTTCTGATCGTACGGAGTATAATCCACTGGAGCTGACGGACCACTAGACCCACTGTAATTCACAGGCCGATCGAAGAAAGGCCTTGGTGGTAATGGTGGAGGCGGCGCACTAGAATAATATCCAGGATAGTACCCGGGATACACATCGGGATACGAACCGTAGTGATATGGAGATGGAGGAGGAGGAGGAGGAGGTGATTGAGCTGGAGCTGGAGCTGGTGCTGGAGCTGAAACGGAAGATGTGTACGGCGAAGGTGAGTATCCCCTATAGTCACGAACATGGGGTTGGGGAGGAGGAGGGGCAGATGAGTAAAAATAGCTAGGTGGAGGGGCAATGTGGTAATCTGGTGGCAGAGGACGTTCGCGAACGGCGAGCTTGATACGGATCTTACCATGGGGACGACCAGAGGGTCGTACGAGCTCGAAAGCCCTGATACGGTTCGGGTCATCCAAATCGGATAGGTCACTAAGAGGGACCCGAAGAGTACCGACTAAGGGTTTGGGGGTCTCTGAGGGTTTGGAGTGGAAGATTTCGAGGGTGAGGAAGGATTCATGAAGCGAAGCAGTAAGCGGAACGGAAAATCGCTCGTTCCATACGGGCCGAGTCGAGCCAGAGTCATCGGATTTGGTGGCGAGACGGCGTTCCGGATCAACCCAGAAAACGGCATAGGGTTTGAGATCGCCGTTTTTCCAATTGACATTCTTGAGGTGTTTGGCGGAGATGATCGTCAGATCGAGATCGAGGGGCTTCGGTTGTGGTGGGCGAGACGAAGCCATCTGAGTCTGAGGCGTCTGAGCTAGCGTACGCTGGTGCGTGTTGAAGGAGTATTGAGGGTGCGATGCGATATATTTTGTTGGTTGGTGATTGCTTGGGTTTGGAAGTCCCGTCGAAAGAAGAAAATACAATCAACAAGGTAAATATCATTCAAGCCCCCAATATTTTTGCAAATATCTTAAAATTAAAAACTTTGTATAAAATAAGCATTGCTTATTTATAAAAAACAATTAATTCATGTAAATACAAAGAAAAAAAAAGTACAAATTTATTATCCAAAATTTAACCCATTGGATTATTACTCGTAATTATCCGAACTGGTAGAGAATTTTAACATACCTATTTGGAGTGGTGGAGTTGTTTTTAATTTAAATAAATAGGATATTTAAAATTAAATATAATAACAATTAATATATTATTACATAAATGTGAATCTCCTTAATTACATTTTGTTAAATATGAGTCTTATTATAGTGAAAAATATTTTGAATGATATAATTCTAATTTAAAAAAAAATGTATTACAGAGTTATTGTTAAGAAATAAAAAAATTTAATTTAATTTTAAAATTGATTTTTTTTAATTTCAAAATTTGATAGAATTTTAAAATTGGATTTCAAAATTTAGAAAATAAAATTAGGAATGAATTATAAAAAATACTTAATTTAAAAATTAAAGGATTGAAATAATTATTAATCAAAGCCTTATATTAAGATACTTCCTAAATTTTACATTTGCAGGTTTATTGAATGTGCTGTTGACAAATCCTAGATGAGTAGTTGTTACTCGCATGCAGGTATCAAACTTATTTATAACATTTTCAATTTATATTAAATATAAGATGTGACATTGATACTGCAATTGGTCTTTTTACACTGCATCAGTCTATCATTTATTTGAAAATTTAATCAGAAGTCTGCGATTTCGTGGATCCTATAGCCTTCCATTTTGCATGGTCGACATGCAGACCCATACAAAAAATTCAAGTCCAAGCCTAATACACAGTCAACTTCCCCAGACCAAGCAATTCTAGCTGCAGCAACGGAGCCTCCTTATGGAACCATTCTTGTGGTTGGTGGCTACAACTTTCATTCTCTTTGCGGCATCTTTTAGGAAGGGGCAAATTGTTTTATGAAAAGAGTTTACTAAACAAAATTAGCTGAGTGTGTTTTACTCTGTAAATGCAACTTCTTGATTGCATATATTTTAGTTGAATTATTGTTTTTATGCAACAAACATTTGTATTTATGACCATAAAAATATTTCTTGTTGGCTATTTAGATAAAGTTAATGGATTGTAGTAGTTATTTAAAGAAATATGAGGCATACATATTGAGATTAGATATCTGAGTAGAGAATTTATCCCCGTGAAATTTTTAGATAAATATATACGATGAATTGTGATACAAATACTTGATTTTACGACTAAATTGGTTGACATTATAATGTGATTGTTATGGTAGAGGGTTAAATAGAGTTCATGAATGATGTTTACATTCTGCAATTGAGAATTCATTGTTAATGCTTAAATCATGCTTATGGTATGAGGTAGATAACTCATAAAAACACATTATCTAACATTTTTCGGGGGCATAATCCTATTGCTATTGGTTTCTTGATAGGTTACGATTGGGTCCTTAGTGGGGAGAGTGGTAGTGGTGAGAGTGGGGTGCAAGTTGATGTATTTTTTTTCTTTATGTTTTCAGTAATTATATTTAGTTTTTTTAGTAGTTTGTGTGTGCATGTGTTTTAACAATTGTGCTTAAGTAGGGTAATTATATGTGAGTGGTGTATTCAGTTTTATGTGTAAGGTTTTTGCATATTTAAGGTAACCACTAGTATTAATGAAAGGGAAGCAAAAATATTGAATTCAGATTGGGTATCTTTCTCGCCCAAAGAGCTACACAAAGCTGCATTTGAGACTTATCATTGGTATCAGAGTCTGCGTGACAATGGCCACTAACAAGGAAAGGATTGAACGGTTAGAAGTTGGGCTTAGTGAAGTGCAAGAAGGGTTACACAGGATGGAGCTCGGCATGGCCGATTGGCTTCGTCACGTAGAAGAAACTCTCAATCACCTATCGATGTCTTGCTTGCAAACTAGGAGAACCCCAACCACAGATACCATCACCAAGAAGGCAAAGATGGTGGTCGATTGGTTGTATCCTCCGAAATAACAAAGCTTGAATTTTCTCGATTTTTAAGAGAGTATCCAATAAAGTAGTTCAATCGTGTGAACCAATTTTTTGAGTTTCAGAATACTCCTGAAGCTTAGAAAGTTTCTTTAGCCTCCTACCATTTGGAAGGATAGGCCAACCAGTGGTGGCAATGGATTTGCAGGACTTCCCAAGAAGAAGGACGAGTTTTCTCGTGGGCATATTTTGAAGACGAACTCAAGGCTTGTTTTGGGCCTTTGGAGTGCAAAAAAGTTGACGAAGCATTTTCAAGGATACAACAAGATGGTTCTTTGCGTGATTACTAGCAGGAATTCAAATGCTTGGGCAATCGAGTACAAGGTTAGACGCAAAGGGCTCTTATGGGAACATTTATGGGTGACTTAAAAATGGACATCTTAGATGGTATCCGAATGTTTAAGCCTCAGACATTAAAGAAGACTATCAACTTCGAGCGATTGAAAGATAATCAATTATCAAGACAAGGGACGTGTGTATATCCTTTTATCACTAGTGAAAATCATGTTATCACTTCTACCAACTATTCGGGCAATACTAGCCACACCTGCAGCTTCTGTTTGACGAATGATTTAGGATGAAATGCAACGGAGGCAAGCTCAAGGTCTATGTTTTAATTGTAATAAGCATTTTACTGTAGGTCACCGGTGTTAAGGGTCACGATTACTCATGTTGGAAGGACACAATGATAGTGGTAACTTTATTTGTAAAGTTGTACCATACCACCAACAAACGACCTTCAAAAGGGTCCAATTCCACTAGAAAATGGCTAGATAAAAAAAAATGGAGATGTTTTCAATTGTGGACCTTGATGACAAGGATACACTGATAAGTCATTGAGGTATTGATAAGTTATGATTGGATCTTTAGTGGAAAGAATGAAGTACAAGTTGATGTATTTTTCTTTCATGTGTTTCACTAATTATGTTTAATATTTTCAACAATTCATGTGTACATGTTTTTTAACAATTGTATATGAATGAGATAGTTATATATAAGTGGTATATGAGTGATGTATTTAATTTATATGTAAGGTTTTTGAGATGGTCACAAGTATTAATAAAAAAGAATAAAAAATATTGAATTTAAATTGAATAACTTTAACAATAAAAAAGAAACACAAAATTATATTTGAGATCTATTATTTTTTTATGTTAAAATTAAGTTTTTTGGTTCAATATCTACATTGTGAATTTATATGCTTTATTACGATTTTCTATTAAGTGAATAGTATAAATATTTTAATAACGTTTTAATATTATTTCATCAAATAAACAGTATCTCATTAAATTTAATACGATAGTGTTAATATTTTAATATCTCATTAGAAAAACTTTTAGTACAAACATCTTATTATTTTGGTGCAATGGTGCTGAAGATGTTATTTAAAAACCATCAAAAGCTCAAACTACGTCCCGTTCTTAAAAAAAAAGTACGACTCGTAATAACAGCTCAGATCGATTTCTTAGTCGTGAGTCCGTTTTCCCTCCTATCTCTCTTTCTCTCTCCGATTCACTTTTAGACAGCCTGCGAAAAACCAGCCATCTAAAAAGGACGAAGCAGCAAAAAAATGACAGAGAAGAAAGCGGAGACGGCGACCAAAAACCCTAAGAAGGTCAATCTCTTAGACCATCACTCCATCAAACACATCCTTGACGAGTCCGTCTCCGAGGTCAGTAATTTCCTCGATCCAAATCACTAGTTTTTTAATATATTTTCTTATTTTTGCTAATTTTCTTTATATCAATTTTGGCAATCTTCAAATTAGATCGTAACGAGTCGTGGATATGTGGAAGACGTGAGGCTGAGTAATATTAAACTGTTATTGGGGACAATTATCATTGTCATCGCACTCTTTGCTCAATTTTACAAGAAGAAGTTCCCTGAGAATCGCGATTTTCTCATTGGTTGCATCATATTATATCCTATTTCGTTTTATCTGCGTTAAGATTACTGTGTCTTTTGTTGATGAAAAATTGCTAGACTCACAAGGAATATTTTTGTATTTATCGTTTCCGATAGTAGGAAATAAGCTTTAGTACATTTTGGAAGATACTTTGTGGCTTCATCTACATGTTTAGTAAGAACTAATTAGTATAATTTAAATCATTAATTGCACTGCTTAATTATCTTATAGTTATACATGTTTCATACCTGTTTATCAGTGTTACTTCTACTATGTTTAATCTTGACCCTGGCAAGTATATAGTCTTTAATGGGCTTTTGCAGCTGATCATATACACTAAGGAAAAGAACGCAATTCTCTTTACCTATCCACCTGTGGTATGTTCCTCTTCTTTTTATAGACATTAGCAACACCTAGACATGTTCCAGGCTCTCTTATAATATTTTACTGGTATTGTACTAGCTCATGTTTCTCGATTATGAGCCTTGCAATAGTTACTGATGATCCTATAGTAGAGAGAAAGTTAAACTATGTCTGATCAGTGGGCAATGTACCAAGTAGAAATTGGAAATTTTAAAGAAATTAAGTAAAGGATGTGGAACATTAAAGGTTTCAGCTATCTTGAGTAGTTAGGAAAAATGATTTTTCAATAGGACCCTGGGTCAGAATCTTCTGCATTATGTTTAAAGGTTATTTTAGCTATGTAAAGCTTTTCTAAGTAATTATCTTTTTTCCCTTCCTAGAGTTAATATTTCATATTTATCGCCATCGTCGTTGTTTTAATGCAAACCTAATTTATGTAAGGGTTCAAGCTGTGAGGTTTTTTTTCTATGGACATGTACTTGATTGAATGGGAAACTTCTGTCTGTCTCTTCCTTGATACAGTGAGGTTAAACTTTTTAGTAAAATTACAAAAAATAATACCCTTAAAACTTATAACAAATACCCCAATAATATTAAACAGGTTCTGATTGGACGGCATTAAACATTGAACGGGTCTAAATTGATACAGTTCAATTTGAACGTCATCTAATTGGACAACATTCAAAGTTATATGATGTGTTATATTTTTTTTTTATTAGTGAAAATGTATGAGATGAACATAAGGGGTGTTATTTTTGTGATTACTAGTTTTAAGAGTGTTATTTTTGTTGTTTTTCAAACTTTTTGTGCAATTCACACCATGTTAAAACTGAAACAGATAACAATAAACATGGTATTGTCAGAACCTTTTGGCTTTGTAGGACGTTCTGAGACATGACATTAAGTATGGAGGTCTAATCGTTTGTATTGACCTAGGTGGCATTGACATTGCTCACAAGAGCCATGAGTTTGGAGTATATGAGGTGTTCTGTGAGGGTGCATTTTGTAGATGATAAATGTGGGCGTCTGCGTACCTGTTGTACATATTGGAGTTATAATTTAGAATTTTTACTTCTCTTATCAGATGATTGATTTTAGAGGACCTTGGTGTTATAGTGAATGTTTGCTGTGGCTTATTTTTGCGGTCATAATGGAGGTTGTTGCTGAAAAGTGTTTATTATATATGCCGGAAAAAAGTGGGAGATGATGTGTTGGATGCCCCACTCTGGTGTAATTATTTTAAGCATCCGCCCTTTTATTTATTTTTACTTGGGCCATCAATTTCTTGAATGCTTTATTGCCGTTATGTTGAAACTTCACGTTTTTGGTTATATGAGGATTTCTGTCATTTCCTGTGGTGGGGATAAAAGTTGGTGGCTTAAATTTAGCATACCCTATTCGTTTAGGGGGCTCGAGAAGGGGCATGGCTTAATTCTTTATGCTTAAAGCACAGTTCAGATAGTTATTCGCTTTCTGTAAACTATCTGGTCCTCTGGTGGTCCCTTTTTTATACTGGATGCTGATCCCTTTTCTAGGTTAATTCAGATGTTATAGGGCTCCTGTCTGTATTGTTGGGACTTGGGAAGGGTGGGGGTCTTATATCTCCCAATATTTGCCCCACGGATAAAGCTACAAGCATACTGGTTTGTCTCATATTTTTTCTTTTGTGATGTTGAACTGAACTTATTTTGCAATGCTTATCATTTTAGTATTTGAAATTCTTATCATTTTAATATTTGCAATACTTATTTTGCAATTCTTCAATCACCTTTGTTAAGAAGTATTTCTCTTTCTACATCACTGTTTTTTTAAGCTGAAAATTCGTATAAATATATTGTTATTTTATGTGCAGGGATCCTTCACGAGCACTGGATTGGTGGTTTCTTCGAAATTACCTAGATTCTCTGATATGTATACCTTAACCATCGCAAGTGCAGATCCCAAATCTATATCTGCAAATCCATCCGTAGAACTTACCAAAAGCGTTACTCAGTGGTATGTATCTCTCTCCTGCTACCCCTGCTTCATTCCTGTGCCACTTTCTCCCCTGCATTTTTTTCACCTATACCTGCATTCTCATCTTTTATAATGCAGGTTCACCAAGGATGGGATTTTGGTGGAGGGCCTTTTTTGGAAAGATGTTGAAGCACTAGTTGATGATTGTGTGAGAGAACCAAGAAAGAAAAAGTGATTTCAATCATAAGACCTGATTTCATAGGACAACCTTGGTTAGAAATTTTGAGTTTTTTTTTTAATGAGAATATATTTTACTTATGATGGTGGATATTTTAAGAGAAAAATGCATCGATGGTTCTTATTTATGTCAATTATAAGAGTTTAAATATTTTGTTATTTTTTGTAGCAGTTTATTTTTTTATTATGAAAAAATGACATTAAAAGATATATGATCAAAATTTAAAATTTTATTGTTTTTATTTTTTTAATTAATTTTGTAGTTATTATTGATGATAATCTATAAAAATGATATCTTAATGTTAATTGAAAAATATGAAAAATAATGAAAAATTTGGTCATTTGTTTTTTTATTATCAATATTTTAAAATAAAAGGACTAAACTAAAAAAAATAACAAAGGAGCTAAAATAATCTTCATAACATAGCTAAGTGATTTCTCATATCATCCACCCATATTTTACCATATTTTAAATTGGTAACTATCGAACAGAAGTACTGCATTTGAATTGCCAGCAATTCTAGACGATTATAACACAATCTGCTACATAAGTTACTGACCTTTGTCTTTTCGGTTATGACATGCGGAGCAAATTCGTTTATTGGTTTCTATAAACATTGTTTCTAGTGGGATTAGGACTCAAATGCTCTTGTAAATTTTTAAAAAGGGTATTTTAGGTTTTTTTTTAAATATGTAAGTTTATTCTTGTAATTTTTAAATAGAGTTAATTTAGTCCAATTTTTTAAGAAATGTAATTTTTTTTCAAATGTAAAATTAGATCTCCTAAAAATTAAAATAAAATTATATCTCATTTTTAAAAATATTAATTTTCTCTCTCATCTCAATTCATCCCATTTTATCTCCTCTTAGTCTTTCTATAGTCTTATTACACATGTATCCTCTCTTTCTCTCTCATCTTGTTTTTTTATGTATATTTTTAACTCATTTATATAAATATTATAATTTTTATTTTTATTTTTAAAGTTATTTGAATTTACAAATTATAAGAGAAAAAAACTTGTATTTTTTTAATGAAGAAAAATAGCATTTGAGAGATACTCAAATGCAAAGATCAATTATTTATATTTGAAAATAAGGAAGAAAAATGTATCTTTTTTTGTTTTTAATGTTATTTTTAAGAGTATTATAAACAAAATATTATTTTTAGTAAAAATTTAAATTTATCATTAAAAAATTGGACTAATTTGATTCTATTTAAAAATTATTAGATTAAATTTATATATTAAAAAAAAAGAGGACTAAGGTGTTTATCAAACAATTACATACCTATTTGAAAACTAATCTTGTTTCTAGTAGGTTTTAACATCATTATTAATTTGAAAGCAAGCCATTTTATAGTGGAATTCTTGAATTTAATCTAAAATATATATTAATAAATTAAATTAATATTTATGAAAAATTATTAATATATTAAATAATTTATATATTGATTAAACAATATCTAAAATAATATATAATATTATTAATATATTAAAGATTATTACGTGTGTAACGTCGATTTATCACGTTAACTGACGTTACGTCCTACGTGTATTTCTTAAAAAATGCAATTTGTAATTGAAATTGTATAGTACAATTTTCTTTTTTGGTCAATTATTATTTTATTTGAACTATTTACAATTTAATTTGGATATATATATATATATAGTATAATTTTTTTTATTTTTTTAAGACAATTAGTTTTTAAAATTATATAATTTTGTGTATTTGTTTGAATATTTAATTTTATGTACGTACGTACATGTTTATAGTTAGAATCAAATAAAATAACAATTGATAAAAAAAAACATTATAGTATATAATTTTAATTTTAAACTGCATTTTTTAAATAAAAAAATACACATAGAACGTAGCGTCGGTTCAACACGTCAATCGACGCTATCCACACGTATTAATCCATCTTTCTTCTCATTTCTTCATCAGAACGTCCATTTCAATTTGTGCAGAACAATAAACTTCGAAATCGAGCTCACCTTCTCCACTTTTTCTCATTTTTTGGCCACCTCTAACCACCATTTTCAATGTCATTTTGTGGGTTATATTTCTCTCCTTATTATCTTTCAGATCCCCTATTTTTTTCAGCAAAATACTCAAAAAAAATTATACTCATTTTTTTACTTATTATCACTTACAAAACACTCATTTTTTTCATCTCCTTCATTTACTCTTGTAAATATTTCTATTAATCTTACACACTTATTATTCAGTTTGTTTTATTTTTTGTATAAATTTTTGATTTATGTATGTTTTGTATTATGTTTGTTATTATATGTTTAACTTATTATATGTGGAAATAATATCTGAATGTTATGGGTTCGAGGGTTTATAATATTTATCGTACGTGGATAAATTTATTTACATATAAGTAATTATACTTTATTAAGTAAAAGTAATACAATTATAAAATGATTAAAATGATAAATTTTTGTATTATGTATGTTTTGGTATATATTATAATAATTAGAGAATTTATATATAATAATACTTGAAATATATTGATTAGATACATAATTAATATGTTTAATTAATGTTATTAATAAAAAATAGACAAATTTTGGATGTCAAAATGTAGAATTGAACATGAATATATTTTTAGAATTGAAAATTTCATAAATTTTGCTCGTAGAAATAGTAATAATGGAATTGATATTGTATATATTTTATTTATTTTTGTAATAAATTTAATTATCAAATAATTAATTATATTTAAATTTTTAATTATTTGTAGTATTATTTATATTTTAGTTTTTTATGTTATATTTAATATAGGTTATTAGAGTAAAAATGAGAATAAAAATAAAATAAAAATCAATACATCGTAACGTCAGTTCAACGAGTAAAACGATTTTAAAATTTAAGTCAATTAATTTAAAATTGATTTTTTAACTAATTTTAATAGTCTATTTTGTAGTAATGATTATTTAATGTAATTATGTAAGAAACTAATATGAATTTAAAAATACGAAAGTGTAGAAGATTAAATATGTTTAAAATTAATCTACAAGCCAAATATATATATATATATATATATATATATATATATATATATATATATATATATATATGGTGTGCGAAGCAGAGTACACAACATGATTAATTCCTATGTAAGGATGTTTAAAGATAACTATATATGAATGTAAATCACCTGCGTGAATTACTAATGTAAATAGTGGATTCTAATCATTAATTCCTATGCAAGGATGTTTTAAGAGAACTATTTATCAATATGATTACCTGCGTGAATCACTAATGTGAATAGTGGATTCTGTCTTTGGTTTCACAAGCAGAGAGAGAAAAATGAATGGTATTAGTGATTAATCTCTTGTCGCCACTGTGCTCTAATGATGCAGATCATGATAATATTTCATTTAATCCTTTTCGGCACAGTTGCCTTTTTTTTTTCGCAGCAGCTGTTTCTTTTGTTCTCTGTCTTACCCATTAATACTAATATATCGATATCAATATTTAATAATAATACCTAATAATATTAAGATTAAATATATTTTAAGTTTAATTTTTTAAAGTTCATTAAAAATAAAAATTTAATATTATAATAAATTATTTCTTAAAATACACCTTAAAAATATTAAAACACATCTAAAAATATTTAATTAATAATTTTATAAATTGATTAAAATTTAAATAAATATTTTAACGTAAAAAATAATTTCATATTTATAAACATGTGTTATTAAATACATTAATGATATTCTATGTATTGTAGTTATAAAATATATACATAAAATATGATTATTTACGTTTAATATCGTGGTAAGACTTATCACTATTATCTAATATTATGATAAAATTTACCATAACAAGATATTGTCTTAACACAACAATATTAACCCTTAATTTAATTCAAATGTCTTAATAATTTAATAAATCATTCCTATGTTGGTTATCTGAATCATTTTATAAATCAAGTTTATTTTGACAATTTTTAAAAATTTAAAATTTTAGTCAATTTATGATTAAAAAAATCAATTTTTTGAATCCATCTACACAATCAAATGAAGATTTCAAAAAATATAAAAATCTTATCTAATTAAAATATATAAAATATTTATATAATTATTTTAAAAAATATATAATAAATAAATATATTCATTAACGTAAAAACACTAACGATAAAGAATACTTCAAAGTAAGCTAATAGTAAGTTACAAAATAACTTATTAATATTTACTTATAATGTTAAAGTTATATATTTTTTAAATATCATTATAAGTTATATTTTAGTTATTTATATGTATTTAATATATATTTATAATTTAATAATAATAAAAATTATAATATATAAATATATAGATAAATATTTAAAAATAAGTATTTTAAAATAATAAGTTTAGTTCGATTGTATCATTTTATTATTTTTAAAATATACGATTGAATTTATCAAGTTGATTTATATAATTTTTAAACATAATTTTATCAACTAACTTTTAATTTTAAAAAGAAAAACATAAGCTCTATTTAAATATAAATTTAAATTGATTGATCTATTTTTAAATAACAAGGCACACTCCTATTATTTGACATGAGAATCTGGTTATATGAGATTACATATTTATGAGAATCTGGTTATATGAGATTACATATTAGTTATGGAATAAATGGTTATACAGTTTTTACTAATTTTATTAATTATTGTTTTAAAAAGTATTAGACAATTATATTTTTCGAAAAGAAGAAGCTATTATACTTCCATTCGTCTCATCAATCTAAATGATCGCATTACTAATAATTCAAAAGTAATATATAATATCTCTAGTTATATATATATATATATATATATATATATATACATATATATTAACTAATAATTACAACACAAATTTAAATAATATATTTGCTTATTATATATATATATATATATACATATATATTAACTAATAATTACAAAACAAATTTAAATAATATATTTGCTTATTATTGGTGGCAGAATCAATGATGTATATTATAATAATTATTTTCCTTTAAAAAATTTATACTTAAATTGATAAAATTTAAATTATTATTATTATTATATAAATAATTTATTAATGATAATTTTAATAATATATCTTAAGATAAAATTATTAATAAATATAAAATATATATTTTATATATTTTTATTATAATAATAATGTAAATATAATTATTCATAAAAATGATATGGATAACCCTAACATCTATGAAAAGTTATACATTAATTTTGAATCATGAACACGATAATAAAAATAGAGAATAATGATTTAAGGAGAGAAAATGATGTATAGATTTACTCGTGAATAAATTTATTGCTCGTAAATTATTATTGAATATGTATTATTAAAATTTATAGTATATTTATTATTTCATATAATTAATCATAATTTTATATATAAATGATTATCTATGATATAAATTGTTTACGTGTTTACATTTAACCTTATTCATTTATCCTATATTATAATGTAATGTTATTTATAAGAAAAATAATTCATTAATTTCAGAATAAAGTTGACGTGATAATTTTCATTAACAATATGTAAATATTTTCTTAAAAATTATACAATATATTTATAAAATTAAAATTATATTTTTAATAATTCCTCTATTAGAACCAGGTCCCACAGAACTGACGGGCCTATCCTATGAAGATGCTGACGTGGACATCATTAATAGGTAATCTCTGCCCTCGATATTAAACCGACTATAGAGTATAGACAGCCTTCGAATCCATCCTCCACTTTATCCTAGTCGGGTAAGTATAAATCTATAAAACAAGGCGCTCCATGCCTACATGTATTTTTCGGGCAAACAAAGCAATAATTATTGTTATTTTTTCCTTTGCGGGATATTAGTTCTCACTCGAGTCAAAATCTATCTGTTCTCAGCCACACAATTTGGTCTTCCTTTTCTGAAATCAAATTGATTTTGTTTTCAGGTGTTAGCTTCAGATTTCTTGTTTTTCTTAATTAAAAAAGAAAGAAAGAAAGAAAGAAAGAAGGAAGGAAAGTGAGGTTTAGGGTTTCAATTGATTGCCCAGACTTTGTTGTTATTATCTAAGGAAAATTTACTTTATCGAGATATGGCTTATCCTAGAAACAATGACTCAAATGATAACGAAAACGATTTTGTTGATCAATCAAACGGCGAAAATTTTGATGGTTTGTCATCTTCGAGTAACATAGAGGGTTCCGGAGTTGGATCTGGGTCGAGGAATGAGATTGGACTTGAGGAGCGGTTGACGGGAATTTTTGTCGATGAAGACGACGGAGATCTGTTGCTGCAGCAGAACAATCGAGAAGACATAGTTTTACGGTGGCTACAGGCACTTGATATGCAGTTTATCGGTGCTTGTCGCACAGATGAGAGGATGAAGCCCTTGTTGAAGATGAATGCTTCAAACGGCGTTTCGGAAGACTGCCTCCTTGCTTATTTAAGCAAGGTCTGTGTATTTGTTTAACAAAATATAATTTGAATAATTCGTGATGGTTTAATCATAGAAAATCTTTTCTTCTTGATTGGAAGCTTTTGTACGACTCTCTGTAGGGAATTTGATTTGGTGGCTGGTGAGGGTTGCCTGCCTTCACCCATTTTCCGTGACTTGAATAATGCTTGCCAATAATGTTTAATTTATTAAAAATCAGGTTTTTGTGATCAATAATTTCTTTACCCTTTTTTGCTGGGATGCAATTATGTTTTTCTTTTGTCACAAATAGAGATTGTTCATATATGAGTATGGTATTCTCTTTAATGCTTAAAAATTTAACTTATGTATTTAATTCTCTCTGTTTTTCGCTAAATAGCATATCAAGCCAGTGGAAGTTGGCATGTTGGCCAGATGCTTCTGTATACCTCTTGTTTCCATCCGTGTGGGGAAGATCAACAAGCAAGGGAATCTTCTGTGCCCTACTGCTGCAAGGTAACTTCATTTATATCCATATATTTGATATTGCTTGGCCTAGTTACACTCTATTTTTGTCGATGTGATAATTTTTACTTTCTCAAAGGTTCTTATTAATCTTTTACTATATTTTTCTGTGCTTATTTTGTTGTCTGTGAATTTCATAGGAATAAACTATGGACATTGTATGTGCATTTACTTAGTTTGGATGCAGTTGTTGTGTTACTTGTTCTCTATTTTTTTGCTGTTGCACTTAATAATGCTTCTTTCTATAGTTTTGCTTGAAGCATGTAGAGTTTTCTCTTCATGTGATGAGTTTGCATCGGATGACTCGTTTTCAGCGTTGCAGAAAATAAAATGGAAAATGAACAAATCGTATGCTGCTTTTTAAGATTATGAGATATCATTAAACTGATGATTGCATAATATTTATAGACTTTTATTATTTTCTAATTTGGGCCATGTTGATGGAAGCTCTTTGATATGAAAAGTCTTTTTTCTGATTTTGCATGTTTTCTGAATTATTGGTGGACACTATTATGCTCTCCAATTTAGAGCAGCTTCTTGTCTTGTGAAAGCGTATCCAATACTTAAGACGTTGTAAGCTAAGTTTTGTGGTTAATATAAAGGAGTTCTAATAAACGTGTAAGATATTCCATGGTTAGTTTTGGCATGCTTTCATATACTGTGGTCCTATTAACCCCTACTTAAAGGTAGTTGATTGCTTTATCCCGTAAAACCATGCTTTTGACATTTCATACCGGCAACTGGTTTAAGATATTCCTGTTCTTAATAATGTTCTGATGTTCTGCAGTTAACCATTTATGATAATATACCTGTAAGTTTGTGTCTGTCTAATAATACTTAAGGTGTAAGTATTTGTATTGTGGTCGTGTTTGCATTTTTTTGGGGTTCAACCTGAAAAACAATTGTTTGTTATTTTCTTGATTTTTCTCAAAGTTACAAGATTCCAATTTTCTCAAAGTAACTCCTTTTTCATGTCTGTTGTGTTTTTGTCAATTTGCTATGGTAACTTTAGTTTGACCACTTTATTCTGCATATTTTAGATTCTTTTGCTTGTATAGAATCATGCATTCTTAATTATCACGATGCATAATGTTGGCTGCAATTTGACATGTGGAGCCACCTTGGAGGTTAGTGGTAATCATTAACTTTTAATATTATGGCTATTAATGTGGGATCAATTATGTGAACTCTCTACTGGCATAAAATATTAGCTGTAATATTGTTATATGATATAAATCTAATTTGTGCATATTCTTGTTTCTGTGTAGGATGCTTGTTATAACGGGCCCTCATTTTATTAGTGAATCTCTTATCTATTATATGATATGGTTTGAATTATTCTATTTTAGGGTGAAACACTACTTTGATAAATGGGATTTTGACTATAAACTAATTTTTATGCTAAATGATATTCCTTGAGGAGGCTCTTGGCCATTGCTGTTCAGTACTGATTAGAGTCTTTAAAGCTTTATTAATGGTGACAATGTTCATGCTTCCAAATAAATATATCTTTTGACTTGTAGGTAAAGTGGACGTATTCTATTTTGATCTCTGAATTAAACGAAGTAAAGGTAGTCTCACAATCCTATATTACATAGATTTATTCTGCTTGTTAGATATCTAGGGTGAATTGAAATTGAAGTTGGGTCTGAAAGGTATTGTCTGTAACTTCCAAGTTTGTATGATCATTTTTTGCAAATAATTGTTGTGTTGTCTCATTAACATTTAGATATAACTTCCTCTAATAGATTGTAATTCTATCTTTTGCTCGACTTTGTTTATTTTATTGATTGCTTAGCTTGTGATTGTCAATGTTGTTTTGATGTTTCTTGAATGTTTGTAATACCGAACACAAACATTTTGTTTGAAATGATTCATAATATGAGTTTAACTGATGTTAGGATGCACTATTGTGGTGCAGCTTTGATCTCCATTGATTAACAGGAAAATAAAAAGTTTTTGAAACAATTCTCCAAATTTTTTAATTAAATTTCTGAAGCAAAACACATTAGGAAAGGTGGAGATGGATTTGGTTGGTTCCTTTCGAATTTTGAATTTAGGTGGTTCTTGGCTGGGATTATAAAGGGGTATAAGTGTTTTTTTTTCATACTCTTTTTTTTTTGAAAGAATAGAGCTGAATAATTTCATAAAGTTTGCATTCCAATTTGATTTGGATATTTTTACTGTATTTCTTTCTTTATGCCATTGTGTGCAACTGAGGGAAAAATCTTTTCTGATTTTGTTTTTATTGTTAATTGTAGTTTTGATTCTTGAATGTAATTATTTGTGTTAGATATGAATGTCTGATTTAGATGATTCTGCACTGATACAGAATTTATTGTATTTTCTATTATTCATCGATGTCCTTGTTTGGCCATTACTATTTGGTACTCTAAGGTATTTCTCATCTACCTGTTACAGGGGTAATTTGAACCTTACAATCTTGCCAACATCTGACTTACGCCTCTCATTTATTGGCAATGACGGTTGCATTGAGAGGCTGTTGACGGTAAGAAGAAACTCAGAGTGCTCTGCTGTTACTATCCATGAGATCTCAACTGACACTTCTGGTAGATCTTTCCTCGTAAAATCTCTAAGTGAAGTTTTTTACTTTTGGTGCTCAGAGAAGTCAAAGCTCTTGGGAGTCGATTTAATTGCAAAGGTATCATGAAAATCTATTGGAAAATTTATTTGTCTGGTTTTGTCGGAAGACATTAAAACTTATATTGATAATCAATTATGGTGTGTTGATATCTAAGAATTTTTTCTTCTTTTTATTAGATGAAGGATATACTCATGAGGAAGCCCTCAATTGCTGAATTAACTGGAATCAGTGAGTCACGGCTTGATTGCTTTGCAACTCATCTTCGAGCCTATCTTTTCGGATCAACTGTGGATGGGACAGCAACAGTTTCATCAAGATCTGATATGCATTTGGATTCTACCAATGAACAATCTGATTTAGCTCAAGATGCATATTTCTCACCATCAAAATCTGTGCGGTCTCAACAGAGTGGCAATCAGGCTGTCAAACCAAATTCATTGTTTCAGGACAGTCTGAGTCCAAGATCAAGTTCCTTTAAAGGTGGTTTGCCCAGAAATTTGAATTCCCTAAGAAATGCTGCCAGAGAAAAGTTTAGGCGTCTTGGGGATAGCCATTTCACAGTCATTGATAATTTGACCACAGGTTCATCTGCAGCTGATGCATGTCCTGAACAATATTTTGACAATGACAAGTTCCAAGAAGTTGTTAGGAGTTGCTCATTTTCTCCCTCGTGTGTTCTTGACTCGCTAGGGACATTGTCTGTGCCTCAAACTTTCAACCCAGTATCTCAAATTCCACAAGTCGGTACTTCTCTTTTACCTTACTATTGTTGGTGCCCTCCTGGTACAGTACCTCTGCAAAGCTCCGAAGAACCTGCACAACTTTCTAGCTCAACACTTACATTTCCTTTGCTTCCGCCTCTCTCTTCATTACTGCCAGTGACTATGCCCTCCACCTTGTCAGCAAAAACTCCACCTTTTAATATGGTGGATTGTTCTTTGATAGATTTCCCTGCACTTGTACCGGATTCATTGGTCCATTTGTCGATGTCAACTTCTCGGCAGATCCCAACATTCACTCCATTAATGTGTGATTCAATTGTTCATATTCCAGTCATGAATGTTTGCTCATCGGGTCAAGGCTATCTGGTGAGTACTGGTCCCACTATTTCGACAACCATCCCTCCATTACACCCACAACTTTTGAACCCACTAATTCCGAGAACTGATTCAGTAGTGGAAAAAGGTGCAAGAGAGACTCTGAGACTACTTATCAGTGGTTCAGGCCAGACCAACCCGCCTCTGTTGGATGTACTTCCTGCTGTTTTAACAAATGCTGCTGGTGAGAGTTCAGGTGTTTTAGTTGGTGGGAGCAGGGGTCTATATAGTGGAACAAGGGATGTCAATGCCATTGCAAGCAGTATTGCAGCCATCGGTCTGGTCTCTCTTTCTGGAAGGTCAGAAGGGGAAACCTCTCTACGTTATAGTACCAACTTTGATTCACAGCACGAAGGTTCTAGTGTTATGAGCGCATGTTGCACTGATGATGAGGATGTCATATTTTCAGGCACAAGTATGGAAAGAGCTGATCTCTAATTTGGTTTCTTTTTCTTTCTGTAGGTCACGTCTTTGTTTCTATGAAATGTGATACGTTGTTTGTAGCTTTGGCTTTTTAAATGTAATTAGCGGCTTTCCATGTTGTTTATCTTCATTGTTGCAGCAATTAGAATATTAGAATCAGGGAGAGAAAAATTAACCCTTTTAAGCATGAATCTACAAATTTGTACTACTTATTTTTTCGCCGCCACTTGACATGTTGATATTCAAAACCTATGAAAACATATTAAAAACAGGCGAAACATAACACTAGTGGTTTTTATATAAGAAAAAAAGGTCAGAAATTCTCATATATATGGCGGAAAACAAATATAATTGACTCTGAGAATTATTTGTACTCTAATTTTAAATTTATTATATTTAATTGTATAATAAATAAATATAATGAAATTTTATGGTTATTTTGACCCTTTGAGATACGAGTAAGAGCATATTAAAATCGTTGGCATTATTGACGCCGTAATGAATACATATTATTGAAAATGGACATTGCTATGACAATTTATTGTTCTAAAAATAAAAATTACATATTAAATTTAAATTATATTTGGATGTCTTTTATCTAGAAAATGGTAGTTATTTTAAAACAAATATTTGAAAGTTATTTCTAGCAAGTATTTAAATGTTTAACATAAAAATATAAGAATTGTTATTTTTAAAGATGACATAAACAAACCTTTTCTTCTTAATACTCAATCATGGATAAACAGAACAATTTCTTTTAAATATAGTTTAGGAAATCGAACTACGGAATTCTATAAAGAAAAGTAAATAATTATTAATTTGGTAATTCGCAAATAAGACTTAAATTATTATAGTTTAAGAAATCGAACTACTGAATTCTATGAAGAAAAGTAAATAATTATTAATTTGGTAATTCGCAAATAAGACTTAAATTAATAATTGAAAAATCTAAAAGTGCGAGAATATTAAATTCACAACCTATATAATTTTTTTTTGTTATGTCAAATTTTATATCTACCATATATAATATACAATCAAGTTGATGCTTCCCTGGATATTGTTTGTGATTGTAATATTTTTTCTAGGGTCTTTAACATGTTTGATGATGACGTTTATTGTTGTTTTAATATTTCAGAGTAATTTTTTACTCTATTTTTAAAAATTATTAATTTTAATACTCTATTGTTGACATAATTGTCTTCAATTTTTATTATATTAGTAAAAACTTTATATCATTCACTAAATTCACTAATAATTTGCTTGTTTCAGACTAGTTATTATAAATTTCTTATTTTGGATCATTATAGATTATATTATTGTGTTTATCTCTTTACATTTTTCGTTTTTAATATTATTGTATAAAAGTTAGATTTAATACAACCAAAGTTTGTTTTATTTTTAATACATAAATGGTTTCACCATTTAGCACAATTAGATTTATTTTGTCTAAATATTGTGTAAAAAATTTATATAAATTTAAAAAATTATTTTTTATTAATAAATTAATTTATATTTCTTGTATATAATATGAATATGAAAATTTTCTAATCCTATTATTATATCTATATGTTTTAAAACTTTGTTAAGATTTATCGTAATATTATTAACAATTCTTAAAGTTAAGTTTTTTTGTGTTTGTTTCCAAAGTTTTTTTAAGAATACATATTTATTAGCTACAAATATACTAGCCTATGTGCATGTAAATAATAATTTGTATAACTTTTAAATTTTATATATTATTTAATATAAGTACTGTTTGGATTAGTAATATTATAAAATTATTCATTTGATGAAAAATATTCATATTCATATTCTAAGTCAGTCATTTTCTCCTCAATTTCTTCTAATAAATAAATACTACAAATATCATTTATATTTGATTTTCTTATTAGGTCTAATTTCATCTTAAAAGGTTATTATAGTATTTTTGCTTTTTGGAAAAATTTCTTTTGAAATTCTTTTTTACGTTGAAGGTTGTTAGGACATTTATTAGTTTAATGTTATTCTTCATTATAGATTCAATAGTTGCATTTTTTTCTGGTGGCTTATATATTTTTCTTTTAAAATAACTTTTTTATAAGGTTATTTATTATATTTTCTCTTATATTTTTGAAAGTCATGTTTTTTAAATTTATATTTTTTGACTATTTTGTACTTTTTTATTTTTTATACTTTTACTTCTAAGATTTTATGTTATATCTCTATTTTTTAGCATTCTAAAATCTCTTGTATCATAACAAAATTTATCATTTCATCTTATTTGTTTATATTCATGTCTTTCTTGATTATTCAATTTTTAAGACTTTTTATTCTTCCTCTTAAGGTGTTTGATATAATTTTTCAATTTTGTTATTCCATCATTCTATTATGGTTTGATGTAACGTTTTAAGTAATTTTTTTTTTAAATATTTCTTTATAAGTTTCTTACATGTAGGATGGTAATTCATAATAATACATTTCATATTCACAAATAAATAAATCTATATAACACACATCACATATTTTCACATTTGTTAAATGTCATTTGGCTTTCTCATTTTTATTTTCACTGGATTTAATGATATTTACTTTATCTTCTCCAATAAATTTACTGTATATTTTGTGTACTACAGTATCTAAGTATTCACTACCTATGGAAGCATTCCCTATATTGATAAATATTGTTGGTCTATCTATTAAATTTGTAAACCACATTTTAACATTTTTTATCATTTCGTGGGCTACTAAGACTGTATAAGTTAAATGATTTGATTGTGTGATTTATGAAGTTTGTATGATTGCACTCATACTAGTAGATTATTCATCTAAGTTTTTTTTTCTATTTCTTATACAATCCAAATGTAAAATATCAAATCTATAATTTTTATGAAGTTTGAATTCTAACAAGATACTACATCTAGTTTTTCAATATAATATTTCTTTGATTTTAGTTTGTTGTTTTAGAAGGTCAAGTTCGTTTAGCCTTTGTTTACTTTTTTCTTTTTTATGTCGTTCAGATGTTATTCTTTTTAAAAAACTTGTAATGAAATTGATTTTATATGATTTTTTTGGATCATATTTTCTGATTCGAAATCAATTTTACTAATTAATGTCATATCATCTTCCTCTTTGTTTGTATAAAGTTTTTATTATAATGTCTTTCTAATTCTTTACCTATTAGGGTTAACAACTTAATTAAATTTTCTTTCTCTATTCCTAGGATCTATAAATCATTCTTCTAATTCTTTTTTATATTTCATTAAACAGGAATTATAACTTCTTTTTTATCTTTAGGTTTTTTCTCATTTCTAGACATCAATGCATCCAATCTCCTATATGATTCTTCTTTTAATCCTACAAATAAATCCAACTTATAACCTATAATTTCATTATTTATAGGTATGCTATTTATATTCATTCTTAATTCTGTAAATTTTTGATATATATCTTGTTGTAATTTCTTGTTACAATCATATTCTTTTATTTCATTTAAGAGTTTCTTTTTTGTTTCATTTATGTCTAGTAAGAACTTGATGTTTGATTCTTGTACTATATCCATTTCTTATACTAAAAGAATTAAAACTTTTGTTATTATTATTTGATTTTTTTATATACTTACAAGACTTCTATTAAAATCTAATTTTATATCATTATTGGAATAATAATTATATTATTTTCTTCCTAGTATTATGTCATAGAGTAATGCTTTCATTGTTTTAACTTCTTGTTTTATATATCTTTTTCTTTGTTAGAAGTTTTTTTTTTACGATTTATAAATATAAATATTGATATATTACTATTTCTTAATATATCACTTTTTTTATATTAGAATTTTTTTTAACATCTAAGTTATATTCTTCTTATATTTCAAAGTCTGTTAATATTTTTTGTTTTTTTATTTATCAAAGTTTATTGAAAAGTTTTATTTATTTCTATGAATTTATTTTGTTAATATATTAAATTATTATGATTATTTACTAATTAATATTCTATTATATAGTGTGCTGAAAATGAATAATTTCATTATTTTATTAAATATTATCTTTTAAATTCATAGGCTAAATTTAATATTAGATTTAAGTTATTATTATTAATAATAATAACAAACCTATGGTAAATTGTATATTTTAATTTATGTTATCCCAAGTTTTTGTGGATAATTTATAATAAAAATATATTTTTTATTTATTATTTTATTATCAAGGAGTGTAAATTTTATTAGTGTATTAATTTTTTCTCTATATTTTTTTAATATTTGAATTTATTTTAAATTATTGTATTTAATTTTTTTCTTTAGCATATATTTTTGATAGTTTATATATAATAGTTTTTTTTTTGTTAATTAGTGGTATAATTTATATTTTTTTACCTTTGTAATATTAATATTTATTTATTATTTATTGTATAATAAATTATATTATTTTTTGAAAATATATTTTTTTATTCTTGAAAATATTATTGAATTTTTAAATCCATCTCCTACCTTATAATTTAATCTTATTTTTTATATTTTTTAAATTTATTTTTACTAATTATAATTTCTTGTAAGAGATATCCTGTCTTGTATTTATATTTTTATTATTTTTTAATTTTATATTATTTTATTATATATATATATAATATTATTATTTATTTTTATTAGTTTTAACTTATTTTAAATTTTAAGGTATTTATGATATTTTTAAAATTTTAAGAATATAAAATATTATTTTAAAATTTAGATATATATATTTTTTATAATTGTTCATAATTTGCCAGAACTATTTGTCTTGTGTTTGATCTCCACCTCAGTCCTAATATAATTAATGCCCCTGTAATTTGGTTATAGCTTAAAATAGATGTATCAAAAAGTGGTTCTCTGGTGAACCACATTACTAATTAATTAAAGAGAAGCTTGCAAGCTGGTGTTAGTTTTTAATTAGATAAAATTATTGTATCTATAATTGTATCGTTGAATTAAATTTTACTCTTTAATTTGATATTTTATACTAAAATGAAATGAATAGAATTACAATTAATTAAAATACTAAAGTAAACTAATCTTTTATGGATAAAATATTTATTGAGTAACTTAAATTTTTTTTTTTGAAAAAATATATATCATGCATTGTTACAAAAATGGGCATTAAAATCGGTTAAAAATCAAATTTAAATGAAATGATTTAAAATTTAAAGTCGGTTCAAAACGTTAATCGATTTTTTTTATTTTTAAATTTACTCATTTTTTATTATACTTAAATACAAACTTGTATTCGAGTAGAAAAAAAACCAAAATCAGTTTAATAAATAGTTTAAATAATACAAATATTTAAAAAATAAAATATTAATTAATAGCAGAAAAATTACCATGATTTTGTTCTATTTTATTCAAGATCATCATGTTCTTCTCCTGATGTTATAATACAAACCTACATATATAATACAAAAATTTATACACAAAAATAATAACACATAATAACAGAAAAAAATATGAATAATAAGTGCGTAGAATTAATAAAAATACTTACAAAAGTAAATGAAGTGACAAAATGAAAGAAAGGAAGAAAAAATGGTGTTTTGTAAGTGAGAAATGAGTATAAAAAATTTGAGTATTTTGCTTAAAAAAATAGGGGATCTAAAATATTAGTTTGAGAGGAAAAAAACTCACTAATCGACGTTGAAATTGGTAGTCGTGGGTGACCAAAAAATAAGAAAGAGTAGAGGAAAAGTGGAGGAGGTTTTGGGTTTTTGAGAGTTATGTAACACTTGGAATAATTTATGTCTGGGAAAGAAAGAAGAGAAAAGAATTTATCCACGTATGTAGCGTCGATTCCAAGTGTCAATCGACGTTACGCTACGTGGATAGCGTCGGTTTCAGGTGTCAACCGACGCTACGTTATGTGGATAGCGTCGGTTCACCACATCAACCGACGCTACGTCCACGTGTAGCGTCGGTTCGACACCTAGAACCAACACTACGTTCACTCATAGCGTCGATTCGACACGTCAATCGATGCTACATCTTACATGGATAACGTCGATTCTACACCAAATCGACTTTAAATTCATTATAAGTAAAATTTTTTCAAAAACCGATTTTAAATAACGATTTAAATACCCATTTTTATAATAATGATGATCAAAGTTATATTAAAATATACATTCATAGTTAATAGTTTACTTTATAAATGAGTAGATTATTATTAATATTTTATTGATATTATAAAATATATTAAAAAATAAAATATATTATATGTGAAAATTGATAATAATATAATAATAAATTTATTAATTAATAATTTATATTGATTAATTTTAATTAAATTTAATTAATATGATTATTTTATGGTTATTTTTATTAAATTATATTTATTTAAAAATAATAATATTTTTAATATATTTTTTAAAAATATAATAGTTTATATATTTTTTCTAAAGTTATGATAATACTAGGTACTGGGCCCCAATTTCTTATTGAACTTGGAAATTTGTATCATTAGATTAGATAAGTTCATTTTATTAACGTAAATAAATACGTATATATTGATTATTAAAAATTGTAATACTTTAAAGTATAAAATTATTATTTTTTATTTTTATTTTATATATTTTTAATATTAAAAAAATATTATTCATTATTTTATTAAAAATATCCTATAATTAAACGATATTTAAATTAAATTACAATCATTTATATCTATTTAATATTAAATATCATTTAATTTGACTCTTTTAATATTATTGGAACATTAATATTATTATTTTTTATACTTCTTCATTTTAATTGTAACAAAATAATTATTAAAAAATTTATAACGCAAAGTATTTTCACCTTTTTCATTTTTTTAAATTTTCACAATTTTTGTCTTTTACACTAATTATGAACATATGTCTAACCATATGTTATATACAACTCACTAAATTTTATAATTTATTTTAATATTTTATCAATTAATTATTTTATAATTTATTTTAATATTTTATCAATTAATAAAAAGTTTACGTAATAAAATACATGTAACTATATAAAGTATATCTTTATTATATTTATATTTTACTTAATATACAGTGTTATTAATAATTTAAATAATAAATAATTTTGTTCATAATACTTTTTTAAAATAAATTAATAAAAATTTAATAAATATCATTATTTTAAAAATTAAAAATATTTTCATTAAAAAAATTAAACATAATTTAAATTTTTATATATAGAAGAGATATATGAGCATGCATTAACACAATAAAAATAACATAAAATTTGTAATTAATAGCTAATTACAACAGCTTATTCTAATATATATATATATATAAACTGAATATGAGAAAGTTAGATTTATTCTTCAAATGATTTCTTTCAGAACCGGATCTGCAGGGTAAAAGGGAACATAGCACTCTTATTAAAGCCTTAATTAATGGAAAAGCTTTGAGTTGATTTAACTTCTGCTTTAGTACGTTAGATAAAAAAAAATCCGTTAAAGTTTGCTTGTTTACTAATAATGTATCATTTCATATTTTTTTATTAAATATAATAAATTAGTATATAATATATATATATATATTTTTAATTTAAAAAACACTCAAACTTTTTAACTTAAATAGTTTTAAAAAATTATATTTTTAAATTTTATAACAACAAAAATAATACTAAATAATATTAAACGAATTTAAATTAAATAAAATTTAACATTAAACATATTTAAATTATCGTATGTTTATTGTTGTTTTTAACTATTTTTTTCTATGAAATTTAAATAAATATTTTAGTGTCTAATATTTACAATCATAATCATCATTTTATTATTAATTAAAGTATTAAAATAATTTTTTATAAACAAAAAAAATTAATTTATTACATAAAAACTTATTAAAAAATATGTCATATATCCTATTTATTTATATTTTTAAAAAATTGAATAAAAAATTAATTATTTTTATATTAATATATATTTTTATGAATAAAATTACTTAAAAACTATCATTAAAGTTTTAGGGTTTGGGATTTTAGATTTGATTTTAGGGTTATATTTAAAACAAGGATAAAATTGAAAAAAAATAAATAAAATTAAGAGAATAATTTGTGATTTCTTTTAATTGATTTCATTCTAACACACAAAATAAAAAAAATCAATTCAAATTTCTTTTCTTTGCTTTAAACAAACATCATCTTAATAATATCTGTTAGATATAAATAATGGTAATTGCGGTCGCTTTTTTCATTTTAACTTAATACAATTATACCGAGACAAAATCTGATCACCTCTTTTATATTTACAGAAGGTATGCTACTTTTTTACTAAAGTGCTTTTAAAAAAAATGCTCAAAAGTCTCACTCTTCAATTTTTTATTATATTTTTTAGTTTTTACTAATAATGTTACTAAAACAAATATCACTAAAAAAAAGTGTAATACAGGAGGTGAGGCTTATTATTTTGTTATGTCAAATCATTATAATTATCTGAAAAAAAATAAAAATAAGTCATATAATTTGTTGCATTTATATTTTGTGATAAATTATTTTTTTGAAGATATATAGGATATTTGTAGATAGAAGTTTTGGTGGGTTTTGAATTTAGTTATGGATGACTAAGTTATAATTATGGATAAAAAGTACTGGTAAATATGCTGTAATATCAATTTTGATAATTTTGTTTTGTTAATTTTTGTAAGGTTGTCAAAATTTAAAAAATATACGTTAATAATATTAATAAAATATCAGTTAAAATATATTAAAAAAATCATTTTTGATAATTTTGTTTTGTTAATTTTTGTAATGTTATCAAAATTTTAAAAGTATACGTGATAATATTAATAAAATATCATTTAAAATATATTAAAAAATAGAACTTGCGGAAATAGTTTGTATTATTTGTTTGTGATAATAATTAGAATATTAATTTTTATTTTTCATCTATTTTGATATTTATATATGATAAAATCTTAAAGTTTCATATTTAATTCAATAATTTTTCATCTATGGTTTCAAAAGTCAAAGTTGTTCAAACCAATTGATGATGGACTTGTAGAATACTACCGCATATGATACGAGATTACGAGAAACTCAGTATGTCCCTTTCATTTTCCGATAAATCGAACCGTGCCTCTATGTATCGCATTCAGCTTCACGATCGTTTTCGAGGCTTCGTTCTTCGCGTCTTCACGAGCTAGATACTTCTTCAGTCGTCAATCGTACGGAGGTTCGATCCGTATTTGACTGACTTTGCTTCTCCACAGTTTTCCATTTCCTCGAAGCTGATAGTAGATTGTAAAGAAGCTGCCGGCCTATCCTCTCTGGATTGGACCAAAGGTTTCGGCTTTTGCTCCTGAGATTGATTCCAGAACTGTTTGTAGTCGACAGTGTACGGAACTATTTTTGTTACTTTAAGAAAAAGTAACCTCAACTTCTGTGATTGTTTAAAACTACTTTTTTACAACATTAAGATTAATCTTTGAGGTTATTGAAAATTTTGTTCTTTTTCGTTAGGTTTATTGATATTTAGGTTGGGTAGAGGCTGGAGTTAGAGATTTTAAAATACGGAATGGATTTTCAGATCTTTGCGATTTGTTAAACCTTGTTGTGCTGTGTAGGTGAAGCGGTTGTTACTTTTAGCTTCAATTTATTATTATTATTATTATTATTATTTATTTCAATTTTGGATTTCTTCTGAATTCCTCGCGATGGAGGAGAGAAATGCTAGCAGAACAAGAATAGGAATGTCAGATGTGGTACTCGGCTGTGTTATGCCATATATTCACGACCCAAAAGACCGTGACGCTGTTTCGCTCGTTTGCAAGCGATGGTACGAACTCGACGCACTCACGCGCAAACATGTGACCATCGCTCTCTGCTACACGACGACTCCCGAGCGGCTTCGGAGGAGGTTTGGGCACCTAGAATCCCTCAAATTGAAGGGAAAACCCAGAGCTGCCATGTTCAATCTGATACCTGAGGATTGGGGAGGATATGTTACTCCATGGATAAAAGAAATGGTGAACTTTAATTGCTTAAAGTCACTACACTTCAGGCGTATGATTGTGAAGGACTCGGATCTAGAGCTTTTGGTTCAGTCCCGTGGCCGCGTGCTGCAGTCGCTTAAGCTCGATAAGTGTTCGGGGTTTTCAACCGATGGTCTTTTGCACATAGCGCGCTCCTGCAGGTATAGCTTGTATACACACAGGGTTTCTTTCTAGGTTATGCCTTTATTTTTCTTGAAATAATTTCAGAATTTTGATAATTTTGTTTCTGTCCATATTCAATCTTGACATGTTTCCCTACCAGGCTATAACAGTGGGTTATTTGTGATGATTATTTTGTATTGCAAAAATCATGTCATAGATATCCCATGGATTGTAAACTTGATCGAACTGTTGAGTTAAAGGAGCATGTTGTGATAAATTTGGAGATCAATCATAAAAGCTTAAAGCCGTAGGAAAAAAATAACAGATGACTGAACCAGTGGAACTCTTAAAGTTTTAATTCCAGTTTTTGAGTAGAAGGCAAGTGAGTTTCACAGAAGCCTTTTTGTTTGTAATGTTCAAAGGGTCTAAAGGCAACACGCTATACATTTATGGATGTTCATCTATGTACAGTAACTACAATTTTCAAATATTTTCTGAGGATTTAATATCAATTGGTGATATAGCTTAGACGGTGAAGATAGACAAGCTGTTATACCATTATTTGATTTTATACCAACCTCCTTAACAGTTGGCTGCTTCGTTTAAGGCTCTTGTTCTGGTGAAGTTGCATCTAAATATCTTTGCAGAGTGATGTTATGAAGAACATATTAGTTTCAAATTCCTACCAGCTATTTTTTTCTTGTGAACAAGCAATTTATTCTTCTTTGATCTTTGTGTATGATTCAGGAATTTGAAAACTTTGTTTATGGAAGAGAGCTCAATAACTGAGAAAGATGGGGAATGGCTACATGAGCTTGCTACAAACAATACAGTTCTTGAGACTTTAAATTTTTATATGACTGATCTTAATGAAATTCGATATGAAGACCTTGAACTTATTGCTAGGAATTGTCGCTTCTTGTTCTCTGTCAAAATTAGTGACCGAGAAATATTGGACCTTGTGAGTTTCTTTCACTCTGCAGCAGCTTTGGAAGAGTTTTGTGGGGGTTCCTTCTACAATCAATCAGACAAGTATTCTGCTGTATCACTGCCCCCAAAGCTATCCAGATTGGGCCTGACATACATGGGGAACAATGAAATGCCAATAGTATTTCCATTTGCATCATTACTTAGAAAGTTGGATCTTCTCTACGCTATGCTTGATTCTGAGGACCATTGTATGTTAATTCAAAGGTGCCCCAACTTGGAGGTTCTTGAGGTAGTACTACAGATTTTTTTTCACAATAGTTCTGTAAATTGGATTTTCCTGCTTTTTTGGTAGGAAGGACAGATGCGAGGTGGGTGGGGTGTTGTGGAGTCACATTATGTTTCTGTTGGACTCCTTTTGGCTCATGGTTTTTGGATTTTGTTTTCATGTTTATTTCAATGTTTCTGTTGGACTCCTTTTGGCTCATGGTTTTGGGATTTTGTTTTCACGTTTATTTTAGTTTTACTTTTGACTAACATTACATTTTGATGTTTCACTCTGGTTCCCAAATATGACTTCTTTGACAAATGAGCAAAAAGAGAAGTTTTGATTAGAGCTCTTTCTGAATCTAGAATGCTATGTTTCCCATGTATTTTAAACAATTGCATATGTGGGGAAACTTATTGGAACTTTTATAAATACTTATAATTCATCCCTTTGATGGACAGACAAGGAATGTAATCGGTGACAGAGGATTGGAAGTTCTTGCTGGGAATTGCAAGAGACTCAAGCGGCTTAGAATTGAGCGAGGTGCTGATGAACAGGGGATGGAGGATGAAGGTGGCGTTGTTTCACAAAGGGGATTGATTGCTTTGGCTCAGGGTTGTCTTGAGTTGGAATACTTGGCTGTATATGTATCTGATATCACAAATGCTTCTCTGGAATATATTGGAACTCACTCCAAAAATTTATGCGACTTTCGTCTCGTGTTACTTGACCGAGAAGAGCAGATAACTGACCTACCCCTTGACAATGGAGTACGATCTCTGTTGAGAGGCTGCGAGAAACTCAGAAGATTTGCTTTATATCTCCGACCAGGGGGTTTGACAGACGTTGGTCTCAGTTACATTGGCCAGTACAGCATGAATATCAGATGGATGCTTCTGGGTTATGTGGGGGAGTCTGATGCTGGGCTTTTGGAGTTCTCTAAGGGCTGCCCAAGTCTGCAAAAACTTGAAATGCGAGGTTGTTGTTTCAGTGAGCATGCACTTGCTATTGCAGTAACACAATTAGCTTCCTTGAGGTATTTTTGGGTGCAGGGGTATCGAGCATCTGGAACAGGTCGTGATCTTCTAGCAATGGCTCGTCCCTATTGGAATATCGAGCTGATTCCGGCTAGGCGAGTTGTTGTCCCTAACCAACTTGGGGAAGATGTAATTGTTGAGCAACCTCCACATATACTTGCCTACTACTCTCTTGCTGGTCCAAGAAATGATTTTCCCGAAGGCGTTATTCCTTTGGAGACAGATTCCTCACTTGCCATATAGTAAACAACTTATTTCCAAAGGATCTCTTGCCACGCCCTGTTTATATATTCGTGAACTTTGTTCGTTTCTTTAAGGGTTTTGATAAGAATAGTTCTATTTTACGTAGTGTTGTAAGTCTGTTTTCTCGCGTAATTTTGAAGAATTTGCAACATAATTTCTAAGCAATCCTGTGCATTAAGTATGAAAAATTCGGCCAGACAATTTTGGCTAATACCACTTATAGTTTGTTTCGTTTCTAATTGTGAGAGGTCTCAAATTCATTTGAAATATAAATTAGTATTTTTGTCATTTTATTGTGAAAGGAGTCATGAAATGATAAAAACTTAAATTTTAGTAAAATTTATAATAAAATATTTTTATTTGATATACGTGATTAATATATTATTATTTTAAGTGAAATTAAAACAAAAAATTAATTAGTGAAAAAAATAACGCATTAAATTATTAGAATTATTGGTAAATGATTAGAGTAATGATTAAAATGATAATTTTAATATTTATTAATAAAGTCATGTAAGTTATATTAAAAATTTTAATTAAAAAAATGTTTAAAAATGAATTTTATAATTCCTTGACTCTTTTTAAAAGCACCAGGACTAAAAAAAAAAAAATGTTATTCCTTAATTGTATAGTAAACGGCACCGATAACTTAACATAAGGATTATTAGGACACTTCACCTTAAAGACAACAGCCTAAAGACAACTTCAAATTTTGATAAACATAATTCAGCATAAAATATAACGAACGACTTCTAAGAAATCTATCCTTAGATATTTGTGGGCCAAACGAAAAAAGAAGAAGACAGGCGCTCCTGGTTTAGTTTATTAAGATATTTCAAGAGTGAATTATTCGAATCTCTTAAATATTAATTTCCTCTTTAGTTTCTATCAAAAAAGAAAAAAAATCCTCTTTAGTCAATGAAGTAATATAATGCCAAAATGGTTATTTCAAAAGCATTCTTAAGGGTTTTTATCAAATATAATATATAAAATGGCAAAAGATGCTTTACATGCAACTTGAATAAACATGACACATCTCCATAAAAAAAAAAAATATTCGTAGGGTTTTCTTTAATTGTTATTACATATTTTCAAATAAATAACTTAATCCTATTTATTTAAGATTAATCTATTAAGTTGATGGGTTTAAAAAAATCAACTCAATTAATTTATAAGTTCAAAATAATTAGTTTACTTATTTTATTGCTAACTCAGCTAAAAAAAATATATTTATCAATCTATAATATTATTATGTTATTTTTCTAAAACGTAATTAATTTTTTTATTTTTTATTGCTTTATAAAAATAAAATCAAAAGATAATATTTATTTAATATTTTATTTTAAATAAAATTATAAATATTTTTTTAAAAAATATATAAATTAATCAACCAATAAATTATTCAGCTAAATTTATTTAAAAATAAATTATGATAAATTAATCTCTAATAAAATTTAGATTAATAAAATTAAATTATAACCAACTAAGTGAGTTGAATTTAAGCTAATTGGGTCGGTTAAACTCACTTTACTATCTTTACTTTATATATATATTTATATAGCTGGGTAAGATATTCATGGAAAAGGGGTTGAAGATGAAAAACATTTGAAGCCTTATAGGTGATTATTTGTTTAAAAAAAAAATGATGGCCAACATCTTGCATCACTTGTAATAACCGGTCAATAAAAATCAACCAAATATAGAGTTTTAACATTTTGAATGTATTGAATTTTTCAACCATATTTCAACTATAGGTGGTAACGGTCAAAACGATTAGGAGTCCTTAAAAAAATCACTCATATGAGCTTCAAGTCATGTTTTTCACCTCCATTAATCCCTTAGGCAAATGCCTGTATTGTTGTCTCATGTTATTCTTTACTAATATTTTTCCTTTATAAAAATGTAAGCTGAAACTTGAATATTCAAAAGAGATACCATGCTCAAGTCTTCATTCTTCACCTGATGTAAGATAAATTTCTTGTTTCTTTATGAACTCGTCATATAATTAGACTACTATCAGTGGCTCATAACACAGAACGTTGGGACAGACTTGTGTTCCAGATTTTCTATGATCTGCATAAGGATCAGAATCATACAAAAATTTTACCCTGGTTGTTTAAGGTCATTTGCAGCTAAAATGTCGGCCCATGATCAGAGTTCTTTGGGCCCATAATCTAAAAAGTTCGATAGTTTACTGTCTACATAATGACACAAACCCTCACTGATTACAGGAAAGGAAAAAAAAAGGGAGAGTAATGATGTTTAAGAATATTAAGTTTCAAATTGAGGTTATTCCTTTTGGTTTAAAGTGATTTTAAATTGATTAAAATATTTTCAAAGATATTTTACAATTTTTATGAAAAGTGCTTTTTGTAAAAGAGTTTGCCTACATCTTTTTACTAAAGCAAATGAGAAAAATCAACTCACCCATTTTCATATGGCCAATACGAAACTAAAAAAGAAGATGAGAGGTTGATAAAGGTAGTTAGATCTCGTCTCTTCAATAGTACTTTTGAACCTTTATAGATAGAGAATGGTTATGAATGTTTAATGCATCCCCAACAGAAGTTAAGAACTCATTTTTTCTCTACTTTGATGTTAGAGAAATTTGAGAGAATTTATATTTGGGTTTACTTTGTAGTTTTGTGAAAAGACATTTATCCTATATGATTGTAATAGTTTTTCATATTTAACTATTTGTTTTTGAAAAATCGTGATTTTTATTTAAATTTAAAATTTTTACATAAATAATTATACAATTATTCTTTATTATTTTTATTTCCTTTTTATTTTAAAAACAATCGTAATAATAAATCTAATATATTATATGAATCATATTCGTGAGAGGTCTATATTCTTAATAAGTAGTATTAATCGTTCGATAATATAGATATGTATAATATAATGAGTTCTATCTAACGACGTTGAGTTTTAAGTGAGATGATACTTTCAATCGTTCCTTTGAACTTCTCTAATAATACTATTCATTTTTACATTATTGGTTAAGCTTAGAGACAAAAAATTTGTCAAAGTGTTAAGATTGATGTTGAGAAATTTGATAACAAAATTCATTTTTGTTTTTGGAAAATATAAGTCAAAGATATATTGATCAAAACCGGATTACACAAGGCTTTGAAGGGCAAACCAATGATCCTAGAAAAGATATTAAGGGTGTTCATAAATCGGATCGAGCCGGACCAAACCGAAAAATCAGATTGGATCAAATGGTTTTATAAATCAAGTTGTCCGGTTCGGTTTGTATTAATTAAAATCATTTTTTAAATGATCCGGTCCGGTTATATTAATTTTTAAAGCGATCGAATTAGAACGTTTTAATAATATATTAAAATTTTCATATTATTTATCATTAGAGGTGTTCAAAAACCGAAAAATCGGATCGGATCAAACGATTTTATAAATCAAACGGTCTAATCTATTTTTTTTTTCTCAAAATCGGATCGGATCGGACCGATGAACACCCGTAAAAGATACTATTAAGTCAAATATGAGCGATATAGAATGAGAAAATCTAGATTTGAAAGCTGCAAGTCAAATACATTTGTGTCTAGCTAAAAATGCTCTTGCAAATGTATGCAGAACATCTACAACAAAGTAATTACAGCAAAATTTTTAAGAGATATATCAAGTCAGAGGCGTTTTAAATCGATATTATCCCAAGGAGCAATTTCATAAATTACAAGTGAATGAAGATATTATATCTCAGATCACTAGAATGTTTTCAATGAAATTGTTTCTGAACTGGAGACTATAGGGTTAAAATTGATCATGAGAATATTGTATTAAGACTCATTTGGTCACTTCCATCTTCCTATGAACGCATGAGATTAATTTTGATATATGGGCAGGATAAGTAGAGGGTTTTCTGAAAACTCAACATTAACAATCAATAACTAGAAGAAGAATTTCTCTATAAAAAAGAAAGTTATTTGATAAGGTGGGACAATTTGGACACCTTAAAAAAAATTGACCTAAAAGTGGAGCTGGTTTGACTAATTACTCCCAGCCAGTAAACAAAGATACTGACAATGTAGGTACTAATGTTTCTTTTATAGGATATACTATGATGCTCTATAAAAAGGAACATATACATCCTCATGACATGCCACTAGTCCTATAGTTACCATGAAAGATGATGCATTATTGCTAGCACGTTTACATATTTGCACACAATATTGGTTTGATATTTAATGCTGGAATGTATGTTTATGGGAGATGAAATCTTAAAAATGTCAAAATTGCAGTAGCACTATAATTCTCTGCTTTCAGAATTGTGGTTATTGAAAAAAGATGATTTTTTTTCCTCCAAAAAGAATTGCACTGCAGCGGGTGGAGATATGATTGAAATCATTCTCCAAAAGCGAGAGATTGCAAATGATGTTATTTACATCTTTTTGACTATTAGAAGCAAAAGAGAAAAATCAACTCACTCATTTTCATTTAGCGGGCACCAAACTAAAGAAAAAGAAAATATTGATAAAGGTAGTTAGAACTTGTCTCATTCTATAGTACTTTTGAACCTGTATAAGTAGAGGATGGTTCGAAATGTTTAAGGCATCTCAGCAGAAGTAATGAACTCATTTGTTCTATGTAATTAATGTTAGATAGATTTGAAAGAATTTTACATCCGGGTGTACTTTGGGGTTGGAAAAAAAAAAGAGAGCAATATTTTGTGATTATAACATTTTTTCATATAATTGATTTGGTTTTTTTTTTTTGTCTTTAATGGCACGTGATTTTCTCTAATTTTGGAGTTTTCATGTAAATTCTTCTCGTTAATTCTCTCTATTTTTATTTCTTTGTTACTTCAAAAAGATCGTGATAATAAAATCTAAGTCATATTTGTGAGAGGTATAAATATTTAATAATTTCAAAAATTTGAGAAATATTATTTATGTTTATAAGATAAGTAATACTTACTTTTAACATAAATAATTTTAAATAAGTGTTCATATTTTAAAATAATTATTAAAATGTTACTTAAAATCAGTTTAATATTTTTATCCCAAACAATTAAATGTTTTTTCTTGAAACTACTCTAAACTCCATTTTAAACAATTTTCTATTAAAACCATTTCTTATAGAACCATATCCAAACTGCTCAAGTTTGTTTAAACAGAGGGTCTCTAAGGGCATATTTGTGTGCTTTAACTTAAAAATAGTTTTCAAACCATTATCATTTTTAATAATTTTTGAAAAATAAAAAATAAACATATTTATCAAGGTGTTTGGCAAAATTATTCTAGAAGTATGTTTTCATAATGAAATATTTTTTCTACTCTAAATTTAATATCACTGTATGTAGGTAAGAAAATGTCTACATAAGGAATTATGATATTTATACAAAGTTAACTTTTTATTTTATAGGTTAATATGGAAATGATTGATTAAAATACATGATAACAATTTCTATAAAAAACAGCATTTTTTAAAGAAAAATAAATTATTAAATTTGTTTTGATCATTCAAATAAAATTAACATTATAAAATTTTATTATTAAACGAATTGATTTGAGTTACTATATTTGGTGACAATATTGTGTCAACTATTGTTTCTTCTAATAAGTATTGTATAGTATCATATGTCTCAATTATATATCTTAATTAAAAATATAAAAAAAGAAAACTAAGACCAATGTACCGTTAAAAGGAAATATATATATATATATATATTAATTATAATAAAAAAGTAGTTATATTAAGTTTATAAACAAAAAAATGGTATTGCGCAAAATGTAAAAGTAAGGGGGAAAAAAAGGTTCGGTACCATTTATGAATTGTCCCAAAAAATAGTGAAAACACATTTAACTATTTTCAATTTTTTTTTGTAAAATAATATATTTTAGAAAATAATAACTTAAAAACACGGTGAAATACTCTAGATTATTTTTAAAAGCAATTTTTTTTTTGTTTTTAAATGTGAAAAACAGATCCAAACATACCCTTAATATTTGGTTTATTTTGAAGAAAAAGGGCACATGATCTTTTGATACAGAGTTAAAAAGGTAATCTTGAGCATCTCGACAAAAGTTAAAAGTTTGTATTAAATTAATATCAACAGATTTTGATAGATTTTAAACTCAAAAAAATATCTTTTAAAGAATTTAACAAATAATTTATTAAACTTAATAATTTATCAAAAATATTTAATATGATATTATGTACTTTGTTTAAAACTTAATAAAACTTATACTCCTATTTAAAAAATATTCAAAGTTCACGTAAAGAATAAAGATACGATTATATTAATTGGAAATAATTATATGTATAACTTAATATAGGGTAAAAGTCATTATTATGAGATCGTTTATTTCTAATATTTATTAAAAGAGAATTATTCTTTTAAGATTAATAAATAGGAATAAAAATAATAATTAACTCTAAATTAATTTGTATTTCTCTAACATTAATATGTGAAAATAAAAAATAAAAATAAATATATTTATGAATATTAAATTTCTTGATAATTTTACATGATATTATATAAAAACCTAAACTTAAGATGGTGATAAACTCATCAAATATATATATATAAGAGACGGAATAATAACGAGGGAAAAGAAGAATTTTCATAGAGAAAATTTAATTTTGATGTTAGATTTTATTTATAAATAAAAAAAATGTTTAAAATTCTCAAAATTTTATAATTAATTAAAGTTTTTAAAAATCATTAAAACTTTGAATACCTTAATTCCTAAATTTTTAAAAACTAATAACTCAATACACCTAAATTTTTAAAAACTAATAACTCAATACACCTAAATTTGTATAAATTTTTAAAAAGTCTCAAAACGAATGTAACTAAACTTTTAAAATCCATTAAATTCAACAAAAACCCTATTTGAATACACACTTCTAAAAATCAAAATGCAATACCTTATACAGCAAGAAGCAAGTTCATGCTAATAAACAAGAGAGTACCGTATTTGCTTCAAAAATCAACTATTTACGAAAACGAATCTTATATCTGGGTACACGTATATATTGTACATAGACATGTATACCAATCAATATCTACAGAAATTACAAGCGTGTGTTTTTGTTTCAGTAACTCTCAAACGACAACTGTAATGCGTTTGGCCTATTCTATGTTCAAATCGCATAAAAACACTGAATTTACCGGAATTAAAGATGAGGATGAAGATCCAATCTAGACAAAGAATGGCGATAAGCACGAACCAAATGCTTTCGAAACCTTGCAAGGTCTAGTCTCACATTTTGGCTATCCAGATATAAACTCTTTGTATACTCCCAACCCTTCTGAGTCATACTATCAGGATCCCTAAGAACAGGGTCATTTTTATCAAACTTATCATATAAAGAGCTCTCTCTAATAAGAATTTTGTAGCCAATATATTTCAAACCAAGCTTTCTTGCAGGCTCCCCATAAAATGTCTCTGCTGGCCACACAGTTCCAAGTGGAATAATTTGAATAAACACAGAGGAAGGCTTCATAAACAGAAAATGTGTCATTGCCGCACCATGAACACCAACCATTACTTGACTTGAATTAAGAGCTCTATAAATCTTTGCCAATTCGGTTCTCGGGTCAGGTTTCAAAACTTCTACTCTGAAACCAATTTCCTCTGCCATTTTCACTAATAAATTCTCATTCATTATAGCTCTCGACCCATTTCTTGATATAATAACCATTTTAGGCTGCTCTTTTTTATCTTCTATTATCACTCGTGATGATGGGGAGGGTGAAAACTTCTCTTTTATTTTCTCTTGTGTCTCCCTTTCCTCGTCTTGAATTAGACTTTGAACCCGAGGCAAATAAGCTCTATCAAGAAGATTTCGAAAGGCAACAATGGATTTATTTCTCTCCATCAATGAAGGATCCACAGTAAGGTCTCCATGGATTCTTAGACCAGCAATGGCTTTTGGGAAGCAATGAGTTCTCATATCTCCACTAAAATCAATGGGTGGATAATCCGATAGATGAGACAATATATCACCATACTTCATGACCCACCAATTATGATATTCAAGAATGACAAAAATCACTTTCTTGTTCAAATGCTGTGAAGTGATGAACAAAGGCAATAACCCATCATTGAATTCATGATAAAGGTTACCCGTATAGCCTCTAGTTGAGAAAAACACTGCTGGAACATCATGCTCTACATCACATTGATGATGTTTTGCCAAATTGGTTGTCTTTGAAACAAGGTATAATTCATCAACTTTGTCCATGACACTGGTCTCCCATTTACGGGTATAAGGTTTGATCTTTTCATGCTGGACTTCCTCGTTTTGTTCTCCTTCGTTTACCTCGACTATGCTGGAAACATAATTCTTGAAGCTGTTTCTTCTGTTGGAATTGTAAACATAAACAGAAGAAGAAGCAGCGTGTGTTCTCACATCCCCTCTCATGATACATATATCAGAACGAAAACCGCTTCTATCACAACAAATATTTCCTACAGTAGGGGAGGAAATTAGTAAATAAAGGAAAAAGAAACACGAGTGTTTGAAAAACAAGAATAAATTTCTTAATTTACACATTTAAGAATACGGTTCCATTATTGGACATAAGTAATTCGGGCTTAAAAAACACATTTTGGGCTGACACTGACAGAAGCACAAATTCTGCAAGCAATTTCTTTAAGCGAAGCAAAAGCAATTAGACCCTAAATATTGTTATCACTTCAACTTTACTATTGGTTATAAGCTTCAGATCTAATTAGATTTACGGTTCATATAACTATTTTCTAGCTCAATCAAATGAAAGATTAAGATATGATTCTAAAAAAACATGAACTTTTTGAATAACAGTATACCAATAGGTTTCATAAGAATTATTACACAAATTTGGAGAGAGGGAGAGAGAGAGATGGTACGTACTATTACACAGGGGAGACTCTAAATCAAGAGGAACATCAAGAGCTCCATTTTCTTGTTGAAGTGAATCTGCAAAAACCAGAAAGAGCCGTCAAAAGACAAGTAAAACAGGGGAGGCGAGGAATAAAAAAATAAAGAAAACCCACCAAGGATAGAAGCTTACATATGAAAGAGGAGGGAGTGTTAAAGAGTTGAGGGGCGAATAGAAAACAGCAAGATAAAATAAATAGAAGAAGAAGAGATACAAGCTTGGGCCTTGTTCTCTTGTTATACCCAGTCTCCGTGAGACCAAAAATTTGAGACTCTTCATCATTCTCGGTAGCCTCTCCACCTTTTCTCCACTGATGATACCGCTGATAGCGAACCATTTCTTATGCAAAGTTTCAGTTTTTATCTTCTTCTTTTTTTTCCTTAATAATATCTTCTATCAGGTCAGAATTTTCAACTGGGTTTTTCTTGATGAGAACCCGAAAGAGGAAAGGAGAGATATGCAGGTTTTTTTTTTGGTTTCAGAATTTGGACACGCTTTGGTTCTTTATAGCGAGAGAAGAGTCTGGGGAAGATGGGTTTTGATCAGAACCATGAGCTGTGTTTTAGTGGGTTATGGATTGATTTCTTCGCATACAAGAGAGGTATTAGAAGGAAAACAATATGAAGGACACTTTCGCAACTTTCACAGGAGAGCGAACACGCAGCCCTTTGAGTCAAATGCGTTAGGCGCGTGATGAAAAAGAAATTAGGAGGGTTTTCTGTTTTGTGCTGACTCGCCCTTTATTTTATTTCGCATAGAAATAGAGACTTTACTTTTTCTATTCTTCCCTTTATAAAATCACACCTCTTTCTTTATGTGAAAGTTGTCGTAGAATTATTAATTGAATAATATTTATTTATTTATTTTAATTAATAATTAATTAATGTATTAATTATGATATATGATAAATAAGTTTTTTTCTTTATAAAAAAAAATATATTCGTAGAAATTTGTTTTGGCTCTTGAAAAATGAAATTGAAATTAAGATATATTAATAATAAAAAAATTAGTTAAATCTATGAATAAGTTTTTCATCTTCTTAATTATTGTTAGTTTTTATTATTATAAATTAAAAATATAAAGAAAAAAATATGTAAATTTTTCATGTAATAATTAATACATGAATACAATTTAATTAATCTTAAAATATAATACAATAACACAAATATAATAAATATTATATAATTGTGACCCATAATTAAGATTTGTATCATTTAAACAACAAGCAAATTAAGTTGTTTTAAAAATCGATTAAACTCAAAAACACGGTAATAAAAATGAGTTATAAATTTATAATAATTTTATGAGTTAATTACGTTTATATTTATAACGTACAAGATAATTTATAAATATTTAAAATATTTAATTTATTATAATTATACCTACCATGTATATATTATTATAAAAATATATCCAATAATATATATTTTAAAATCGTAATTATATCCATAATATTTAAATAATGATATAATTATGCCTAAATTTAAGCATATTTTTATTTTTATTTATACGATGTAAACATAATTATAACATAATAAATATTTTAAATATTTTATAAATTATCTAATAACCCTAATTTTATACATGAACTCTGTGCTTTCATTTATTTTGAAAAGTTTAGTGTAACTTGATTTATCCAAACCTACTCAAAAATAAATACACACTTACAAAATTGTGAACGAAACAAACTTACATGCTAGTCCTAATTTTATTATCCTATGGTTGCTTTTTAGTATATCACATGAGTAGCATGTGCCTTGTCCTTAAATATAATAATATTTTTCTATTTTTTTCTCTTCCTTGTGAATATTTATATATTTATTTATGTGCATTTTTTAAATTTTTAGTCATTATTCAGGACTACTCATTTTTGGAATAAATCCGATCCAAACCTATTAATTTGATGAATTTTGACTTTTCATCACTTAATTAAAGAAAATCAGACGATACCTCTTCTTGCAACCTTACCTAGTGCGAGAATATTCAAATGGGCCTCAGTTTTGTCCTTCTGGGCATGATTCATATTGGATCCGATAGAATTTTACCATGCTAACATTGAATTGCGTGAGATTTTTTAATTTATTATTTTTAATATTTTTATTTCAATTAATTATTATTATTATTAAAATATTTTTGATAATTATTGTAATAAAAAATTGATCAATTAGATCAAAATATTAAGTCATATATACGATACGTAAAGTTATAATGACATGTCGTGATAAGATAATAAAATTATAATTTCACGTTATTTAAAGTTTTCGATTAAATTTTTTAATTTTTAGATAGAATTGTTAATTAAATTTTTTTAATAATATAATTAATTAATTAAAATAAAAGATATTAAAAATAATAAATTAATTTTTTATATAAAATATTAATACTTAAAAAAAGTTTGCTCAAAAATACATATATACAATCTAAACAAATACATAAACTTTTTTTATAATAAAAAATATTCATAATACAAAGAAAAAGTACCCGTTTGAAAATTAGTTTTAGTTAATACAAATCGGATTTGACTGTTTTATTTGTAAAATTATTTGAACTGATTCGACCTGATGTGATTTTTCGGTTTACTTCAGTTCAATTCAATTTTTGGACACTCATAACTGTTACATACATATTTAAGTATATTTTAAATTAAGTTTTTGACTAAATCATTTATGATATTGTATGATTGAGTTATGAACCAAGATAAAAAGATTGATCTCATTATGAAATAATCTCTAAACGATTATCAATCGATCTTGTCAAACTACATAATTTTTAAAAAATGAGGTTTGAAGAGAGGAATCGATCACCTGATTTATTTTATAACTTTTTTAAAACAAGAATCGATCACGCTCGTAGAGGGATAGCTAATCTTAATAAAAATTAATCAATTTTGTCTTATTTTATGCAGTTTTTAATCTAATCAATTGTCAAATTTATATTATATTTTATCACATCAAATGAGTGATGCTTTTCTATCTAGGTTTTCTTTAAATATATCATTTGTGCGTATAATTTTTATATACAATAACATAATAATTTTAAAGAACACAATTTTTCACAGTTAGATCTCTCTATCTTTTTGTTGATTTTTTATTTAAGATGAGCTTCATTATCTTATCTAATATATTCATATGATTATATTAGCATAAATATGATTTTGAATAATTGATTTCGTATGATTATGTTATTATAGATTTGAACTTATTTATTATATTTATGTTTAATTAAAGTTTAAAAATTTACTAGATGATTTGATTTATTTGATATATGTTTTTAATCGTCTAGTTATAAATATTTATTATTAAATATGTTATAAAACATATAAAGATACTTGTTTTTTGTGCTAATAATGGTTGTACGTTTACACGTGAATATGTCTGATTGGTAATGAGTTAATTAAAATGTTGATATGAATATTGTATATATTAGTATTGAAAATTGTGAAAATAGAGAGATTTTTAGATAATGTCCCAAATTTCTTAATGGCTTGTCACTTTGAATTATTTGTATTTATTTATTTTAATTTAATTTTTATAATATTTAATATCTATTCAAAATTTTACTAATTAATTATCATGTAAATGTACAGAGAAAATGTTATTATGACGTATGTATTAGCCAAAATTTAACCCAAAATTTAAGGATTAGCTTTTTGTCTAATCAAAGTTAATTTATAAGTTATTAAAAAGAATAATCTTATTTTTAATTATATTATATAATTTTATTTATAAATAAAATTTTATTTTTAACTGTTTCATACAGTAGATGTTTTTTCCGTATAATATAAAAACATATTTTTTATGTGTTCAAGGTATACATATATTTTTGTGATATAAAAAATATATTTTTAAAAAATTTAAAATAAAACCATATATATAATTGATTTACTTAAAAATAAAAAAAAACGATTGACACAGTTATACTAATAATTGTAAGATGCAAGGAGAAATTACCTTCAATTTTGAGCATAACATAAATTCCCTACAGTTTAGTCATAATTTTTATTTTTATATTTATTTGAAAATCTAAGGAGCCGTTGGCACGATTACTTTAATAATTATAATAAATATGTTCGAAAAAAATTACGTTCAATTACGAGCATGTGGTAATTTTTGTATGATTTAGTCATTCTTTCTTTATATTTTTTATATTTATTTAAAAAGTTAGCAAAATACATACATTAATAAATTAATATTTAATTTTATAATATTTACATTGTTTTTTATTCTTTGGAATTTTAATAAATATTTTCAAAGAAATAAGAAATATACATAATATTAAAGTTTTATATAATTATTTAAATTACAATATTTATACTAATGAAATATATTTTATTATATGATTATATATATAATATTAAATAAATTTAATTTTATTAAATCACATTTAAATTTATAATAATTATTTTTTTATTTTAATATTACGATTATTTGAAGAAAAAATATTTATACTTTTACTAATAATTATAGTTTTAATTATGTGCGAAGAAATGGTTCATCCCTACAGTATATTACAGGCCTTAGACTCTTGGTATTTGCACTAGTTAGACTCGAGTTTTTTATTTTTTGAATTTATTATTTTAGCATTATTTTTTTATATACTATTTTCTGCATTAGCATATTGTAAACTAATAAGATTATATATTGCGATGATTTTATATTAATTAAAAAGTAAATATGATTTTTAAATAGAGTTACAAAAATATTTTTAATTTTTATTGAAAAACTATGATTTAATTTTAATTAAATATTCGTTCAATTTGATAGATCAAAATAAATGGTTATCTAATTATTTTACTTGTTAGAATCACACATATCTAATTAAATTTGAAAGTTTTTCAACTTTTTAGAGTTTTATCGACCGATAACCATATTTATCGAAGCTAAGTTAAATACATGTCTAACTAAACTTAAAAGTTATCTAATTGATTGAAGTTTGATACGTTGATGATCCTATTCATTATAGTTGGATTAAATATATATCCAACTAAAAAACAAAAAGTTAATTGATTAAATTATCATTATCTATTTTTAAAGAGATAGGAACATACTAGAGTTTTATCGACCGGTGATCATATTGATCAAAATCGAATTGGATACATGTCTAACTCAAAATAAGATTCTTAATTTTTAATTAGACATCTGTTGTGTCCGACTAAAAACCGTAAAATTAATTGATTGAAGTATCATTATCTAATAAAAATAAATAAATCTCTAAACATATAGGCTTGTTATTTTGATAATACGAACCCAACTAATTTATTCTTTTATGTACTTATTTCTCATTCTATTACATTTATCGGTAGCCTTTGTAGAGTCCTAGCTCAAATCATTCCCACTATATTGTTAAACTCTTAATGCTATTTTCAAATTACTTGTTTGAATGTTGATACAAAAGATTAGGATTGAATGTCGAGGGGAATCACAAGGATGTAGAGAGAGTTTAAGGGAAATCACGACGATGTAGAGAGAATTTAAGGGGAATCACAAGGAAAAAAATTAGAGAAATAAAAGCAAAAAAAATATTTATTGACTAGTGTGGCCAAATTAGATAGAAATTAAATGTTATCAATTTGGACATATATCCAACTTCTTATAAGTCAACTATATAATTGTTCAATTAATTGAATTTCATCAAATTGGTTAAAGAATTTTTTTTTAAAAAATATAAATGATTTATCTCAAATCAATTTATTATTTTTTAACTAGTTAAGTTTCTTAAAAATAATTTTATTTTTATATGTAATTAATTATTTAATTATTAATTTTTGGTATTTAATTCGAATTTTAAGAGACATACATGAAACATAACATTTGAAAATCAGCATAAAATAACAATGTTATCTTTTGAATGAATGAAATTAATAAAAAATAAATTTTGATTTAAAAGTTTAACATTATTAGTTTATTAGAATTAAATTAAATAAGTTGTGATATTAATAAAAATAAGTGTGAAAATAGTATTACGTGTGCATTAAATTATACTTGGTGCTTGAAATAATTATAATAACATTTAGTTAGTTAGTTGTTTAAACGCGGAAAGTCAAAATCCCTAACGACCTTCGTTCTCAAACACGAAAGCCGTTTCCCTCCAAAATCACAGTCAAAACAAAGCATTCTTTCTTTATACTCCAAATTAGACCCTCCAAAAACCCTCATTAAATCAACGGATCTCCATTTTTCCACAGGACCAATCGATCGATTATGCCTTCCTTCTTCATCTTCCTCTCCCCAACTTTCTCTCTATGCCTTTCTCTATGCTTTTTATTTTTATACACAGAAGCCACATCGTTCCCCACAATCGGAGTCACCTACTCGGCCCCATTTGCGAATCCACATTCGCCTGAAAAAGTCTTCAAAGCCATGAACTCTCTAGGATTCAATTCCCTCCGATTGGAAGCCTCCGACCCATCCATTGTCAAAGCCTTCGTGTTCACCAACACCTCTCTCCTTCTCACAGTACCCAACTCTTTGGTCCCTTCTCTCGCCGTCAATCGTTCCGATGCCGCTCTCTGGATCTTCAATCACGTCCTTCCCTTCTTTCCACGTGCCAAGATCACCATCATCTCTGTCGGTGATGACCTTCTTGAATATTCTCCTAACCTTGTTACCTTTATCTTACCAGCCATGATGAACATTCACTTGGCTTTGTATGACTTTGGTATTCGCAAGATCTCTGTTTCCACCACTTTCTCTTTCATCAACGTTATAACGACACCGTTTCCACCGTCGGCTGCTCAGTTTGAAGGCAAGGTTCTGAACTCTGTGATGAAACCCTTGTTAGAGTTCTTACAATCCACCAATTCGTCGTTCTTGATCAACATGTATCCTTACAATCTGTATCGGATGCGCAATGGAATCCCAATTGGATTTGCTCTGTTTCAAGAACAACCTTTCAATTTCAGGGATGATTTGACAACTGGGGTTCGGTATCGAAACCTTTTCGATATGATGGTTGATGCGGTTGTTAGTGCAATGGCTTTGGAAGGTTATCAGAACATTCCTATTATTGTGACCGAAACTGGGTGGCCAAGCTCGAGTGGAGAAGCGAATGAGGTTGATGCAAATCCGGCTTTTGCTGAAGTGTACTTGAAGGGTTTGGTAGATCATTTGAGATCGGGGGCTGGAACGCCATTGAATAAGGAAGGAGTTGCAGGGGCTTATATATACGAGCTGTTTGATAATGACACAAAACAGAGGATGGGAATGCACAATTGGGGTCTTCTATTTCCAAATATGACCAGGAAGTACAGGATTGATTTCTCTGGTCAAGTGGGAATGGAGGATTGCTATGGTGGTTTGTTGGCAATTGCACTTTTGTCATTCACGATTTTTAATCTCTTGCATGATTGTCCTGTTTTGTCTCAGCTTTAGAGGGCGTTATTATTTTTCAGTTCTTATGCTTTGATTGCTTCCTGGAAACTGATGATTTGTTTATGAAGGTTCGTTCATAGATTCAAATGCCCCTGAAAAAAATTACGGGTGTCATTTGAGTTTTTGTAGAAACAGTTAATGGCTTCGGTTTAGATCGCTGGATAGATGTAATTTTGGCGCTGAGATGGTATCATTGTCTGTTTTGTGACTAAAAAAGGATACCTTGTTTAGGAGGCGACATTCATAGCAAATTCCATTTGGGTTGGACTGGATTCATACTTCAGGGAAGAAAAAAAATCCTCATTGTAAAGAATTTGATGCACATTGAATGAAAAGTAGTGAATTTTTGCAGATAAACTGACTATTTGTATTTTTTTTGGGAGGTTTTGATTGATGATTAAGTAGATAAATTTTGGCTACATTGCAACTGGTCAAGTAGATATAATATATATTTGTAATTTTTACTGGAAAAAAGTGATTCAATTTGGCCTTTACTGCAGTAATTATACGAGGTAACTACGAGGCTTGAATCTTTTCAACATCTCCCAGAGATTAGAGACCTTGTGTTGTGGCTTGTTGGCTCTACATTTTCACTTGAGTGTATCGTAACGTAGTCGAAGTAATAAAACGATATGTCGTTTCTTTTAAAACTTAAGATTAAATGCAACAAGATTATACGTCGTTTGTGCGTTTGGGCTACGGATTGCCTTAAGTTACTTTACCTTTTTTTTTTTTTTTGGTTGTTGTTCATCTTTAATTCACATATTTTTCCTCAGTATTCTGGTGGGGGTGGGACTTGGGAGAACCAGGGTCCTGAATGAAAGGCGAAAGTCAATTCAATTCGAGCAATTTCTGATTTCAGAAAGGCTCGATCCCTGTTTTCGTTCTTTGCTCAAGTCACTCAGCGTAATTGTCAGGTATCATCTCTCTCTCTCTCCCTGTTCGTCGAATTCTTAGCAAATTTGTTGGCGGAAAATAGATTGGCATCTGATTGGCTCGTTCATAGAGCTGTGATGTGCATTTGCGGTCTCATTTTTATGTAAACGTGCGTGTGTGTGTTAAGAGACGATATGCAGCGGAGTTGTTGGAAATTGTGCACTTCAGCATGCTTCAAATGGGTGGGTACTTTTTGAGTTAACTCAATTCATGATAATTAGTCGTATACTCACATGGGTTATTAGAAAATATATTATTATGATGTTTATGTTCTCTTCATTCATACAATTAGACATTTTATTTCGCAAATTTAATATTTTGTTTCTCGATGGGTCATTTTGCTGTATGTCTATTCTTTTTTGTGTATTCGCTTGCTGTGAAAACTTGGGAAAGAGGGTCTGCACCCTCTTTGTGTATTTTGTTTCCAGAGACAATAGAAGATTTATTACATTCGCCGCATAGATAGATGCACGCCACTTAGCATTTTATCTTCACTTCTTTCTATTATCCATTTGTTTTCTGTTAATAATAATATAAAGTATAAACTGATTTGATTTGTTTTCATTATCGTAATGCATGACCTTGATAACCAGATAAAAACAATTAGGAAGATTCAAGTATTGTCAATTGAAGAATATTTTGGGGTTTAAGGTTATGTACAAGCAGCTCTGGTTGGAGAATTATGCCTATAGAGATGCTCTTTTACTGTTTTGTCTCATTGCCATAATTTTCACGGATCTAAAAAACAGTACAAGTTTATATTTGAACAGAGGAAAAAATTTCAGCAAGCCTGATCAAAATATTTTAATGTCCTGCTTTATTCTATAGACATTCAATATACATATATTGGAAATGATTGTTCTATTGTGGTCTGTCTAGGCAAAGAGTTCAGAATTATTTTATGTGGACAGCTTCTTTAAGTTGTTAGCTGGTTTGACTGGGGAAGTTAGACAGAGGTTATTAGTCCTTTTGCATCATGTGTAACATAGGATTCTTATTCATACTTAAAGCCTTTCATTTCTATTTTGTATATCTATATCTAAAATTTAAAGAAATTAAACTCGATGTTTGAATTGTAGATCTTTCGTTAGTTCATTTTCCCCACACAACTTCTCTGTTGGTCTAACGTCTGTCTTTTAACTGAATTCTATGTAAGAAAGAGGTGTGCATATAGATGGTTGGTAAGTGATCAGAATTTTTCTTATAACTGATTGCTAATGCCTCTAAAAAGCTGAAGGTTGATATTGAATAGAGGATGTCTAACTCATCAAATGTAAAAAAAGCCATATGGACGCCTGCACACCACAAAATATTCGTTGATCTATGTCTAGAACAGACATTTGAGGGTAACAAGCCTGGGACACACTTCACCAAGTTGGGTTGGAGAAATATTGTTGAATCATTTTACGAGAAGACTGGTCTAAGCTATGGAAAGACACAAATGAAGAATCATTGGGATGTCACCAAGGCTCAGTGGAAAGCATGGGTCAAGCTAATTGGTGATAGTGATATGAAATGGGACCCCATTACCAATAAATTTGGAGCAAGCGACGAAGATTGGGCCAAGTATATACAGGCAAGCCAACCGAGCTTTGTAGTTTAGCATGATTATACGGAAAGTATTTTATGGATTCCAGTTTAGTAATAACAAAGGTTTCTTGCAGGCTAACCCAGAAGCTGCACAATTTCAGTTTAAGGAACTCCCATTCACTGATAAATTGAAAATCCTCTTTAACGGAACTGCAGGCACTGAAATCCTGGAATCTTATGCTTCTGGGAAAGAGCAAAACAATAGTTCAGCCACTTCTCCTTCTCATTTAGAAGAACAAATGCTAGAATTGACTGATGGTGAAACTGAGCATGCATTTTATGCAACTCCATTGAGAAGCATTAGTGGGCTTCAACATGGTTGCAGGCGTGGTAGAGAAATTTCTAACAAAGAGAGTTTATCTGGTTCATCTGCTCGTAAGCGAAAGGCTATATGGACACCCGCCATTCACAAAGTTTTCCTTGATCTCTGTGTAGAAGAGACTTTAAAGGGGAATAAACCAGGGACACATTTTACCAAGGAGGGCTGGAGGAACATTGTTGAATCTTTTGATGACAAGGCTGGTTTAAGATACGATAGAATACAATTGAAGAATCACTGGAATAACACTAAAGAACAATGGAGAGTCTGGTCTAAGCTAATTGGCACGAGTAGTATGAAATGGGATCCATCCACCAATTCATTTGGTGCAACAGAGGAAGACTGGTCAAACTATTTACAGGTGTGCTAAAAGCTTTAACAATAGTTCTATCTATTCCAACAGAGGAATCGACTTGAATTACATGTTTATAATGGCATATTGTTAATTTGTTATTGCTTTATTGCAGGAAAACCCAGATGCTGTTCAATTTCGCTTCAAGGAACTTCAATTTACTGATAAACTGGAAACTATATTCGAAGGAACATCAGTTATTGGAGAGACAGAACCTCCTATTCGACGTAGGAGGCGTAATGGTGACTTAAATGCTTCCATGGTCCAGACAGACGTTACAGAACAAGAACCACTTATGTGGAAGCCAGAGGGTATAAATGAAGGCTTATCTCATCCTGTTGAATCAAGAAGTGCCATTAAAATTCAGAAGAGTTCTGCTACATTTCCCTCCACTCAAGGCAAGGTCAGTTACAGTATTGGGGAATGTATTGAATGTCTCGATGGAATGGAGGATGTAGAACAAGGAAGCGACTTATATATGTTTGCTCTAGATGTATTCTTGAAAAAGGAATACAGGGAAATTTTTCTACAACTAAAGAAGCCTAGTGTGAGGATTTCATGGTTGCAGCGTCTACGGTCGGTTGGTAGTATGCCTCAGCAATAGAATTCTGATTTTTCTATTGGTTTCTCTCCTTTCTTTTTTGGTACAGATTTAGGTATGCTTTTGGAAATATGATTTGAGTAGCCATTTCTTAAGTGGTTAGAGTTGATGGGTGTGTTTTGTCTGATGTTTAGATTGTTGTCAGATATGAAAACTGATGCTTGGTTTTCACCATTTATCATAGCTTAAATGCATTCGAACTCCAGTATATATATTCTCTGTTTCGCATAACTGGTTTCTTAGTCAGAAGAAATGGTTTATTTGTTGCATGTTTGGATTTAGAATCCTCCTCAGTACTTGGTTTCCTGCTCTGTTTTCGTGGGTTACCTGTAGTACTTAGCAGCTTGGTTCATATCATTGACATTAATATTGTCAGTCTTGGCTTCCGCCTGAAACATTTCAATTTTTAAAAACTCTCTGTTTATTCAAATTATTAATCGATAGAACACCTTTGACCTCCCAAATAAACAAGGGAATTTCAAGGGAAAAAAAAAAGACAGTATGCAGTTATGTACAGCTACAGTACACTAAAATTATGCACAAAAGTATTGCATGATATCAGCGAATAAATACAATGATAATGAGGAAAACAAAAACGATGAAACATAACATAGCCTATGCTGCAGTATCTGTCCACTCCTTAAAATTGTAATAAGGTGGGTTTGGAATCTTAAAAACTCGTTTTCCTGGATATGGGTCTCTTAAGGCATCTAACTGACTGCTAATCATCCCTACTATGCGATAACCTCCTCTCCGTATTTGTGTCCTTTGCCTTGAAAAGTATTCACCACTATCCATCTTCAACTCGTCTTCTGATCTGCAAGGACATGCCGATCAATTTAGCCAGCCATAGACATGAAATTTATATTACTAACAGAGATTGCACTGACATAATTAGAAGAAAACAAGTTACCTAGAAGATGTGCAAATATATGGCCTCAAATTTTTTTTATGCCATAACCACGGAACCACGACAGACATAGGGTCATTTTCTGTGTTTTGAATTAAGGGTTAAATGTACAAAAAATGTTACCCTTGCTCCTCCCTTGTCAAATTATTAAAAGAATGAAGGTATTTTTTTTATCTATATGGTTACGAGCCTTCAGTCGGGAAGTCAAGATGTCACAAGAGAGATATAGGGCAAACATATTTTAGACAAGAGATTTAACAATTTGCATTATAATTTAGCTGCTTATTTAGTCGATTTATGATCCACAATAGTAACCAATACCGAGGTCCAAACTCCAAAGTCATATAAGTAGGGAAGCAAAGGAACGAAGCATAGTTTCTAGGACGAAAGGGGTGAGATACACATCCAAATAAATAATATTAATACCTCATTATCAATTTAGACCAATCTATGTATCCTGCAGAAATAAGATTCTCAATGGTGGCATTCCTTTGCCTCTCAGCCTTTCTCGATAAAAAAATTATTGGCCAGCTACTAGCACGGAGTTTTCTGTACATTCTGTGTATTAGCATGCGCTTCAGTAGCTTTACCTCCTTAGTACAATTGCGAAAAGCAAGATGATCAAAACTGTGGTTGGGGGGAAATTATGATCAGAAGGATAGACAAGAATAAAAAGAAAAATAAATAAATAAGAGAGGCAACAATAATTTACAAATTCTCAAGGTAATAATAACTAAGGCTTCATAGTCTATATATGGTGATTGATGGGTCAATCAATCCAGATTGGTTCAACAAACTTATGCAATGAAAGCGAAGGACAGACAAACTTATGCAATGAAAACAAAGGACAGACAAACTTAATACATGGCCAGACTATGTTTGTTGGCTTACCATTTCATATTTAACTACACCAAAACAAAGAACCGATGCGCAATGATAAATTAATGTTTCACTTTGTAGACATTGATATCACGCATGGACAGAGCCAAAGTGAGAGGAGCCACCTGCCCTCTCTCAATTTTTGGATAATTTTTTTTCATCTTGTATTTATAAATATCTCTTTATTTTACAAAAACACATAACAATGTCCTCTCTCAAATTTATTCTTTGACTATTATTTTTCTTTCCTTTTGTTATACTACGCATTCATTTATATTCTCCATATATTTTCACTTTTACTCTATTGTTATACAATTCTTACTAATTAAACTCAAGTAGAATGATAAATGTTTAACATCTTCTCTTAAATTTTGGAAAAATTACATCAAATGACACCTAAAACTTATATATAATAACAAAAATAGCACTCCAATAATATTGAACGGATTCAATTGGACAAAGTTCAAGATTGAACAAGTTTAAGTAGCCATAGTTTAAATTAAATGTCATACAATTGGACGACATTCAATGTGAAATAATAGATCATATTTTTTTAATAGTAAAAATACATGAACTGGACATAAGGGGTATTATTTTTGTAGTATAAATTTTAAAGGTATATTTTTATTGTTTTTCTTAAATTTTATTTGTTCATCGTGTGACCTGTTTGGGCACAACGATATCTTGTTGTGTCGTAATGATGTTTGGGTCTGATAACGTGACCACATCATAATAACTGTTGGTGAGCATGATGATATCTGACAAATCTTTGTTTCGTAATGAGTCATTTGTCTCGTGTAAGTGTTGGAGGTGTGAACACTATCCAAGTATGATGTAATAATGTACATTTGTGGGCACTTTACAAACCTCCCAATGTCTACCGCGAAAACAAAAAAGGGAGGGACGAATCGAAGACTATTCCGTATTATACTACATATAATTATAAAAATATTTATTGTTATTTATACTATATAATATTAATCTTATATATTTTTTTTCACATACTTAAATTTTTTTTTGTATGTTTATTATAATTTATGTTGTTTAATTTATTTCATTTTTTTTGTTCGTATGCATATATACTAAACTATGTTATTTAGTATTGTTATAACTTAATTTACATAATTTTGAGTTTTTATTTTAATTGAATAAAAATACACATTTGACATATCACTTGTTTCAAAAACATTGAAATTTGAAATTTTTTGGAACATCAACTATGAACTTTTTTCATATTATTTTATAATAACTTGATTGAAAAATTCATAAATTTAACTATAGTCATTCAAGTAGTGCCAAAATTATTCATTTTTACTATTGAATTTACGCACCGTATCCCCTCTGAACATTAATCCTGATTACGTTCTTAGTATCATGGTACATATTTTACAAATAGCACGAGCATGGGAATCAGTAAAAGTTGCCTATTGTTTCGGTCGTACTTGCTTCTCTAAGCACATCAATAATGATAAAACAACTATCTTTCAACGAGAAAAAAGGAAAGGAGAAGAAAAAGAGGGCTTCCAGTTGCATAAGAGAAGGAAAAATTATAAAACAAGAATATCCTTTTCCAAGTTCAAAATAGAAGATAAATAAAATTTGAAGATGGTAATATATATGTATTCTCCTTGAATCTTGGTAGGGATTTAAATGAAATCAACTAATAGGAGCATCACTTAGCAACAATATGAACGGTATCAGTAGTTAGCAACCTACCGTTTAGCCCAAATATGAACTTTAACAAGAGAAGGAGAAGATATAACATAATAAAAGTAAGCAGATTTTAAAGGTCACCAAGAAATTACCTTTTCTGCAATAGATTAGCATGTTGAGAGTCTGAAGAAAGAATTTCATCTATGTCCATCAACACAACATCTAGGCCATCACCTAAAGGGGTCTTAACCGTACCAAAATAATTTTCTACCATCCACATAGTTGAATCTAAATCCTTGGCATACTGTCCTTCCCTCACATATTGGACGGCGAGAGCACGACACATCACAGGGAAGTGATCTGGTTCCAAATTGTTAAGCTCTGCATGCAGGGCAAGCATCTTACAGTCATTTTGATCATAACCTGATTTCTGAAGCTCTGAAACTCCTGCATTCCTACTTTCACAATTCTGCAGCATGACAGCAAGTGCTATCAGCAAAGTAATTAACAAAACCCCAAGAGTGGCCAATGAAGCAATAAATATTATAGCAGCATAGGATGTCATGTAGAACCCAGACTCCTCTGCATAATGGCTTTCTCTCTCTGTGTCAAAAAGACGGAATAAAAAACCAGTTAATAAAATTAAAGAAAGAAGAGATTATTCGTAATCAGACCCTAAAACTTAGCTCATAAACAGTTTATACGAGAAATGGACTAGCCAGTGCAAAGATGGATAAAGCAACAAATTCATCTCAATTCATAATTAAACTTCATGATAAATCTAGAATTTTCAATTTTAACTTTTGATCTTGTCCAATTTTAAAAGTATAGCTTGTGGTCAAGACTTTCTTATTGCATCTTACAACAACATTTCTGTAAACAGCGAATTGACATTCATAGAATACCTTCTGATGTTCAAGATTACAACTTTGCTCGAGATGTCACCAGAGTTAGATCACAACTTAGCCAGTTACTTACATCATACTAGCAAAATATGAAAACCTTGTCGTAAACAAATTTTATAAAATGAGTTTATTGCCTCATAGGGAAGAATAGGGCAGTGATCAGAAAAGATTGTACTACATACCGGAACCTCCTCTACTAGAAAGATTCTGAGCAGAGACTTCTCGCTCCAATATATGGCCATAAGCAGACATGGCTATCGTTTCACTGCTAATCACCAGCTCAATTAGTCCACAGTCCACCCAGATCCCTTCCAGATAAATGAAGGATCACCTGCTATTGAAAACATCAAATAGCAGAATCAATAATACGTACAAATCACCGATCTCCTAAACAGTTACAGTCGTATCAGATTTAATTTTTCATAAATCTAGATAGTACCTGAGAGAAACATTTACAGTTACATCAGATTCCACACGCCAGCTCTTTCTCGCGTGGAGGCTTCCTTTGGCATCGTGAATTTCTTTTCTTTTTTTAATGAAAAAGAAAACAAATAATGTTAGGGGAGTTTTTTCTTCTTTTTTTTAACAATATAAGGAGTTTTTCTTTAACTAAAATTATGTATTTTAATGGGATTTAAATTTATAATTTAAAATAAAAAAATTAATTTTTACTGTTAAATATCTGGACAAATCCAGAAAAAAGTTTATAAAACTGTCATGAGGTTTTTAAAAAAGAAATACTAATATATTTTCAAATTATTTATAATATATTATATAATTAAATTATTTAAAAATAATTTTAACACGTAATATATATATTCAGACTTCAGAGAATACGAATTTATGTTCACATCCATCTTTTAGGATTTTCTGTCACATGCATCAGATGTCTGGTTGGTAATAATAGTATGGCAATTACAGGTATTCAATTAACATAGTTTGAGTCGTTGAGATGTGCGCCAAAAGCGCAGGGAAAAAGTGATCGAAAGAGAAGGGAAAAAACCGGGTGAAGCACTCTGAGTTTTGTTTTTTTTTAACAAAATCATACACAGTATATACTTTTTCTGAAATAGTATATGTTAATCTCTCTCTTTTCTATCCACTTTAGTTCAATTTTTTAACATGTATTATATTTTTACAATATTTAAAAATAACATTGAGTTTTATATTTATATACTTTAATCTTATAATTATTAAAATAAATTTATTTAATTTTATAATTTATTATGGTCTATTAAATCAAAAAATTTAAAATTTATGATTTTTTGAATGTAAAATAAAAATTATATATTTTATTAATAAAATTATTAAAAAAATAAGACACCTTCTCAATCATTCTCTTTCTCCTAATCATTTCTCTCTTAAATTTTATATTTTATTAATAAAATAATGATAAAAAAAGAGTAACGAGAAGGAGAGACACACGCATAGAATAGAGATAAAAAAGAGAAGGTAGTGAGGATAAATTTTTTTTAAATATTTTTTATTAATAAAATATATAATTTTTATTTTATATTTAAAAAAATTTAATTTTTAAATTTTATTAACTTAATTGATGGTACTTTTAAATTATAAATTAATTAAATTTATTTAAAAAATTATAAAATTAAAACGTATAAATTACGTAATCATAAAACTAAAATCATCCTACATTAAAATAGTATCATAAATGAAACAAAGATATATAAAAAGAAAGAGAGATAATGAGAATTGAAGAGAAAGAGAAAGTATGTAAAGAGAAAGTGAGGCAAAGAAATGGAGAGAAAAAAGAAGGAAAATAAAAGAAATAGAGAGAGACAAAGAAAGAGGAAAATGAAAAAGAAAGGAAGGAAAGAGAAAAAAAAAATAGAAAACAAAACAAAGTAAAAATAATTTAATGATATAAATAAAATAAATATAATTTTCGTTACTTATTATAATTTTATTTTTTAAGTTTATTCAATTATAAAATATTATTGAATTTTAAGTTTACTCAATTATATAATACTATTGAATTAATTAGATATGATTTTAGTTAGACATTACAATAGAACTTACCTCACTTAATTGCCGTAAATAAACCTCTATGATATGTCAATGCAATTGTAAGTAAAAAAATAAAAAAAAATTGTCTTCCAATTAATCTAAAATATCTCATTTTAAAGTTACAATGTAATGCAAACAGGGTAGGAAGAAATGTTTGTAAGGAAGAGAACAGTGAAAAAGAATATGTTAATTATCTCCATAAGAAATAATAAAATGAACAAAGACCCATCTTAGCAACCATAGGTTAGCTTCATTGTTAGCATCTAATCTATAAAACTATATCACTAATTCCTTATGCCTACGCAAATCACCAATCTATACAAAAGGATTCCAAAAATCTTCTGCATGTGATCATTCAACCTGCACCATTGATGAAGAAACCCTACAAAGATAATAGCCATTCAAACTTATCATATCAAAATATGAAATAATATCAAAAAAATTATATAAAATAACACAATTAAAATTTATAACAAGAAGAATAATATCTAAAAATATTAAATATAATCTAATTGAACGAAATTTAATATTAAAAAAGTCTTAATATCCGTAGTTCAAATTTTAATTTAAATAGTGTCTATTGAACGACGTTAAATATAAAATAACAGATTACATTTTTTTAATATTAAAAATATATGTATTGAAAATAAAGAATGTTATTTTGTAATTATATATATAAATATGTTATTTTTATAGCTATTTAATGAATACTACACTAATTTCGACTAAGTAAAGATGCATGCTTAACTCATAGATATTCTTATGTTGACTAATATAGTGAAATACTTGTGCCTTTCTAGCTTAGCATTATTTTATTTTAGCTTACATAGTGCAAGCACTGGTAGTAATTACCGTTGAAGAGTCCGTTAAATGAAAAGGAGGAGCAATATTTGCCAAGTTTGGATCATCTTTATACTTGTTGCAGGCTATTTCAAACTGCTTGCTCTTGCCTCTTAGAATCACAAAAACAATATTTTTTTTCCTTAAAAAAATCAAAGCTAAATAAGTGAAGAGGTTATTGGACAAAGGGAAAAGACATAATCCTTACTGGCGGAGAAGAACCAATATCTTAGAAACAAGCATTTGAATATCTTCATTAGACATTTTCAATGCTCGGTCGAATAAAATAGCAATTTCATCCACCAACCTGAAAGTAAGTGAGCAATGAGTACATTCCAAATTTAAGTGAGATAAATACAGTGCCGTAAAGATGGAGAATTCTTACTTCACAAGCTAATAGCAAAGTCAAGCATAGGTTATAAAGTATAATATATGTCAAGCAGATTCTGAATTCCTCCCTGGTCGCAACCACGGTGTATCCAAAAGGAAAAGATTAACATTTTGTTCATACTATTAATAGCAAAGGACCGTTCTTAATAGTGCTATTTACCTTTCAACATATGGTGTGTTCCTTATCCACGTCAACTTTATAATCATATGAACCTATCTGAGAACCTGCAAAACATATAAAATTGCAGAATTATATTATATACATTATTTCTTTGAACATTGACCCATAAAAAGTTCATCTAGGCATAAAACAAAACGATAATCTGAAGAGGTATCCCTGGATTATGTACATACGTTTAGAAATAAAATTGAATTTAGTAAATTAACTAGGTGCTAAAGGCAAAGCAGAGGCTTGGATCTAAAAGTGATTCTACGTTAACATACAAATCACTCATCACATGCCCACATGGGTATTATTAGTGAGCTGGTAAGCAAAATCTTATAATACAAACAGGCATCCAGAGTAGAAACTTGCAAGAGACTCGACAATAGAACAGTCACATCATCATCGGCATGCATCCACTGAAAGAAAAGAGGAAAAATGTGTCTAAAATTAGCCAATTGCATAAGTCCAACAGCTTTGAAAAGAGGCTCAATGTGTTGGAGCCATGCAAGACGGCATTCCTTGTTCCTTGGCTGCGGCTCCAAGTGACTCAGCATCTCATTTAATACCCTTTCAAACCTAAATAAGCCATACGGTAATGAGAGAATAACCAATTATTGAAATAAAAAATAAGCAATAATTGGATAAGAAATGTATAAGTTGAAGTTCAAGTTGATAGTATTAATAACATTGGAATTTATAAGAAACACCGCAATTATCTTAGATGACATTTGAGCCAATAACAATATGAAACAATGGTACAGACCCGATTAAAACAAAAATGCAAAATTTATGAGCATGACATAAGACAATATAATTTTGCAATATATACTTTTTGAATGCCCAAATTAATTATAATATAATGATGATAAAATATATCAAAGAATTATTATTTATTATTCACGAAATATATTTATTATTAATTATATTATTTTTTCTCTCTTTTAAGTATTAAGTATTTATTTAAAAAAAATTAAAATTACATTAATTTTAAATTTCATTGGTCTGAAACATCACGTCATTACATACTCTATAAACAATTAATAATTTTTAATAAATCGAACGTGTTCCTTAAATAATCGCACTAATAGCAATAATGTACCATTGATCAAACCAAATAAGTGCAAATTGTATAAAAAAAGGTACAATGTATGGAACCCTAATATTCAATCAAATTAGTTTTTAGTCCTAGCCATAACCCTGCCATTAATGATGCTCATGTTGCCCCTCCTTTTTCCTTCCCTCTTCAAATCCAATAACACTTTGAAGATATCATGAATTTACAATACAACCATAAACAGCTTTTATGTTCCTCCGGTTTCATCACAGACCTACTAAAGCTTCTCAGCATAAACAATCAAGTAGTAGGAATAAAAATTAGCAATCATACCACATGCTACGGAGATTACATCTTTGGATACAAGCCACGAGAAGTACTGATATCTCCATGGCTAGATGCCAAATCTCATCACTAGAAGGAATATTATGATAGAAAGCATCAAGAATCACATCTTCGAACTAGCCAAGCTCTGCAGCATTCACATTTTTTCCTACATGTATAAAGCAGACCATTCCCTGGCCCTGAGATCAAACACATAGAGGAGTATCATCCTCCTGCATTAAATATTAATGGAGCTTACTTGCTATAGTTTTCTCCCATTGTATTTATCCCACAATACTCATTTGAAAGCTTCTAGTGAACTATAAAGATTGAAATGCCCCAAAGTCATACAAAACAGGCTCTATTAGCAACTCTCCAATGCAAAAGTTGCTACATCTGGCTTGTCACTTTATGAGAACTCAAACACAGCACAAGTGCAGAAAAAGGCGGGTTGATTAACAGCTACCTCTTTAGAAGCTAATTAGAGTATATAGCTTTCAGTTACTGGTACCATGACAACCAAAATCTCTAATGAGGTAAAAGGTACACCAAATCAAAAAGTACCACTTGAAAGAAACAAAATCTGAAGTAATCATAATTTCAGTTACAAACTGGCTCTTCGCTCAAAATTCAAATGACAGAATGAATACGAAAATGAAGCAAGGTGTTACTTGATAACTGACAATTTTTACAAGAAGAAAAATAAAATAAATTGCAATTTAACATGGTCACTTGACCTAAATAATAGCTCCTTATTAGCTAGGCGTTTCATGCTCATGAAAATTATAAAGGAATAGGAAAAACCAAGTAGTTGTCAACTCGCATTGAGGATGAATCGGAATAACATAATTTCCTAAATTTTCCTTCTAATATTAATGGTTCTTATTTGTCATCTTTATTTATCGTAAACAATATTAGTATTTTTTACTTTTATAAAAAAATAAAATATTTATATTTCAAATATCACATTTCTTTATATAATAAATATCGCACTAAACTAACTAACATAGATAATTGTGATAAAATAATTAGTAAACATAAAAAAAATTAACAAATAGTAAGAAAGAATTTTTAGTTTCAACTTCATTAATGTTATGCTAATTAATTAATATTTTAACTTATAATATACTTACTAAATACATAACATTTTTCAAACAATATACAAGTTCAAATCCCTCCATTCATAAATACATAACATTTTTCAAGCAATATACAAAGCTCAAATCCCTCTATTCAAAAATATAGTTTGATAAAAGAAAATTAACTAATATTTTGATAATTAAATTATTGAGCCGTGAAACAAAGTGATGAACTAATCCATCATCACAACCGTTGATAGTGTATCATAATTGCATATAATTTTCTTTTAAATGGTTATTTTTAGAATTATAAACTAACAAAATATTTATTTTTAAAAATTTATTTATATTATTCGTGTATCTTACAAATTACTCACACCCTAAAAACAATACATTATAATTCATTAAAAATATTATCACATCTCAATCAAAAATAAATTTATGACGATTAAAAACAGTGTTGGCTCATTTTTAGATTTAATATTAATATTAATATGAATTAAAATAATTTTCTTTACAAAAGAAAGAAAGAAGATGGAGACATCATAATCATGGACCATCATAAAGTTTGGAACGCGTGACTCTGCCTTTTTGTTCCAATGCAGCAAAAAAGAGGATTAATTTGGTTAAAAGACACAGGAAGGCAACAACCCAAAAATAAATAATAAAAAAAAACAATGTTTCTCAGCAAATTGACCAATTACCAACCATAAACAGTTTTATCCAAATCTCCATGTCGTCCATGGCCATCAAAAATTAGTGATTTCGCACGCAATGGAAAACTACTATCATTTGATTCATTTCATGCTAGCACGATCTACATGTTCTCTTCTCCTTTTTCTAATTAATATTTTTTTTTTGTTAATTTTCACATATTATAAATACAATTATTCTATTTACGTCTCATGATTACAATTAAGTTACATTTAAAGTTCGTATGTAACCGCAGCTACGTGGCTAAATAAAATTGATTACATAAAGTTATTCACCACCGAGTCAACACTAATTTATTATGTCTTTTTAAAATATAACCAAAATTCATTTAAAATATTTTTATTAAATTTTTAATAAAATTAATATTTTAAAGATTTTATTTTTTATTTACAACTATATCATAATTCATACGATTGAAAGCATGAAATATTTTTTTAAATAATTATTTAAATAATTATTGTTTTAATTTTGATAAAATAAATAATTTTTTTTAAATACTAATTTATCATTAAAATTTTAAAATAATTCTTTCAAAACAAATAATATATTTGTATTATTATATCACATAATTAATATACTAAAAAAACCATCAAATCCATTTTTTCCCCCTAATAACATGAAATCCATCCTAAGCAATCAACTACTTCATCCATTTTAAAATTTAAATGACTATTTTTTTTGTTAATTGAAACGCATTCCTCACATGTCATTAAAATTAAATTTCAAAAATACTCTTCAAATTTGTGTGCATACGATTCAAGAATCATATACTAACTTAATGAGATAATTGGTTAATAAATATATATTTGATACAAAATTGAATATATAAAAAGGGAAAAAGAAAAAAAAACGTTTGCCATCTATTCGCTGCTTAGAACTCATTTGACCCTTCTTTTCCCAATCTTTTCATCGCTTATTTTTTCTTCTCTGTTTTTACAATCCTTTTTGAGACTCAAGGACCATTCTTTACACGCATTGGAAGGTACGCTCTTTTGATTCTTGATAATATTTTTTTAGTTCCGTTAACTTATGGAACCCAGATCTTCATTATGGGTTTACATGTTTGCTTATAATGGTTAAATTTTGAAACCTCTTTTTTCTTCTTTCCCTTGAGAAGTGGTCAGTTCTTAAGGGTCGATTTCACTTTCTTTCTGTCCTTTTTTTTTTTGGCTCTATTTATATTTGTTAACTTTCATATTTTTCTTTAAATTTTTCGCTTCATCAATACCCATTTGTTGTTAATAGGTGTTGCTTTCAAGGCTCTGTATTGGAATTAGGGGTGAACTTTGGGTTTGGATAATACCAGATCTGACACACAGCAAATAATGTCTTTCCTTGGCACCCAGCAAAAATGCAAGGCTTGTGAAAAGACTGTTTATCCGGTAGAGCAACTATCCGCTGATGGAGTTGCTTACCATAAATCTTGCTTCAAGTGCACCCACTGCAAAGGGACTCTAAAGGTACTATTCATTTTTTTTTATTTTTTATTTTGTTGTAATAATAACAAATGCAAATGTGTATACTGAAGACTTGGTTCATTACCCAAATTAGTCATGTTTGAGAGTTCTAAGAGCTTGATTTGAGAAGCACAAGAATTATATTTTGTGCCATTGGACTAAATTGTTATGAAGAACGAAGAGGAGTGGTTTCCTTGTTTGTGGGTTGAAATTCTCTTTTTGTTACAAGGGTATTATTTTTATGGTTTCAGCTAAGCAACTATTCCTCAATGGAAGGTGTTTTGTATTGCAAGCCTCACTTCGAACAACTCTTTAAGGAGACAGGAAATTTCAACAAGAACTTTCAGTCCCGTATGTCTTTTCGACTTGTCTGAGAAACATCTATGCTTGTTTGGCTTTTCCAAAAATTATTGTTTATCTGCTTAATTTTTCATGTATATTTTCAACAGCTGCAAAGTCAGCTGAGAAGTTAACTCCAGAACTGGTAAATTGTTCCTGCAACACTATTATCATTTGAAATTTAGTTTATGGTTGGATGAATCAGTTATGTAGGTGTTATCTTTCATGCTTAAAATTATGTGTTGTTTTCAGACTAGGTCACCCAGCAAAGCTGCTGGCATGTTTTCTGGGACACAAGAGAAATGTGCAACTTGCGCTAAGACTGTCTACCCACTAGAGAAGGTAGCCTCTTAATATCTGTGGGTATCTTTTTTTGTTTTGGTGTTCAATATAAAAAATTTATATTTAACGTTACTTTTGACTCCACTAGCCATCCCCACTGGGCCACTGTCAAGGAAAACACAAACAAATGATAATACGAGAGAGGTAGCGAGGGCAAATCATATTATGGAACTCTCAGTTGCCCTGTATGAATTTTAAGGAAAATGGACTTCGTAATAATTCTACTAGATTTTCAAACATGGAGACATGAATGATAATATGGCTTTTTATTTGTTAATATCGAAATGTTGCAGGTGACAGTGGAGAGTCAGACCTATCACAAGTCATGTTTCAAGTGCTCCCATGGTGGCTGTCCATTATCTCCATCAAACTATGCAGCTCTGGATGGAATCTTATACTGCAAACCGCATTTCGCACAACTATTCAAAGAGAAAGGGAGCTATAACCATCTTATCAAATCTGCATCGATGAAGCGTACAGCAGCTGCAGTTCCAGAAGCATAAATATTCATCATTGTGTGGTTAAATGACTTTTTTGTTTGTTTGAGTGTGTTTTTACCCCCACATAACATCGTTTTGTCTGGTGGTGGGCTGGCAAATTTGATTCTTCTCTATTATCTTGCTCGTTAACGTTGGGCATGTTCTTGTGTTTACTTCTTGTATGCGAATGTGTATCCAACAATCATAAAATGACATGTTGTGGACACAATTTGCTGCTATTTCATATTGTATCCATTTTGTGACCTGTTTGGGCTTTCTGGCATTTAAGATTAAAAGAGTTGATGTTGATGTTTCACTCCCTTTGGGTTTAAATTATAACTCATGCAAGTAGCCGAATCACTTTTTGAGTGTTGTCATAACTTAAAAGGTAGTCCATTACAGGTGTCCAGTCAAATATGAATATTTCTTTAGCTTCGTTGGAATTCATGAGGATGTCATTAAGGCAAATGTACTACAATTTGAAAGACGCAGGAACAAACATTGTAAAATTATAGGTGTTTTCCATGAATTAATCAAATATAAAAAATGTTAACACTGTATGTGGAGACCAATTCTACAAGTAAACCTCTGAATGTTCAAAGAATTAAAAAGATAAACAGATTCCTCCATGACCCATAATGGGTAAATAAAGACATTAATCACTTATTAAATTTTTCCTTTTTTTTTACTTGACTAATTTCTGCCCTGCAAATACAAATGGAACCACTTGCTGATGCTTCCTAAGATTTTTTTTTTTTTAAAGAGATGGCAAATCTCCTGGTGTACTTACTGATAGACATGCCTGAAGCATAGCCAACTGGACTGGAGATGCCATTTTTCCCACATTTAAGAGAAAACAAAATATACCAACTGGACTGGAGCATAGCCCACATGGTATTTGCCCACTAATGTGTGGGCTTGAATTCACGGGATCAAGCCCCACCGGAAACGTGTATCATTAAATGTCAATTGATTATCGATGTATCATTTGCTTCGTTTCTTGGCTTCACTGTAAAGAAGAACTCCAATTACTGTGAGACTATAGCCCAGCATTCCAGTCACAGAAACCGGATTTCTGAATATTAAAATTGATACTACCACAGCTACTGCTCCTTTTGCATTTCCTAGTACCTGAAAGCATCATCAAATCTCTTCTATAAATCTTTGATAAAGATCTCAAAATGCTTTTGATGTAAAATTAAATATTAAATTCAGGTTGGTCTGAACAAGTTGTGACTTGGGGCCGTTTGGACATGTTTTTCTTAAAGTGGTACTGAGTGGGTCTTTAATGAATATTTTAGGATGGGAGCAATTCAATATATCTGGGTTCATATCTTAAGGTGGGTTATTCCCTTCAACAGTTTCGTCTAAGTTTTCTCAATGCGTATACTTATAGGGAATAAGATGCAAGAAAGGAAACATGTGTATGTTGAGAAGAGAGACATACCTGAAGAGTAAGAGCACTGGTGTATTTTGTGACCAAAAAGTTGGTAAGATTTACAAAATATGCTAAGGCTGAATTGAATAGCAGATACCATATGATTTTGATATCATCTCTTGCAAGAGCTAGTGTTATACCAACTACATTTTCTTCCATAATAAGTGTTGCAGGAAGAAGAAAGACGACAGCAATTGGAGCCATATATAGAAGTAGGTTCATGGAGTTCAGCTTCTCCCTGGAACCAAAAAAAGAAAAAAAAGAAGAAAGAAAAGCATTTCAGTACTGAGTCACAGTTTAAAAATATTGACTTGATTAGACAAAATAACAGCAACAACTTCAGTTAAGTTAACAGCGAGTTGACAATCATAATAATCCTTTACCCTTCCGAAGAAAGCAAAATTGCCTGAAGCACGGATTTCAGTGCCCTTGCAGCTGTAGCTGCAATACAAACTATAAAGCCGAACAGGTGGAAACTTGGTTCACCCTGTGGCAAAGAAAAATAACACAGATCAGATCATAGTGTAAAACAATAAATTATGATTTTAACAAATCGTGAAAAGATCACCAGCTTCTGAATTAAAAGAGATGAAAAGCAAGGACTCGGATCATTTCATCACAACTGTTTCAGTAATAAAAGTAAAGCCTGCCAGATTCCCACCACCACCATCCCTCTCTCCTTTCTTTTCCACAATATGGAAGTTCTATAATTAAATCATTGACATCACAAAAATCTGCACGGTTCAAACACAACCGTACCATATAACTATGCAATCGAGGAAGTGAAAATGAAGAAAGACATTCAATTCCACGTACAAAATCAAAGTTTTGAATTGTAAAATTTATCTTCTGGGTTCCAAGACGTGAAATAACACTAACTATGCCAAAGAGCTGTATTAGCTAGGCTCAGTTGAGCAGAGGTTAATTTCTCTGAGCTCTAAGCAATTGCAAACTAAGGTTTAAATTGTTCTGCTTCCTCTCCTAGATCTCAAATTAAAAAGGCATATGCATGATCGTTCAACTTTGCTTCCACAAAATATCAGAATTCTCGTTTGATCAGACGACAAGAAAGACAAATCAAAACAAAACTGACGCAAATGAAAAATAATCCAAATGAAAGACTTGCATAAATTCTCAATAAAATCGTTATGCATAAAACTAGCCAATAAGAAATGAAATAGAACGAATGAGCTATAATTACAGAATAAAAAACAACGAGAAGCTCGTACCCCACTGGCAATGATGACTCCAGTAACAACAGGAAGAAGAGTCACATAGGTAAGCCAAGCCTCTCTCTTTAGGGTCATAATGTAAGCAAAGATGGCAGTGAAGAAAGGTGTGGTGGCCCCAATAGCCTGGTTGAAAGACACAGGCAAATATCGAAGTGATATATTTCCAAAGACAACAGATATGCAGAAAACGAAGCTGAGAGCTGAGATCTTCAAGAATTGGACCCTGGAACGAATGGTTTGCATAGGAACCATCTTCATCCACGCTATGGAAACATAGCTTAAAAGCGAACAAGCGATCATGTGGCACATGGTGAGGAAGATCGGGTACTTGAACCCATAGGTGCTAAGCAAGTACTTATTGAGCAAGAGAACCCCAATGTTGGAAGAGTACCAAGCGCTGATGAGCCCGATGGTGAATAAACGGTTTGAACCCTTCATTTGGGAAGACGAAATTTGATTAGATTGCTAGGATTCCAACAAAAAACAGGAAGATTGGTGTTATGGGGTTGCCAGGCAAAGTCAGGTGAGACGAACTAGAAGGACATGATTCTGTTAGGGTTTGGCTGAGAGCAGAGATGGTTGTCGCAAAGAAACATGGGGTCACCTTCCATGGATCTGGGAATATCGCAGAGCTCTGGGAATTTTTATTTATTTGTTCCTCTCTTGAAAAACGAAATTTTAATAGCAACTGAGAGATCAAGAGAAGAAAAGTGGTATAGAATGACAAACGGAAAAACTGACTCATTGGTTATTTCTGTTTCATTTGGACACATTATTCAATTAAGGCAACGGTTTTCTGTGCATATATATATATGTTTGGTTGATTTCATATCTCCATAATTTTTGAAATTTGTATTATCTTATGATTATTAGAGGGGTATAAAAAGTACAAGAAACTTAATCATATATTTTTAATTTTATGATTTTATTGATTTGAATAGACTATTTTTACATATTTTGTTTGTTTAATTATCATTTTTTAAACCAAATAAACTAATACATTTATTTTATTATTTTTATTATAATATTCTTATTTAAAGATTATAAAATTTATATAATTAATTTTTTTTAAATCTTTATTGTATTTTATAGTTTTTTTCATACTAAAAAAATATATTTATAACGTGAGTTCATTTGAATCAATATTTATTTAAAAATGTAAATCTCAATAATCTATGTTTTTTTATCTCTCATTATATTAATTAAAATGTAGGGTTATCATTTATCAGAATGTTTCTTGAAAAATATAAGTAGAGTTAATTTTTAACTTATTTATAAACAGGAAAAAAAATCTTTCCCCTTTTATTATTTATTATTTTTGTTTTTTCCTTGACTTTAAATACCAATAACATGATTCTATATTTTGTGTTTATTAAAAATCTTAATTTGATGGTATAACAGAATTTCTATTTGTTAGAAAAATTTTACAATCCATATATGTTGCATGTTTCATACATTAAGTTCAACGTTAAATTCATACTTAAAAAATTAAAAAAACTTGATGAAAATCATAATATGCAAGGAGGGTGGAGCTTAGTTTTCATTGGTTTGAAGATGAATAACATGACATACAATATAAGATATTGATTCTATAACTACATTAATTTTTATATTTTTATTGTTATAATTTACATCGCATTATACAATAATATGGATGAATTAGATAAGAAAATTAGTGAATTTTACATATAAATCATTATTATTTGTTATTACTTATTTACTTTACTTTTATATATTTTTTGCACTATGATCGATAGTATAGTACAAAATGCACTGGAACTAACCCAAATCAACTTAATCTAATATTTTCGATTTTAGGATTTTATTGTTTTGGATTAGTTCTTCTTTTTATAAAATCAATTAATAATATATTTATTTGATTCTCATTTTTTTAAATCACTGACCGTAAATCAATTAAAAGTTAAATTAATTCAATTAATTTTTTTATTAATTTAATTTTTATATTATTCATATAATTAATTTTTTTAATCTTTACCTTCTCAAGCATTTGTGTCCTTTCTCTCTCTGTCTTTATTACTCTATTTTCTCACACATGAGTTGTATTGTTCCATTCCAACAGCAATAAACTTCTCAATTTTCACTCATAGTCACAAGACCCAATAACAACCTCCTCAGTTCTCTTTGTTTTTCTAAAAGTACTCTTCTTCGTAATGTCAAAACATCTTACACAAAATGATGCTATGTAAAGATTGGAGATTGCTTATATTTTATAATCTTTTTTAAACTAAAAGAAAATCTGTTTAGAATGTCTGAGCTCATATGAATCGATGTTTATTTAAAAATGTAAATCCCAATAATCTATGTTTTTTTATCTCTTATTATTTTAATGGAAATATATAGTTACCATTTAACATAGTATTTCATGGAAAAAAAATAAGTAGAGTTAATTTTTAACTTATTTATAAATAAAAAAATCTTTTACCTTTTTGTTATTTCCTAGTTTTATTTTACCCAGGATTTTAATTACCAATAACATGATTTTATATTTTATATTTGGTTAAAATCTTAATTTATTAATAGAATAAAATTTCTATTTGTTAGAAAATCTTACAATTTATACATCCAGTATTTTTATGTGCCATAGTTAAAATTAAATTCAAAAGTATAAAATAAAAAATAAAAACAACTTGATGAAAGTCATAATGTGACGAGAGAATAGAGTTTAGTTTTCACTAATTTGAAGATGAATTACATGTCATACATGGTGAGACATTGATTCTATAATTACATTGTCTTTCATATTTTATCATTAAAATTACATAACATGAACAATATTATGAATGGAACAACATTATAAATGGTTTGGATATGAAAAATATAAAATTTTATTCAATAAGTCATTAAATATTTTTTATACTCTATGATTGATATGAATAATGATATTAGGTAAGCGATTGAAATTTAAATGTTTAAATTTAAGAAATATAATAAAATTAATAATATTAAAAATTATAATACAAGAGTTAAAAAAAATTAATAAATAAAATACATTAGTAAAAAAGATGAAAAATTTCTTTAACTCAACTCAAACCAATAAAATCGATTCAAAATAAATTATTTTTAAAATTTATTGATTTATATTAGTTATCATTTTTCAAAAACCATCGTATTAGAAACTCCTAGATTATAATAACTTATAAATATAATTTGCTAAACTTATTTATCTTCACAAATATATTTATCTTATTACTATTGTTTATACAATTTATCATATTTTAAATTAATTACTCATCAATTTTATATTTTTAATGCAAAAAAGCATTTATAATTTTTTTATAAAGAATATCGTTGGTTATTTTATTCTATTTACATCTCTCTTTAAACTTTTCGTGCATGTGATTGTGAATAGAGTAGGAAAAAAAGTTAAAATAATCAACAATATCATTCTAAATTCTGTTAAAAATCATTTATTAAAATTTATTAAAATATAATAAATCAGATAAAATAATATAGATAGACACAAATGTGCCTCCCATTTTAAAATAATCTAATTGAACTCATGGTCTCAATACCAAATAACAAACATGTGTCCTTTATTGAATTTAACAGGGGATCAAGTTAGCAAGAAAATCGACGAAAAGAGTGTTTCTCGCTCTCGTGTATCTCTTATATGAATTATGTTTATAGTTGAAATAAAAATACTATATATTATTAAATTATTATATTATTCCATAAAATAAGAAAAATTGATTTTTTCACCAAAAATTTCAACATTTATGTTATATTTCGTTCGCTAAAAAATTCATTCAAACTATATTTTAAAATAATAAATAATTTTTGTCTTCTCTGTTAATATAAATAATTATTTTATTTTGCTAAAAGTTACTAATTTAGTGTTTATTATTTTCAAGATTACATCCTCTTCCTGCCCCCAACATTTGTTGTCCTTTGAAAGATCACGTAGATCGCATTCGAGAAAAGAAAAGACAAGGATTATAGCTTTTAAAAAATATATATATGGTTGTATACTGTATAATTTTATTGGAAGGAAACAAGACTTGTGATTAAATACAGCTTTATATTGCAAAAAAAATTGGAATGACATGAACTAGAAGGAAATTTAATTTAATTATATACTATATAACTTTGTACATACATTAATCCCATCATGCTACATTTTGCATGAATATGATTACATATTGTTCCCAATGAAGACAAAATAGTTAATCCCATCCCATTAATTCCCAAGTCATGCAAAATGTAAATCATCTGCATAATCGTATTATATACTAATAGCATAAGTAGGGTTATTCATAAAAACAGAGGGTATTTTGTTAAATGAATCATCCAAGCACTTTGAAGTATACATTTAACGATAGTATTCTAAAAAGAAATATGGAAAGAAAACTCGTACAAAAATCAACACTGATACTAATGAAATTTCTTGAGCTATGCTGCTTGGAGTCCAACATTACAAAACAAATAAAAGTCACTGAACTCTAATACAAATATGGCATTAACCTCTAATCATAAAACAAATAATATTAACCCTTCAAGTGACATCAGTCGATCACAAATCCTGGCAAGCTGTACAAAAACGAAATAAAAATACAATTGGAAACAAAGTGTGTGTGTATATATATACAAAAGAAAAGAAAATTAACACAATAATTGCAGATGTTTAGAGGAAAGATGCAACTAAGAGTCTCATATGTTGTTGATTTATGAAAAACATTATAAAAAAAAACAACTTTCACAAAACAACAAAATAACAACAGATCAAACATAAGCTATGACTTCATAACCATCAGAAATAAGATGCATCTTAACTATAGAGTATATAGGCAAAAGAATCAACGAATTACGGGCTGAAAAGATACCTTAAACAATGTCGCTACTTATGGCCCACACAGGAAATCAAGAGATAAAATGCATTCATATGCATTACCACTGTAAGTGTAGAAAACAATTATACCGAAGTTAGAGAAAGACCTACAATATTTGTTTTTCACTCTCAAAAGTGTGGTCAGGCATTGACATAGGAACGAATGAAAGTTACTTAGAGAACTCTTAATGTGAACATAGTAACGAATGAAAGATATTGCAAAGAGTTTCTAATGCTAGTGTCTCATTGACACAAGAAAAAAATGCATCTTCCAATCATATATCACAAAACATTCACCAAAGATCTGGAAGAAACTTATATTATGATGCGCTTAGTGAAGTTCCAAACTGAACCCAAGATCGGGGTGACATTCACAAGAAAATTAAAATACAAGGTATCAACTTTTAAAAGTTACCTTATATGTTGCTGGGGTACATGAACACCCTAACTCTAGCACCCTTCATGGAAAACAAACAAAAAAACAATCAATCCACATCCAATTTTCAATAAAAAATACAGAAAATCTAATATGGAAAACCATTTTTCATTTGAACGTACCATGGATTTAGGAGGAAGATTGGACTTGAACTTGGCACGAACAACACCACTGTTACCATGGGGGCGAGTGACCTTTCCCCAAATGCAACGGTAGTGGCTTCCATCCTTCTTCGTTTTGGCCTTATAGATGTATGCCATGCGTTTCCCCAAGTACCACGACACTTCCTCTTGAGTGTTCACTCCCTCGATCTGGATCAATGAATTGTTTGGATACTGGTTCGACTTCGATCTATACCCCAATCATTGACATAACAAAACCCAATTGTTAATTTAGCCTCCTAATCCTACCCACCACTTCAATCAAATAAATTTAAGATCTTTTTATTTCCTTTTTCGCTCTTATTTCCTCGGTATCCAAACAGTAAAAATGTAACTCATATGTAGAGTCAAAGAAACATTACCTTTTATAACCGAGCACAGTTCCTCTGACGTAGAGTCTGATACAAAATCAAAACAAAGAAATTAAGAATAAATCTGAAGTAATTCAGAAAAGATATCATAAAGGTCAGTACAGTGAGGATGAATGACTTGCAGAAAATGAAATACAGACCTAACTCTTTCTCCTTGGCGTCCCTTCACCATTTTCGCTAAAGAGTTTGTCTTCTTCACTCTGACTGGGTTACGCAGGAGAGAAGCTGCGGCCTAGAGTCACCCGAGAAACCCTAATACGCCGAGTTTATAGCCGGGTTGGAAGACTTGGAGTTGTTGGACTGGACTATAAGCTTTGAACTTTGAAGTGGCTAAATTTCTCCATCACTAGGCCCAATCCTTTTATTTATTTTTCAATTTTTTAGTTCTTTTTGTCAACTATTACAAATCTACTCGTGTATGCTGCAATTATACACAATTAATCTTTTTTCGGAGAGAATAATCAGAAAATACAATACAGTAAAATATACAGTCATTAACACATTTAGTATTTTTATTATTATTAAAAAATAGTATTAAGTAATTCTAAGTTTTGCTTTTAATTATAAAAAAATAATATATGTATTTAATTTTAATAAAAATATATAAAAATTATTAATTTTATGGTGAGTTATTGAGCGTCAAAAATCTAAAATTTTAAATCTAGATAATGTACAATTTTTTGTATATATAATTTATACTTAAATTTATAAATATTATACTTAAAATTTTTATTTCTCCAAAATTAAGATAAGAAACATAACTTTTTTCTTAATTGTGTATATATTCACCTCACTATACATCACGAGTTAAAAGTCAAAATTTTATTCCAACAGAAAAACATTTAGAGATATTATTTATTTAAATAATTTAATGATTTTAATGTGTTTTTAAAATTTGATGATGTCCAATTAAATTTTAATATATTCAATTAAGATTTTATAATTTTTAAAAATAATGCATATTTAACACCATTATATGTCAAAATTATTGCAATTTCAGTAAAAAAAACAATATATATATATATATTGAAATTTTTAACATTATTAATAATATATCACGACATATATATTTTTCTAATACTTATCTCTTCGCATCGAGTCCAATGCCATAATATTACATTGCTCTTCAACGATGAGACAGGAATTGGAAACAGTATCTAACTAATTATATGTGCTCAATAGAAAAAATATAATCTTGCTCCCAACTAGAATTTACTTTCTAATCTCTAAAAAAAAATATGTTATAAAAAAACATATTCAAATAATTAAAAATAAAATTTTATTTGTAAAAGAAATCATACTATATAATTAAATTGAAGTAATTTCTCTCGGTCTTCCTCCTTTCAAACTTTATGTTATCGAATGTAAAACACATTCTATAAGTTCACGGAAGGGATATAAATCTGGTTTTGAACAAATTAACCCAAAAAACAATTGTATGGGCAAACGAGAAACACAAAAAATGTTGGAGATTGTTGTTATAAAGCTCCTTAATTTAAGGAGCAAATTAAGGAGCAAAACATGGAGCAAAACAAGGAGCAAAACATGGAGTAAAACATGGAGCAAAACATGGAGCTTAATTCAAGGAGCAATTCAAGGAACCATTAATTTAAGGAGTAATTCAAGGAGTGAATTTTCCTATAAATAGATGTGTAATTGTAATGAATTAATCATCCAAAGTGTTCATTCCAATTGAGAGAAAAGCTTAGAGAGCAAAGCTTTTGTGAGAGAAAATTGAGAGTAATTTTCTTGGGTGTAATTGGGTTGTGAGTTTTGAGTGTTGTAAACACCTTGTGTAATTTCTCCTCTTTCAGTAAAAAGATCTGCAGCAGGTCCGGAGACGTAAGCAAGATTGGCCGAACTCCGTTATCAAATTTGTGTGCTATTTTCTATTCTTGATTTCTCATAAGTTTGGCTTATCGGGAATTTGCGTTATTTCCCAACAACTGGTATCAAAGCTTTTGGTGGTGATTTCTGTCAATTTCTTGCAAAGTTACTATTCACATGAATAGTGAATTACGTGAATAGTGAAATTTTGTTGACGATATTTGTTCGTTGACGGAGGTGTTCTAATACACGGTGGTTTGCAGAAATAGTCAGAAACGATCCGGAGAAAGTCAAATTTGAGTGGGAGCATGGCCACGAGATTTAAGGAAGGGTGAAACTCGAGAAATTCGATGGCACAGATTTCGGGTTTTGGAAAATGCAGATAGTAGGATTATCAGTATCAAAGAAATCTATATCAACCTCTCAGGTGGAAGAAGCCGAGACTATGAAGGAAGAAGATTGGAATCTTCTACGAGACAAGCCCCTGAGTTATTCGATTGACGTTATCCCGTAATGTTGCTTTCAACATAGCAAAGGAAAAGACCACTACGGGTCTTACGGCAGCTCTCTCCAATATGTACATGAAGCCATCGCCTCAAACAAAGTGCACTTGATGAGGCGCTTGTTCACTCATGCGGATGACTTGGCGCGCATCGGTAGCTCAACATCTCAATGAACTCAATACCACAACCGGCAGTTGAGTTCAAGTGGAAATTGAATGAAGAAGTACGAGCATTGATACTTTTGTCTTCTCTACCGGAAAGTCGGAATGCTACCATTTCACCATGGAAAGTAGCTCATCTAGAAGCAATAAGTTGAAATTGGACGATGTTCATGATTTGGTTCTCGACAGGAAGAGATCCGACGTAGAGACAGTGTGAATCGTCAACCTCTTGCTTTTGCATACAGAGTCAAGAGGAAGAAATTCAACCAAAGGAAATGGACGTGGTGTAATGATCATACGAGGTAGATCAAAGGACGGAGGTCCAAATCCAGGAATCCTAATAATTCCCATAGCTCAAGACTATCGAGTGTTGGAATTGTGGAAGAACCGCACTACAAAATCGGTGCAAGAAGCACCGTAGAAGGACAAACAAGTGAAGCGTTGCAGGCAAATGTTACTTCCACCTCGGGAGGAGATGATGCATTGATATGCTCTCTTTAGAGAGCAAGGAAAGAATCTTCGGTGTTAGACTCGGAGCATCGTTCTACGTTACTCACAAAAAGAATTCTTCGAGAAATATGTCCCCGGAAATCTTGGAAAGGTATATCTTGGGCGATGATCAACCATGTGCTATTATTGGCAAAGGTGTAGTGAAGATTAAGTTAAACGGCCCTGTTTTGGGAGGTGAAGGATGTCGCATATTCCGACCTCGGAAGGAACTTAATCTCGGTAGGGCGCTAGCCGCTGAAGGCTACACTACGATCTTCCATGGTGATGATTGGAAGATTTCAAAGGAGTCGATGGGGCATTGCTCGAGGCAAGAAAAGTGGTACTCTTTACATGACAGTTGCAAGCACGTTGTTCAATCACAATTGCAGCAGTAATGAAACACCAAACCCGTGGCAGAGATTAGGCCACATGAGCTGAGAAGGGAATGAAGATTATGCATTCAAAAGGAAAACTTCCGTCTACAATTGTAGAGATGGACGTGGCTGAAGATTGCATACTAGGAAAGCAAAAGAGAGTCGGCTTTTCGGACAAGTGGCGGCACTTCGAAAGAAGGAAAGTGCTGTGAGCTTATTCACTCGATGTTTGGGGACCAACAGCCTTCATCCATTGGCTGGGAAACAATACGCGTGACTTTCATCGATGATCACTCGAAAGGTATGGGTTTACTTTCTAAAGCATAAGTCGAAGTATTTGAGGCTTTCGTAAGATGGAAAGCTACGGTGGAAAATGAGACGGGTTTGAAGATCAAAAAGCTCGGATCCGATAACGGTGGTGAATACGAAGACACCAGATTCAAAAATTTCGCGTATGAGCACGGATCGAATGGAAAGAATCGCCAGGCACGCCTCAACACAACGGTACTGAGCGTATTTAACCGAACGCTTGACAGTAAAGAGCCGTAAGCATTCGTATACGCCGGCCAACCGGCAGTTAAGGCGAAGCCAACACGGCAGCCTTACTTGATCAACCGAGGCCCATCTGCTTCCATTGGAGCATAGAATACCGTGCAGGAGGTATGGAGCGAAAAAGAGGTGAAACTATCACATCTAAAAGTTTTGGTTGTGTAGCATTTGTGCATATCGCTGATCAAGGCGGGAATAAGCTTGATCCCAAATCCAAGAAATGCACATTCATCTGGCTACATGAGTGAGGATGAGTTTGGCTACGCGCATTTGGGATGACGAAAGAAGAAAGTTATCCGAAGAGATGTGATTTTCAACGAAAGGGTGATGTATAAGGATATGCATAAAATAGACGCCAATGACTCGGAAGCGAGAATGAGCCGATGTTGCAGGATACAAATAGTTCCGTAACAGAACCAATTGTAACAAGTCCTCAACGGAGGAACTTGTTGACGAGTAGTACACAACATTCCAACACACCACAACCTCTTACTCAGGCTCCATATTGAGAAGGTCTTCTCGACCTCATGTGCCTAACGGGAGATACATGAACTATATGTTCTTGGTGATGGAGGAGCACGAATGCTATGATGAAGCTTGTCGGACTCGAGATTCTAGCAAGTGGGAGCTTCATGAAAGAAGAAATGAAATCTCTCATCTCCAACAGACATGGGAACTAGTGAGTTACCTATGGGAAAGAAGGCACTTCACAACAAATGGGTGTCTTAGGGTGAAAGAGGGCGTGATGGTTCCAAGAGATACAAAGCACGCCTAGTTGTTAAAGGGTTTCAACGGAAGGAAGGAGTTGACTACACCGACATTTTCGCTCCGTTGTGAAGCTCAATACTATCGAGATCGGTGTTGAGTATTGTAGCCATTGAAGATCTTCATCCGGAACAGGTTGGATGTGAAGACGCATTCCTTGTGGAGATTTAGATGAAGAGATATACATGTACCAAAGGAAGGTTTCTCGAAAGAGGAAGAAGAATATGGTGTGCGGACTTAAGAAGAGTTTGTATGGCCTAAAACAAGCCCCGAGACAATGGTACGAAAGTTTGATGACTTTATGCCTGAGGAAGGTTTCAAGTGCAATGCGACCATTGTTGCTACTTCAAGAGATATAGGTCCAGTTATGTCATTTTACTACTTTATGTTGATGATATGTTAGTAGCAGGTTCAGATATGGATGATATTAAAAGGTTGAAGCAACAATTGTCAAAGGAGTTTGACATGAAAGACTTGAGTCCAGCAAGGAAGATTCTTGGAATGCAAATCACAAGAAATAAGAAGAAAAGATCCTTGCTTATCTCGAGCGAGTACATCAATCGTGTTTTGCGAGATTCAACACGGGCGATGCGAAGCAAGACACCCTTGGCCGGTCATTTTCGCCTATCCAAGGATCACCCTCGAGAGGAAGAGAGAGAATTCATGGCTAAGGTTCCTTATGCCTCACCCATTGGAAGTTTGATGTACGCAATGGTGTACTAGACCGGACATATCGCTGTAGTGGGAGTTGTTAGCGCATTTATGTCAAATCCAGGAAAAACTCATTGGGAAGCAATCGTGGATTTTGAGGTATCTACGAGGCACCAGAAAAGTGCTTGTACTTTAGTAAAGGAGAATTAAAAGTACAAGTGCGCAGAGACTTTGGAGGTGAAGTTGATCACGAAGAAGCACCACCAGGTTATATATTCTTTGTTGGAACTACGTTAGTTGGATGTCACAAATACGTAAAAATTGTCACTCATCCACTACTGGTGAGTATGTAGCAAAGAATCAAGCTAGTAAAGAGATGATATGGCTTGAGTTTGTTAATCTGGGATTCAAACAAGAGAAGAATGTTCTGCGATAGTGATAGCAAGTGCAATACACTTGGCAAAGAATTGACATTTCATTCTAGAACCAAGCATATTGGACTTCGTTATCACTTCATCTACATTGGAAGATGATGTGTTAATCTTGGAGAAGATTCAAGGAAGCAAAAATCCAAGAGATATGTTAACAAAGGTGGTGACTATTGACAACCGAAGTTGTGCTCAACTTCGGGTCCGTCTAGAGTAACAAAGACTAGAAAAGTCAGCTTGCATTGATCGAGGTGTGAAGACAGATTAAAATCAGTCTTCAAGTGGGAGAATGTTGGAGATTGTTGTTATAAAGCTCCTTAATTTAAGGAGCAAATTAAGGAGCAAAACATGGAGCAAAACATGGAGCAAAACAAGGAGCAAAACATGGAGTAAAACATGGAGCAAAACATGGAGCTTAATTCAAGGAGCAATTCAAGGAACCATTAATTTAAGGAGTAATTCAAGGAGTGAATTTTCCTATAAATAGATGTGTAATTGTAATGAATTAATCATCCAAAGTGTTCATTCCAATTGAGAGAAAAGCTTAGAGAGCAAAGCTTTTGTGAGAGAAAATTGAGAGTAATTTTCTTGGGTGTAATTGGGTTGTGAGTTTTGAGTGTTGTAAACACCTTGTGTAATTTCTCCTCTTTCAGTAAAAAGATCTGCAGCAGGTCCGGAGACGTAAGCAAGATTGGCCGAACTCCGTTATCAAATTTGTGTGCTATTTTCTATTCTTGATTTCTCATAAGTTTGGCTTATCGGGAATTTGCGTTATTTCCCAACAAAAATAACTTCAGCTTTCTAGAACTGATTTTGCGTTCTCACTTTTCACACTACATTATTCTTTACCCACCGACACAAATGAGTATAGTATATCGAGACAAAAAGAACATAAAAAGGAGCCGATAATTTGTGAGCTATGAAAATCAATAGCATTTATTTGAATCTCGTCTAGTTTAACAGAAGATACAAGACATCTCAGAATATCTACGTGTGAGTTCCTAACAAGTGATTATTTTGCTATCATGTTATTAGATTGCATGCATTCCTTTCGTTTTTTCCCAACTTCGAACCTGTGACCTAACCTTAAGTATACAGATTCTACGAAACCTACCCTTAAGTATACAGATTCTACGAAACCTATCATTAAATATACAAATTTTACGAAGTTGGAAAATAGCGAAAGGAATGCGTGCAATCTGGTAACATAGTGATAGAATAACCACTCGTCAGAAGCCCACACGTAGATATTCCGAGATGTCTTGTGCCCTCCACTGAGCTAGACGAGGTTCGAACAAAACTTACTTATGCCATGGTTATGAAAAAGATGGACAAACTAAAAGTGTGTGAGAGTCTACTTTAGACCAAGCAATAGTAATCCTCCTATCAAAATACTAAAAGAAAAGGCGATAACTAACCATCTGTCACCCGTCTCATGTTCCAATATCTCCGCGTTGTTGTCATAAAGTGAAGCAAAAGAAAGATTCTATTACTTCTATTCCGTTGGATAGCTTGCGACAGCTCTTTGTTACCCATCTCCACATTCTTTGTAGCCTCTACTGTCCTTTGTTAAAACATATAATCTATCAGGAGTATACAAAGACTATATCCAAATGCTACATTATTGTTTAGAAAAGTTTTATGCAATTTCACAACACCACTAGCCACTCCAAGGCAGATAAATGAGTCATGATACAAATAATTTGCTAGGGGAGAGCAAAGCTATCCTTAAAAGCTAAAATGTATAATAACTGTTGCAAATCTTACCTGATCATACACTTGTTCAATCTGTTGAAATTGTTGCAGAACTTGTGTCGACATGAGGTGGTTCAAAGCAGAAATTTCCACCATTTCATTTTATTCTCAGTTTCCTGAACTGCAACTAAAAGATTAGTTAGCTCCACCTGCAGATCAAGGGGGAAAAAAGAGCATGCAGCTTCAGTTTCAAAGAACCCCAGGCACTGACATAGATGATAAAACATATTAGATGAAACTAATAAGGATTAGGAAATGGGAGAAAAGAAGAAAGACTATCTCAGGGGAAGAAGAATAGATCCAATATTTCTCATAACCTGAAGGGAGCGTGTCTCATCATCCAAGAGGTGTTGTTCTTGCTGAACTTTAAGAAGCTTTGGTCTCCAAATAATTTGCTTTTGACGCATCCAGTGCACTTGATTTGGTCATTTTGTTTAATTTTCTTGTTGGTATTGCCCTATTAATCTTTTCCTTAAATCGTACTGCTCTTAGCCGATCAAACTGTGCGGTAACTGAATGAAGTCTTTCACTTAAACTCAAAACCTGAACAGAGCACAACATTCAGACCAATGTTATACACTGAATTAAATTCCGTTTACTATAAATCTAAAATTGACAAATAAAATTTGATTAGAGGCCACCCAATAATCCGTGTGAGATGAAGAACAAAAAGACAGGATTTTCGTACACCAACAGAATGCTCTAAGGTGGCATAATGCCTACTTTTTTCCATGGAATGCATATGCTTTAGGGTAGAGAAAGAGATCAATAAACACAATCGATTTGTAAACAAAGTAACATGTACCACCCCATGTTTGTGTGCTATAGTATCAGCAATGGATTCACCAGCTTTCATGCCGAGCCAGGCTCCTGAATTTGCCTCTTCAACTTTTATGCTATTTTTTAGAATATCAATTTGTTCTTGGTATGCTTTGACAAAAGCACTAACCCGCATGTAATTGATGCGTAGAAAGTAAGCTATCACATTCCTACAACCACCCTTCCACATTCACTACTATGCAAATATAATTTATCTAGCAGTTTAGAAAGATAAAAATACAATTATATTTGCTTACAGTTAAGAATTATGGTCATAAGAACATAAGCAAAAGAAGAGAAGACCACAGAGTACAGCCATTATTCAGAGTCCGAACTTCAAAACCAAACAAGTAAACATGCAAATATGAGCTACAAGATTCAGTTATTATAATCTAGCTTAAATATGTTTTATGCCCTAGTTTTGGACCGATAGCAAAAATGCTAATATTTAAGTTGTTGTAAAAATGCCCTAATGTTTAGCTCCATGTAACATTTATATTCTTTTGGTCATTTTCTTTAAAAAATTAACTATTAAATGTGATATTAAAAAACTAAATTCTATAAACAAAAATGACTAAAAAGACATAAACATTAACGAAACTAAATGTTGGGAGCATCTTTGTAACAAATTAAACTTTAGGGTCATTTTTGTTACCAATATCAAACGTTAGGGACATAAAATATATTTAATCTATATAATTTTAAAAACAATGTAAAACCCACGAGTTAAATATGATAAGTAACCAACTCCAAGATTTATGCGACAATGCTGAATGGGGTTTGATATCTTAGTAATATCTTAATTTTATTTTTGATGCTCTTTTTCATTCTTAACTTTTAGATAGTAACTTATTGTTACTTACATTTAGAAAATGTATAAATTTAATGTAATTTTTCATTTTATTTAGAATTTTTCATACTTATAATAACACATATGTTTTTAATGAAAAATATTTGTGGTATTTTAGTCCATGTTTTAGAACATTAACAACTTTTTTTTAAATCATTATTGAATCTTTAAATAAACGTTTTAATGTTTTTTTGACTCATTAAAAGTGTAAAATGAGGAGGTAGAATGAGTAAAAAAAATATTAAAACATGTATTTAAGGAGTACAAAATTGTAGGAAAATAAACTGTTAATATTCAAGGGTTAGAAGAGATAAAAATATCACAAATATCCTTCATTAAAAACACATATATTATACATACGTAAAAAATCTCTAATAAAATAAAAAATACATTAAATTGATATTTTTTTTTACATATATGTATCACTAAAATATCAGAGTAAAAAAAATGAAATTAGAATACTATTAAGGTATCTAACCCTCAATATTCAAGGAAGAAATCCCAACATCATTAAAGTAGTTATTTGGGAGTCCTCAACTTAAATTAGAGGAAGAAAGCAGCATGAACTTACTTCATGTTCGATGCTATCTCTTTCCTGTTCAGTAGTACGATGCAGATCCACAATCCTTACGATGTTTTAACATAAACTGCTCTAGAGCTCCGATGCTTTCAAGCTAATAAAAAGTAAACAATATTAAATTTATCAAAAATAAGTTTCATTTAGAAGAAGAACAAAAACTTTAGAAGCAATAGTACAATAGTTACCATTTTAAGCGCAGCTTTGGTAAAAGGTGATCTTTGGCGAGGCTTGTGGATAATGAAATTTGCCAAATTGGCTGCTATTTTTGACTGCCAGAAACCAAACCCAACTCAAATGTAAATAGTTTGTTTGCAACAAACAAACCCATGTTCCGAATCAGAGAAAGGTAAAAGAACCTCATTGAACCCCAAAGAAAGAGCAGTTTGCCTCACAGCATCTTTGAAGTCTTAAGTCCTGTCCCTGGCCTTGGACATTCTGACAACCGTAGTGCCAAATGGACCTAGCACAATTTGGCCCCAAATTCTTCACACACACTCTCTCTTTATCCCACAAGGTAGACACTTGGAGAGTGAGAGAACATAATAGAGATTGCATGGAATATTTCCGTCGGATGGAAGCATTGTCATGGCTTTCGAACGACGAAGAAAAGAATAGGAGAAAGAAAGTCTTTTCCAATCAGGCTGTTGGGTCGGTTTATGTGGTGGGCCGAACCATTGCTAAATTAAGAAACATTCCGGGCCAGCCTATTTATTAGAGAAAGAAACCGAGAAAAAATTAAAGAGTAAAGAGGAACAAAAGGGGGGGGCAAGATCTGGTTCCACAATTGGTTTGTATCTTTGAAGCCTTTGCTTGAGCCTCACGGGAATCTTCAAGGTTCTCTCTGGATTGAATCAGGGGCTTCATCAGGTCGGTAACTATGTTTTACTAGATTTATACACAAAATGATTAAGGGCCTCCATCTTTGCCCACCCAGAACTATCGGATTATATAGAGTAATGAATTATTTATACACATGTTACGATTTAAAAGACTTGGTGCAAAATTGCATGCAAAGTGTGTGTTATTAGCATTTCTCTTATGATAAATTTCAGTTATAACCATGAGTTGCTAAATAATTATACGTGATGTTATAATTTCATATCACTACTCAAGTATGGGTTTATATTGAATAACTTCATTACTGGAGCATCTCCCGTTGTCTACGTATTTCTACATTTCTAATTCAAAGTGGGTATTTTTTATTTTTCCACTAGTTGAAGGATCGTTACTTGGTTTGTGCAACCTATTTGAATACATAATCTTTTTTTAGCATTTTGAGAGTAACATCATCGGAATTTTGGGAGTTTCGTTGAATATTCTTAGGTTTTTGCGGTACTCTGCAAAATTTTAAGATTTGCAAATTATAACTCGAGTAAAATTCTGACTTGTTTGCAAATGAACATTGCATTCCTTACTACCATGTATGCTGGTTGGTTATAAAATTAAATACTTTGAAAAAAATTCTGTGGATAAGATCAACTCAAATGAATCCAAACGCCATGAGCTTGGATGTATATTATACTATTACAGAGGATGAAAGATACCAATGAATGAAAAAAAGGGAGAGGAGAAACTCTTGGATGTTGTGGAGGTGGACTTTGGAATTTCTTATATAGTTGCATATCTATATGATTCAGTACAATCATGTTAAAGCATAAATGTGTAATTATAAGTCTCATATGACATGAATCATCAACTCAATTTATTCAGCGCTTAGAGTTTTTTGGTTACTCTTAGCAGCCATCTTCTGTTTCTCTCTCTTCAGGCGTATGGCATTTGATAACAGCAAGATTAATGCTGTAACCTGTAATATACTTTTAATACTTTATACATGTTCTTTGTATAGTGCATTGATTGATACCAGAATTTTCTGGCTCATCGTATCACATCTTTATGGATTTTTGAGAGCTTAGCGTATGAAATAGAACTGCTTTGCAAGTTGTGTGCATGTTGGGAGCTACATTTAACTCTTCAAACTCCACCCACTTGAGATGGTTACTCTTTTTATTTATTGTTCTAAAGCCTTCTTAAGTTTAAAATATCCTTAAGATGACTAGGAAAGCACAGTTTTTTAGGTTATGGGTATGGCAACTCCACTCGAATTTATTATGAAAAAATACTATTAGGATAGGGATTGATCTTGTGTGTGACGTGACATCTGTGTTCTTTGGAGGTTGTATCTGATATATTGTTGGTGATGCAGGTAAATGGGCTTGTGGTTACTACTGGAGGGCTGCCTACTTCTTGCTAATGCATTAGCAATATTAAATGAGGACCGCTTTCTTGCACCCAGGGGATGGAGCTTCTCAGAATTCTCTGTGGGCAAGACAAAGTCATTCAAGGGGCAGCTTATAGGTCTTATCTATGCGACCCAGTATATGAGGGTTCCTCTAATACTACTCAACTCCATCTGTATTGTTGTAAAATTAGTATCTGGATGATGCCAAATGAGTTTACTGAATTGTATGGCCAAGTATGGGAGTCCTTTTAGTCCTTATTTTCTAGTTTAATTAGAATCACAAGAACAAAGTTTCATTATTGGTTTCGTGTAGATGTTGGAAGGATGTTAGCATGTTACCAAGTATGTGGTTTGGATGTTTCCTTATTGATTTCGGTACCTCAAAGCTTCACTTTTATAATTTTTGATACAAATGCACCCAAAATCTCTTAATTATTTAAGTTATAGCAGTTTATTCTCTTTATTTTTTTATTACTTTAATTATTTTGTCATGAAAAAAGTGACAACACAAAGATAATGATAAATTTTTAAAAAAAATTATTTTATTCTTTAATCAATATTTTAGTCATTGTTATTTATTAAATATAATCTATAAAATTAATATCTTTGAAAAATTATGGGAAAAAAATTAAAATTAAAAAATTGATTATTTATAACAAAAATACTAAACTGTTACAAAAAATAATAAAAGAGTTTAATTGTTATAAAAAATAACAAAATAACTAAACTATTAAAAGAATGACACATAATTAAAGTACTTGTGTTTTCACCCATCCTATTTTTGTAACGGTTCTAGTTGTTATTCTTTGCTTTTTGTTTTGCTGAGATTTTTGTTAGCTGATTGGTATTTTGCTGAGATAGGTGCATGCATAGCTTTTGTACTTCAAGTTTTTCATGCTTTAAGACTTTAACTGCACTAGATTTTCAATAACTTCCTAGAGTATACTTGATTGTTGTTCTATTGACATATAATTTCCAGATTGTGCAACTGATCTCACAAGTCTATCTATAGTTGGATTTAGCCCGAATCCAGTCATTAGTACTTTTATGAACAATGCTCTGTTATTCTCGGTTATAGATGGATATTTTTGTACTGACTATCACGATTGAGCCATCTCTTGCCAAACAAATTTTAACAAGCTTCTTCTCCCCTAAAAGCTATTTTAATTTATAGTAGAGAATGCAGTTGTCCACACCTTCCATAACTGTGATATCTGTACGTTTAAACTTAAGTTGTAAGAATTGACAAGGAACTACTTCCACTATTCTTAGCAGACATCTTAAATGTGTTGTTCTAATTAGGAATTGGATACAATTGTATTAAGGAATAAATAAATTTTCTAAGGATCGGAAAATACATGGTAGTTTTGGAATTTACCACAAAGGAGCCTTAGTGCTGCAATTGCAGCAGCAACAAACGTGCAACTAAAGAAGAAAATGTTGAGCCCATGCCAAAGTTTCTGTGAAGAACTGAGTTTGTTCTTCTTTGCCACCAAATACATATGGTTTGCAAAGGTAAACGTAAGAGGGAATGTACTGATTGCTCCAGTGAGGCTCATGAAATCTCCGAGAAAAGGAAGAAGAGCAGAGACGATTGTGTTAATGGGAAGGTAACTACCCATTATCATTACTCTAAATGACAAATTCTGAAATGTCAATGTGCTCCCTTTGGTTCCAAACTTTATATCCACATATTCATACATTAGACTTGCAAGCAACTACAAGTAGGAGGGAAAGCTTTTTAGGTTTTTAGGTTTGTGAATGAACGACTAAAGAGTAGTTAATGCAAAAGAAAAAGAAAGGAAGAAAGTTACATGCAAAGCTATGACTGTTTGCAGAAATGCAGCAATATTGGCTGTTGCCTTCGGCCAAACGGGACAGTGGACACTGTTAAGCAGATATGAGGTAGTAGAAGATTCATATGCCCAATCCCTACAAAGGTAGCAGTATACATTGGTAAAACTCCTGCAGTAAACTGGAAATACATAACTTTTAGCATGTTCAGAACTACTGGCTTCCTCATCGTTGCCTGTTAGATGTCATGGTAAAGCAAGAACAAAGAAAAATGTAAGTTTTTAAAGGATTTAAAACACATCAATCTTTCCCAGTAACCTATATATCTGGGTGTTAAATACGCCTAGTTTGTTGAATTTTTTTCTTTTTAATATTTTCAATCAATCTGTAGTGTTGGATACCCCTAATTCATGTCTATGTAACATGGCTTAAAGGATTAAAACTGCATGTTTACCTGCATCTCTGGAAGCATTCCAGTATTAAAGGCTAAAACAAGATTTGCAGCCGCTCTGATAGTTGTAAATATTTTGCTTGTTTTTGTCCCTGGTATGCTATAATCCCTCGGTGGTGCTTTGATTCCTGGAGAACCAAGACTATTGAAAACTAATAATTACTTATTAATCTAAGCTAGTAAATCATGAAAAGCAATTCCATTTTCCAAGTAAAGCCTAAAGAAGACTCCAAAATATAAGTTATCTTAGAAAATGAAACCTTTTGCTAGCAATTTGCCAATTAGGCCAACCCCTTTGAATACACATCAACTAATGAAAATTGCAATGCTTAACAAACTAGTTTATTAAACCATATGGTTATGTAGCACGATGCCTTTAATCGTATTTTCACGATGAAAAGTAGAATAGAAGAGTTTTTCAAACATATGCCACAACCACACAGATTTCACCTAGGTTTTTAGTAGCTGCACATTAAGTGTCCTAACAATAAAACGTGTGAAATTATTTTAGTTGACAGTTGACACGTTTAGTAGCAATGAAATTAATAGCATGCGTACCATCTTTAAGTACAGTGAAAATGCTATAACCATATGCAACAGGCTGAAGATTGTTGAAAATCCTAACCAAATCCTAAGAGCTGAAAGGTGCGGAATGCTTATGGCAAACAATGCACATATAATCCCAGCTACAGCTATAAAGTATTGGAGCTTCATTACATGGTCATCAGTGAAAAGAACATAGATATCCTGCACCAGCATAGGGACCATAATTACCTCATGGTAAAAAAAAAACGTTTTTAAACCAAACGAAATGAAGATTTCTTAAAAGGCTATCCAAAGTTAAGAAAGAGCGTTATTATGAATCCACTTTTGACCCTAATTAGTTTTAACAGAAACACAAGCAAATGAAGCTAGTGTAAGACCGTCTCATAATCTCGAACTTTGGACTCACCTTTAGGGCCTGACCAGCCAAAATAATAAAACATGTTTTAATCATGAAAAGATTTACATATTGCAAGCCCCAAGTAGTAGAATAAGCTTTCCTCCCTGGAAAAACAAAAGCCTGAAGGATTAAATCTATATGTCCTTCAATATTTTCATTGGTAGACCATACCGTATGTGAATCAAGTCAAATCTCTGTATCTTATATGTCTCTTACCTCCGAATTCCTAAAGCTTGGCGACAAGGGTATTTGCATAGAGTGAAATTAAGGTAGCTATAACTAAACCAACACCACCAAATACCCAACCCAGACGAACCATTATGTTTCCAGAGTATCCGAGAACATAAGCACTGTTCACACCCGTGGTTAGCACAAAACCTACTTGAAATCATGAATCTGTGAATTCCACAAACAGATATTTAATGAAAAACAGAACAAACCCAGTTAAAATAAAATAAAATAAAATTCAATGAAACAAAAACGAAAAGGGATTACAAATCACTGCCAATCTGGTGAACAGTTTCTGGGGCTTTTGAGGCCAAATAGTCCTCATTGTAAACCATCCTAAAACCAGACTCGACTTCAGTAATATTACCATTCATAATAAGCTCTTCGTGGGCTCTTCGTTCTTGTTCCAATAAAAATAAAGTTTCTTCACCCCTTTCCTCATCTTCTGAGATATAATACTGGACAGCCAGCTTAGCTCTGTGAATAAAGTGTTTTTTTCTCTCTCTTGTAAATTTTATTCGCTGTATGAGATAAATTGTAGCAACCCAAAGAGCAAAGTTTAACTACAACCAAGAAATGGGCAACCATACAAGGAAAATTAAATGTAAAGATCGATCTTTGGTCCTGCCCTTATGCTTTGTTCCACACAATTGGGCTGCTGGATATGAATCACCTAAATCGGACTCACCAACTTGGGACCGAGTCGGAGCTGTCACTGACTCGGTGCTTTTCCCAATAAACAGGCTAACCTCGTGATTCCTTCAATAGAGTGTGGTTAGTTCGTTAGATTCCTCTTTCACTTGTTAAGTATCATTGTATGATCAATCAGCATCATTATGACCAAATTATATGGGTTATGTTTCTTTGCAACTCTGATATACTGTTGCACTTATTTTTCTTTTGTCAGAATACTGTTGTCTTGTTTGTCTTTGTGATCGGACGATTTTTTTTTTTTACTTTAGATCTCGAGTGTCTTAAGCATCTAACGGATGAGAATGTGTCCCCACAATAAAATGTAATTTTTCTTGTCTGTAAATGAACAGCTGAACCACCGGTACTTTTAACAGAGAGTATGAGATGTTATTTAATTATTTTTAGATTATATTATTACATTATTTGTTTTTCTTATTAGTTGTTTGTATTTTTTATAAAATAATTTTAATAATTTTAAATTTTATGTACTTACATACTACGTCACCAATTATTATAAAAATAAAAATAAAATTTTTTAAGTTACGTCTTCTTTCACTTTGGCTTCCCTCGACATGTTATTCAATTCCGTTAACGCACATACAAGTGTTTTTGAGGGTACGTTTAGATGCATAAATTAAAAATAAATTAGGGTGTTTGGTATTATTTTTTACATTATTTTTTAAAATATATATATAAAAAAAGAATAGATTAGACATATTCTCACTGTTTTTGAGTTCAATAAAAACATGGAGAACCAGAACACCAAGCGTAACTTTGAGGTACTTTTTTCTTTCTTGAGATTGGTTTGGTTTATTGTGAAATTTTTTCGCTAATTTATTTGATATATTAGATTAGAGCTTTTTTTTTTTTGAAAATAATAAAATATTTGATACAACTTTTTAAAAATATTTTAACGACTTAAATTATTATTTTATAATTATTTTTATTAATAATAATTTTTTATATTAAAATATAATTAATTATATAAATAATATAGACAAATCATAAGTTGAATATATTGAAATATATTTTTACAATTGCAATATAATGAATAATAATACAAATATATATACAAAAAATGAGAATCTATTTTTAGGAAAGATGTTTTTAGAAAAAATATATTAGTTGTATACAATTAATATACAGTTAATAATGTTTAGGAAAAAAATATATTAGTTGCATACAACTAGTATATTAGTCTGCTTTTGATTGCAAGTGTGAATACAGTTTTTAACAAGTCTTGTGAAAATGTTTCCGTTCATTGCAATAAGAGCAGTGAGAACGAGGGCAATTGTCAAAACCTGGTGGAGGTCCTTGTTGATGAAGTGAAATCTAATTTTACTGTTGTGAGGAAATGTGCCTTTGATTTTGCTTGAATGACTAGGCTTGATACCTCAACTTGTGCCTCATTAAGACTTTCCTGTTGAGATTTATCTTTACGGATGTATGTCAAAACGGTAGTCAAGCTCGGAGGGTCTAACATTCGAAGTAATTCACCTTTAGCACTATTATGTTTTGTATCAAGGCTTCTCAAAAATGCATGTACTCGTTCAAGCTCCTCTTTCTAGTACTATAGAAGGTCTTCTTGATTTTTAATTTTGTATGGACGTTTCTGGTCAATTTCAGCCCATATATTCTTCAACTTGGTGAAAAACATAGATATTGATTGCCCATTTTACTGCATACAAACAGCTTTGTACATGAGTTCATGAACTTGAATAAAGTCAGACTCATTTGTATAAAGTTCACTTAATGTATTCCATATGACCTCAACAGTTTCATATTCTTCCACCATTTGTAATATATCATCAGTGATGGCTCTAAATAGAATTGACATTACAAAATCATTCTCATCTTCTCACCTAGTATAGGCTTCTACAGCATCTTGACTAGGAGCCTTGATTGATCCAGATACATGTCCTATCTTGTGCATTTCACGAAGATAAACAGACATAATTTTTTTCCATGTTTGAAAATTGGTACCATTGAGTTTAATACCCCCAAAAGAACCAATTTCTAAACTCTTAACAGAGACTTCAAATTTTAGAACTTCATTAATTCTAGAAATGTGATGTTGTCTTGAATCTTCCATTGAAATAAATAATATTGTGCAACGGAGTAAAAATTTTGGAATTTTTTTTTGGACTAGATTGGACTATGGATTAGGCTGATTAGTGAGTGGGCTGTCTGATTATTGAGTGGACTGATTAGTGAATGAGCTGATGGGCTAGGGCTGAGGAATAAGTGGATTGATAGGCTAATGGACCTATAATTAAATTTGATAGAGCTGAATAAATATTATGGAAAACCTAAAAATTGAAAAATTACTCACAAAATAAAAAATGCAAAGCAAAGTAGTGCAGGAGAGCTGGTGCGCGGGCTGGACAGGCAGACGATTGGTGCACGGACTTGACGGCGTCATTTGGACGAGGCGGATTGGACAGTGCGGATTGGAGGGAGTTGGTTGGACGGCGCGGGCTGGATAACACGGATCTGCAACGAATGGATAGATCTGCAACGGCGACGCAAACTGGACAGTGCGAGAAGATTAACGACACTGTATAAAAATACCGACGACAGCGCTACTGCTAATGGTGGCGAAATTTTTTTTTCTTTTCTATTCTAATACCAAGTTGAATATACTGAAATATATTTTTACAATTATAATATACTGAATAATAATACAGATATATATATATAAGAAATAAGAATATGTTTTTAAGAAAAATATATTAATTACATACAATTAATATACAACTGATAATATTTAGAAAAAAATATATCAATTACATACAACTAATATATAATTAATATGACTTATTAACACCATATACTTAAGTGAAAATAATAAAATTAATTGTTACATATCATTTCTTAATTTTTACAAAAACATGTGATACAATTTAGTGCAAATATTTTATTTCTTACAAGTTTAATTTACACTCAATTTACTAACTTAATTTTTTACTTTCAATTTATGAATTAATTTCTATATCAATCGTACATTTCAATTTAGATTAGTGCTAAATCTTGACAAAATAAGTAAAAAAAAAAATTCATATAAGTCTTTTTAAAATTCTATAAAAAAATTCCTTACAATTTATTACTAAAGCATGGATGGAACCAGAATAAAAGTTAAGAGTGGCCAAAATATATACTATATTATGAAGAAAAAAAATCAACATGAATAATATGTTAAGCAGTTATTTTCGGTATCATAACCAGTAATTTGATACTATTTTATTTCCGTTTTGTTATTTTCTCTTATAATGCTTAAAGTTTTTAATCAAAAAGAATGTTATATCAAGATTAAAAAAAATGAATAATTGCATGTAGTGTGAAAGGTGGTTTTTGTATTGACTGGGCCAATTGTTATATCCAGTTGATTTTACATTCTAAAGTCTAAACTATTATTTTTATGTTTTCGTAAAACTTAGGGCGGGCGCCAAGGTAACATAAAAAAAATTTTAATTATAACATATTATATACATCTCTTATAAATATCAATCATTTATATCTTCTTCATTTCTTATATTTTTTTTTTCATTTTTCTAAAAATAAAATATCAAAATAACACTATTGTATGTAACTCCATTTTAATACGTCTATGCTCATATTGTATGTAAAATTATCTACATTAGAGGCTATGCCCATGGTTCATCTATATGGCTAAAGGTGAATTATTCCATTAATATTTAAAACTAATATCAATTAAAATACCTAAGGGTGTCAAGGCAAAATAGAAAGAAAAAATCTTAGATACGAATTATACATTGGATGTTAATATTAATCGTTAATATTGTATGTATTTTTTATAATTCTTATTTCATTAAGATTTAACACTATTATTAATTAAAATATTTTAGTAATATATAATTAAATACATATAATCCCAATCGATCAAGGAAAAAACTTAATAATTCCTAAAAATAAATGGCATATAAATTCACGTGTATGATTATGAATAAGGGTTTAAATTATGTTAGAAGACTAATTTTAAGATAAAAAAAATGTTTTTACGAGAAAAATGATTTATAAAAAAATTAGGCAAACACTTAACTTTTTTTTTAAGTTCTCTAAAACGATCTTCAAAAATAATGACCAAACAATTCATTATTTTTTAATAATGTTTTAAAACAGTTTTTGTGAACTATTTTTAAATTAAGCTGCCAAAAAACATTAACAGAAACAAGAAGTTGGCACTTTAACTAAAAACAGACAGCCTAAGGCAAAGTTATTCAGCTCGGTGACAAAGAACGTTATATGCCCTGTAGACAAACAACAATGTCGTAAACCTACTCATAGAGGAACTCTAAGAAACATAATGCAAACTGAAACATTAGAAAACCAGACTAAAAGACTACAAAATAGTCTAGTAAGTGAAAACAATATTCGACCAATCCATGTGTAAGGTCTTTTATGAACATCAGTCCTCAAGTCTAGATCTGCATTTGCATCTTCATCTTCACCACCACCACCATCATCATCTTTGACCTCCAATAATAAAATCTCAAAGAAACTACACCTCAGCTAAATCATGTATAGAGAGGAGAAGATGAAAAAACATGTCAACACAAGAATGAAGATATAGCAGCTCAGAGATATATAGACTCTCGAATTAGTAGCAGTCAAATGCAAATATCTTCAGTCTTGTGTGTGTGGATGTAAAGAGATAGAGAACTAAGCACAAAACTAAGAACCGTAAGAAAAATTACATAAATGACACCTTTTCACTTTTCAGTATCATCCAAATACTAAAATACATGGATAAGTTCTGGCAAAACATTTCACAAAGAAAACACTGTGCATGCATTTTAACTGAAATAGCATAAAATAAACAAAGTACAACTAATATAAAAAGATCTATGGATTCATCATATTTGCTAACATTGAAATGAAAAATGTAATAAATCAGGACAAGAATTGCATATATGGAGCTATGCACCATAATGGTACATATTTTGAAGTCAAATGGCAATTAGCAAAACAATCGGAATAAAGCAGCAGGAAAGAGTTAGTATTAATCCACTTGGAAACTATAATGGGGGAACATATACCAAAGATAAAGAAAGAAAGAAAAAAATATCAAACCTTGGAAAAATGGAAACTAAACAACATCAACATAGAGTCAAGACATGCTGCTTGAAATTAGGATAGTGACCCTAGCAGATACTGTAAAAATATCAAGGTGATAGGCCTGGTATATCATAAAACTAAATAACATTATAGAACAGAAACAAGTAAATAATTTACTATAAAACCTAAAATAATGTCATCTGATACATGTATGCACGATTGAACAGAAAAAAGTACAAAATTTACTCTAAAACCTTAACAAATGTCATCTAGCTTAAATAGGAAGTCATAAGGTGTGCCACTAATGACACGTTCAACATCAGAATTCATAGAAGCTAAAAAATGAGAAGGGAAGTAGGGAGAAATACACGCTTATAAAAAGGCTTCAGAGATAAAAATAGAAATCATACTACATGGATGTGGGTAGAACTTACCAGTAACACCATAACAAGGTTACTAGGAAATAATTTCTGAAACTCACACATATCCGAAGTCTTTTCCTGGTACAAGAAGTAGGCATTTAGAAAACATCAATTACAGTTGTATTGCAGAGAACTATGAATTATACCAAGGATCAAATAACCTAAACAAACTCATCACTGCCTCGAGTGAAAGGTGAACCAACCAAACATTCTCAAGTCCAACAAATAATCAGGCAATATTTGAACAATAGTGTTTGCTTCTCCATAACATAAAAGGAACTGAGCTTTGCAAGAGCTTTGGCTACAAGCCTACAACATATGTAAAGTCTTCAATCTAACCCCGTCCGTGTATAGCTTACTAGAACAGAAAAATAACCATCTACAATAAAGTCATTCATAAAGGCAATAGACAGTATTAATTAGTGGAGATTACAAAACAGACACTACAACATAAAAAAAAAAACCCTGGCCAGAAAATGTAAACTAGCTCTGCAGCAGCATTAAACTACATCTTCTTCACAAATCACAATCTTACAACAACGTCCAGCCATCCAGGTAGCTTCAAGCAAGAAGTTATGCTCCTTTTATTCATTATAATTCTGGACGCCAACAGCGTCTTTCTCTACAACTATGCCAATCTTTTCATACCTGATATCCATAGAGTGTAGACGAGGAACAACAGGGAAGACAGTGTTCTTATGAACAATCGAAACCCATAAAACCAGCACGACAAAAGCCATCAATGCCCCACATCCAGTCCCCAAAATAAGCCCACCAAGAATTGTTAACGGGCAGATGCGCCTTTTGTGCTGACCCACATGCTTACCATGCTCATCAGAATAAGCTCTCGGATCCACTGGTAGAGAATGCATCCAATTTGGAGCATTTCTTAATCTAAAATCCCATGAATATACGCTACTAATCTGCAAAGAATTTCCATTTGACGAGCTGATACCCACAAAAATGTTTTTATCACCCCACATTGCAGGCAAATCAATAGCATAAGCAATTATTGGGTTATAGGGCCTTGGTTCACCCGATTTACTCAACCTAACTTCAATCCGCTTCGAACTCGCATCATAATCTATCCAAGTTTTCAGCTTTTCCCCGCCATTTAATAATAAATTTATGGAAGAAACATTACCAACAGACACGGATACAAAGCTACCCACATCAACCCCAATATGGTTGGCATCTAAATCACCCACATTATCATTCTTTTCAGTGTCAAATTCGATACCCAAAAAGCTATTCTCTCTAGAAAGCCCAAACTCGCCTTCACCCGAGAACCTAGATCCAAAGTCCCTGGGAACTAGAACAAGGATAAGGCCATCACCATTGCCAGGTGAGATCGAGAAAGTAAATGATGTAGAAAACGAGATCGGATTTCGAAGGTTATGATCCACAAACCTGAAGGGTTTTCGGCGGAGAAGAAGCCCAGAACTTGACGCCGATGGACGAGTGAGTTTCACACATGAACCACCGTCAATGAGTTGGGCGTCTCCCAACAGAGAAATTTCAGGTTCAAAGTTAGGGATGTTGTTTAATGGTGTGGAAGAGGAAATGGGTATGGCAATTAAGTTTAGGGAAAATGACAAAACGAAGAGGTAGGAGAAGGAAAAGCCGTACCGTAAAAGAGTGAATTGAGCCATGATCTGCAAAGGCCGAACTCTGATTATGGGTTTATCGATGAAGAATCAATTCATTTTTCCCCACCAACGAAATTTTTTTTATCCCTTTTCCTTACTACTTCGTACCGATTTCTTCTTATCGAAAGTCCCTAATAAGATGATGTGTTTGAGGTTCTAGTATTTGCAAAAAAATGAGACGAGTTACAATTTGGGTTAACTTGACAAAGACGTGAGTGTATGTATTATTAGCACCCTTTTTATTTTTTCAAAGAAACGGTAATATCACTAACATTTATCCCCATACTTTTTATATCATGTAATTTATTAAAATTATTTTAATATTTAAAAAATAATTTATTTTTTTAAAAAAATACTGATACATGTTATAAAATAAAAATAAATATAATTGTAAAGTAAATTTAAGTTTAAGATTTATATAAATGTTATTTATATTTAATAATAAAATAAATAATCAGTAATTAAAATATATAATTTAAATAATAAAAATATTAAATTATTAATAGTATTTTTTTATTGACAATTAAATCATAAACATTAAATTTTAATTCTTAAATTTAAAATTTAAAATTTAAAATCAATTAAATTTAAAATTATTTTAATAATTTTAATATATATATATATATATATTAAACTGTATCTAATAATTATTAAATAAAGTATTATTCGGTATATTCGGCTTCATCAAATGGACCAGGTTTTGTTAAATAATAACTATACAACATATGAACAATACTCAGCCCAATCGTATTCCTATCCCCGGATTTCGTTTGTTTAACTATATATACTATAAATCGAATTTACTTAAGAAAAAAAAAACAAAAAACTAATTTTACGAGTTGCTCTATGGTTTTTCCAAATTAAATTTGTTATATTTTTCTAATTTTTGAGAATTATGAAAAAATATTAAGTTGAAAATTTATAATAATAAAAATAATATTAAATTAAAATTAATTAAACGTTATTTAATATTAATCACATTTAAATGTTTATAATTTAATTTAAATAATTTTAATATAAAATATTAAAATATCTGATAAAAGATATCACCCAATGTATAAAACAGTAATCAAACTCTGCACATTTGATTAGTCAAAAATATGTATTTATTAATATTTCATGTTTCAACATAATTTCAACAATTATATTAACAGGGTTTTAAAGATTTAGGTTAAACATAAGTTAACTCATTTTTAAGGTTAAATTCTTATTTTTAATCACCGCTCAAACTGTTAAATTTATGTTTATTTTATTATAACATGATAATAAATATGTTAAATTATATACCTTTATTTTTTATAACATTTTAAATATTTTTTTTATTTTTAATGTTTATTTTATAATATGAATATGTTTAACTTATCTTTATATTTATGAAAATATATTTATATAAAAAATTAATTAAAAATATAGGTTAAAGATATAATAAACATATATTATCATTTAGATAGAGCCTAAAAATAAAATTAATTCAACACATAGATTATATATGAAATAAATATATAATTAAACTAGTATATATCATCAATTACAATATTAAATATATATATTATTTTACAAATATGTCATCAATGGTTAAAAAAAATTCAAATCACTTTGATCATTAATTTAAGTTCATATAATGATGAATATATATTTTTATTTGATTTGATTTTCTACTTGATTTTAAATATTTTTGATTTATATTTTGATAATTAATATAATTTTGAAGTTTAAAAAATCAGATTAATACTTAATTACATTTTTACATAATTTTTAATTGTTTTTGAAATTTAAAAAAACTTCAACTTTTCCTTTTATTATTTGATTCTACTTCTTAAACTTTTTGAAAAAATAAAATGTAAATTTTTATCGTAAGAGTTTTCATATTGTTTAAAGGAATTAGAAAACATAAAAATAGTTTCAAACAAAACAAAAAAAAAACTTAAAAACATAACTTGTTACAATAAGAATTCTTTGTATTAATCATTTTATTAATTTTGCATGTAAAGAGAAAAAAGAAAAGAAAAAATTGTTCATTGATATTTACCACGCTCACATAGTAGTCCAGTTTAATCAAAACATATGAAGAAGAAGAACAATGAAATCTTTAAAGGAGGGTGAAAATGGGTATTCTATATATTTTCACTACTATTTCATGTTATGAACTTATGATGGGCTTGGTCCACTATATCATCCTACACGACGAACTAATAATATTCATCTCGCATATATGACTTGAAATGCAGACACATGCAGTTATATTAAGATGAAAAACTTATACCAGGTTATACTCAAATTTTGCTAGATGATTGCTAGATGATCAACGGAAGCAACATAAGAGACCTTTTTCCATTCCAGTTTTATGCTTTTTTAAGACATTAAAAGTGAAACCAATTATGTAATATTTATAAATCTAATAGTTTATTTTACTGTAATTCTGACTTTTTATCACATTATGATGCTACCATTCTTTTAAGACCGGATTTTAGCTCTAGAAACCAACAAATATGTTTGTATTTTGACCAAGATATTTCTTAGGATATATTTATAAATTGATCCTAAATTGTTAAATTAGGCTATCTAATTAGCTAAATTCATCGATTATCAAAATAATCGGTGAATATGGTTTTACACCATAATCTTTTTGCTTTAATTTAGCAAAAACAAGACTGGGTTTTATATGTGACAAATTAAAGTTTTTTTTAATCCTTCACCGCAAATACACATAATAAAAAATATATATATGTTTTTGGTACGTAATACACATAAATGTTTTATTTGTATAACATAAAAATATTTTTTTAAAAAGAGTTAAAAAAGTAAAACTATAAATAAATTTATCATATAAAAACGAAGTGATATTCATTTCATTAAAGTAAAATTAAGAAACCAATATTAGGTGAAGTCACTTAGTAAAATAATAGATCGGTATTATTTGAAAATTCGTATGTATAGATATAATACATTTATTTTTATATAAAATAAGTTACAATTTTGATATAAAATACAAATACAATAAAAATAATATATATATATATTAATAAAAATATTAAAATATTATTGATTTTTTTATAATAATATAAAAATATTAATAATAAATTTAATATAAATTAAATGCTTAACACTAAACTTAATTCAAACAAACGCAGTTCATCTAACGATTTGACAAATAAGATTAATATCAACTATTTAAGTTAAAAATTTAAACATCAATTACCATTGTTTGATCTTAAAAATTCATCTTTGATATCTTTTTTTAACATGTATTTTATAATTGTTTAGTATTAATTACATAACAAGTACGTGACCTAATGAACGTAGGTACCTCGCTAGGAAATGACAGATTATAAGGATAGCTTATTGATGGCCTATGCTCGATAAGCTCAATAAAGCATACAACTTAGTTAAAATTGAGCACTTTGTTATTGTTCTGCGAGGTCCTAAGAGATCAAAATCTAGTGAAATTGTAAGATCTTAATGTGACTTCGGTCTTACCCATCTGTGAGCGACTCGAGAAACTTATTTGAAAAGTTAGAACGATTTACATATAACAATATTGTTTTATTTGTATCTAGCGACATGTTAGTATAAAACGTTTATAACGATCTACTTTATGTTTAGCTAGTTCGTATATACCGTTTATAAAATCATATAATCATCATGTATCAAGGTCGTATGACACATAACTTACCATATATGTAAGATATATATATATATATCTTTAATAAAAAGAATAAAGGACCAAATTCAGTTATCTATATTTTTGTTTCTTATTATAAATCTCTAAAATCTTAAATATTTGTAATTCTCTTTGAATAATAATTAATAGTTTTTTTAATAAATATTCAATATGTGTATTTAGATTAATTTATATTTAATTTATTTATATATATATATATAAATTGATAAACAAAAATCTTTATATTTTAATAAATAATAAATAATTAAAAATTAAAAATTATTTTTAATATATTTTATTACATCATAAAATAATAATAATGATGATAAAAATATATTTAATAATAAAAATTTATTGTGAGATAAAATATTTTTTATTTATTATTATACGAAAAAATATTTTTCGTATATAATAATTTTTAGTTTAAAAATATAAATATTCTTTTACAGATTTTAAATTTGTTAGGAAAACATAACTTTTTTTATTAATTCATAAATATAAATATAAACATCTGCTGACAAAAAAATTCCTAATATGAAGATGAAGAAGCATGAATACTAACATTGTCGTACGGCGTGAGGACTAACGAGGCAAACATTCGAGATTAACACAACGAACATGATGTTCCTTTTACATGAAGGTTTATGTTCAAACTTCAAAGTATCCATGAACTTAACTTTTTAAAATAAAATAAAAACTAATGAAATTAATAGCATTAAAATTCATTAAAAATAATAGCACTTCTTATTCAAGGGAAAATTGCTAATTTTAATGCTATGAGCATAAGACATTATAATTAATCAACCAATAAGTATTTCTTCAATTTATTAAGTTACACCATTATAAGATATACATATATATTCAAGTTTTTTACTAATCAATATTAAATATTCGAAGAATCAATCAATAAGTCGTAACTGTCATTTGAAACTATCACAAACATCTGTGATATAAAGTATTTCTACAAAAATAAATGAAAATTGACTAAAGTAACATCTAAATACCTAAAACGACAAAACGAAATATTATAGTATTAATTTGTACCACTTTTTTTTATATTACACTATTCATTACATGCTTAACCTAGCACTATATTGGGTTTTTTTTTTCTGACAACTCTTCACTATATTATGATTTAATTAAGATTATTGGTGTGAGTATAATTAGGCAAACAATTTTTTTAATGGTATAACATTTATCAATTAGTTAATAATCCTACTTTAAGCATCTTTCCCAAAATTATATGATTTGGCAAGGCAAGAAAGATCCAGTAGTCTCTTACCCCACGTTTGGTTGGAGGGAATGGAATGGAATCAGAATTGATTCCTTCCATTTTGTGTGTTTGGTTGGACGGAATGGAGGGCGGAATGGAATCGGACAAAGAGAATCACAATTCCTTCTCCCACCTTCGTAATCATTATTCCATTCCCATCTAAATTTTTTTTTCCAATTTTACCCTCACCTAAAATATAACCTTAAATTCAAATCCTAAATTCTCAAACCCAAAATTCCAAAACCCTAAACCCTAAATCCAAAATTCCAAAACCCTAAACCCTAAACCCAAAATTTCAAAACCCTAAACCCTAAATCCAAATCCTAAAATCCTAAAATCCTAAAACCTTAAACCCTAACCTTAAACCCTAAACCTCAAATCCCTAAACCCTAAAACCCTAAAGCTTAAAACATAAATCCCAAAACCCTAAAACATAAATCCCAAATCCCTAAACCCTAAACGCTAAACCCTAAATCCCAAATTCCAAATCCTAAAACCCTAAATCCTAAACCCCAAATCCCTAAATCCCAAATCCCTAAACCATAAACCCCAAATCCCAAATCCCTAAACCCTAAACCCTAAAACCCTAAACCTTAAAACATAAATCCCAAAACCCAAAACCCTAAAACATAAATCCCAAAACCCTAAACCCTAAACCCCAAATTCCAAATCCTAAAACCCTAAACCCTAAATCCCTAAACCCTAAACCTTAAACCCTAAAACCCTAAACCCCAAATCCCCAAATCTCTAAACCCTAAACCCTAAAACCCAAATCCCCAAATCTTTAAACCCTAAACCCTAAATCCAAATCCTAAAATCCTAAAATCCTAAAACCTTAAACCCTAAACCTTAAACCCTAAACCCTAAAACCCTAAACCTTAAAACATAAATCCCAAAACCCTAAAACATAAATCCTAAATCCCTAAACCCTAAACCCTAAATCCTAAATTCCAAATCCTAAAACCCTAAATCCTAAACCCTAAATCCCTAAATCCCAAATCCCTAAACCATAAACCCCAAATCCCAAATCCCTAAACCCTAAACCCTAAAACCCTAAACCTTAAAACATAAATCCCAAAACCCAAAACCCTAAAACATAAATCCCAAAACCCTAAACCCTAAACCCCAAATTCTAAATCCTAAAACCCTAAACCCTACATCCCTAAAGCCTAATGCTCAAACCCTAAAACCCTAAACCCCAAATCCCCAAATCTCTAAACCCTAAACCCTAAAACCCAAATCCCCAAATCTCTAAACCCTAAACCCAAAACCTTAAAACATAAATCCCAAAACCCAAAACCCTAAAACATAAATCCCAAAACCCAAAACCCTAAAACATAAATCCCAAAACCCTAAACCCCAAATTCCAAATCCTAAAACCATAAACCCTAAACCTTAACCTACAAATATAACCCCAAATCCTAAATCCCTAAACCCTAAATCACACATCCCAAACCTCAAAACCCTAAACCCTATTTAGAAAAATAATAATTTTAATAATATATTTCTTTTTAATTAAGTAATACTTATTTAGAAAAATAATGATTTCAATAATGTATTTTGTGTGACGAAAAAATAGTAATTAAATGACATTATTTGAACTTTACAAAGACATGTAAGATTAAGGTCATTTACAGCTTTTTTCATTCCATTCCAGTGGTAAACCAAACACTATAATCCTGATTTTGAGCTTGATTCCAGTGGTCAAACCAAACAAAATTGTTTCCTTTCCATTCCATTCCATTCCGATTCCGATTTCGATTCCGATTCCATTCCACGAACCAAACGCCACCTTAAGGATTGGATTAGGAGAAAATTAATGAAATCATATTTTGAGACTTTGTTTTGGTAGTTGCTAGGAGGCATCCTTATTCAAAGCTTGTGTAGTCCATGAGGGAGACATTTGGGACTACATATTTCTTAATTGAAGACAATTTCTACACTATGGTACCCCAGAAGTTATTCTCTCCTGGTCTTGGACCCCCATCTTCTAGTACCTCTTGGATTCTAGCTACCATATTATTTCAAATAATATATGTTCAAGTTCACACCATCTTTTAATGAGGAACTCTTGAATTAATGAATAATTTTTTTGTTGTTGAAATGTAAATAAATTTCATTAATTTGCTTAGTCTCTCAGATGAATATGAAGTAATCTAATTTAATTCTCCTCTGATCCAGAATTATTCATAAATTACTAAATTTTAACAACCAATAAAACGTTTATATAATAATATAACAAAAAGAAAATCAAACTTATATAGTTCAATTATTCTTCTCTTTTTTTAGTAGTTATTGAGTTTGATGTTTGCCTTCGTATTAGGGTTTGAAAACGAGATGGCACTAGTTATTTACAGAACATGATGTGTATATCCATCACCAAAACAATTAAAGAAACCTCTTCCTTTACAAGTTACACTCAAATCGCTGCTTTCTTTTCCTTACATGATTTTGGTTGTTTTAATTCTCAACCGTATACTTTTTTATATTTAATGTATACGGTAAATTTGAAATTATTAATTTAAAATATTATTTAAAATATTTATAAATTATTTAATAACTTAGATGAATAACTCGTTCTTCTCTATTTTAAATCATATCTTGAATTACAATATATATTAACATTTTTTCTATATAAAAAAAAAAGAATAACTCATGGTTAACAAGTTTAGAAAAAGCAAATATAAGTATATATATATATATAAAGTTGTTTATAATCAACTAGTTGATTCCAAAATGATTGATAATATATATATATATATATATATATATCATATTCCACATTCATGCACAATATATTAGACGAAAATTAAGGCTGATTATCTGAATCTTTTTACCTTTTTTCTTCCCATTATTCTTGTAATTAAGACAAGCAATAATTCACTCACAAAATTCTTGTAGTTTTCTTCTTCATTACTATCAGCCAAGATGTTTCACACTGATCATCTCAAAAGTGGGAAATATAAAATTAAATATCAAAAAAATTAAATGGGTTTTTAATCCAGTAAATTCCATGCTTAATTTGCAGTGAAAAAAAAGGAACTCAAAAATTAACATAAAAACTTCATTGTAATTAAAGAAAAACAAAAGATACTCTACCAGTCATACCAGAAAGATTAGAAAAAGTTCACGCAGGAGTGTTAGTTAGGTACATGCATGTGATTTTAATGAGTTTAATTATCAGGGTTAATTCATACTTAAAGTTGATGAACATAAAGTGCATGAAAAAGCCTAACACTAGAACCCTTGGTTGTTTAGTCATTCAAGACATATGTAGTGGCCTCTCTAACATATAGCTTGAGTAATCAGTTTTTTCCCTTCTTCTTTTTTCTTTTTTAATTAAATAGATAATTAATACCTTAATTTGGATGAGATTTCTATATTATTTTCCGATACCCTCTATTTTGAGAATTGGTAGACTTATCTGATTTTATATTTTTATAAGGATCTGCACCATGTGACAAAATGATTATAAAAATGAAAAGAAACCGTTAGAATATTGTCATTGATTTATTGGGATCATGTGGTTTAAGGTTATTATAGCAAAAGAAATCCTCCTTTGAAATTAGAGCTATATATTGTTTAAATTAAAGACTTTTTTTAGCGTCTCATCTATCACATATGAATGATTCCTTTTTCTTTTGCCTTTGGGACACTCAATGTGAGGTCGAAAGTGAGAAGAGAAGCTAAAAAGTTTTACTGCCTAGGATTCTAATTAAAGTTCTTTTAACCATATGTTTTTAGAGTATTGTTGACTCAGGGCCACACCAGATTCTATCGTATTACTGTTAATTAGTTAAGCAGAGGACAATGCCAACAAATCTTATGTCTACACACATCAATCAAATTACTAATTTTTGGCAACTTGCTGGATTGAAATCACTTTTATGATGCTTAAGTTACTTTCTCAAAAGCTATAAAAGAAAGATATTCTTGTAACAAGCATGTCATTATCAAAAGGTTCTTAAGATGGGGTAAATTCTCACCTAAGTAGCATGTGCAAATATTAATCATCATGGTTCAAACTGGTATTAATGAAGGTCAAGAGTAGGATTCATCAAGTAATTATGTCAAAATAATCACTTTACTCAATTTTTTTGAACAGTTAAAATTGTATTTGATTGTTTTTTAAAATTAACACTTTAATATTGATATTTATATAAAACAAATAATACATTTGGTGCCACAATTATGTATGATAGGATTAAAAATGACTCATTTTAAATAATCATATCACTAAAAAAGTATTTAATTTATAATAATAAGATTAAAATATTTATTAATTTTTCATATAATTATAAGAATACGAATATCATTTTCTCAATAATGAAACTCAAACTTTTTTCAAATGAAAAATGATCACATTTCATTGATACAGGTCAAATTAATGTTGTTTTAGTGCCACAAAAAGCATATGACACAAACAATAGGCTTACAAAGCTCAACTTTGTGTGTAGATATACTTATCACTACCTTAGGACCGTTATAGTTACAATTGTCGTTCATTGGGGCTTCGATTGTCGAGTCTCATGTAATCAAGTCATCAACTTCCTTGACCTTTCGACACTAGTATTGAATAAACAAAATATTCACCTTATTAGTATCTCATTGTTGCCTTAGGATCGTAATAATTACGACCACAGTTCATTGAGGCTTTGAACACTAACTCTCTTGCCATTAGGTCACTAACTTCTTAGACCTTCTGGCACTAGAGCTTGAGGTTTGTAATCGTGATCATTATTTTCCTAACCCTCCAAAGGGAAGGCCTTCTCTTTTTGGTTGGTGGTAGGCAAAGAAGAATTCGAACCCCTGACACCACAATTGTTAGCCACGTGCTTTAATCCTCTGAGTTATAGGCCTCACCCTGTCTCCACTGGATCTGCTACCAAGAGTACCCAAAAAAGAACCTTTTTCTCTCCTAATTATTTTGGATTAAGAAGATGCAAAAGCGTCTCTCTTTCTATATATGAACGGTGCACTATGAGGTGTGAAATACCTATATATATGTGTTTGTGTGTGAATGATTTATCAAACTAATAGGATATTTACATTAACTTTCATTTTTTTATCAAAATTACTAAGAGGTAAGATTTATCACTATTTTAATAAGATATTATATTACTGTATAACACTAGATGTCTTCTCATTACCTTCTCATATTGGACTCATTTATTTTCATACTAGATCAATATCTTACCACGAATTCAATTTTTTATTAAAAATATTCTAAGATAAGTTTTATCACTATTATTATAAGATATTATTTTGTCGTGATAACTTTTACCATGATATTAGATACCAATATTAATCCTTTTTACATTAAATCAATGATTTTTCATAATTTTTTTTTACATAAATTGTTCTGAATTAAGGTTTATTACTACGTGACAAGTCATAACTAAAAGAGATTTTGATTAAAAAAAATTATCCAAAATGAGGTTATTTTGAATAATTTTTTTGTATATATACATAGAAAAAACTAATCAAGTTATTGAATACGGCAGATGCTAGAATTTAACAAATGCAGGTTATGATTGAGACGATTTTTGTATGCATTATGAAAACTAAAAAAGTTTTTGAATATGGCAGATGCTATAATTGAACAAATGCGAATTGATGATAACAAATTTACTTCTTTTTTCTCTTGCGTTTGTGTTTACTAACATGATTTCTTCATTTTAATTTTTACTATATCTACGAAAATTAGAAAGAAAAAAAAGCAGGTCACAAGCTATTTTTTGTACATATATATGCACTAAATTGGAAAGAATCATTCATATACATATACTAAATGTAGGAATACTACATATACTTATACTTATTATTATTATTATTATATGTAGGAAAAAAGAAAAAAAAAATCATATTCATAAAGATTTTAGAAAAACGAACCAGGAAGAAAAATCAAAATTGGAAAGAAGGATTTACTGTACCATACCATGTCGATTAGGCTATACACATAGTAATAGTGTAATACAAATCACTTTGGGATTTGGCCTCACGCGCACAGCTTGTAACCCACTGGGAGCTTTGATCAAACAGTTGGTCAACACCCTTTTCCTGCTGATCACTTGATCATCAAGAACGTACCATGCCATCTCTTTCATGAAACTCTTGGCTTGTTTCAAGCAATCAAACACACATAACCCACCAGACTACAGTCGAAGCACTTTATTAATTCATAAAATGTACAATATAAAGGCCAAGTCATTTTCATTATTGCTATAATTTTCTAACCACCAGCATGAGAATTGTGGATTATAATGCTAAATCATTTATTAACAACTATTTGTTCCCCTTTTTACTTAATGAGTTGAGTTATTATTTACTAATTAGATTATTTTCTCTTAATCTCGTATTAATTATTTATTTTTTCAAACAAAAATTTACATTAATCTTGAATTAACATATCATGGTTATCTTTGAAGCATCACTTTCTTGTTTATATACAAGTATGAAGTTTTAGCTCTTTGCTTGTAAATGTGCTTTGTTTCTTTATTTATTATAAATAAAGCTTTTATTTTTTTCAACAATATATATATATTCTTCTTTTAAGAAAAATATTTGTTAATTAAAAAATTAGCCGAAACATTTATTTTCAAGAAAAAAATAAAAGTTAAATTCATAATTTTCAGAAAATTGTAAAATAAAGCGTCAATCAGTCTACGATCTATTGGAACGTTTTCCATGGCGGATATCCGGTTTAAAATGGCCAGCCATTATATTCTCTAGAGAGTACCAGATCCGGTATGTCCATGGGGAATTTCGGCTCTTGGTTTTTTATTTTTATTTTTAATAAAGTATAAAATAATAAAATTAGATAAAAGGCAAGATAAAATCGTCAAAAACAGACCTCTAGAAACGACTGTGGTAGTTACAATGTCTTAAAATATATACTTCTAAGTATATATACATTAAGAAAATGTTAATTTAAATATCGTCAAATATTTAAATAAATATGAGAGTGTGTAATTAATTAATTGAGAAAATAAACGACAATAAGAGAAAGAATCCGATCGTAGACTCCATGGAAATAATTCGTACAAGTTACAGAGAAGGATAAGAAAGAAAGGAAATAAACGAAAATTGAAAAGAAATAACTATAAATATATATATGGGAAATTAAATTAAAAAGAAAATTATGTTAATTAATGACTTACTTGGAACAAAGAAGATTTGCACGATGATTTCTAAGATAGATTGATTGACCAGTAGAATTAAAACTTGTGAAAATATAAAGAAGCCACCAAATACATATATATATAAATTTTGTAAAGTATATATATATATGTGTGTGTGTGTGTTGAAGTTAAGTACTGAAGAGAAGAAGCAAACAAAGGATGAATCCAAAGAGATAGCATGATCCAAAACTATAACAAATTATATTATCAAATTAATGGAGTAATTAATTAAAAGATAAGTTGGGATCAATGCGATCCCTTTGGATGCCTCCTCCAGTTGCAGTTGAACTAATTACTTAACCACCCAAACTGATCGCCACCCACCTCCTCTCTCTCTCTCTCTCTATTGTGTAAGGGACAGTGGGAAGAGGGAGCCTTCAATTTATAAAAGACTCAAAGTGTTTACCTTTGACCAATTTTTTCTTTTCTTTTTTTAATAATAATACTTTCCTTTCATCATTATTGCTGTCATTGTTATTATTTTGTTTCTTCAGATTTACCTAATCAAATCATTATGGGAAATCAAATGTTAATTCTTCACATATTTTTTTCATGTCAAATTTATCTTATGTATCAGCTTTTTTAATTTATTTTTTTTAGTTTTACGTGTATTTTATTTGTACTTTATTTTCTTTACTAAAAAAAATGTATTTAACTTGTTGTACATTTTTCATAGTGTAGTGTAGTCTAATATATTCTTATATATTTTTATTTGATTTATTCTTTTTTTTCACACTTTAGTCTCCTAATTTTTCCTTACAATCTAATCCCTTTATTTTTTTTTTTAAATTTTGACACTTTGCTCCATCTTTTGTTTTATATTTTGAAGTTTAATTTTAAGTTTATCTTAAATTTTGGACTAAATGTATGAGAGTTAAAAAATAAAGTGATCAAATTAGAAATAATAAACTTAAGGATATTAAAGTGTGAAAATTTTAAAAGTAAAGAGATCAAAAAGAAAAAATAATAGATGAACCAAACTATAAAATACAGAAAAGTATATGACCATTTGTGTAATTATCTAGTCGTTAAGTGAATATATATAAATTATAAATCATTTACCCTCACGGGGCATAAAGGTCTATTTATTTTTTAAAAATTGCAATTTAATCCAGGATTGAAACCATTTAAACCTCTTAAAAATGAGCACATGCATGGAAGGTATATAATTCACTAATTTATGTTGTGAACAATATAAAGAATATGCTAATTTTCCTAATTTTTTTTGTGAGCAATTCAATTTTTCTTTAATGTGCTTAATTATTTTACAAAAGCTAAGTGACTCGTAGAGATTATTTTCTTAGATTTAAAATTAATTAACTGTCTTTTGTTTTTAAAATTTTAGTTTTGTAAGCAATTTGACATAGTTGCCCCACATTTAAGACACACATGACATGTTCTTACGTTATAATTTTCTCCCTTTTTTTGGTGAAGATTATATTTTCTCATTTTTAAAACGTTAGCTTACTTTTCAGGCCCTCATTTTTAAAAGATATGGAATTTAAGACTTACTATGATCTAAGGGTAACTTATTGTAATTCACTTTGAAGAATATGAGCTAAAATGTTATTTTTAAAAATTAAGTGACTTTTAATATCCAAACAAAAAACAAATAGTTTAACATGTCATTTTTAAAAAATGCAAATGTACCTGGAAGACCCTTCACTTTCACTTATTAAACTACTAGCCCAAATATTCTCTAATACACTACACACATAAAAAGGGAATTTATACTACTGGTCTGTGAACCCTCACTTAACTTCTTATAAAGTTATAATAGAGCTTCAGCGTATTGGTATCACCTAATTATATTCTAATAAAATGATATTATACATATTTATAGCTTCTCTAAATATGTCAATTGTGTGCCCATTATTTACTCTATGTTTTTACTCCCTCTTACTCTATTTCTCCATTAGTCCGCTTCTTTGATGCTTATTACATAATAATCATATTTTTGTTTCTATATTTTCAAAGATGTTCTTATAATAAAAAATATATATGTTATACATATTAAGTCACGTGTTAATATTAAATTGTATGTTAAATTAAAAAAGTCAAATATTTAAGAAATTTTGTCACTCTTAATAACAAGAGAGTGACATCATAATTGCTATGAGAAAAAATATATACTATTCATTAATATTAAATTGTATGTTAAATATATACTATTCATTATGGTAGAATATATGTATTGATTTTTAGCAAAAAAAAAATCTATAATAAATAGTATATATATATATAATATTAGTAAGTAATTTGTTTTGAAGAAAATTAATTATAACACGCACATCATAATTGCTATGAGAAAAAATGTGTGCATTTTGGATTGCCAATGAAAATTGAAATAGAAATATAGTAGTAACTAGTAAGGAGCGATCCAAGCTGTCCAGGATGCTAATAAATACAGGCATGCGTAGAATAATTCATTAGGCATTATGAGTTAGGTGTCTCTCTCCCCACACATTATCATTTAAACGTAATTTATTTGTCTAATATAATATTGGTTTGCTTTTATTAATAGTATTTTTTTTAATCTCAACTCGATTTATGATCAACAATTTCAACCTTTTTTTTTAATTAATAGCTTATAACACATGAAAATGAAAAAAAAACCATTGGGGAAGGACAAATTTGAATAGAATTTTTTTTGGTTTTGTTTGTTTCTTAGCCATTTAATTTTTAAAATGTGCAGTTTATTCACTTATTTCTTCAAAGGTATACCAAAAGCTTCATAATTTTTTTTAAAAAAAATTGTACATATATTTAAGAAGCATTTTTTCGGTAAGTTTAATATGCATTGAAAAATGAAAATTTTCACTTCTTTATATGTGCTTATTTTATTATTATATGCTGTATGTGGCTGAAAAAAAACATATATGTATTTTTATTCATGATTTTATATAAATGATAAAAAAAATTGTGATGACATCATTCTCATTCAACTTATATTTACATTTTTAACAAGTATGAGACCTGGTATGATCTTTGAAAAAAAATACAATATTAAAGTGCGTATCTTTCTTTTCTTTTTCTTTTTTAATTTGGTTCAAAGTGGTGCTTTTTTGCAAGGGATTGAAATTTGTAGGTGGATATTTTGTAAAAAAATAATCATTGTAAAATGTAAAACCACTAATTTTGAGAAGTGGGTGACAAGTAGGAATATGATAATATTTTTTAAAGTTCAAGAATATTATTTTATAGATTTGTAACACAATCGTTGGTGTTTATCAATTTTGATTTCTTTTTTAAAATTTCGATATATTTTTTTAAAAAAATCAGCTTTGATATTCTTTGTACACTTATTCTATGTTTCTCGATGAAATCTTTCCAACTATCTTAAAAAAAAAAAACTACAAAATTGATTATTACCTTCACCAGAGGAAGAAGGCTGCAGGTTGGTTTTATATATAGAGGGACTATATATGCATGGTGGGCAAGAATTAATATAGAAATTATAAAAAAAGAAAACAAAATAAGTGGTTACCTATTTGTGGTGATATCTGATATGCTTAGCATATTAGTGAATAGTAGGTGAGGACCATTAAGCGAGCATTGCGGGGCTAGTAAATACCCTGTAAATAGTGCACATGCAGATCCACCAGCTGTTACGTTTAGTCAAATTACTCGTAGTTTTTAGTAATTAACAATTATTGTTTATATTTATTCCATGTACTAGCTAGCTAGTGTCGCTGCTGGCTCGTGTCTTCAATCAAATTCACAATTTTAGCCCTTTCAAACCACGCTCAGCGTTTGTTCGTGTTACTTTTTTATTTACTTACAACATGATTAATAATGTTGCACGAGTAGTTGTAGTTTCGGTAACATCAAATTATCTTTACCATACATATAAATATAATGTCTCTCATGTGTTCAATTCTCATGTGATAGGAGAATAACATTATTTATACCTTTTCTTATTATTAGTTCAATTAATTAATAAGAAAATTATTCATTAATTTTTTATTAATTATCATACTCATGCTATTAAATTTACCGTAATTAATTGACTATTTAACATATTTTTGATTGATGATATAAAGGCGACTAAAAAGTAGTTGGTTTATAAAAAGTTTACCTAACAGTAATGATAATAACATTACTATTTTGGTTTGTTTTTGCATTTATATCTCTTATATTGTGTAATAAATTATAATTATTTTAAAAATTAGAAAATTGATATAAAAGATTTGATTACAAAAATGAATATAAATTTTTTCCTAAGTATTCATACAAGCTAGGTTGGTTGTTCAATCCCAATAATGGGGGAAAAACTATGAAAGGAAGTAGAGATCATAAAGATCAACCTAGAATTAATGTATTGCTGCTGCATTTTAGGAAGTAATCTCAACCGTCGAAGGTTAATAGATCTCTTAGTTGACCCTTCCAGATCATGATGAATGGTGTTAGACCATGTCCACGCTAATGAAGCAGAAATGGACCACAAAAACAGTAAAGAGAAACTCTTTTTTTCTTTTTATATATATATATATAGTGGTAAATAGACCCTACCACCACACATATATATATATATATATATATATTAACTGATAATATTTGTAAATAATATATAATGGTAAGAATATATAGTGGGGTAATATGTGGTTGGCTACTTGGCTTGTTGTCTGATGTGATCTGAAAGTAAGGTTTTTGTTTCACCACTCACACATTCACTAACTCAAGACATATATGTCTCTTGCTTGAAGGACAAAATTGCTATTTACTACCAGGCTCTGTAACCCATCGAGTGGGTCATCTGCCAATAGTACTGCTTTTTTCTGCCAACCTCTTCTATAATTTATTTATATATATTATATATATATTGCACTTCTTCTTCATCATTAATTTCAAACAAGAGATCTCAATTCTCATGGGAAATGGGAATCAAAACTTAATACATTTTTTTCTTGTTTGGATTCCACTGCTTCAATTTTTGAGCTTCATTGGCCTTATTATCAGAACTTCATTTTCTTCTTATATGGTACTGCAACCCTACTGCCTAATGGTTTACTATTACCCTATTATTAAGTCTGCTTTTACTTTTGTTTGAAAATCTATATGTTGTGACTCTTGGACCACATTCTCACGCATCATTTATCAAGTTTTTATTCGTTTCATATTTAATCAATATATATAAAATGTTACCCAAGTATTTAAAACTTTCTTTTTAAAATAAATATAGCAACTTTTTTAAATTTCTACGTATTCAAATACTAAAATTAATGGTATGATACCTCTAGCGGGAAAAAATGTCAATGTGTATTAAAACTAATAAAATAGATTATTGGAAAATTGAATGTTTGTTTATTATTTTTATTTTCATAATTCAAATTAAATAATTGCTCTTCATACGTCACATAAATTGAATGTTTGTTTATTTTATTTGATTTTTTTTAATATTATATAATCATTAATCATTAGATATATAAAAATATATTAAATATATACAAAATAACGTAAAATTTATATTTACATTAATTATATTATAACACATATAATTTTTTTTTAAATGAATATTTTAATCTTTTTAAATTTTTTTTGTTATATTAATGATATATTGTAAATAATATAAATACAAATATGTTTAAATTTATATATATTTAATATTATTCCCATCGAATATCTTCATTTACGTCACCTATCATACAACGAATAACGCGTTCAACTAAAAAATGTCCACGGCTTTTACTGGTGTGATTAAATTTTGGGTCAGCTTATATTTTAGTTAATTTGTTTTTACAAAAAATAATTCGGTTAATTTTTTTAATAAAATAATATAAATTACATTTTTTTTTGAATAATCGACATTATTTTATCAAAAAAATAAAATTATGTTATAATAAGAAAGTAAGTTGAGTTGCATTTTTCTTCCACTAACTTTATACTTTTAATAATTTATTTCATTAATTAATTTTTTTAACTATTCATCCACTAATTTTTTTTCATATTTTTACACACTTAATCTAAATTAAAAAAATAGACTAAATTATAGTATAATAATCTAAATTAATTTATTAAAAACACTTTTTTAACATTATTTAATCCTTTGACTTCAAAATTTTATCATATTTAATTTATTATTTCTAAATTTAGATTAAAATTATCAAATATAAAAAATGCGTATATCAAAATTTACAAAAAATTTGTTATGTTGAACCAAAAATTATAAAATATTAAACTTGATAAAGTTTATGAACTAAGAATATAATTCAACTAATAAAGTATATTTAATATAGAGAAATTATTATTTTAAATTTTTTACACTTTTATATTATTTTTTATTTTATAGTTCAATTTTGACATCATTTTTAAGTTATAAAATAAAAACTATCAATATTTTTTAGTTATATTCTCTCTTTTTTTCATAAATTTTGTCAATCATCTATATTCTCACTATAGTTTTTAAAAAAAGATTATAATATACCAACTATGTTATGATGGTTGATATGGTGACTATTATATTGTAGTCTATTTTTTAAAACTATAAAAAATAACGATGATTGATAAAAAAATATATATAAATTTTTTGAAAGAATGTAGATAAAAAATATTGATATTTTTTTAGCTTTATAACGAAAAGATTGCCTGAAAATTGAACAAAAAAATGAGAAAAAACTTTAAAATGATAATTTTACCAATGAAAACTTTATTAATAAAATAAGTTTTTACTATTTAAAAAGTGACTAATTTGTTATGTTTTTATTGAGATTGAGATGGTGACCTAAGTTTACATTGTGATTAAAATATCTTAATGATATAAGGAAAGTGATTCTTCCAATACTTAATCATAAATTTTAATTGGTTATTAAAAAAAAGTTGGACTAATTTATTTAGTACTATATATTAATCTAATTTCAAATGTTTTTATTGGTTTGAATTTGATTAATTTGAGTTTTTATTTATTTTTTATTAATTGTAGTCAAATTTTTAAGCTTAAAAAAAATTAGTATGTAGATTTATTTTTGTATCACATTATGTATATTTTATTATATGCTTAATTAAACATTTAGTATAATTAAAAATATAAATACTATACCTAATAAAGAAAATATTTAACTTTCAAAGTATGCAAAAAAATATAATAATAATAATAATTTAAATAATAGAAATGGACCGTCTTTGGTTTATTCAATTATAATAAAAAATAAAGACTTATTTAAGTCTTAATTTTAACAAGAGTGTACTTTAGACTCATATCTATTAATTTAAATATCAAAAGTTTGTTATTTTATAAAAAAAAATCACAAAAATTCATTTTGTACAATAAAGAACTTGTGATGTCGCACTTACTCATTTCAAAATTATGACAATATAAATACATTATTTAAATATTATATTACTATTATTAAATAAAATATGATAATAATGAGTTGTATCGATTCTAAATGAATTTTGGCTATCATAAACAAATATGACCCCATGGATTTAGTTTTATTTGTTTCAATAGTTTGGACTGAACTACATATTTTTTTATGTCGATTACAAATATCTATATAAATATGAAAAAAAAATTAGAAAGATGGTTAAATTTAATCACTTTTAATTATAATATATTTTAGATGTGTATTTATTAAATGAGATAAGAGACATAATTTTATATTGTAAAAGTAATGAAATTGTGAAGTCTAAATTTTACAAAATGAATTTTTGTGATATTTTTTGTAAAGATATTATATTTATTTTACCCTACCTATTAGATAAAGAATTAAAATATATACTTTTTTTAAATATAGTAGACTTAGTTACCGTTTTTTTTCCTTTTTTTCCTGTTTTTTACGTGGATTGGCAAACATAATTGTATATATATTTTTTAATTAACATTTTATTAATTTGTTTGTCATTGCGATATATGTGTTGTGGTATGGATATACACCCCAATCGGCTAAATACATTAAGAATGTATAAATGTTATGTAGCTTAAATTATTGATAATTACCATTTAAGTTTATAAAACTCTTTTATGAATAAATAAATTAGTTGTATAATAATTAATTATTGAGTTTTAAATATTGAATTTTTAGGAAGAATGATGCCAACTCAGTCCATATGCCATTAGCTTGAATAGGATGAAGCATATATAAGACCAAAATTTGTTATAAGATTTAAAAAAAAAATTTAAATGATAATTGTTGTGATTAAATATATGACTTAAAATATAAAGTGGTATAAGATAATTAATTATAAAAAATGACAATACATATTATTACGTTCCTTTAATGGATTTTGGAACTAACACATCTAAGGATTGTACTTAATAAAGGTGGGATGGATTTGAATTTCAAATGCTACAATATCATGCACGTGGTTCTTTAAAGTTTGAACCTAAAATATAGGTTAGGTTGGTGTATGATTGGATAGAGATATAGGAAATTATTTAATTGCACGTAGTAATCTTTTTTATAAATTTTTATTTTTAAATTTATAAAAAAATATTTTTTTTAAAACGTATATAAATATATGTTTTTAAAAGTTATAAAAAAATAAAGATATTAAATAAAAATAAAAAATAAAATTATTTGAATAATTTAATTTTATGATTTACTGAAAATATGAATTCCTATTTAGAAAAAACAAGCTATGGGTTGCAGGGTAGACAACTTGGTTTTTATTCATCTTCAAAACGAAAGGACTTTCAATGACACATGGGTTTTAATTAGGAGGGTCCCTAATAAAGGACAATTTTAATTAGTGGTTGAGAGACATTTCCCTAACCCACTTATATACATGGCCACACTCTCTGCTCCTCACACAAAAAATTGTTTGTATTTGGTGTCAAACTCCAAAGCTTTCAATCTAGTTTGTGCAAGAAGTAGGTCATGGGCTTGCTCCCTTTGGATCAAAATAGGGTTTTGGGACCTCAACATTCAGTTACAAGCTATAAAATGAATTAAAAGATTAATAAAAAATAGTAGAAGGTATATAATTGCTTATTTTTTAAACTTAAAGAATATTTTTATATTTTTAAAAAATTTCAAAGGGTTGGTTATGTAGTGATTTTCTCAAAAATTATTATTTTATTTTTTTGTAGTTATAACTAACTATTGATTTTTTTTTAAAAAAAATTATTGAATTTTATTTACATTATAAATAAAGAAATTAGATAAAAGGAATTAATTTAACTCAAATTAAATTACACACAAAACACAATTGAAAGTATATATATATTGATATTTGAGGATTGGTTATTTCTTTCCCTCATTAGGATGCATGCGTTTTGGAAACTTTCCAGGTGACTCTAGCTGTCACATAATTGAATTCTCTTTGGACATAATTAAAAAAATTCATTTGCACCCCTTAATTAAAAAAGAAAAAAACATCACCTTGGCCCTCATGTATTTTATTTATAGTTCTGCCCTTGCTTGGCTTGAAAAAATTCTACAATTTATCTAACGACGTTCACTATTTTCAAAAAAAAATTGAACTTATTATGTGTCTAAGAATTTTTATTTATTTTTTAATTGCACTCCATAAATATTCCTTCACAATATTGGCCCTTAATTTGATACAACTACTTCGATGCATGCGTGGTCCTTCTAGAGTCGCACTTAACTTATAAGGAGAATATATCTTAAACAACTTGGTCCATGCACTTTTATTACACTTTTGTTTGTGTTTTGTTTATCTCATTCTGCTTCACCCAGCTTCCATTATCTAAATTATAAAGCAAAGCATGAACGTCTATATATCCCTTTTGATTTTCTTTAAATTTGAAAAAGATATGTGCTAGCTTTCATATGGGTGTTATGCTAAAAACGTTAAAGAAATATTGTCGATCGACGAATGTTGTTCTTTCAATTAATGCTTGTTATATTCCTATACTTCTGGAACATGAAAGAAAATATTCCCTATTTTTTTTTTTTTGTATTTATATAGTCTAAATATTTTATACTAATTCTTTATCTCTATTAACTAAGAACAAATATATAACTTATAGTAGATGTTAGAGGTAAAAGAGAATAGTGTCACGTTGATTATATAATAATTACACAATTATAAATTTATAAATAATATAAATATCACGAAAAGATTTTAACATTCAATAGGTATAAATTTCAATTGAACGTTTTTGTATAAAACCATCCCAACTGACATGTAAAATTTAGTTTAATTACATAACATAATTATTTTCGATACCAATTACAAAAAATGTATGTTATTTATCGTATATTTTTTTTTCATAAAATAAGCTAAGATATTAAAAACAAAACCATTAATATATTAGATCCTATAGTTTGTTGTGCATGTATTTCACTATACACCTTTAATAACCAAACAACAGTAAGATTCCCAACTATATTTCAAGAAGAAAATAAGAAAAATAAAGTGGGGGAATTAAGCTCAGTATATGTTTGCTGTCATGGCTCTCATGAGTTGATGTTCAATCGTGACCCATAATTATAACATCAGCTCCATTGAAGTAGATCTGCAATGCGAAATTTGTTTCTCTTTTTCTTTTTACCTTCCACATAGCTTGGAACTAATTTTCTCATAGGAGAAATCCTGGCCAATATTAGTGCGTTTGTTACCCACTATTAAAAACCGCTTTTTAAAGTTAAAAGTTTTCAATATATTCGAAAAAGAAATAACAAAATGCTTCTAACTCGTATTTGCCTGTTGAAACCGAATTTAAAAATTGAAAATGCTTTTAGGTACTTAAAAAAAAATACGAGCAAAATCAAACAAAAATTCTTTTAAAAGCTTAAGATTTTAGGAATTATTAAGAATCGGTAAACAGCTTCTTCTTTTGATTAAAAATGCTTTCATATTTTTAAAAAATATTTTTCAATATCTATAATAACTAAGAAGTGTTTTTGAAAAATTGAAAAACATAATTATTCTTTTAAGAGAAGTAAATAATATTGAATGTATCTTTTCGTACTAAAATAATTATCAAAGTAAAACTTAAAATCACTTCTAAACATTTTCATCTCAAATATATAAATCTTTCTATTTAAATCACTTTTCTTTAAACCACTTATAATAAAATTAACAAATCCAAATGGGTCTCAAATCTTAACGCTCTCCTTTACTTGTGAGTAATTTTTTTAACCCTCGAGATTAATAAGTTATCATGTTTGTAAATGACAGATTTAATGTAGTGAGTATTTATATCTAACAATAAAAAATATACAAATATCGTGTTAAATAATTAAATAACACAGTTTTAAAAAATAAAAATATTTATATATCTTAAAATAATTAAAATAACATTTAATTTAATTTATTTATAATTTAGGATTTAACGACAAATAAATAAATATTATTAATATGTTAATATTTTTCTTCTATTTTAAAATATAACTTCTTATTTTTATTTATTTTATTATTAAAGATAAATAATATTTATATCAATCCTATAAAAAATAGAATCATACACCAATTACATCTTTGGCAACAACTTTTATTAATCAAATGCGCACTTCCTTGCTTATTAAGTGATTTATTTTTTAAGGGGAAAAAAAGTCATTGATTTCTTTCTATTTCTCGTTCCAAGAAATCGTTTCATTACACTAACCATATATTTTAATTAAGATTTAAACTTTAAATTTTTATATATCCAAATAAACTATATACAGTTGAATTACAAATTTATTAACAATTCGTATTGGTTGGAAATATGATTTTAGAACTTAATATTTTGTAAGACATTATTTTTATTTATTAATTTTGATAAACGTGTGAGAAATTATTAACTTAGAAGGTTAGAAGATTTAAATTGGGCCTTTAGAAAGCCCAGCCCAAAAAACATAAATATGAGATCTTATATGTATAAGATCCTCGAAGGTAGCAACATGTTCTATGATCCTAAAAAGATCCTCAATTTAGTACCTTATAGTCCTCATTAACATGTTACAACTGGTTTTATAAGATGTCAAAAATATAGTTTTTTTTCTTAAATATGTTATAATTAATTTTTAAATCATTATATTAATAAAAATATAATAAACCATAAAAAATATACTTAAATAGAATCCAGTCAAATTATATATTTTATAAATTTAAATATATTGATTTTTGTTTTGGATATAAAACACGACTTATATTTTTAAAATTTATAAACTAATATTCAAACAAATTGAAATATATATTTTTAATTGTATATATTTATATATTTTAATTAAATTTTTATGTCAATGATACCTAGTTAAATCATAAATTTATTAACAAATCGTTGAAATATGATTTTAGAATTTAATATTTTATAATATATTATTTTTTATTTATTTATTTTTAATAAACCTGTAATTGACATTATTAACTTCATTTCAAATACGAGATCTTACATGTATAAAATCTTTAAAAATAGTAATATTTTTTAAGATCTTAAAAATATCCTCAATTTATTACCTTATAGTCTTTATTAACATGATATGACTAGTTTATAAGATCTAAAAAGTATAATGTTTTTTTTAATATATTATAATTAATTTTAAAATCATTACATTAATAAAGATATATTAAACAATAAAACAACATATTCAATTAAAATCGAGTTAAATTATATATATTTTATAAGTTTAAATATATTAATTTTGTTTTAGGAATACAAACCGACTTGCTTAAGTCAGTTAGGTATTACAAATTTTAATCAACACTTAAACAAATAAATTAATTATTTTAATTAAAAATTTAAATTATTTTTTATTAAATTTTTAATAATTTATTTATTTTTATAAGTTATTATATATTTAAAAATTAGTGCACAATTTTATGTTAAATATTAATTTATAATTTTTTAAATATAATTATTGATTAAAAAATTAATTTTATTTATTAATTTAAAGTCAACATAAATTTAAAATAATTTAAATTTATTTTGAAAATAAGTAAGTTTTAATAGAAAATGGAATATATCAAATTAATATAATTTTATTTATTTAATTTTATCTAATAGATATTTTATAAATTGATTATAATTTAATTTAACAAACCTATCTATTTCGATTGGATTAGTATTTTAATCAAAACTAAACCACACTAACCCCTACATTATACCTATCCGTATATAACAAAATAAATTACATAAAAAATGCCAGTTATATAGCAAGTTCCCAATTTTAAAGGGATCTATTTTTTGTTAAAATCTTAAACGCACTCAAAATGTATGTCAGGCATTAAAAATATAGTCAGTAAACAGATAGATGAAATATAGTAAGTATATTAAGTATTAAAAATATTATTTATTTAAAAATAATATTATTATTAGTAATAAATATTTATGTTATACATAATTTATTACTTAAAATAAAAAAATAAAAAATCTATATAAATTATATAATAATTGAGGAATTAGAGGCTGTAGTTGTCATCATCTTAAACTATATAGGTAATTTTATGTGAAAATTTATAGGATGTGATTAAGAATTTTATAGATAATATAGATATAGATATATGATAATATATTGAGAGAGAGATCGTTAGGTTGTCAAAGTTAGTTCTAATTGTTCAACGTGCTAGGTGAATCATGTTAGATAAAATAAGTAAAAATCTATCTAATAAAATTGATTTTAAATATTTTAATAAATTATTTTTATTATAAAATTTTTAAATAATTTTATATTTTTGTTACATTTTAAAATAAAAAATATATATTATTTTTAATTTAAGATAAAAAAAAAATTAATATATAATTTTATAATTCAAACAGATTAAGTTAATTATCTAATATGTTTTAAACTCACGATACTTAATAGTACTAAATTTTTGTATAATTATAATGTTTTTATATTATATGATATAATTTAATTTCATAATTAAATATATAACGATATAAAAATTATACATTAAAATCTATAATACTATATAACAAATATACTATAAAGTTGAAGCTAACGTCTCCTGTAGGCCGTGTCCGGTTTTGCTAGATCTATACTTGGGCCATGAAAATTCCTATGTCAAACCCAATTAAGGGAAAATGGGCAACTTGGACATTAGCATTTGACACTTTCATTTAACATGAATTATCTGTTGGTCTTAAGTAATCGCGGTGCTTCAGAATAATAAATTTTTTATTAAATATAATCAAAAACAGAACCAGAATTTAAATTTTAATAGACCGAAACAAATTATATTTTTATATTTTAAATTAATAAAAAAAATAAATTACATATTTTAAAATTATAGTTTCAAGAATTATAAAAAAAAAATTCTACTGAGTTTTTTTTTTTTGAAAAACTTATTTTTAAGTTAAAATAATAATTTTTATTATTGGAAATAAGAGAAAATTAAATAAAAATAAAAATAAAAGTAAAAGATTTGTAAACTTTTATTGCATCTTTTACCTTTACCATTATTATATCAAAAATGGGGTTTTTGCATCGATGTTAGACGATGCCTCCAACCTTAGTATGAGCAAGATTTAGAATATATTAAGATATATATATAGACTAAATATTAAAAATATTATTATTGTAAATAATTTTTTAAAAAAATTACAAAAATTATAGAAATTGCATAAAAAATATGAAAAAAATTAACTATTTTTATAAAACATCAAAACAATTAATTACCTATATTTTGAACTAATTTTTTTATTTAATATATGTATTTTTAAATATATAAGATATATTAATTAATAAATTGATTAATTAATTAAAAAGATATATATTTTTTATTAAATATCGTAGAATAAAAATTTAAATGGATTAAAATGAAAAAAATAAACAATCTAATTATAATTATTATGAATAAATAAATATTAAAAGTATGAAAATAAATTTTATTTATTATTTATTTAAAAAATATATTTTTTATTAAGTATAGTAGAATAAATAGTTAAAAGGTTTAAAATGAAAGAAAAAATAGAATATCTAATTATAACTACTATCATTAAATAAATCTTTACAATATACAAATAAATTTCATTTATTATTTATTTTAAAAATTATATATATATATATATAAGAATATATTATTTATTGTAAAATAAAAAAATTTAAATTTCAATGATTACTCGTAAAGAAATAAATAAATAAATCCACAATTAGTATTTTTAAAATTTTATTTGATATTTTAGTAATAATATCTATAATATGTAAGAAATTTTAATAAAAAATATTTAAACAATATTTTTATTATAATAATAATTTATTTATATTTTAACGATATTATAAATATTTTTATCATAATTTAATAAAAAAATATAAATGATATTTTGAGATTAGAATGCATAAAAAAAACAATATTACCGCAGCTCTGTTATCTATGACATTTATATTTTCATCACAATGAGTAAATTACGGTGACACACATTTAAATAATCGTGAATTTGAGCCTAATAAAGATAAATCTATCCAGATCCCCTCCCATATTGAAGTATTATGAATATCTACTTTAATATATATTTTTCAAATTCCAATAAGTAAGATTATACTTTGCTTAAAAAAAAATTATCAGAAGGTGATTTTCAATTATAAATTAATATATATTATACGCACATAATAAATTTTTTACTACATATCAATTATTATTATTCAATATTTTATAATAATTTAAATTATTATTAACATAATTTATTAATAATCATTTTATTACATAATTATTAATATAAAAAAATTTAATATTTTTTACCAACAAATTTATGATTTAATGATACCTAGTATATGAAAGTATAAAGTTTATATCTTAATGGTAGATGTATAAATTGTTGGTGTGTGTTGTGGTGTAAATGCTGCCTGTGATTAGCACTGATATTGATGGAGTAAAGCATGGAAGCATCCTGATAATAATAGTGGAGCCATAAAACATGGATATCGCGGGAATTATGGTTATTGTTTAATTTTAAGTTTCTTTGTATACATATATCTTCAGCACTTGTATAGAATCTGAAACGAAATAATAATGGAATATCTTGATAATTATCGAGAAACCTGAAATATTGTGACATGGTATCGGAAGCGGGATATTGCTAACTAATGGACTACCTGCTGATTTCTGATGAAACTACGATTTTGTGATTTACGATTCTCAATTCTTGATTCTTGATTCTTGATTTGATTCTGGTGTATTTCTTGATTGTATGGCTAGGTTTTTCGTTTTTTTTGAGTTCGATTTACGGTGTGGCTGCGATTGTAGGCTGCGGTTTTCGTTTTTTCTAAGTTTTAATTTACGGTTTATATTAGTCCAGAACATTGTTTTACGGTTTCGATTACGGGCAGATCAGTTACAATACTTGAAAAAAAAATACCCTTTCGCGATCTTTGCGGCCATACAGTGTCAAAGATGGCCATTTCGACTTACTCGTGTTGTCATGGCAGCCAAAGCGGTTTTCTCGACACTAGTTCGATCTATGTGGTGGATTACGACTTACTCGTGAAACCGTGCAGGTGGTGGTTGGCTCAGGCTGGTTGCTCTCGCGGTGTGTGGGTTTCACCATCAGTTTCTTGTCTTGAAAAGAAACAGCCTGAGGATAACGAGGGCGATTGCTCGTTGGTGTGGAATTATCACAATTTCTCTCTGGCAATGACATATATTTTGTGGTCTATCTGCATGTGTGTGGAACGAAGGAGCGCACGGAGGTTGCGTGAAACCCTGAAGAAAAGCTAACGGTGAGGAAAGAAGAAGAAGTCTTTGAGGAAGAAGAAGAAGTTGCGCTGAGGAAGAAGAAGAAGCTACGCAAATTTGGGGGGAAATTTTTTTTTTAGGGTTAGCAGAAGAAGCTGCGCGAATATGAAAAAGGAAGGTCAGGGTTACGAAAATTTTCTATATATAGTGTACGAAGTGTAAAAAAAAAAAAAAAAGGAAAAACGGAAGGAAAAAAAATTTAGATTTCATGGCGGAATCTAGAGATTTAACTACCAATTTCATGTTGGAAGATTTGACGGCGAAAATGACGGAAGTTCTAACTAGAGCTCGGATCGGCTCTGACCTCCATTTGAGCGTCATTGCTCCCGTTAGTATCGAGTTGGGAGGATCCAACTATGCCTTGTGGTCCCGAGGTGGTGGAGATGTATATCTACGGCAAAGATAAGCGGGATATATTAATGGGGATTTTCCTCAAACCATTGAAAGCAGGCTCTCGTTTAGGAGATGGCGTCTTGAAAATACCATTGTCAGAGGATGGTTGATCAATTCGATGGACCCACCGCGGTTGCAAACTTTATCAGATTCATTGCGAAACGGGTTTAGGATTCGGTTGCTACCACTTACTATGATGGGACGGAATCTACGTCTGAGTGTATGATCTTCGCCGTCAAGTTACTCGTACGAAGCAAGCGGGTGGATCCATTGAAATATACTACAATGACGCCCGAGGTTGTGATGGGAAATTGATTTCCGTCGTCAAATCAATGGAGTGTGCGATTGATATACAAAAAATACAACTCCCATCGTGCGGAAGATCAGGTGTATACCTTCCTCGATGGACTTGATGATAGATTGGATAAAACTCGAAGCGATGTGCTTGAGATCAAACCATTCCCCACGGTGGAACAAGCATGGATCGTCGGTAGGGAAGAGTCGAAGCGGCATGATGATCGCGGGTGTAGATACGACACCGGAGCGGTTATGGCTTTAAAGAGTCGAGGACACTGTAATCTAATGCCGCAAAAAAACGGGACCTTCCTTGGGTAGCAAAGAAATCACGGAAATCCACCATCTCTTGACATGAAAATGTGGCCATTGCGGAAACTCCAAAACACACCGTGAAAAGCTGAGCTACGTGGGTATCGAGAATGGTGGAATGATCTTGAAGCACGGAAGAAAGCAGGACCTGGGGCGGCAGTTGTGGCTACCAATAATGCCTCGCTATCACACGCACTTCTCGGGCCGGAATCTTACAGAGATCCAGGTATTTCAAGTAAAGCATTTCACATCTTGCACTCGTAGTGAGAAAGATGAGTGGATTACGGACTACGGAGGCTACGGATCACATGACATTTTGACCGCTGATCTCTCGATACAACCCGAGAGACGGACGGGTGTTGCCAATGCAAATGGGGTCACTTATCCGGTTACGGGGCTGGAACGGTGACCTTATCTCCTTCATTATCATTATCTAATACTTTGCTTGTACCTGCATCGAAGAACCGCTAATGTATGTAAGTCGGTCCTTGGGACCTGCTGTGTAGTATTGATGTATTCTACTTTTTGCCTTCTACGGGATATTCTACTGAGAGATCATTGGGCGTGGTACTAGGAGAGGAGGGCTATATTATGTGGATGACCTCGATTGAGAATGAGCCAATCACGTACATCTTGTTGGTAACGAAGAACGACGAGATTTGACTATGTCATCGTAGATTTGGGCATCAATCATTCGGGTAATTTAAAACACTCTCCCGATTTATTTTCCAATATCACACATTCGGATTTCAAATGTAATACTTGTATCCTAGCAAAAAGTCATAGGCATCTTATCCACATGAGCGTGAATAAAAGTATGACTCTTTTGCTTTGGGTACATTCGATGTTTGGGGACCTTCCTGTTACGTTCATCGGGTCATCGTTGGTTTGTTATTTTTGTTGACGTACACGAATGACATGGCTTTATTCTCGAACATAAAGATGAAGTATTTGCTACATTTCGCACATTTCACGCCATGGTTCGGACATGATTTTTAGAAAAAATTAAGATACTTAGGGTCGATAATGGAGGGAGTATGTTAATCAATAATTAGAACATACTTGGACAACACATGGTATTCTCCAGTGAAACCTCGTATTCCTGAAACCCACTGACAGATAGTACTGCGGAAAGGAAGAATTGGCATATTTTAGAAAGCGGCTTGGAGGTCTTACTAATCGGTGCACGTATGCCTAATAAATGCTTTGGAGTGATGTTGTTACTACTGTTGTGTATCTCTGAATCGAATGCCCATAAAAACCTTACAATTTCGGACTACAATTAAAGGTGTTATCGATCATCTTCCACTTGCCTACTATTTTGATGCTTGCACGAATTTTTGGAAGTGTTGTTTTTGTCCACCTCAGCCAAAAATCAACGAACTAAGTTGGATCCATGTGCTGTCCGATGTGTATTCTTGGGGTATGGTGTACAAAAAAGGGGTACCGATGTTATGATCCAAATTACTAAAAAAATCTATACTGTAGATGTCACTTTCCTTGAATCGAATGTTTTTCCCATCGCGGTATCCAATTACACTCTTCGGGAGGAGAGTTATGAGTGAAGAAACAGAAATTGGCTTGATGTTGAAATATTAGACACGAGTCCAGCGTATACTCGGATCGTGCCAATAATATTGAGGAGCCGATGTCTGAACTTAGAGCTTGAACTTCCAGAGTGGTGAAGTAGTAATTGAATCTCAGAAGATGAAGTGGTTGATGTACCCCTCCATTCTCACAGTACCCGAATGATCGTCTTGTTGAGAACACTCACGAGGTAAACTATCTTATCACACCTTTACAAACTGGTAATGCTATAGATACATACGTTGGTTATGTTTTACCTTTCGGACAAATCGAGGTAAACCTCCAAATCGATGCTCTGAGAAAGAGAAGAACGACAACAGTATCCCGAATAGCAAATTATGTATCTCTCAAGGTTATCGGAACCTATCGGGGCATTTGCCTGAAAAACTCTCCTCGTGTCCAAATTCAGGTAGCATTGAAGAAGCCTTATACGATCCAAAATGGGCTCAAGCTATAAAGAGGAATTTGAGGCATTGTAGAAGAATAACACATGGGTATTAAGCGAGTTGCCTCGAGGGAGGAAGATGGTGGGATGCAAGTGGATTTTCTCCACATTAAGTATAAAGCGGATGGGTTAGTTGATCGATACAAGGCGAGGCTTGTAGCAAAGGATATACACGAGAAACATGGGATAGATTATCAAAGAAACCTTTTCTGTGGCTAAACTAAAAGCTGTGAGAGTTTTGTTATCTCTTCATGACAAATTTAGATTAGGCCATTGCACCCAGCTTGACGTGAAGAATGCCTTCCTTGCCATGGTGACCTTGAAGAAGAGATTTACATGGATATCCCACATAGGGATATCTTGTTACATCGAGAAAAGAAAGCTGCATGAGATTACAACGAGCATTGTATGGACTAAAACAATCACCTCGGCGTGGTTTGGTAGGTTGAGTTCGACAATGAAGAAATATGGGTTCCAACCAAGCAAGCTACGATCATACTCTTTTCCTAAAACATCGATTAGGGAAGATAACATGCCACTTATAGTCTATGTAGACGACATGATCATTACGAGAGGATGATAAAGAAGAAATCTCTACAGCTTGAGAACAAGCGCTCGAAATGAGTTTGAAATGAAGAACTTGGGAGGGCTCGGAATACTTCTTAGGTATTGAGGTAACAAGATCAAAACAAGGCATATGTCTTTCCCCGAAGGAAATATACTGCGGACCTCTTGCGGAGCGGGACTATAGATTGTAAACTGTCGATATTCCAATGGTTCAAAATCATAAACTCGGAGAATATGTGGACCAGTACGGCGGATAAACGAGAGATATCAACGGTTAGTAGGTAAACTCATATATTTATCTCGTACTTGACCTTATATTGCTTATGATGTGAGTGTCGTGAGTCGGTTCATACCTTGCCTAAGTGAAGACCGTATGGATGCGGTCGTAGCGAATACTTCGTTACTTAAAATCCTCCACAGGAAAGGACTTATGTTTTTCAAAGAATGGTCGATTGGAAGTCCTTGGATATCTGATTCGGCCCAGGGGCGGGGGAATATGAAGGATAGGAAATCTCTTCTTGGATACTTTACTTTCGTGGGGGCGATCTTGTTACATGGAAGAAGCGAAGCAAAATGTAGTTGCCTTATCTAGTCTTTGAAGTTGAATTTCGAGGAATGAGTCGAGGAATATGTGAGCTCCGCTTTGGTTAAAAAAACTTCTAGCGAGATTGATGTTGCTCACAACTACGAAATGAACTTATTTTGTGATAACAAAGCGGACCATTGCCATACTCGTAATCCGGTTCAACATGATCGCACGAAGCACGTTGAAGTGGATCGAATTTCATCAAACGAGAATCTTGAAGAAAAGATTATTAAGCTTCCATTTGTTAAATCAAAGATCGATTGGTGATATCTTTACTGAAAATGCGTATGCAGGAACTTCTAAAAACTCACTTGACAAGTTGGGCGTAAGAGACATATATCGCTGACTTGAGGAGGAAGTGTTGGTGTGTGTTGTGGTGCGTCTGCTTGATGTGGAACGCTGCCAAATCGGTCAAGAAAAATGGAGTATCTGATAATAGTAGTGGAGCCATAAAATATGGATATGTAGGAATTATGGTTATTGTTTAATTTTCGTTTCTTTGTATACATATATCTCAATACTTGTATAGAATACAGAATAAAAATAATAATAGAATATACTGATAATTATCAGAAAAACATAATATTTTGACATAAATAATATAATTATTTTTTAAAATAATAAAAATAATAATTGTTAAAAATTACACATTATAAACGCAACTATATATATTTTTAAAAGGATAGTAAGGTTGTTCCAAATTCGGGTGGTATGATTGTTTACATTAGTTATTTAAAATGTTAAATTGTATCATTATTTTTTAAATTTTATTTAAGTTTACATAGAGTTAAAATTTTTAAAATATATAACTTTTATTTTTAAATTTTTAAAATTTTATATGTAAGTTTTTATACTTTTTAATCCTATAAATTAATATTAAAAATTTTAAAATTGTATACTTATGGTTTATAAATATTTATTTTATTAATGAAATTAAAATTTATGTTTGAAATTTTAAATATTTAAGATTAAATTAAAAAATTAAAAAGTTTATGTATTAAATTATATAATTTAAATATCATTAAAATTTAATAATGTTACACTTTAATCTATTTAAAATCGATTTACTTTCATAAATTTATGCACTGATTGCTGCTCCGACAATCCATCGACATAGGATCTCATTGAGCAAGACACAAATTCAGTTTCAACTTTAAAATTCATGCATAATTATGATTGATGGTAAAAAGCTGTACATGCCTCTGAACAACCCAAAAAAAAATAAAACTGTTCATGCCCAAATCTCTTTCAATAATATTTGATACATAACTTTTAATTAAATATTAAGTATTAGTTGATATGTATCTTTAAAAAAATACAAAAGATATTATATAGAACTTTTTTCTCTTTTAATTATATCATTTTTAATTTTATAATTTTAGAAAAAATATATACTATAATTTTAAAATGATTTAAATGATATGAAAATAAAATAGTATTTAACAATAAAATTAGTCAATTCTAATGGAGTTGGCAATTTAAAAGCAACAATTTGTTCTCACTACCCTTTTTGGATTCGAGCACATGAAAATTATTTTGAAAAAGAAAAATCCCAAGTAAAATGAAGACTTTTCATTGACAATATATATTTGCATGATAAGCTTTTTAATTAGCTCATTCTCAACTCGCAATATGAAGTGTCAATGTTCCATTACATTGCCATTATGTCGACAAGCTTTTATTATTCATATTTACGTTGAATGAATTGACACGAGTGTTAACATTAAGCAGTGGTTAGTGGCTATTAAGGATGCCTTTCTTTTATTTTTTATTTTATGATCATTTTAGTTTTGATCTTTTTTTGATTGGTTTAATGTTTTCCTACTTAGTCCTTTGAGTTACTGATGTATTTCTGACACGAGTGTTAACATTAAGCACTAATTAAATTACTTGACACGAGTGTGATTAGTCCTTTAACTTATTTCACGTTTGTTACTTATATTATTTAGTTCTCAATAAAACTAATATTTTAAGTTTCAAATCACACTTATTATAATCACAATCTTGAAAAAAAGTCTAATATTTTAGGTGTAATTGCTTTGTTAATCTTCTTTATAAATTGAATTTTAATTAAAAATTATTAAATAATATATATATATATATATATATATATATATATATTTTAATAACATAAAAAATATTTTTTAAAAATAAAAAAATAAAATCATATAATTATATATATGTATTTTTAGTAACATAAAAAATATTTAAAAAATAAAATAAAAAATAAAATCATATAATTACTAATTGTATAAAAATTATTCATCAAAATATATATTATATTTTTTGTGTACTTTAACTATAGATAATTAAAATTGTAATTATTTACTTAAATAATTATAATTGGTTAAGGATAAATTGCTGATGTTTATTAAAATATTAAAATTATATTTAATTAAAATTAAATAATATTAATATTAATTTTTAGATACATATAATCAAATATAAAATATTTTTAATATTAAATCATAAAATATTTTAAATAATTATATTAAATTTTATTTTGTTATTTTATGTAAAAATATGTATTAAATATTTAAAAATATTAATATTTTAAATAATATAATATAATAGAATAGAATAAATATTATATTAATATTTTTATTTTTTAATTGAAATATATTTTTAAATAAATAGATTAAATTGTATAAAAATTATATAATTGATGGTTATTAGTTTTTTTTATCGATAATTGATAGTTAATAGTTGTTATTTCGATATAGCTCGATTATTATCATAGTTGTCCTTACTTCTCATATTACCCTCTTTTAAACTATGTTGTTGATAGGGGTGTTCATGGTCCGATCCGGTCCGGTTTTGTCTAAAAAAAATTTAACCAGATCAGACCGTTCATATTACTTGGACCGGATCGGACCGTTTGAAACGATTTTAAGAAATAAAAATCGGATCAGACCGTATGACTTATAAAACAGTTCGGTCCGATTTGGTTCCCGATTTGGTTCCCGATTTGGTTCGATTTTTTTATAATTTAATGAAGAATAATGTGAAAATTTTAATATATTATTAAACGGGTCCGGTTCGAACGATTTAAAATTAATACAAACCGGTCCGGTCCGGTCCGGTTCGAACGATTTAAAATTAATACAAATCGGACCGGACCGTTTGATTAGTAAAATCGTTCGATTTGGTCTGATCCGGTCCGATTTTACGGTTTGTTCCGGTCCAATTCGATTTATAGACACCCTTAATTGTTGATTTAATTTCGAAGACAACCTTGAGATTAGATTATAGATGAATATTATCAAATATGAATTTATATTTATTTTAATATATATATATATATATATTATTTATATTTTAATATACATTAATATTATGTATAAAAGTAAATTATTTTTAAAATTTATAAAATAAATATGATAAATTGGCTATAAAAAATATAGGTTCAAAATTTTACACAAAATTAAATAATATTAATATTTCTTTAGGGAAATTTATATCATAATAATTAATATAATAGTTATTTATTTATTAAGATAATTAAATTTTATTTTTAACATATAATATTTAATTTTTTTGTATAAAAGTTGTGTTAAATATATTTGTATATTTTTAAATAAAGTATACAAATGACGCATTAACTAGTGTATTAATATTAGATGTGTTAATTAAATATTAATATAGTAATATATTTTGTGAAATTTCTGAGTTTATTAGATTTTATCTTATTTAATAATAAATATATAATAAAATATTATATTTGTTTTAAATAAAATTAAGAAATGATTAAATACTATAGATGAGAAGAGATAAGATTTAAATAGAAGTGGAAGATTTTAAACCATCAGATATTAAAGGATAGGAAAACATATTTCACATCTCTAAGTAGTAGTAATCAGAAAACAGTTTTTGAATAAGACAGGAAAAAATCTGCTTCTGCGGATCCTTCTTTGACTTAGATGTATACGCAAAAAAAGTAACAGTATTTTAATCGCCACTTGATTCACTTCAATCAATTAAAAAATAACATTTTGTTTGCGTAAAAATGGGTCGGGTACATTCGTATAAATGTTTTCGAATCAAGCTATAAATCTGTATTTAAATTCGTTCCAAAATCTTTACTATTTGGTATAATTATTAAAAATATCTAAATTTTTTTTTATATACCTATTTTAAAAATCAATTATTAATTAATATATAATATAATTTAATAAATAAATAAAATTATTTTTGTGTTTGATAATATACGATTATTAATATAATTATATTAGTTTATTTATGTTCAATTTTAGGCAACTTAAAAGGATGTAAATTTTTTTCCGTAAAAATTAAAATTTATGGAGGAATTACCGATACTCTGTACGAGACGGGATAGATTTGGAAATTATCCTCTTCAATCCACCTGTCTCTTAAATTTCATTTTATTATTTTATAAAAAATATATATTATATATTTGTAAATTTTATAATAAAATAAAATAAATATTTATCAAAAATATTTATTTTAATTATAAAAATTAATATTATAATATATGAAACATAATTATATTAATTGTTAAATAAATAATATAAGTAATTTAATTATATTTAAAATTTAATAAAATTAATCACATAATAAATAAATATATTTAAAATTTTATATATATTTATATTATTAAAAATTTAATTTATCATAATTATTTATTAATAAATAATCTCAGTATTCATAAAAAATCTGAACCTTTAATAAGAAAACTTCTACCTATTATTTATAATATTTAAATGAAAAATCTCCGCATCTACACCCCTCGTCACTCCGTACCATTGACGTCTCTAAGGCTACCAAAGAAAAGAAAAGAAAAGAAAAGACGTGAGCGGAGGATCCTAATATATTATTTACTAAAATATTAAACACAATTTATTCACATATTTAAACTTATTTTAAGTGTGAAATTAAATATAGCTAAGTGTCCATTTTTAAAAATGTATTATTCATTTATTTTTAAATTATTTTAATACATATTATATTATAATTAATATAAATATATATATTTTTTAAATGTACTTTATACAGCCATTTATTAACTTATTATAACATGTTTTATTTATTTTGTTATATAATTATATAATTACATTATATAAATCTATAATGATTAAAAAATTGCTAGAATATATTAATAATGATTTATAACTTATTAAAAATAATAAATTAAGGAAAATGTTTTTAAGTTGTGAAGCAAAAATATCACCCACCAAGTATTTTACGTCGATAAAATCCAATAATTGTTTAGTAGCTTTATTGGTTTTACTAAAAACAAATATAAAAATTATTTTTAAAATATGATAATATTAAATTAATAAGTAAAATATTGAATTATTATAAATTTTTTCAGTTTTTAGAATAATAATATATTTTTTTGAAAAATAACATTAAATTTTAATGATTATAATTAAAATTAAATGATATTTAATTTAAAATATTTAAAATTTATTTAAATAATAAAAATATATAAATTAAAAATAATTTATATTATTTTTTTAATTATTAATTTTTAATATTTTTTCAATTTTTTTCTAAAATTATGTTGAACGTTAGTTATTAAAAAATTTGATTATTAAATTTATAAACATAATAAAAATATTATTTATATCAATTAATTAACGATAATTTATAATTATAAATATTTTTAAATATAATAAAAATATTATTAATATACCTACAATTTATCATTAATTTATTACTTATAAATATAATAAATAATATTTTATAAAATTCGATAATAGGAAAATGTGAACTCTTTGTAAAATCTTAGTAAAATATGGGAACTTTATTTATGTGCCTCCTAGACTCTGCAACCTAGAAGAGTGTTAGCAGTATCATATCTTTTTCTTCGATAGTTTCTCTCTCCTCTAGTTGCTGTCAGAAAACGGACAGAAGAGTGAGAGAGCTTGAGGGCCAGAGACTAGAGATATCACCTATTCACCTACCAAACTACAGTATCCAGTTGGTAAAAATCTACGAAAATCACATTTACTTGTGCTTAGGGTTGGGACAACTGGTTCAACGTCTTCAACCTTTTGTGGGCATTTATGAGGATTCTCTCTCTGGTTCTTGAAAATGGCAGCTGTAGACAAACCCCATGTTGTTGTCGATATGAAAGAAGAGGATCGCCGGAGCTCCGTAACCGCCATTTGTGATAGTGACCTGTCGGAAGAGGAGAATACTTATTCCAGCGACTCTGGCAGTGAGATTGTGGAGAGAATATCCTCTGTTTCTGAGGATTCGGTGCAGGTGGATCTAGAGTGTGAGCTGTCCGAAGTTAAGATACATTTGTATAAAGAAGAGAGAGATTGTAGGATTTGCCATCTGAGCTTGGATGGAACTAATCATGAATCTGGAATTCCTATTGAGTTGGGATGCTCTTGTAAGGATGATTTGGCTGCTGCCCACAAGCATTGTGCTGAAGCTTGGTTCAAAATCAAGGGTAACAAGTAAGTGTCACAAGTTTTGACATTTCTAATACCCAAAATAAAAACTAATGTCTGTGTCTGGCATTTCAAGTTTATTATGTTTATAGAATGGAATTATACCGAAAGTTTTGATCTTTGGGATTTTCCCTGCAAATGGTGGAAATGGTTGGGTTTTTCTTTTTTTCTTTTCTTCACTTAAAGATACAATCTTTCTTGCTTTGAACGGTGATTTTCCAGAGCTAGGGTAGTTTTGGAGCGTATTTGACATTCCTACTCTTGTTGTTTTCTGAAGAAAAAACTGGACATATCTTATTTTGGGGATAACATTGTTATAGGCAAAGTGGCATGCGTGAACATTAGTAACTTAGATGACAATGAAGTCTCTTGACGTTTGAGATGAGTAGGAAAAAAAAAACAAGATTTTAAGTCAGGACAAATAAACCTTTGATTTTCTTGGACCAATTGGTGAAATGTGGGCTTTGGTGAGACTCTTACTTCTCAATACATTTTGTTTGTGCTTCTTCTGAAATCTCAAAGAATTGCCTTTTATAATGGTGAAATTTCATAGGGATATCTCAGCATTTTGCATATACATAACCTCATTGCTGAACCACTAAAAAACTCCTTTCTCACTAGAACTTGATTTTGTTTACCTAACCAGACTTCGGATAGAAAGTGATATTGATGTGTACAATTACTGATTGATGGCTCATCACATAAGAATGTTAAAAGTCGATACTTTGACGACCATTTGGTCTGAAAGTCATACTCTTCACAACTATTAGAAGTTGTTGAATCTTACTAAAAGCTTAAGCTATTAGAAAAATGACAAACATTGATTTTATACATCTATCGTTTCCCGCAAGTGTTTGCTTAAGCTATTGAGAGAAATGACAACATTGCATTTACACATCTATCAACAACTTGGGAAATTTTTTCCACAAGTCTTCCCTCTCCTATTTTCAAGAAGCTATCCCATTTTGAACTGGATGACTAATAACACACATACAACCCATCGGCCATCTGTGCCTTTTTATCTTTTGCTCTCATATTAGTTCTAACTTTACGAGGTTTAACTGTATATAAGTATCCTACATATTACCTCTTTGGGAAATTACATATATTAACCCCTAAAATTTATAATAACAAAAAATATCACCCTATAAATGAATGGGGTCTAATTAGATGGATTTTGACATTGAAGGAGGGTAGATGACAGTAGTTTATCTTGAATATCCACTTAAACTGCTTTCACTATGAAATAATAAGTTGTGCATTTTTTTATAGGAAAAGTTTGACATGATATTATTTTTGTGTTTATTAGTTTTAAGTGTTCTATTTTTTTTTTCCTAATTTTTTTAACCCTCTTGAAAAGTATGCTTCTAGTCAGGCAGTCAAAACAAGCAAGTATAGTTTTCATAAAGCATATCTTTTACTGAGAGAAGCAACAAATTATATATTTATTATTGAAAGAGATTTTTTTTAAATATTAGCCTCTCTTGCTGAATGGGAATATGTTGGATAAAAAGAGAATATAATTGTGGAATTAGCTAGATGGGTATGTTTATCTCGTGTATTTAATTTAGAATCTGCATTCAAAATCTTATTCTGGTTGGACTTGTTTTGCATTTTTATGTTTCTTTTACTGAACATATTACCCAAGTATGACGAAATTAGAGTGAAATTAGTGTAACTATGAGACAAAAAGCTACCAGGCAAATCATTGAGGAGCTTGGTCTCTGTGTGGTGTATCCTCCAGCTACTTATATGTCTACTCTCTCTACCTTTACTTTAAAGTAGAACTTGTTCCCTCCAACCTTAAATTCTTTTTTAAAAAAAATGTTATATGTATTGTCATTGTGTGTGCTTGTTTATAGCTTTTGACATCTAGTTCTTAATGTCATTATGTTGATCTTGCTCTTAAACAAATTGGCATATACATACAGAACATGTGAGATATGTGGATCAACTGCAACAAATGTTGTTGGTGTTAATGAAGTCGAGATGGTGGAGCAATGGAATGAAGCTAATGATACAGCATCGTCAACAACCACAGTAGCAGCTGCTGCTCCTGTGCAGCCTGCAGATACCCGAAACTTTTGGCAGGGACATCGCTTCCTAAATTTCTTGCTGGCTTGTATGGTGTTTGCTTTCGTCATCTCTTGGCTATTTCACTTCAATGTACCTTCATGATAAAATTAAGTGTAATTATTGGAGTAATTGTAAACAAGCATGTCTCGTAATAATGTGATTTATTATACAGCTTGCAGTTAGCTATAAATTCCATTTGAATAATTTTTATATATCAATGTCATAGGTTTCAGAAGACTAATATATATTTGATTATTAGTCTACCATCTAGTTTGCACGAGCCAAAGTACTTATTTTTTTGGGATAAAAACGAGGCAAAGTAGTCATTTTGTGGGATAAAATGGAGCCAAAGTAGTTCAGTGTGCGCATTTTTTTACAGTTATGTTTAGACCCTCTAAATTCCTTTATTAAAACTACTGAGATAAAAGAATATCATTTTTGCATTTTCTATAACTGAATGCTATTTAAAAAAATGAAAAATGATAAAAGTTTTTAGAGGAAAATCCCCAAATTGACATTAATTGTCTGAAATAATCATTTAAAGAAGAGATTCAAAAAATAAAGAAAATAATTCAAATGCTAGTATAAAACATTGGTGTTGTTAAATTCTAATTTCATATTCAAACATCTTTGCAAAAAAATCATTCTAATAATTTCTTAGGAATTTGGTCAAAACATTTAATGCCTACTTTGTCCTTAAATTACAGAATCCAGAGCACCATCTTTAACAATATGATTAGTTAAAGTAATGGGAATAAAGAAGATAATAGTTGAAGGTGGTTGTAAATTAATTATATATTATATAAATAATTAAGATAATTTAACATATTTGGAAGCAAAATAATTTTTATACGAGACATGCATGTTAATCAATTACTTCAATATTTTGTTAGTTAATTGATTTCTATGAGAAATCAATACTGTTGTTCATGAAATTTCAAAGTAGGCAGAGGAAGTTTTCATGAATAATTTTTCAATTTTTATTTGTAATATAATATTAATGGAAGCATTTAAACTATGTTAATATATAATATGAAGAATATTTAAAAAAAAAAAATTAGTCCGGGCATGTATGTATTTGTGCCCATAAATTGGTGTCTCTTTTCTCGTAGAGTAGCACTAAATATAGTATATTTGGAAAATAGAAATGCCCACAGTACACAAGGGGTGGATATACACAGAAGTTAGGAGGGCAGGCCCATGTAAATTTTAATTACGGTATTTTTATAATTATCTATAAATTACATGTACAAAATAGAGTAATATTTATGTTATGAATTTCACTATATTTTTACTATAATTATAATATATTTTTTAACTAAAAATAATTAATATTTTATTTTAATAAATATATGAAATCTCTTGTGAATTTAAATCCTAAATGCAACACTTTTAGTATGATATATTGCCTTTATCACGTTAAAAGTACTTTAAATGAAAATATTTTTATTAAGAAAAAATATGAAAAAAGTTTATTTGATATTAATATAATTGATATAAATAATAATTATATAATTTGTGATATAAATAAATATTCAATGTGTTTTTAAATGTAAGAAACATCTTTTTTTAAGTTAGAGTAAATATACACGTCTTATATGTATTTTAAGTAGTATTTAAGTCATTTATTTATTGTTAATTTAGTTATATTATTTTTTAAAAATGATCATAAAATAAAAATACTATATAGATATATTTTTTATTTTAATATAATTTTTTCATTTATGTAATACACTTGAAAAAATAATATAATAATATTGTAATATATATATAAAATAATAATAATAACTTTTTAGGAGTAACTATTTTATTTGTCTTATCGTATTATATTAATATATAATATGAAGAGTATTTTTTGTGAAAATAATATGATAAAACAAATAAAATAGTCACTCCTAACATATTAAACCAACGTGATACACAAACTACTACCTAAAACATCAACCTTTTTGTAACAAAAACGACAATGACTTTGCCTTTTCTTTTATCTGCGAGAAGAAAATTACTTAATAATAGTGTAACTTTGTGAAAGTGATTGCTCCTTCCGAGCTACATAAATTCCTAAATGAAGTAGAGGCTCTGTCATTTGAAAATATAATTGTTTCGTTTTTTCTGATACTCATACATAAAAGTGTTTCTGTTTCTGATACCCATACATAAAAAGTGTTTTTAATTTAAAAAACAAAAAAAAAACATTCAAATACAAGAAAGAAAATTTCTTGCTGTTTTCTTTCTAAAATTACTTTTATATGTTACCCTTAATCTAAAAAAAACAAGGTGAAATGGATAATTGATAAAGACTACACAAGGTGTGAACGAGAGGGAGAAATTATTATGTTATCGTTGGATTAAACGTTTAAATTGAGAAATAAAATGTTAAAATAATTATGAATTTCAATTAAAAATACAAAAAAATATTACGAGATCTTTTTTTAGGATGTGTTATTGTCACATTTTTTTTGTTGTTGGTTATACAATGTAAATTTTAAAAATTGATAAAAATATCTTTAAAAGTAATTTAATTAGAATAGAAGAAATGTATTAAAAATAAAGAGTATTTTTATAAAATTTTAGAATTTTCATTAAATATGATGCAGAATCAACAAAAAATAACATTGTAATAATTTCACCATTATTTCTATCGTAAAAATGATATTTAAATTATTTATTTATTATTTTATAATAGTTTACTTTTATAAGTATTAGAAAACAACTGTATGATGATAAAATTAATTTCTATTTATTTTTTTCAATTCAATTAAATCAAGATTATTTCAACTAAAATAAGATGTAATGGAAAAAAAATTAAATAAAAAACATAAAAATTATAATTTATTATTTAATAATAATAAGATTAAATTATCATAAAAATAATTATAAAATCTAATTCTCATTTCCAAAATAAATATAAGAATTGTTCATCCTCATTAATGAGGAACCAATTATATCTTTTGAATTGGTATATCAAAATAGTGATAGGCAGGCATGTTCCAAAAACAAATGCAATAATAATCATATATCCATTATCCACATGGCTGGAGATTCAAGGTCTCAAATTCGGTGATATACAGACAAAACAGTGAAAGTCACAAAAAAAAAAATTGCATTTATAGTTAGATATGTTCTGTTCAAGTTTGTGTCATCCATGAGTTGCTGCAACAACTTGCCGTGATTGTCGATTACAATCTCACATATTAATTCTTATATCTTATATTGAAAAAAAAAACTAATATTAAATTTCTGGTACGTTAAACTATAAGTTCGTAGAGGGATTAATTAATTCATTAAAATTATTTAAACAATATTATTTACTAACTCATATTCATAAAAATTCTAAAAAAATTCGGTGATATTATTCTAAAAAAATAAAAAATTCTATTGTTTTATACCAAAAAAAAAATTATAATATCAAACAAATTTATCCACATTTCTACACTCACTTCTCTATTATTTCTTATGTATAACAGTTATTTATAAATTAAGAGAGTAATTATTTTTCTAAATAATATGGCTACATGTTGCAACATGAAAAATATATTTGCAAAAAAATATATAAATTCATATTTATTAATATATATCTTCTTATACTTTCTATTTACATTTTTATTGGATTATAAGAACTTGTTTGTTTGCTTAATTCAAAAAAATTATTTTTAAATCATAACTTTAAAACAATTTTCTACTATTTTTAAAAATTAATAATGATGTGTTTGATCAAATATATTATTATTATTATTAAAAATAAATTTTTGTTTACTCCTTTCCAATAAGTGGGTCATCACTCATAACTCCTCACACCCAAAACGTCATATGAACTAAAGAGTTTTGAATGTTTTTTTGGTAGACATTTTTGTAATCACATTAATTTGGCTTTCATTAATTATAGGGACCTACACGATTAATTGGCTCATGCCATGCTAATTAAATAATGGACCTACACGATTATAGACTCTCTTTTTTTTTTTTTAATAATTGTCACTCGTTTAATGATTGGAACAGTGCAGCTGATTGTAAAACTTTATTTAATTTCAAAAAATTGTGATTTTATATTTTATTTTGCCACAATTGTGATATTATTGTATTGTATTTTATTATTATCACAAAAATATAATTCATATTATAAATAAAATAAAATTATTGTATATCTTTATTATGATAATATCATTAAATTAAATTATTTATTATTATTAAAATATTACTGATACGTTACTACAAGTTTTGAAAACACAATTACTCTAACTTTTTAAAATAATTAGTTTGAAGATTTTAACTATAACATTCATACCAAATTTTTACTTTTCTATTAGAGGTTGGTTGCTTTAATTTGGTCAATATAATGTTTTAAATTTGTCAATATTCTCGATAAACACAATATTTCTTAGAATTTACATGAGCAAGTTCGAATGCAGTAGGTTTAGCTGCAAGCCTTTCTTTCATGAATGAAAAATTTATGGTTTTGATATGTGCTTGTAGACCGGAGGTAAATAATAATAATAATAATGATGATGATGATGATGTACTGAAAATTCCGAAAGATTTAGAGCGTGTGTTTAGTATGGAGTTAGATTTTTAATTTATGATTTTCCAATTATTTTTTTAATTAGACATGTTGATTTTAATTTTAATTTTTTTTAAGAATCACTGATTGATTTATAAATCTTTAAAAAGTTATTTTTTATAAAAAGATTAGTTTTTTATTTTTATCAAACAATATTTGTTCTCAAAAACAGTCAAAAAAATTTGGCTTTTTTTATGTATAAATATTATAATAAAATTTATAAATAATAACAAAAAAATCTCTTAATTTTTAAGGTTAGTGAAGAAAAAGTATAAAATAGAAATTTATTATCAAATAATTTATATATACGTTATTTTTTATTTTTTCTTACAAATTATTAAATATAAATTATTTTCAAATACATCAGTAATTATTTTTTCAAAAGAATCATAAATAATAAAATAAATTATTTAATCATAAATCAAAATCGTTATAAAATATTATCTAAGTTAAATGTTCAATACAAGTTGAATCTACATATACGTGAACGAAACTTTTTACATATCGTATACTTTTTATTCTTTACAGTATGATATTATCTCTGCTGCATAATTCTTCTTATTATTCCCTCTGCTGCATCCTTATAACGTACTATATTGTCATAAGTCATTAGTCCAGAACTTCATAGTTCTTACATGCTTACAAGTTGAAACGCAACCTATTATATCAATCCAATAAACAAATTTGAGTTAGGTTGATATATAAATTATTTATTGCACCTAATAATAACATGATACTCTAAACTAATAAATTCAATATTAATATAACTATTTATTAAACAATATTTAGATAATGATATAATATTATATGTGTTCTTAATTTACGTACCATCATTTAATTATCTCATATTAATAAATTTCATATAATTATTTTATTATTTTATATTCTCAAATTTTTATATAATTAATAAGTCACGTATTAACTTAAAACAACTTAATATAATATTATCTTAAATTTTATAAAATATTCCTGAGAATTAAAATTTTAGGTTGATTTGATTGTTAATCCTCTTGAGGTGAATAGGAATGTTCAAACTTTAAAGGGGTGGATCTACATTCTCAAATTCTCTAAGATTTAATCTAAATTTTCTTAAAAAGATTATATTTAGTTCAATAATTAATTTTATTAAATTGCGAATTAAGTATGAAAACTTTTAAGAAAAAAAATGTAACCAAATAAAAACATAGCCGGCAAACAAGCTATAAATCCTAATATAGACACAGTCATCCAATTGATCAATTGTAAGGAAACTAGTAAAGTTTATATCTTGAACGCTAGAACAAAAGGAGGACATGGAGGTATGGTACCTATATGCTTAAGTCATGACTCTGTCTCTTAGACCCTTAGGCATATGCTAGTTTTGAAAATTATATCCCTCAAACGACAATTCGATAGCAAACTTGATCATCTTCATTCTATCTCCTGGAAATTCAGCACAACAAGCAATTCCAATCTCAAGTATTGAAATCAAACATTCCTTAATCCTTTGACTATGATCTCCATTCCTATGCTCAATCTAAAACTCTATGTGCTTCTCTCTTCTCTCTATAGGAGGAGCATTGGATCCAGAATTTGATCCACATGATCAGGCAAGGCTGTGAAAACAAACTTGTGTAAGTTCATTGCATCCCTAAATATGTCATCCGTTGGTTTCTAATAACAAAATTCCGTAGATGTATACATCTCAATATTTTGGCACCTCACTCCCATGCCATATTCTACAAAAGTTTTATTATTAATTAATATCAAAACTTTAAATTTTTATTAAAAGAATTAAGAAAAAAAGATACACATGTAATTTAAATGTAACATATAATCATATCAAAATTTATAAAAAATTAACTTTTTAGCAACCTTTACTTGTATAATTAATGAACTAACATATTATTTGAAACATCATTAGTAGGTGAAAAAAAGATGATAGTTGCAAAAACTCTCATGTTTTTTAACGAGAACATGAACTTACATTCTAAAAAGTTAACGCATTAGATAGAGTTGACTGACGTACTTATAACCTATGTTTCAACTAGTGTTTTATTAATGCAAGATTTGTTCAATTTTAACTACTTATACAAACGTACAAAAAGTAAATTTACATTGGACAAGATAATCAAGGGTATCTTTTAATTGAATAGAACTGATTTCATATGAAATATATGGATGAGAAGCATAAGGAGAAACCTAACTAGTTCAAAATCTCTAACTTAAGTAACCATGTCACTGTCCAATATGATGTTGCTAGGCTTCAAATCACAATGAACTATTGGCAAGTGAGAATGATTGTGTAGATAATCCAAAGCATTAACCACATCAATTGCAATGTTTATCCTCTGATTTAGACCCAACTCTCTTTGAAGATCTTTCGAGTTCTCGATCCATGACTTGGTTGATGCAGCCACTCTTCACGACTCACATTCTCCATAAATTGGTAAATTATGGTTTTGAAATAATTTCATAAAAAATCAATACTTGAACAAGTTGTTAAGACTTTAACAAGATTTCTATGCCTAATGTTTTGCAAGGCTTTACATTCAGCATTGAAACTTCTTAATCCTTTGGAAATTTGAAAGTTCATTACTTTAATAGCTACAACTCATTTTTATAGAATACCCTTATATATAGATCCACAGCTACCAACACCAATAAAATTTGTAGAAGAAAGACCACTTGTTGCTTTTAATAGATCTCCATAAGGTACCATCTTAAAAGAATTCTCAAATGGTAATCCTTGTAGTGGCTTAGTTTTTCTTTTCGCTAACCAATAAGAGCATACAAAAACCACCACAAGTATCATAACAAATTCACATACAACTGAAATTGTTAAACTTTAATTTACCAGATAATACTACCTTATGCTTCTTTTTTAGGATGCATTTTGAAAGTGCTAGTTGAGGTATAACACCACAAAACCTTGTGTTTCCAGGCCACTACTGAAATAACATTTGCATTATTAAAGATTCCTTGAACAGGTACTTCACCTTCAAAGATTAAATGATAAACTCAAATTTTATAAGCTGTGAAAATCTTGTAAAAATATTGGAATTTTGCTTGTTAAATTATTTTGAGAAAGGCTAATGTCTTCAATTTCTTTTAGAAAACTCAAAGATTGAAGAATATTTCCTTGCAATAAATTCCCATGCAAATCCAAAACTACCAAGCTTGTGCAACTACACAGAGCTTTAGGAATTTCACCTGACAATTTATATTCAAAAAGTTTCAAATTGGAAACATGCACCAAATTTCCCACTTTTGAAATATATGAAAATGTGTACAACAAAAAGTTTTTAATTTATTGGTGTACCACATATTTTACTTTCTTATTTCGTTGGGCATGATCTAATATTCTATATATATATATATATTTAAGATCAACTATTTCATTTATGGTATATCATCCTTTTATCTTTATCGAACCCGCCAAATGGTTTGTAGACAAATCTAAGAGAATGGGCAAGGTGACAAACCAATCATTTGTTTTGGTATTGTACCATTAAGGTTATTTTTTGAGAGAATTAGTACGAGCAAGTTTTTGCATTCATTGATATTCCATGGTATGTTTCCTTCCATCATGTAAGACCACAAACTTAGTACACCCAAAGATGTTAAATTTCTTATAGAGGATGTAATAGTACCTATAAGTTGATTCAGGTATAAGTAGATTTCCTGCAAATTTTATAGTTTACCTATTGAGTTTGGTAGAGGGCCAGTCAGTAAATTGTTCCCAAAATGTAATAATTCCAAGTTGATGAGATTTTGAATACCACTAGAATGCTTCCACTTATCTGATTATCTCCAAAATACATGTACCTCAACTTTTTTGAAAAGTTGCTTATAGATTCTGGCAGTGGTCCCCCAAAATTGTTGCTATATATCAATAGCTATTAACTCTAAATTAGTACAATTGACAAGAGAATAAAGAAAATCTAAGTCATCAGGCGAATAATGTGTAAAGTTGTTCTCAAATATTAGCAACCGACCCAAATTGGATGGGCTTGAAAAGTCAGGAACTTTCCCAATGAAGTTGCTTGATGATATTTCAAAATGATAAAGGTTTGAGGCATTGGAGATGGTAAGAGGTATCGGTCCACTAAATTGATTCGTATGACAGAAAAAGAATTATATATTGGGGAGAGTGGTTTGGCCTAAATCAATTTTAAAGATGTCCATGAAATTGATTCATGCTCACATCAAGTGTTATTAAAAAGGACATAATATTGTAAATTGAAGGACGAATAGTAACTTTCCAAATAATTTGCGGCTAAAGAAAGATGTGTTAAGCTTTTAAGCTGATATAGACTGTTTGGAATTTGTCCGTGAAAGTTAGTTTCCAACCTAGACAATCTGGACAGAAAAGATGGATTATATAATTAAAAGTTTAAAATTAGGTAATTACTTAATTAATTAACAGGATGAATAAGATATTTATAATTTTTATTAATTTATAATTTAATAATTTAAATAAAACGATCAAACATATAATCTCGTGTAAAAATAAAATGCGAAAATAAAAAATAACGCACGATATTTTTAGGTGAAAATAACCTAAGCTACAACTAGGTGTGTCCATAAACTATATCAGATCGGACCAAATCGTAAAACCAGACTGAACCGGACCGAACGGTTTTACAAATCAAACGTTCCGGTCCGATTTGTACTAATTTTAAACCGTTCGGACTGGACCAGACTGATTTAATAATATATTAAAAATTTCACATTATTCTTCATTAAATGTATAAAAAATTGAACCAAATTGGAAACTAAACCGTTTTATAAATCAAACGGTCTGGTTCAGTTTTTATTACCTAAAATCGTTTCAAACAGTCCGGTCCTTGTAATATAAACGGTCCGATCCGATTAAAGTTTTTTGACCAAAATCGGACCGGTGGACACCCCTAGCTACAACCATGATTTAAGGAGAAAACTATCGGTCCACCAGGCCAACTAACTTTTAACCATGAAAACAAAATGTTCAAATACAAACTCGTTCTTAATACTACCCTATTTAAAATACTATCTCAATATACCTTACTTACGAGCTTTTATTCTGTTTTCACAGTTTTCACAGTTTTTAATATTAGTTTCAGTAATTTCAAAACTAATGTTTTAATAAATTTTTCGTCAATTAGATACTTTTCGAAATTAACTGTAAAATAATTAGTATAAAAACATAAATACTCGTATGTGTTTCAATAAATTTTACTAAATGATTGAAGTCATTTAAATAAAATCAATTAACAAATTCTAGATCAAAAAGATTAAATAGAAATTTAATAAAAATAACTTAAATCTTTAGATTAATTACTTCTATATTTTATATTCTTTCAATATCATGTTCTCCAAGTATTATGAAATTTAAAGCATTGATCATGAGAAGAAATATTTGCAGTAAATATGAAGAGAGTATGCTAAAACTTTTGTCCTAAAATCCATTCCTGAGGAAAAATACAACTCAAAAACTGAGATATATTTGATCTTACTTAGTTGGCTATATACAAATAGTCATACGTAAAGATAGAGTTCAAAACCAAAATGGAAAACTAGTCAAGTGCCCAAGTCAAGCCACGTGTTTCATCAGATGAAAAGTGTTTTAGTCTCGATCTTCGTTAGTGGGAAACTTATTATAACCACTTATTGTATTTTAATATTTATTTTCTTTTCATTATTTCAATAATAATTAATATTTTAGTAAAGATTATAACTAGCTGTGTCACAGACCGAAATGCTGTCTTATCCTCCCTGTCTTACTCTGTGCAGCAAATTTTTTTTTGACAAATCATTTAATGAGACAATTAACCAATACTGTTTATCTTTAATTTTCGTTTGTTAGTGGAAGACATTTAAGGAATTAATATTTTTTAATAAATTAACACTGATTTAGTCCTTGTTCCTGCTCAGTAATGAGGTACCCAATTATATCCTTTGAATTGGTATATCAAAATTGTAATAGGAAAGTTTCAAAAACAAATGCAATAATAATCATATCCATTATCCACATGGCTGGAGATTCGAGGTCTCAAATTCGGTGATATACAGACAAAACAGTGAAAGTCACAAAAAAAAAATTTGCATTTATAGTTAGATATGTTCTGTTCAAGTTAGTGTCATCCATGAGTTGCCGCAACAACTTGCCGTGATTGTCGATTACAATCTCATATATTAATTCTTATATCTTATACTGACAAAACCTAATATCAAAATGATTTTTGTTTTCATTAGATTAATTTGGTACGATACTGTTACGAGTTCAAATTATAAAATAAATTAATCTATTAAAATCATAACGAAGAAAAAAGGTCCGATTTTAAAGAAAAAAAAATCAAATTAAACCGTTTATATTATTTAAATTAGATTGAATAGGAAAATTTAAAAATAATTTTAATTAATATAAATTAGATTAGATTATTTGATTTATAAAAATCGTTCATCCAATTCGATCTAATTTTTCATTTTAATCTGATTTGATGTGGTTTTTAGATACATTTAATAAGAAATAATATAATTTTTTTAATATATTATTAAACTGGTTCGATTATACCGGTTTAAAAATTAATATAATCGGATTGAACCGTTTGATTTATAAAACTGTTCAGTTTGATAAGTTCTATTTTTTCAATTTAATCTGATTCGATCCGGTTTTTGTATACCCTTAAAACAAACATTATTTATTAACTCATGTTTGTATTTTATAAATGAATAATCGGAAGATTAAATGCAGTGTCCAACCATTCCTCCTAATTAAGTTATTTAAAAAAAATCTATTGTTTTGATCCCAAAAACATATAATATCAAGCAAATTTATCCACACTTTTATACTCATATCTCTTTTATGCATTATGTATCACAATTATTTTAAAATTAAAAGAGTAATATATTTTTTTCAAATAATATGGATATGTGTTACAACATTATATATATGTAAAAATTTATATAAATTAATGTGTTTTTACATTTATTAGCATATATTTTTTATCTACATTTTATAATTTATTCATTTATGGAAAAAAGCATATATATACACACCTCTTAACTCTATAATTTTTACAAGTCAAGGGGAGCTATGTTATCACTAAATTCCACACTCTTTTCCAATAGGTGGTATATGAACTGAAGAGTTTTGATGTTTATTTAGAGAGACATTTTTGGAATTAATCACATTAATTATAGGCATTATTTAGAGAATTTAATAATAATAAATCTAATTGTAACAGTATCACCTTACATTATTTATTACTAGCTATTACAATATTATTGCACATTTTGAAAACACGATTACTGTAGTTTTTAAAAACCTGGGGACCACTCCAAGAGTAATCAATATTCAATAATATCCCTTACTTTGCTCAATATTTTGTTCATGGAGGACAATTAATATTTAATTAGTTTCAAGATTTTAACTATATATATATAACATTCACACCAAATACTAAATTTTCTATTAGAGTTTGATTGCTTTGGTCAATATTATGTTTTGAATTTGTGGATATTCTTGATAAACACAATATCTATCTTGCAATTTACATAAGCAAGATCGAATACAGTACGCCAGTCTAGTTAATACATGATCACATGTTGTAGTGCAACCAATAAGGATGAATCTAATAATCAAATTTGAGTTAGGGTGAAATCTTTAATGAAATTAGGGATGATGTAATATTTTAAGTTAATAAAATATAATATTAATTTAATTATTTTTTTAAAAATAATTAATATTTAATAAAATGATAATATTTTATGAGCAACTTATAATATTTTAAAAAATAACTTATTTTCATAGAAACTATAATATTGAAGAGAGATATGATCACTAAGGTGGCGTTTGGTTCGTAGAATAGAATCGGAATCGGAATCGGAATCGGAATGGAATGGAATGGAAAGGAAACAATTTTGTTTGGTTTGACCACTGAAATCAAGCTCAGAATCAGGATTATAGTGTTTGGTTTGCCACTGAAATGGAATGAAAAAAGCTGTAAATGACCTTAATACCCCTACATGCTGTAAAGTTCAAATAATGTCATTTAATTACTATTTTTTCGTCACACAAAATACATTATTGAAATCATTATTTTTCTAAATAAGTATTACTTAATTAAAAAGAAATATATTATTAAAATTATTATTTTTCTAAATAGGGTTTAGGGTTTTGAGGTTTGGGATGTGTGATTTAGGGTTTAAGGATTTAGGATTTGGGGTTATATTTGTAGGTTAAGGTTTAGGGTTTATGGTTTTAGGATTTGGAATTTGGGGTTTTGGGTTTTGGGATTTATGTTTTAGGGTTTTGGGTTTTGGGATTTATGTTTTAAGGTTTAGGGTTTAGGGTTTAGAGATTTGGGGATTTGGGTTTTAGGGTTTTAGGGTTTAGAGATTTGGGGATTTGGGGTTTAGGGTTTTAGTGTTTAAGGTTTAGGGTTTAGGGATTTAGGGTTTAGGGTTTTAGGATTTGGAATTTGGGGTTTAGGGTTTTGGGATTTATGTTTTAGGGTGTTGGGTTATGGGATTTATGTTTTAAGGTTTAGGGTTTTAGGGTTTAGGGTTTAGGGATTTGGGTTTAGGGTTTAGGGTTTAGGGTTTAGGGTTTTGAGATTTATGTTTTAAGGTTTAGGGTTTTAGGGTTTAGGGATTTGAGGTTTAGGGTTTAAGGTTTTAGGATTTAGGGTTTAGGGTTTAGGGTTTTGAAATTTTGGGTTTAGGGTTTAGGATTTTAGAATTTTGGGTTTAGGGTTTAGGGTTTTGGAATTTTGGGTTTGAGAATTTGGGATTTGAATTTAAGGTTATATTTTAGGTGAGGGTAAAATTGGAAAAAAAAAATTAGATGAGAATGGAATAATGATTACCAAAGGTGGGAGAAGGAATTGTGATTCCTTCTCTTTTGGTAATCAGATTTCATTCCGGCCTCCATTCCGTCCAACCAAACACACAAAATGGAAGGAATCAATTCTGATTCCATTTCATTCCCTCCAACCAAACGTGTGGTAAGTCACAACCGACAAATTGGTTAATAAAATATAATGAAAATTTTTTAGCATAAAATAATGTCCATAGATTTTTTTTCTCCTAGGATTGTCAATAATTAAGGGAATGTCTATAAATTCCATGAAGTCGTAACTCATGAGAACGTGGAGGACATGATAGAATTGGAAAAAGTTGAAGCCTCCAGAGGTATATTTTTAAATAGAATTTCATTTTTAACTATAATACAATGCATTTTTTTATTATAACATAAAAATATACATTTTACACATTTAAAATCATGATTACATGTTTTTTTTATAATATAAAAACATGAGTTTTAAAGAAATAAAATACTAACCACTTTTTTCTAATTGGTATATTAATATTATTAAATAAATAAACACTTATAATATAGATATACATCGGTATAAAAAAGTTTTAGCACAATTAATAAGCCATTATAAAATCAAAATATTTTTAATTTTAAAATTAGTATTAAATGAATTATCAATTTAAAAATAAAGATAAAAATATTTTGTAATTGGTTATTAATTGTACTAAAAATAATTTATATGTGTTTATTTAAATTTCGTAAGTTGTTTTCGTTAAATTTTATATAAATATCAATTAAAAAACTTAATTAATATAAATTTAAATACATAAAATATTAAATTTATATAAAATAAAATAAAAACTTAAATTAATGAACCGAGCAAAACTTTCGGTAAGAAATAAAATATTTACTTTCTTACCAATTTTTTAAATTAAGAATGTCACACAATCAGATTCGAATTACTGATTGGTGGATAAGATCCAAATGGATACGATTTAATCTATAATAAAAGTATATATGTTGTTCATACTTCTTATCCGAACTCTATGTAAGACTCATTAAATGCAATTTAATCTTTAATAAAAAGTGCGTACTTTGTTGAAATTTTTGACGTTAGCTGTAGTCAGTTAAAATTGACAGCAAAGGTAACATCTCCATCCGGACCCTCTCAAACAGATTCAGTGATCCACCATGGCCATCTACTTTGCTTTTCTCGCTCCTGACTTTCCCATTACGGTTCAATTTAAAGATTACGTGTCTTTTCCTACGGTAATAAAACAATTTTTTTTTAAGTAAAAACGAAGACATATATTTTTAGCGTGGTAGGTGAGTTTTAAAAAAAAAATTATTAAAGATCAGAAAAATAGAATATAGATAAGATCTAAATATATTAATAATTAATTTTTTTTTGAATCAAAACTGAAAATCTTATTAAACGTAAAGAAAACTTTGAGATTTTATATTTTGGTTTGTAAGGTTATTCAAACGTAGAAAAAAACTTCAAATTTTTATATTGATTATTTTGATGCTTATGTGTTGATTTTCTCATTAAAAAAATAAAATGTTAATACTATGTAATAATCTCCATGATTTTTGATATTATAAATCTAAATTATTAAAAGAATACAAAATTTATCTACATAAATATAGTATAAATGAATACCTAAATAAAAAAATTACTCTAAAATAACATCATGGTTAAAATTTTCAATGTATCATAATGTTACCAAATAAAACATCTAATTAATTTTTTAACGAGATATTTCATCATCCACGATTATTTTAAATTCAAATATAATTACATATTTAAAATATTGGATGTGAAAATAAAAATTTAAACTTTGAACATTGACCGTAATACAAACTTATATACGTTTCACTATCTCGGGTTTGGTTCCTGATAGTTGCTTTTGATATTCGAATTATCATTCTGTAAATATTTTTAAAAATATAAGTACAGATTTTACGAGGTGTCTTTATATTACTCGATAATTAAGGTTAACATATCGAAACTATTTATTTTTTATCGATCCAAATTTGATTTGATTTGAAATACATTTGAATATTCTCATCTAAATTTGATATGATAATTTAATGAATTTAAACCAATCTAAATTCAAATAGATCAGATTTTATCAAATTAGATAAAATCAAATTAATATTAAAATTTATTTATAAATTATTAAGATATAAAACACAAAATACATAACAGTTAAAATTTATATTTATGTTTTTGTAGCAAAATTTATTATTTATAATCATAATTAAGAAAATAAATAAAATAAAATATGTTTGTACAATTATTAAATTATTAAAAATATTTATATTTATTTTTTAAGTTTAAAAAATAATATAATATTATTATAATATGCATAATATTTAAATATAATATATTATAAAATATAATATTTATTTATTTATAATTTAATAATAATTTAATATAGATTGAATATAACAGATTATAAAATATGTTAATTCAAATCCGATCTGAATCTAGAAATGTATACTTTTGAATCTGAATTTGATCTAATTATAAATTTATGTATTCAATCCAATAAAAATTCAATGAATTAAATCAAATTTTTTAATTTAAATAAATTAATAAGATTATTTATACATCTCTATAAATAATAACTTCTTTTTTGAGAAAAAAACGTAATACAATAGTAAAAGGGTTTCGAGCGTTCCTTTTTTAATTATTTGAGTTCTCGACTCATGTATTTTTGTTTTAACTAACGAGATGACATGTATTTAATATAAATTTACCTTGATACCTTAAAATTGCAAGGATAATTAAATAAACATATAAAAATAAATTGATAAATTATTAAAAAATATATATATTTAAAATTTATAAAAAAAATCATACATTAATAATATTAAATAAAATTTAACTAATTATTATTGGATATAAATTATTATAATTTAATTTTAAAATCGTATAATTGAATGATATTTAATATAAATAATATGTTATATTTTTTAATAATAAAAATGTGTAAATAGATTTTTGTTCGAAAAAAATTAAAGGTTTGAGAGTAATCTGTCTCGCTAAAAATTATTGTACAAAAGGGTAGTTCTAACCAAAAGAAAGGATCTCATTTAAGAATTTGTTTAATAATAAAAAAAAAACATAACAACAACAATGCAGATTACGTCCCATTTATAACTGATATATCCGTTGTAAAAAAATTAATAACCAATAAACCCGAAATATATTAGGTAAAGTTAAGGGGTTAATATCCACATATAAATTATTTTAGCTAATAAATTAAATCTTTCATATATCTTTATTGAACTAGTGTGATATTTATTTTTGTGTTATTTGATTTTTACTTTAAATTTAAAATTTATTAAATAATTTTAAATGACTTAATATATTTTATATTTGAGTTATTACAAAATACCCCAACCATAAACTTGGTGTAACATATCTACCATTAACCATTTGAGACGTTTCTGTTAGTGGACTTACATTTTTGATACCATGTTGTATTTTTTGATGAGCAAAATTATATCTTACATTCATATTCATTTCAAACAATGAAATTTGATCTAATTAGGACACAAATCCTCTCTAATTCCTCTTAAATTTGTGATTGTAATTGCACCAGTAATTCAAATTATTTTATACTTAAATTTATTGATTAATATAATTGTCAATCATATCCTCCCAAAATAAAAATAAAAAAAAGGAAGAATTTTTTTATATAAACACAATCATCATTAAAGAAGAATATTTTTTCTTAACGAGCAGTTACGTATACACTTATTTTTTATGATATTCGCACCCCCACATTATTGTGCTTATTTAGAGCATATATATATATATATATATATATATATATGCTTCATTAAGGGAAAAAAAATTAAAAATAAGTTAGATTCTAATAGAGAGAGAAAGCGTGCGAACACGTTAGTGAAAAGCCCGATGGTGTTTGGTTGGTTGGTGATATTGTTTTCTCCATCTTCTGGTGTGGAGAGAGACTAGAGAATCTGACCCCTCTCCTTCCAATATATCCCTTTGAATCAAAGACAGAGTTCCAAATTGACTCACAAGCGCACTCCTCCTGGGCTCCTCCAATTCTGATTTCCCTCTTAAAACCTTTCACATTCATACTCATATACCCATATCCATAGTTTTTCAATCCAATCTTGCTAATTAATGAGGAAAGTTTGTCCCAATTTTGACCGAGAAGATGCCCTGGACACAGTCCTCGAAGTCCCAATTCCAGAAGAGATGTTTGCTAATGCACAACAGAAAAACACCGTCATGATTTCATGGCATAACATTAAGTCTTGGATGAAATCCCCAAACTCTCAACCATCACATGCATCTATGACTGCCATATTCGGAAACCGAAACGCTGAGATCCAACTCTTGCTCGGTGTTATTGGTGCTCCTCTTATTCCATTTCCCATTCCCACCCATCACCAACTCGTTAACACCAACATCATAGATCTTCACATCGTAAGCCTCTATCTACCCATTAAGCTTCTCTTTTATTATAAAATTAATTAAATATTTATTGAAAATATCTGTGTTTGTGTGTAGGAGGCTTCAATGGCGAAGTACATAGTGAAGCAATACATAGCTGCAGTTGGGGGAGATAGGGCTTTGAATTCAATAGACAGTATGTATGCAATGGGCAAAGTCAAAATGGCTGTTTCTGAGGTCTGCGCAGGTGAAGCAAGTAATTTGAAGAGTAGTAGTAATAATAATAATAATAATAATAGCAATGGCAAGGTTTTGAAGGTGAAGAGTTTCAAAGGTGGAGAAATGGGTGGTTTTGTTCTGTGGCAGAAAAGGCCTCATCTGTGGTGCTTGGAGCTGGTGGTTGCTGATTTCAAAATTAGCGCAGGTAGTGATGGAAAGGTTGCTTGGAGACAGACTCCTTGGCACCACTCTCATGCTTCTCGGGGCCCTCCACGCCCCCTTAGGCGTTTCTTACAGGTACTATTAATTTCTCCACATCACATAAATAGTTATTAATAACTATTTTTATTTCAAAATTATTTAATTATCATTATTAAATTACTTGTATCACATCATAATTATTTATACTTTTGTCACTGATTTTCATGGTTTTGTGCTTTTATGGGCTCTCACGCTGTGTTTTTTTATGTTATCCATCAATTTATATGGTGACTTTAGAAATTTGGTATCTATACCCGTCAAACTAATTTGATATTTGTTAGATATAATATCTTTTATTGATCAAAAATAAAATTATATAGAATTTTTAAAAATATACATATTTTCAATTTTTAAATTAAACCTTTTAAATTTGAAAAAGGAAACCATTACAAATTACTTTAACAGTCTCACCATTCATATATAAACTAACAGACCCCAGAGTTTTCTCTAGGATTCCCTTTGGGACAACAAGGAATCAATTTGCTTCCTTTATAGTGGGTCTAGCCCATAATTTTGACATAGGTGCTTACCCGTTAGCTCTCAACGTGCTTTCTATTCACATTAATCACCAAATGCACTGAATTATACAAAATAAAAAGTAATATTCATCATAAAGGTCAACTCACAAAGAAGATTCGAACAAGTTATTTTATACAACAAAAAAATGATTTAGTACTTTATTAATACCACTATTTTATTTATAGTAACATTTTTTATCTAAATTTTAGAGATATATATCTTAAAGATATTCTATTTAAAAAAAAATACTTAATTTATTATTTAATTTAAGATTTATCACATATGTAATAATATAAATACTATTTTTAAAAGGTTTTTTGGAATCAAAATATCTTATAACTATCATTTGATTAATTTATTATTTAAATATCATATATATATTACTATATATGTAAAAAATTCATAAATTAAATGATAAATTATAATAAATTAATATTTTTTAAAATAAAATTATTACTAAAATATCACATCTAAAATCTAGATAAAAATAATATCAAAAATAAAATAATGATAACATTAATATAACAAACCCCCACAAATAAAGTCAATAGCTTAGCTTTAGAGTTTGAGCTAGGAAATAGCGTAGCTTGGGATTCCGTTTGCCTTACTTCACTTTTGACGGGTCAGTTGGGCCCTATTACACAACTAAAATGTTCACAAATCATAACAGCCCAACTTGGCCCAGTTGATATGTTTATTGATCAAATATAAAATAAAAGATCCAATGTAATTAACATTTACACTTAACATAAAAAAAAATATTTAAGAATTAAAATAGATAGTTTAATATATATATATAAAAGAAATATTAAACTAGTTTTAAATATAAGGTTTAGAATGATTTAAGACGTGTATTCTAATTATTTATCTATATTTTTATATATTTTAATTTTGAGTGTAAATAATACTTATAATAATTCCGAACTCTCGCTTAAATCATGTAATTTATTTTTTTGTAATTTACATATTTAACATTTAAATTCAAACAGGGTCTTGATCCGAAATCAACTGCAAGTTTGTTTGCAAATTCAGTGTGCGTAGGAGAGAAGACAATGAACGGTGAAGAATGTTTCATACTAAAACTGGAAGCTGAACCCTCAACACTAAGAGCAAGAAGCAGTAGCAATATAGAAATAATAAGGCACACAGTTTGGGGTTACTTCAGCCAAAGAACCGGTCTTTTGGTACAACTAGAAGATTCTCATCTCATAAGAATGAAAGCTTCAGGAAACGACAGTGCGTTTTGGGAAACGACAATGGAATCACTAATTGAAGACTACCGAAGCATTGATGGCATTAACATTGCACACAGTGGAAGGACGTGTGTGTCATTGTTAAGATTTGGAGAGGACCCAGAAAGTCATTCTAGGACAAGAATGGAAGAGATTTGGGAAATTGAGGAAGTAGAATTTAACATAAAGGGGCTGTCTATTGATTGTTTTTTGCCTCCTAGCGACCTAAAGAAAGAGGATCAACAAGGTTGTGGAATGGAGGATAGTAAGAATATTAATTCCATGTTACCATTCAAAATTCGATCGGCTTCTTGTAGAATTAATGCTTCTAAAGTGGCTGCCCTTGATGAAGTTGATAGCATTTCGAGCAACGAGGAGTTGTAAAATTTTTTTTTATATATATATATTTTCTGGGTTTTTTTTTGTACATATATAGCTAACTCACTGTGTGATTGATATGGTTTTCGTATTACCCTATAATATAGTATTAGAAATTGAAATAACTAAAATAACCTTTATATTTACTCATACAAAACATATGTACTGAGCAATAAAGGATTCTTATAAAAATGTTTTAAAACTTATATTTAGTCATAAAACCGAGAAACTAGCATCCATTTCAATAAAAACAAAATAAATAAATTATTTTAATTTTTAACTTTCAATTTAAATTCGTAGGAGAAAAAAAAAATGAAAATTCCTAATGCAGCAGCATTGGAAGTTTACAATATGAGGAAAACATCAGGATATCGCATCTTATATGAAAAATGCTAGAAAACATAATTTGCAAAATTTTCTTATGTGTCCCGACTTTATACAAACTTTTGATTTTTATAATTATTTTAAAATTTACTCTCTAAGTAATTTTTAATTGATATGATAAAACAATAAAATAATTATTTACTGTAAATTATGATAATATGCTAAATAATCTTTCTATTTTAATAAATAATTATTTATCACAATAATTATATTTATACCACAATTTCTACATAAAAAAAATTATTCTAAAATCATACTATTAAATAGGATTGAGTTTTGTATGTATTTAAGTTGATTTTAATCATTCACTATTCTTCTAAATAAAATTTGAAAAATAAAAACTAAACAAGTCCAGTTAAACATAATTTTCTTTAAACAATTTAAATAATCAAATTTAATTTAAATGATAAATATTCATAATTTAATTTAGAGAATAAATATTCATAATATTAAATAATGTATTTAAAAAAATTAAATAATTTAATTTAATTTAAACGATAAATAATTATAATTTAATTATAAATATTCGATAATATTATATAATATATTCTTTTAAGTAACATAGATATATAAAATAAACATAAACAAATATTTTTGTTTTTTTCTAAAAAGAATTCACTCTTAAATGGTCCGGAAACGAAATACGTGGGTAGAACATTCGCGAACGTGAGCTTAAGGAAGTCTCTGGAAATACCACGAAAACACCTGAAGCGACTATAAAATTACCTCGTCGGAAAGGTTATAATCCCCATTTTCAAGTATTTGGAGTATATAAACTCTCCTATCGGAAAACAATGTCGCTAATTCCAAGCTTCTTTGGTAACAGTTCCAATTCCTTCGATCCATTTTCGCATGATGTCTGGTACCCATTTGAGGGTTTTCCCATGCGATCGGTCTCTGAACACGGCGGTTCTTCACGCTCTAGCTTGCCACAAGTGTCGTCATTCGCTCACGCAAGGATTGATTGGAGAGAGACTTCGACGGCTCACGTGTTCAAGGCCGACGTTCCGGGACTAAGAAAAGATGAGGTAAGGGTTGGAGTAGAAGACGGTAGGGTCCTCCAAATAACCGGAGAGAGAAAGCGCGAGCAGGAGGAGAAGACCAACACGTGGCACCGTGTTGAAAGAAGCAGCGGTAGATTCTCTAGAAGATTCAAGCTGCCAGAGAATGCCAGGGTGGATCAGATCAAGGCTGGTATGGAGGATGGGGTTCTTACTGTCACGGTGCCCAAAGATGAACCCAAGAAGACCAATGTTAGGTCCATTCAGATTTCTGATTAGGCCTTTATGTTTCTTCGTTACCTAGCAGTTACTAATACTATGTGGTGGTAGTGGCCAATTGTTTGCATGACTGCGTTTTCTGTCTGGTTTAATTGCGTTTCTCTTAATGTTGTAGACGTTTTGATTTCCATACTTATTACTCGTTTTTATTTCAAATGTCAATGCGTTTTGACTGGATTATTCATCTCATAGGTTTTGATCTTGGCATCATAATATTAGATTCTAACACTTTTTTTTTGTTTGATCCAAGATTTCAAATTGAAATTTCCGTTCTTTTGTTCCTTCTTTTCGTAAAATAAATTTTGCAATTGTATAATTCAGAAAATATATGTTGTAGTCAACATACAAACTTTCGAACAGTAAGTGGTAAAAGATAATATTTGAAACCGAGATTTCTTAATTCACTTAAGATAATTCCACATTACATATAGAACTTTCTTTGTTGGCAACTCTTTTAACTTGTTATCAAGCAACCAAACAAAAAAAAAACAGACAAATTTATTTAACCACATACACGCAAAATATATTAAGAAACACACATAATTTGACATAGACACCTCGAGCACCGAAGACCGAGAATCACATTCAGCCAGAGATATCAATGGATTTTACCTCACGCTTCATCTGTTGTTCTTCCTTAGGCACAGTAACAGTGAGAACACCATTCTCCATGGCAGCTTTGACCTGTTCCATCCTAGCATTATCAGGCAACCTGAACTTCCTCACGAATTTTCCACTGCTTCTTTCTACTCTATGCCACTTGTCATTCTTGTCCTCTTCTTCTCTGCTTCTCTCTCCACTTATAAGAAGCACCCTTCCATCTTCAACCTCCACTTTCACCTCATCCTTTCTAATTCCAGGAAGATCAACCTTGAATACGTGTGCTTCTGGGGTCTCCTTCCAATCAATTCGAGTGTTGGCTAAAGCAGAGGTCTCTTGAGCAGAGGAATTAGAAGCATTTGTTAGAGAGGTATTGAAATGGAAGCCATCGAAGGGGTCCCAGATATCCAACGAAAATGGATCGAAGACGTTGCTTCGTCGCCCACCACCCCAGTTATTCAGAGCCATTGCTATGCTGCTTTTGGAAAATTGACTTATGGGAATTGAAGATTTGAAGGCTTGTTGAAATTATAAAAAGCTTTTTCTCAATTCTTGAACAGTGTATCAAGGGGGAAATATATAATAGGATACTGAAAGAAGTTTCCCGTCATTTTAATGGCAGTTTCTCGGCTCTTTGTAAATCAGACACAAATTCTATATTCTTCTTTACAGCATTCCTTTCTATCAAACACGTGGCCCCAAACTCCCACTTGTCAAGTCCGTTCTATTTCATGTGTTACCTTACGTGTCTTCCATCGTTCACTTTTGCTAATGACGTGTCCTCTAAACTTTCCCTCACTTAAATATCAATATCGGATGATGGGGGTAGTATAGGTACAAATTATTAAGCAAAAAAATTTATCACTTTAACATATTTCAAAAATTGAAATATTTTCAGATATAAAAATGCATATACTTTTATAAGAGATAATGTGGATATATTTACAAAATTAGTGGTAGTTATTTTATAATTTTATTTACAAAATCAACATCAAATTTTTAATTATAATAAAATTAATAAGGATATATGTAAAATTTTATATATGTAAAGCAATTTACGTTAATTATATAAATGAAGTAATAAATTTTGGAAATTGGTCCAAATATTGGATTGAAATGCTGGAAAATAAATTGACTAATGCTATAAATTAACATATGCTAAATTTACTATTTACACATGGTTTTGGTAATTTATTATTAGATATATATCCTGCGCACCCGATGCAAGAAAAAGCGCCTTATTATAAAACATGAGTAAGGGATTGAGTTGTGCCCGTTAGCAATTTAGTTATTAAAAATATAAGTTTTGTCTGACTCTAACAAGTTATTTTAATCATAAAATTTAATTATGTAAATATTATCATATTTTAAAATTTATATTTAATTAATAACTATTAAAATTAAAAATATATATATATAAAGATAAATTTATAATTAAAAAAACTGTTTCAAATAATTTATTAAATTCATATAGGTTATAATAATTATATTAATAATTGTAAATAAATAAGTTAATCTTACAATGTTTTAAATTAGGTACGGTTAGTACTATTATTTATAGAAGTTAAAATATTATAGCATAAAAAATAGTTATTTTTATGAGAATATATAAGTATTTAATTTTAATATTTTTTATTAATTAAAATATTAATTTTAATAGTTATATGAATAAAAATATTTATTTTTATAATAATAGATTACTAATAATTATCTCATAACTAAAGTTAATTTCAAAAGGGCACGAAGTGCAGTTGTTCTACGTTGCATCCATTTTAACATATGGATGGACAGATTCTTCAGCTATATGGGCTACGAAGCCCAGTTAAGATAAACCATTGGATCATAAACAACTAGTTCAAATGTTGTGTACCCATTTAATCTTGATATTAGGTACGTATTGAGAATTTGATATGTTTTTTTGAATAAAAGATATGTAGTGTATATTTATATATAATAGTAAAAGTGATAAAAGTAATATATTCGATACTTAAAAGTATAATTTAAAAAATATATACATGTTTTTATTAATTTATATTAAAAATATTAAAATAATTATAAATTTAATTTTCATTTATATCATTAAACTACAACAACCAATAAAAATAAGGTAAATATAAGTAAGGTAAGTCGCATTTTACAAAAAAATTAATCTAATTTTTCATTTTTAGGTTAAAAAATCTTTTAATTAAAATTAATAAATATAGATTTTAATCCAATCCAACTCACTATGTATGGATCGGTTAGGGTCGGGTTCATGATATTATATTAAAAACACATTTTTTATTTAATGAAGTCTATTTAATTTTTAAAAATGTATAATTATTTATGCAATGTTTTATTATTTTTTATTTAAAATTTTTGTTATTTTAAGAATACGTTGTTGAGATTTAAAAAATAATAAGTAATGAGAAATATTTAAAAGTGATAAAAATTTAATTTTAAAAAGTAAAAATGTATGGATTTTTTAAATGATATTTAATAAGCATATGATATATATATATATAAGATAAATATTAGGTAATTTGTTAACAAAAATCAGATAATGTTATTTATTATGTATACTTTCAAACTAGTGAAATTTGAACATAAATAATTAAATTTTATTTAAAAAATTTAAAATTATATATTGCAATTGTGTTGAATTTTACGGGTTATAATTTATAGTAATCGAACTTTGCCATATAAGATTTGATTTATCGAGTTATGACTTGAATTGACTCGTCATATTATAAAGCCGAATCCAATTCAATTAGGTTAGAAATAGTGAGTTAGTTAAGATTTTGTTAAATATTTTTTTATTTAAAATGTATATTTTGATTATTGATTATTAATTATTTTATTATTAATTATAAATAATATTTATACCTGTTCTGAATTATGTTGTCTTTGTATATGTAATTTATTCAATTTGAGAAAATATTTTATTTTTTAAGAGAATATATAAATTTGTATTAATTTTTATATTCATATTATTTAAATTTTATTATATGTTAATATTATTTAAAAAATTAAATTATTTTTTAAAATTTTAAAATAATTATGATAAATAATAAAATATAAAGATTATTAATAAAAAAAATGTCGTAATTTATCCGTAATAAAATTACTTTTAAGTGCTTTTTTCTTTATAGATCAAGTTCAATTGTAAGTACCTAATATTGTTTGCATTTGAATCATGGCATTAATATTTTTTTAAATAATAAAACTTCCTAAACTTAAATAAAGTGTTCTATATTTTCAAAGCAAGCAATGGATGCTTGACATCCTAGTATTTGTAATCATTTATTTCTACACTGGAGATGAGAGAAAAATCTAACAGCATCATTACGACGAGCACGCCATCCATGATGGGACTCGGGTAGATACCATTCACATTATCAATACGAAACTATTTAATTTAGATTAATTAACGATATTATCTTATTATTAATTATTAAATTATACAAATATTTATTAATAATAATTTTATTTAATAATAATACTATTAAAATATAATTAATATTAACAATAAAATAAATATTTTATATATTTTATATATTTTTGTTATATTAATATCGTTACTAATTTAGATTTTTTATCCTTATACTTTTTTATTTTTTTAATAAGAATTAGTAAAATTTTATTACGAGTAAAATTATGATTCTAAACACTTAAACTATCAAATATTATATATGTATATATATATATACAAAATTAAGATTAATAATACGTTATAGCATCAAAATAATATCAAGACCATCAATTTTATTATAGTGCAATTTGAGGACGAATTTAGAATTATAAAAAAATGAAACATGTTAATTCTCAACTCTCGTATGCACAGAATTTAAAAAAAAAATTCTATGCTTCCATAAAAGCATTTTACATTGCTTCCTATTTTATATTTTTTCTTTGAAAAGAAAAATGAATAAGACAAAATTTTAGTATGTGATGTGCACTAATGGTCGCGATATTTAATGAATGATTACCAATAAAATAATTTATTTAGATTTTATTTTTAATAAAATTATATTAAGAATTATGAAACATTATCTTAATATAATAATCCATGTCATGACATTTAATATCAACAAGATTTTCTCACATAATCTAATATTTTAACGTAAATTTTATTTTTAAAATTATTTAGAGATAAGTTATATCACAGTATGATAAGGGTTATCTCAATTGATTTTGACAAAAAAAATATTTAAAATAATATAATTTTTGATTTAATGAGAATAAAATAAGTTAAAGTAATAGTTATCGAGATTAGATAGTGGGTAAGTGAATTTTACTTTATGAAGTTTTTTTGTGTCAAAATTGATGTTTATGGCTTGGTGGGTTTGTTTAGAGCCAAAACTAATGTTTTTTTTATATAATTTTAAATTTATCCTAAAAAATTATGTCATGTATAGATCACACGTTGATTTTCATCCCAAAAAATAGTTAATTGTCAATGTAAAATTTTTATTTTTATATTTTTTAAATTATAGGATTTATTTAAATCATTTTAAAATTATATAATTATTTTTTTTTTCAAAAATTACAAAATTATGACCATCTTTCACCTATAATTATAGTAGCAATAACATGAATATTTAATATATTTTTTTAGAGAATAAAAAGAACAGCAAAATGGTATTCATGCAGCATTATTAATAATTTAATAACAAAATCACAAGATGACTTATTGGTCGTATAAGAACCTATCAACTTTTAATGTAAAAAATATAATCCCCCGATTGTATAATACTAATTTCTTAAAAAACAAATATTATATAGTACGAATGGGGACACGTAAGAATACGTAACATTCTTCCATGTCCTTTTATCACAAAGCACCAATTATGAAACACAGGTTGTCATCTTATGATTCTGTAGCAAAACAAAAATAAAATAATAACGTAAAAGAACATGGCCGATTAGGAAAACAAATTATAAGTTAAAGAACAAGGATATGACTTAGAAGGACTAAATTGTCCTCTTCTAACAGACGCGAGATTGACGGTTGGAAATGGGTCACATTATTATTATTATTATTATTTTTAATTCTACCATATATTTTATTAAAATTTCTTAATTGACATAATAAAAGTATTTAAGAAGGAATAGAGGTTTTGAGATTTGTTTAACCCGAATGTCGTTTTAGGATTTCGAACCCCTTTTTTTTTTCAAATATCTTCATCGGTTAGCTTTCACCATCAACTGTCTTGCTCTGCTTCTAGCTCTCCTATTTTTCCAATAAATTTCGAGTTTTCTTTATCGTTTTGTCTTCTGCTCAACATGATCCTGCTCGTCTTACTTTTCAAACACCACCCATTTTATAATCCTTCGTAGTGGTTTTACTTAGTAGTGGGATGGACATTTTAATGAATCATTGAAATTGTTATTATTAGTAAAATTTTGATGCTTTTTCTTTTAAATAAACGTAATCCAAAAATTGTGAAGAAAGGATGATTATTACTTAAAAATTTATAATTTTAATAATAAAATACATAATATTTTATATAATTAAATTTTATTTTATTTATTTTTATTTTACTTAAAAACATATAATAAATATTTAAAAAATAAAAATTAATGTAAGATGTGTTCACTTCCTAGTGGTGGTCTCTTTTCAAGCGTTTGGAAAGTGGCGTTCTCTTTTAAGTCACTTGGGTTGTTAGGGTTGGTTTGTTTATGGTAATATTTTTATTTGTGTTATTTTTTTTTATTTTAAAAAAAATTAATTATTGTGTTTTTTTTTAACTAAAACTAAATTATTTATTTATTTTTAATCAATTTTATTAGTTAAAGTGTTTGTTAAAATGTCTTTAAGAAAATTTATTATTTTTTTAATAAATCATTACATTCAAAATTTAATATTTAATATTATCAAAAAGTTATAAATATTAAAGTGAGTTACGATATAAATTTATTGTAAAATATTATTATATATTCTCTTATTTGATCATTTTTAAGTTGATTTGCATTATAATGTTACTTCTTATTTAATAAAATTATTGTTACTTGTTATAAAAAATATTTAAAACAAAAAGATATTTTTGTAAATTTAGATAAAAATGAATTAAATTACTAAAAAATACTACATCAACTTACGATTTAGTTGTAAAAATTAATAGATATTGTATGTTTTTATTTAAGTTACATAAGTTAAAATATGTAAATTATTTTTATCATATAAATATTTATTAATAATAATTTTATTTAATTAATAGTAAGAATATTAAAATATAATTAATAATATAAATAAATAATATATATTATATATAATTTTATTATTATCATAATAATATGATATTTTTTATTTATTTTTGAAAATTATATTGAATTATTTTTTAATTTTTAAAATGTTTTGTCAATATCCATCTTTCACTTGTATATGAAGCAAAAGAAAAATAGAAAAATAATAGCTATTTTGGTTTTTGAGCCCACAACGTGGTGACAGCTGCTTCATATTTTTTCCAAGCCCAAAACAGTGATAATTGGACTATAATAAACTAATAATATGAACCATTAGTGACAAACCGTGAAGAGGAAGAAAAAATATTAAATATATAAGAGAGAGAGGTGCATATTAGTTCTTTATTGAATCATTGTGTTGATTAATTCTTCAAATTAAAATGTGCATGTGTCGATTGAGAAAAAAAAATATTAATTAAAGATAAATAATAATATATTAATATTATTTTTTCGTTGAATTAAAATGAGAGCCTCTAAAAAATAAAATTATTTTAAAAAAATCAGTTATAAAAAAATTATTTAAATATATATATATGTTTTTTAATTAATAAAATATTAACAATCACATATATTAAAAAAATATGAAAAAAAATTTATATTAATTATTATTTTATTTTTATTAAATGATTAATTTTTAGTTATATTTTAATTATTTTAAAAAACAATATTTCAATATAATAATTAAATAATAATATTTATAGATCATTTTTCTTAAAAAGAGTTAAAAAAAGTTATATTTTATAATTTAAAAAATTAAAAGTATATTTAAAATTGATTTTTATTCTTACCTATCAGATATTAAATATTTTTATTCATATTATTAATATATTTTTTAATTATTTTTATAATAATTAATAACTCTAAATTATCTAATTTATTGAAATTATTATTATATTTAATAAAAATATTAAATATATCTCAATTAAAAATAATTTTTTTTTTGTTTTTGAAATTATTATGAGAAGTGGTAGGTTCCATCAACTTGCCCAGCCTAGTTTTATTTCCTACCAAAGATGCACACTGGCCACTACACAGTCTACAAGACTACAACTAAAACCTTTTCACGCAAAGAGCTTCCAAAGCCAGAGAAACATCTCCCCATGCGGAGCACCCTGAGATGGGACAAGGACTAAAAAGAACGTAAAATTTGGGTAATAATCTACAACAATTTTTTATTATTATTAACCCAATAAAAAGAATAATGGTATTATTATAATTAAATTTATTTATTATAATTTTATATAATAATAATAATATTAAAATATAATTAATAATAAAAATATAATAAAAAATTTATATATATTTATGATAACAATAATAAAATTATAATATCAATATTATTACCCAAAAAAATAATTTATTATATTTCTATAATTAAACTTAATATCATTATCATTATATAATGTCATGGGTAAGATAAAAAAAATAACTTATTATATTTCTATAATTAAACTTAATATCATTATCATTGTATAATGTCATAGGTAAGATTAAAAATTTCAATTGAAATAATATGTATATAATACATAAATTTTATAAACCCATCTTATCCCTTTCTCTTATTTTCTAAGGGGTTTGAATAGTAATAAAATATCATATTTATCTCAAATTAATTTAAATAATAAATAAAATTAAAAAAAGTAGTAAAAAAATAAAATATAATCATCTATAATAACTATAATTATTTATAAAAATTAATTACTTTAAATAAAATAAGATAATATTTAAATATAATAAAATAATTTTTATTTATAAATTTATTAAAAATATTAAATAGAATATAAAATAATATGTTCATTTAACTGTCTAGGTGAAACTTATTTTCATACTTCATTTCAATTTTATTGGAATATAAGTTTTAAAAATGAACAAAATTATCCTTAATAATATTTAATTAATATAAAAATATAAGATTGTTTTAATCATTTTAAAAAATTAATATTAAATACGATACGGTATAAAAAAAAAGATGCTGAAAATATTCTCACTCAAAATTATTATAATAATAATAATGAATATTACAGTGATAACATCACTAGTGAAAAATTTATATAATACTTTTATTATTATTATATATCTACTTTTATCTTTAAAGGAAATTACAGCAAAAGGGTTGTCAATTCCCCACTTTTAGAGCGAGCCAGTAATTTCTCCAAGATAAAATTTCCCACCTAGCATCTCAAACAAAACATCTAACAATAGCTAGCTACATTTGAGAAGTTGCAACGTCTTCATAAAATACCCGGATTAGATTTATTATGATAATCTCCTTATAAATCAAAATATCATATCCAAAATATATTTTAAATTCTATCTTAACCTTTATTTTATTAATAAATTAATAAAAGATTAACTAAAACATTATCCATAATATAAAGTTTTAAAAGATGCTTTTAAAATAGAACATCCTTATCCCCCCCATATTCATTAAACTTCAACATTTAACGCTTATTTCTCCACTTCCCTTTGTAATTGATTTTTTTCTATTTATCAAAACAAAAGCCACTTCTGGTTAATACGTCCACTCCTTCGGTAGGCTTTCACGATCAAGAGCTACTTTTGGCCTTCAACTTTGCCTTTGTTGGGCTGCTTTTCTTGCCATCATAGCTTCTGAAAAAAAGAATTATAAATTATAAATCCCATTAAAAAACCTCAAGATAAACACGATAACTTAAGTAATCTATCTTACCATGGTCTGACAAAAACTCATTAACAAAACGAGCATAAGCTTGGTCTTTTGTATCCATGAAGTTCATATTTGGAGACTGAACAGTCTTTGCTGGGTTTGCAACATTTCGACAACCTATTAACCGATGCATAGAAATCATAAAGCGCCTTTAGGTTTAGTTTTCTTATATTAGTTGATCGGTGTGGTTTATTGCTTAGATTAGAAGTAATATCAATTAATCTACTTAATCTGAAATAAAGACTCCAGACAACATATTATTTTAATAACTTTTTATTAAAGTATTATTTTTTTAATATAAAAAAATTAAAATAATGTAGCTTATGATCTCTTTTTCAAAACTAAAAAAATTAAATGAGAAATAATCTAATTTAATTATCACATTTTTCTCTCTAAATTAAAACACCCAAAAGGGGTAGCAACGACAATGAGAAGGAAACGATTGCATTACCAGATTTTTTGCAAGGATCTAGAGGATGGTTATATCTGCGAGGTAAGAAAACTCCTGTTCCAGCACACTCTCTTTTAACACCAGATCCACCAAGGAAATCGTGCTGTGTATGTTGCTTATGATGTTTATCGTACAAAGAAGGCCACGCAGTTCCGGTTAAATTCGGAGAATGCCCACATTTACCACTCTCGTACACAGTTGTTCTTTCCCTCCTGATGTTGTTAATCTCTTTTAACATAGAAGCACAGCATTGCGAGTGTGGCTTATCGGACTGGTCCACTCTCAAATGTTGAAACTGCAAAAAGCAAATAGCTTGGATGAAATCCATTAAAGAAAATTTAGTCAAATCTATTATATGTATAAAAATCGCTAATAATTATTTATAAAAAAATTGCATACCTGTGATAGTTTAGGAGTGATAATTTGGTTCGAGTAGAACCCATCACTAGACTTTGTAAGGGAAGAAACAGTAACATTACTTAGAGAATCCAGAAGCCCTCCGTTATCTTGTTGACCATACAAGGGTCCATCAACACTCATTTTCATCCCCGCGACTTGTCCCGCGGTGGTATGTATCAGATCCCAGTTGTAATTTTTAGTATCAAACTGTGAGGTTGGAGGCGATGGAACCCGTGAAGAACCAATGGGGCTTCCGTTACTTGACATCATGCTCTTACCAGACCAGCATCCGATTCCATTCAAAGTTGACTGAGGTGACTTGGCCTTGACTCGCTGAGTCGACACAAAATCCCGAAATCAGTGCTCATCGTGCGAGTGAAAAGAAATGGAAATTTCATGAAGAAAAAGCGGTAAACGTACCTCAGGTTGGTCTTTGCAGAAGAAGGGGACGCCAAGTTTTTGAGTCTCGATAAACGAGGAGAGAGCAAGACGGCGAGTAAACCCAACAAGGAAGTCTTCTTCATCATTGCTCTCAGTCTCAGTACAACCAAGGACAGAGTGAACAGGGGAACTAAGAAAGGAGTGGAACTCGTACGGAAACTCGAGATTCCCTCCAAAACAAAATTCCGCTGTTCCAATTGTAGGAAATTTGTCCTTGTTCATAAGAAAGTCTGTGCCGTTGAAGAACTCGGAAGGATGCCAACACTCGTCGTCGATAAGGGACTTAACCTGAGCCATGTGTTAAACTCGACTAGATGTACTCTCAGACAGAGAATTGAAAATTATTTGAGGACTTTGGGGGAGAAACGGAGTGTGTGGGTGAGAGATGAGAGTGTGAGGGACTTCGCTGGTTGGAGAGGATTTAATAATGATCCAGAAATCACGAAGAAAAAAATTAAGAGGGAAAGAGAAACCGGCGAGTAAAGAATGTTGAAGACAAGCTGCATTAAATAACTTTATCCAACAATTAATTAATTTTAGGATTAAAAAATTATACCATTTTATTTTATTATTAACATATAAATTTGTATGACTCCTTAGAAAAAGAAAACAAAAAAATAAACAATATATATAAGTTTAAGGTATGTCCCTTATATCACCAATTTTTTTAAAAATTAACTATAAAACGATAAAAAATAAGTTAAAAATTATTCTAGTTATAAAACTACTTGTGATATAAAAAATACTTTAAAAATATTAGGGACAAAAAAATTATAGATTTACAAAATTAATAAATTAATATAAAAAATATGAAAAATACTAAAATTTATCGTAAAATCTCGTCACAAAATATGAAAAATTTATAAAATTAATAAATTATTACATGAGTTAATAGAAAATTTTATTATTATTTTTTAAATAACATAAATTATATTCTTAAAATTTATAATCATAAAATAATATTTTTTTGTTATTTTTATCTCGTATATTTTTATTATTAAAAAATTTAACAAATTATTTCATACTAACAATATTTTAAATTTAACTGTAGTTATTAATATCCAATTAATATTAAATATCATTTAATTAAATCAAGTTCAATATTATTAAAGTATTATTTTTTTTTATAAATTTTAAAAAAAATTATAATATTATATAATTATATTATTTAATTTAATTTAATTTATATTTTTTCTGATAATGTATTAATGAGATTATAAAATTAATCAACTTATACTAACTATGGGGTTATCTTGCTCTATGAGTTAGTGTTTTTATTCTGAATACATCTCAATGTTATTTCTCTTGTTTGCATGGAAGGCTATATTTACCCTAATATTTGAAAGTTTTTAGACCATTCCCTTTCTCATCTTTTTATCTTTTCAAACATTTTTTTCTTTAATTTGAATTCATCTCTTTAAAAAAAAATCCTAGCTTTCTCTCCTCTGTTTTTTCTTACAAATCTTTAAAATTATACACCAATCTCAAAAGATCCTTTTGTTTCATGGATAAGTATCCATAAGAAAAGGAAGAAGATAATCTAAATTTATTCTCCTTTCATAAAAGTATTAAAATTAACATACTAATAATTTAAGGTAAGATTTATAAGAATAAAATGAATGTTATTTTTCATCTTTTTATTTTTATGAATTTTATGGTTTTTCATGTAACACGGTTAAATACTTTTGTTCAAAATATTATGTAATTTTGATATTGTTTAATACATATATTACTTAAAAAATAATATGAAATCAATATTATTTGATATTTGTTTATTTTTTATAATTTTTTTGTTTGTATTTATATCAATTCAAAACAGGGTTAGTAATATGAATAGTTTATGTTGGTAGATATATATTTTTTTAAATTTACACTAAATAAAATTTATAACTAACATAGAAATAGATTAACAATAATGATACAAGAATCATGCACCTGATATGACTATTTAAGTTTGTTTTCCTTAACTATCGAATCAAGTTTTGATTCACTTAACCTTTTAAATAGAATATCGAATTCTTTGTTCTTTCTTAATAACTGATATTTATATCTTTGTAATTATATATATCTATTTATTATTTAATTAGATGAACATTATATAATTAAAGAGGATTTTATTTATGATATTCTTTTATCTTGATTGTTAACTATTGTAATTAATTATTTAATTAATGAATTAAAGTTTTAAAGAGAAAAAATATGATTACAAAAGTATGCTATTAATAGCTAACATAACTTTAAAATGGGATTGATACTTTTTTTAGTATCTGTATTGTTTTTTGGTACTAATTATTTTTTCAAAAATTTAGTAGTACTTTAAAAGTATAGATATTCTTTTGATCAAAAACGATTTTTATGCACAAAACATTTTAATATTTTCATTTTCTTTCATTTTTTTTATCCCCTCTTTTTTTTTTACTTCTCTCTTGTTTATTTCTCGTATCTTTATTAATTTGTTTAAATTATTTCTTGTTTTTTTACTATAATTATAAACCCTAAACTATATACAGTCAACTATAAACATTAAATACTAAATTTTAAATAAAATTTTTTAAATTATAAATCTTAAATTTAATGAGATAATAAAGAAAGGAGAAAAAAGAAAGAATATAGAAAGATAAAATACTAATAAAAATTTTAAAAGATTAAAATATCTTTTAATTTTTTTATACATATATATTTTTATTAAATAGATACATATTATTCAAAACAATCCATATCCTAATATTTTTCATTTTTCATTTATATATTTAATTTTGAGGATATATAAAAGTACGGGCAAAAGATAGAAATGCAAGTAATTAATTTCCCGCCAAGTTGAGTGGAGAACCTAAGTAACAAATCCACGTCTCTTTCAACAAAGAAAGTATAAAAGAATTGGAGTGATATTATCATAATTATAATGTTTTTATTCTCATAACAATAAATTTGAATTATGTGTTTTATTTCTATTTTATTATTGTTATATAAAATTGTCAAATATCACGTCCAAGAGAAATTAAAAAGGTTAGAAAATAAAGATATATATTATAACAATAATAATATTTATAAAGAATAATTAATAATAAAAATAAAATAATTTTTTTTATATTTTTATTATGATAATATCGTTTCAAAAAAAGTAAATTTTTATCACAAATTTAATTTATTGTTACATATTTATTGTTAAACTTTCTTTGAAACACTCTTAAAATATATAATAATAAAATTCAAAAATATTATAAAAACATTAATATTTTATTATTTTATTATATTTAAATATGAATAAATATATTTGACTATTAATTTTTTTATATATAAATATATATATTTAAAATTATGGATATTTTCTATTATATTTTAAGTGTTTTTAACTTCAAATATTTAAATTCATCAAAAAATGAAAAACAACAATTGAAGTATTTAATTTGCATCACGCAAGCTTAGAATAATAAGGCATATAAGCTTTATATGAAAAATCATTTAATTTGTAAGGTTTATAAGGTACAATTGAAAAATAGTGAAGTGTATTACAATGAGGATTATAATGTGTCACGATGCACACTATTCGGTTGGAATTTATTGGGCATACAGAGCATAATGTATAGCACTGTGAATAAAATAGTGTCACAACATGACTCATTCGAGATTCATTTGGAAAAACTTTACATAATATATGTCATGACATATAATAATAAAATATTGTTGAAAAATAAAGATTATTTTGAAAATCAAGATCATAACTTTGAAACATGACACACCATCTATCTAATGTTAGTATTGAAAGCTAATTAGTATTCTTATCTCTTTTCAAATACTATTTTGTATTTTTTGAATTCGTTAAATTTAATTTTTTGATTATTTTTTTAATTTTAATCATATCTCGTTAATTTTAAATAAGGGAATTTGGTTTTATTGTCATGTTTGTGTAGATTAATTTAATTTAATATTTTTATAAAATAAATTGATTTTATTTCTTCATTCAATATTTGTTACAAAATTTATTATTGTTTAATTTATTGATAATATATTTTTTATAATAAATTTAAAATATGATAATTAGGTTTCAAAAGTGATATCTAAATTTAATTTTGACACCTTGAATAAAAATTTAAATTGATGAATGTGTTTAAAATATTGATTTAAATGTTTTGTTATTTCCTTATAAATAAATTTAATCTATTAGTTAATAATCTCCGTATAAAAATATTTATTGATTTAATTAACAAAAAAATTAATCTCACTTAAGGACTTTTTCATACATAAAATAAAAAATCAATAATATGAATTTATTCTTTTATTAACCTAATTAATTTTAAACAATTATAATTTAACTAGTCAATTAATCCTACATATTATTTATTGATTTTTAATTTCAATTTATCTTGAATTTATTTGAATCAAATTTATCTTTACTTATTTTTAATCATTTGTTACTGGTTTAGGATTTTCAAAACCTAAATATTATGATGGAATATTTAAATTTTATTTTCATGTTTACTTTTAAAAAAATTGATAAATTATTTAAAATTGTATATTTTTTCCTTAAATCATCTTTGAAAATATATTATCACTTATTATAAGTGATTTTTGTACCTTTAATTTCTTTTTTTATAAATTTATAAAATTCAATTATCAAGATTTTGTGCATCAGAAGACGATGTCACATGCGTAGCAATCAATACTCAAAATCCTAAAAGATTGTATGGATAACTATGAAGATGTTTGAGGGATGTTTGTGTTGGGCACAGTGGGTAAAAATAAAATGAATTCAACAGAGTAGAATAATGACACCGAAATTTAACGTGGTTCACCCTTTTAATTTGGGCTAAGTCCACGGGACAAACTCTGAAAAATATTTCTTCCACTAATAAATTAATGGGTACAAAGTGAGAGGCAATACAACAAATTGAGATAAACCCAAAATAGTGTCACACAAGTGTTTCCCAAACTCACTATTTTGTCACTCCCCTTTTAGAAAAATATCCCAATATTTTTCTAAGATATTCTTTCTCACTTTCTTACACACAACACTATTTTTCTTCAAAGGAAATTGTTCCTTTGGCTTTGCTTTGCTTCTCTTCTTGTTTTGGTGTGTTGGTGTTTCTCTAAGGCAAAGACATTGCCTACTTATAGGCAAAATTTCATGTCAATGTTAGTTGCACCTACCATTGGTGGTTGCACCTACCATTGGTGGTTGCACCTAGTTACACCTACCATTTATGGTTGCACCTACCATTGGTGGTTGTACTTACCAATTGTGGTTGCACCTACCATTTATGGTTGCATCTAACATTTGTTTATTTTTCTTCCTCTTAAATGTAGGAGGGACTTACAAATCTCCTCCTCCCGACTACATAGAGAGCTCCACCAATCCAGCAGCTAAACAACAGTATTCAAAATTTTGTCTTGGGAGAATTTTCGTCAACATGTCTGATCCATTTTCTTCTGTATGGATCTTCTCAAGTTGTAATAGTTTCTTCTCCATTACATCCCTAATCCAGTGATATCTCACATCAATATGTTTTGATCTTGAATGAAAGGAGGCATTCTTTCCAAGATGGATAGCACTCTGACTATCACAAAATAACTGATAACTGTCTTGTTGCAACCCAAGTTCTTTCAAGAACTTTTTCATCCATAGCAACTCTTTACATGCTTCCGTTGCTGCTATAAACTCTGCTTCGGTAGTGGACAGTGCAACACATTTTTGTAACTTTGACTGCCATGACACAGCTCCCCTTGCAAATGTAATCAGGTAACCTGAAGTGGATTTTCTGGAATCCACATCACCAGCCATATCTGCATCTGTGTATCCAACTAACATAGGTTTGTCATTTCCAAAACATAGGCATATTTTGGAAGAACCTCGAAGATACCTGAAAATCCATTTCACTGTAGCCCAATGTTCCTTTCTAGTATTTGAAAGGAATCTACTCACAATTCCAACTGCATGAGTGATATCTGGCCGTGTACAAACCATGGCATACATTAGACTTCCAACTGCTGAAGCATATGAAACCTCTTCCATCTCTTCCTTCTCTTTGTCAGTAGAAGGGCTCTGTTTAGAACTTAGCTTAAAGTGATTAGCAAGAGGACAACTAATCGCTTTAGCCTTATCCATATGAAATCTTTGAAGTACTTTCTCAATGTACTTCTCCTGTGACAACCATAATATCTTGGCGCCTCTGTCTCTAATAATAGTCATGCCAAGAATCTACTTTGTTGGCCCCAAGTCTTTCATGGCAAAAGACTTACTCAACTGTGTTTTCAAGTTGTTGATTCTAGAAATATTTCGGCCAACAATCAACATATCATCCACATAAAGCAAAAGAATAATGAAATCATCATCAAAGAATTTCTGCACAAAAACACAATGGTCTGAAGTAGTCTTTTTGTAGCCTTGCTCCTTCATAATATACTCAAACTTCTTGTACCATTGTCTTGGTGCCTGTTTTAAGCCGTAGAGACTTTTCTTCAATTTGCAGACATAGTCTTCTTTTCCCTTTTGCTGAAAACCCTCTGGTTGTTCCATGTATATCTCTTCTTCCAAGTCACCATGTAGGAAGGCAGTTTTGACATCTATTTGCTCAACTTCCAAGTCAAGACTTGCTGCTAATCCTAGTACAGTACGGATGGATGTCATTTTCACAACTGGAGAGAAAATCTCATCAAAGTCAACACCTTTTCTTTGGCTGAATCCTTTGACAACTAGTCTGGCTTTGTATCGCGGACTGGAACTGTGTCCTTCATGCTTCACCCTGAACACCCATTTATTTTTCAAGGCCTTCTTCCCTTTGGGCAGCTTCATCAGCTCAAAGGTTTTGTTCTCATGCAAGGACTTCATCTCATCTTGCATGGCTTCAATCCATTTTTGTTTGGATTCGTCATCCATAGCCTCTTCGTAACTCTCAGGTTCTCCCCCATCAGTGAAAGTTACATACTCATCTGAAGGATATGAGGTAGAGGGTCGTCTCACTCTATCACTTCTTCTCAGTAGAACAGGAGAAGCCGCAGGTGTTGGTACTGGATAATGAACATCATTATTTCCCTCGTCTTCAGAACCAACTTCTATGGGGGCATCATCTTCACCAGGTGGATAAACCTGGTCTTCATCTCCAACTTGTCTTGGCACTGATGTTGGAGGAATTAATTCCAAATCTGAGTCACCATTGGAATTAGGAACATCTTTCTTCATTTTGTTAATATCCTCAATGGTCTCATCTTCAACAAATACAGCATCACAGCTCCTGACAAGTCTCTTTGCAACCGGATCGTAGAATCTATAGCCAAGTTGATCTTGACCATAGCCAATAAAAATACACTGTCTTGTTTTGGCATCAAGTTTGGATCTCTCATCCTTAGGGATATGAACAAATGCTTTGCAGCCAAACACTCGCAGATGATCATAGGAAACATCTTTTCCTGACCATACTTTATCTGGAACATCCATCTTGAGAGGAGTACAGGGTGAAAGATTCAACACATGTGCAACTGTGAGTATGGTTTCACCCCAAAAAGTTTTAGGCAACTTTGCATGTGAGAGTAGACATCTAACTCTTTCCATCAAAGTTATGTTCATCCTCTCAGCTAAGCCATTCAACTGCGGTGTCTTTGGAGGTGTCATTTGATGCCGAATACCATGCTTTTTGCAATAAGCATGGAAAGGTCCTGTGTATTCTCCACCATTGTCTGTCCGGATGCATTTCAACTTCTTTCCAGTCTGTCTCTCAACTGAGGCATGAAATTCTTTGAAGACATCTAGCACTTGATCCTTTGTCTTTAGAAGATATACCCACGTCTTCCTTGAATGATCATCAATGAAAGTCACAAAGTATTGAGCACCACCAAGTGACTTTGGCATCGGTCCACACAAATCTGAATGAATCAGATCTAAAATATTATTCATTCTGGAAGGAGGGAAGCTCTTGAAAGCAACCCTATTTTGTTTTCCTGCTAGACAATGAACACATTTCTCCAAATGTACTTCATCCATTCCAGGCAATATCTTCTTTTTGGCTAGACTTGTCAAACCTTTTTCACCCATGTGACTGAGTCTCTTATGCTATAACTCAGCTACACTGTCTTTCTCTATGGCATTTACTGTGTCGGTGGAGAGCTTCGCTTGCATTATATACAGAGTTGTATGCTTCTCACCTCTAGCCACTACTAAGGAGCCTTTTGTAAGTTTCCATTTGTCATAAATGAAGGAGCTGCAATATCCTTCATTTGCAAGCTTGCGTACAGAGATCAAATTCAGGCGCATATCTGGAATATGCCTGACATCCTTCAAAAATAGTCTGGTTCCGTTCTCTATTTCCAAGAAAACGTCTCCTCTGCCTACTACCTTTGACAGGCCTTCATTTCCCATTCTAACAACACCAAAACTTCCAGGTGTGTATGATGAGAAAAATTCTCTACGCGATGTAGCGTGAATTGTAGCACCACTATCAATCACCCAGCTGGTCTCGTGTGATGCAAGATTGACAAAATCTTCATCATAAACGATATTGAACTCGTCTATGGTATTTGTTTGCTCATCATCACTGCTGTCATCTTTCTTCATTACTTTGCCTTTGTTCGTTTCTTGTTCCTTCTTGAACACTCGGCAAAATTTCTTAATGTGACCCTTCCTCTTGCAGTGATGGCATTCAACATTGGCAAATTTGTTTGATTTGCTTCTGATTTTGCTTCTGGGTTTTTGTTTTGTGTACAGTCTCCTTCCTCTAGACTCTGTGATAAGGGCTTGTTCTTCTGAATCTCTTTCCTTGTTTTGTTTCTCATATGAGAACAAGGCTTCTACAACAACTTCAAACTCCATCTTGTCTTTTGCATAAGTCAGAGTTGTTGTGATATGATTATATGATGAGGGTAGTGATGCCAACAACATCACAGCTTTCTCTTCATCGCCAAAACTCACATTAAATCTTACTAAGTGAGAAAGCTTGTTGTTGAAATTGCTAACATGTTGCATCATGCTCACACTATCTTCCTTCCTCATCTGATATAGCTCCTTCCACAAATAAAATTTATTGGCAAGGTTCTTTGACATGTACACGTTTTCTAGAGTCTCCCATGTTTCTTTAGCAGTCTTGCAATTTTTTGATTCAATATTTTGCAAGACACTGTCCGAGAGATTTAGACGGATTGTACTAGCTGCAATCTCATCTATTTCCTCCCATTGTTCCTCGGTGACGGTTGCTACCTTCTTTTCTTTCCCTAGCAACGCCTTATGGACCTTCTGTTGAATGAGAATATCCTTCATCCTCCTTTGCCATAAAGAGAAATTATTATTGCCATTAAATTTCTCAATATCTACCTTCTGGCTTGACATTTTTTTTCACTTGTGTTTCTTTTTCTACAAATAAATACGTCCTGGATCTAATAAAAATCTTTTCTGATGTGGCAGGTCAGTCTAGGCTGCAACCACAGAGCATATTAAGAATTTTACTAGACCAGCTCTGATACCAGTTGTTGGGCACAGCGGGTAAAAATAAAATGAATTCAACAGAGTACAATAATGACACCGAAATTTAACGTGGTTCACCCTTTTAATTTGGGCTAAGTCCACGGGACAAACTCCGAAAAATATTTCTTCTACTAATAAATTAATGGGTACAAAGTGAGAGACAATACAACAAATTGAGATAAACCCAAAATAGTGTCACACAAGTGTTTCCCAAACTCACTATTTTGTCACTCCCCTTTTAGAAAAATATCCCAATATTTTTCTAAGATATTCTTTCTCACTTTCTTACACACAACATTATTTTTCTTCAAAGGAAATTGTTCCTTTGGCTTTGCTTTGCTTCTCTTCTTGTTTTGGTGTGTTGGTGTTTCTCTAAGGCAAAGACATTGCCTATTTATAGGCAAAATTTCATGTCAATGTTAGTTGCACCTACCATTGGTGGTTGCACTTACCATTGGTGGTTACACCTACCATTTATGGTTACACCTACCATTGGTGGTTGCACTTAACAATTGTGGTTGCACCTAACATTTGTTTATTTTTCTTCCTCTTAAATGTAGGAGGGACTTACAGTTTGAGCTACCCTCGCACTAATGAGTAAATAATGAGTATTGATTGGGTTGGGGTTGTAGTTTTGGAAAAGAATTGTACCGACTCAATTGATTCAAAGTTGAAAGACTCTTTTCTCCTTAATCATTCAATTAAATTCCTTAAATTAATTAATACATATATTTTTTACACTTAAACTAGAGAGATAATTATGCAAGTTTAAGTTGGCCTAGAGATGGCAATTTGACCAGATACTCGATCCGTTTGGATCAAATCAAGACATAAAATAGACATGATATTATTCATTTTATTAGAAATAGTTTAATGTATAAATGTTTCGATTCAGGTCATTATTTAGACACTTACTTTATTTTTACTATTATTCTCTTTTAAGTTAATTATTTAATCAATTATAATATTTATCACAACTATTTTACTCATTTTGTGGTTAAATATACTTTATAATTTATATATATATTAATATTAATATTTTATTTTTTTTAATATATAAACTATTTACAAACCATTTAGTAGATATTTTAATTTTTTATTATTTTATAGATAAAACGGTATGAAATATGATTTGAATTTAAATATATATTATTAATTATAAATTAAATAGATATACTAGTTATTCATGTTTCATTCTTGCAATTGAGTCTATATTTAGCATAGGTAATAGGATTTTGTCAAAGCATCTTAATAAATTAAAGTCATCTATATTAGAATTATTGAAGTGTGAAAAGGAATGGGCACGGTGACAGGTGGGGACGGTTTTTGATATAATCGTTCCTGAATCGAATTATAAAATCTATATTTAAAATCGTCCAAAAATCATTACGATTCAGGATGGTTTCTTACCCGCAGGTAACAGTTCGGGACAATTATGAAAAAATCCAAAAAAAAAACCCAAAATATATATATAATTAATTTTTTATTTATAATTTAATATATAATTTAATTAATTAAATATAATTAATTCCGGGTACGGACGGGTATGGTTTTTAGTATAACCGTAACTGAATCGTAATCGTTATTTCATATTCGGTTTTTACCCGAAATCGTCCCCGTACCCAAAATTTATCGGTTAAAAACCGAACTATCGGTTCGGATAAACACGAATAACCGAATCCACGGTTTTTTTCCCATCCCTAAGTGTGATCATTATTTACTTTAGTCTAAATTTGATGGTTTGATTTTTTTGAAAATTATACTATTATTATTTCATTTTGTTAATTTGTTTAATTATTAATAATTGTTGTTATGTGTTCATTAGTGAAACAGTTGTAAAAAAAATTCAAATATGATATTGGTGGGTTGGAAGATAGGTAGGATATTGATTATTTTGACGGAAATAATAGAGATAAAGAAGATGACACAATGACTATTCATCTTTCCATTTATAGAAAAATATATATAACCAAATTACTGACTTCTAGAACCATGTTATTGGTTTGGATTTGAAACCTTGTAGTATACAAATACTTTATTACTCAATATTAAGACTGTATTGAATTGATGTTGTGTATTTATATGTATACTTTATACGTTTTTTATTTCTTTTGATTCTTTACATATACGAAAATATCATTATATCTTCACTGAATCAAGTTTTGACTTGTGAGTATCGAATTTGAACTCGTTAGTTTATAAGTAATTAAATCAAACCCATAAATTTCCGAATCTACAATACTAATTATAAACTAATATAACGTCTTCATGATAAAAAAATATATAAATATAATCATAAAAAATAGGTTGCAAATTAATGTAATTAAAATTATTATAACGTTATCTAATAATAATAAAATTAGAATGTTATGAAATAATAAAGATAAAATATGTTATGATATATTATAGACTCTATATTTTACCGTGTAAAGTTCTAGATTTTAACTCTAATTTGAGTTACGTTAATAAGTTTTTTTCGTCTTTTATAAACCTCAAATTTAAGATCTAATTTTTAAATATAACAAATTTATAGAGATTCGTAACAAATGAAAATTTACGGTAAAATATGGAACCTATAAAAATATTCAAACATTAAATATTTTATCAAATTTTATTACAATAATAATATTGTTGGAAATGAGAAATAGCTAGAGTTTGTCTGTCGATTGTATGTATTCGTAGATTCTTGGAAATGTGTAATTGTGTATTATACTACCATTCTTCACCACTTTTAGGTTGACCGTTGACGTTTGCTAGTTAATGGGCCAATAACACCTACTTGAATAGCATAAGAACCAAATAATTATATTGTTTATAATGCTACGTACATTGATTAGCTATGTTCGCCACCTTACAACTTTTTTTATTAAAGAGATTAGGGATAAGTGAGGTTTTATTGATAATATGGAAAAGAAAACCCTTAAACGAGGGCAGCACTCCAATTAAGAAATTGGTTTTCCTAACTCTACAGCACACGTGACAGCACGCATAAACAGAAAGATCACAAATTCAAATACGAAACATGCACCAACAGATATAAGAAGACCAAATAATGGGATCGAGTTTCCTTGCCATTCATTTCGGGCCAAGGTTAAGATTTATTGAGGCATTCTTTAAAACTCCGTAAAGGTATTCATTGTTGACGTGTGCCGAAGAAGTGGAGCAAAAGCATGCTTCAGTGGGCACACCAGTAGAAGAAGCAGGGTATGGACAGCAGTAAATGGAACGATATGATGGTAATGGAATATAAAGGATGTAGCTATGACTAAGGAACAGAGAAGTTTTTACGAAATGTATATTATATTTTAACGTGTTATCAGAACAATGATTATTATTGAAATATCAATCTAAATAGCTATTGCAATTTAAAAAAAAATCCAAAGTTGCCATATCTGCTCAACGTTGGTGCCATCGTCGCGACATCAGCAGAACCACTCCGAGAGCCGCCGCGGGTTCCTTCTCATCGTTCCTTCTTTTTTTGTCGAGGGTTCCATTCCAATTTGAGACATAAGTCATCGCGACATCAACCGCCATAGCCAAATTTCTCATTTCGAGACATTAGCCGTCGCGACATCAACTAGCTGTCGTAGTTGTTGGGATGATTCAACTATACCTTATCGGTATTAAGTTGGAGGATTCAACTATACCTTATGGTTCCAAGTGATCGATATGTATATCTCTCACAAGGACAAGTTGGGATATATTAATGGTGATTTTTCCTAATCTCTAGAAATTGACCTCTCGTTCAGGAAATGATGCACTAAAAACGTCATTGTCAAGAGATAATTAATCAATTTGATGGACTCTTCTTTGATTGCTAATTTTATTCGATTCCAACTGCAAAACAGGTTTAGGATTCTACTACTACAACCTATTTTGGTGGGACAGGCACGTCTCAAGTTTATGATCTCCGTCGACGGGTTACTCGTATGAAGTAGACGGGTGAATCTATTGAAAAATACTATAATGAATTTCAAGGGTTATGGTAAGAAATTGATTTCTATCGTCCTAACCCGATGAAGTGTGCAACTGACATACAAAAATACAACTTCATCTTATAAGAAGATCGAGTTTATACCTTCCTTGATGGACTTGATGACAGACTAGATAAAATTCGAAGCAATGTGCTTCAAATTAAACTATTCCCTACGGTGGAACAAGCCAATGGATTCATCCGTAGGGAAGAAGTTAGGCAGATCATGATGATCACGGGTACAGATATGACTCTATGAGCAATTATTGCATCCAAAGGGATCAAGAGAAACCATAATCAATTGCCACCAAAACCAGGAACTTTTTCCCTGGGTAGCAGGAAATCCAACTCCTCATCCAAACCTCGACCACCTTCTGATGGCATGAAATGTACTTATTGCGACAACTTCAAACACACCCATGAAAACTGTTTCAAACTACATGGATATCCAGATTGATGGAATGATCTTCAAACACAAAATAAACGGGAAACCACTAGGAGAGCTACTGTGGCTACTAGTGATGCGTCACTATCCTTCATTTCTCAAGCAGAATGTTCCCAGGGTCTAGGTATTTCAAGTGAAACATTTCACATCTCTACTAATCATAATGAGGATTGGATTCTCGACTCTGGAGCTACAGACCATATGCCATTTGATCCAAATGATTTCTCTAATACAACCCAACCAAGATGGAGTTGTGTTGAAAACGCCAATGGGGTCACTTATCCAGTTACAGGGGCTATAATAGTGACTTTATCTCCTTCTTTATCATTATATAATACATTACTTGTACCCTATCTTTCAAACAGATTGATGTTTGTAAGTCAAGTTACTTCAGATCTTAATTGTGTTATATTGATGTATTCTACTTTTTACCTTCTTCAGGATATTCTCACCAAGGAGATCATTGGACGTGGTACTAAGAGGAAGGGTCTATATTACGTAGATGACGTCAGTTCAGGAATAGCCAATCACATGCAACACGCGGCTGGTAACAAGGAGAGACAGATTTGGTTATGTCATCGTTGACTTGGGCATCCATCATTTGGGTATTTAAAAGCACATACTACCTGACTTATTTTCAGATGCAACACACTTAAACTTTAAATGTGATACTTGTATCTTAGCCAAGAGTCATAGGGCCTCCTATCCCATGAGCATGAATAAAAGTGTGATTCTCTTTGCTTTGATACATTCTGATGTTTGGGGACCTTCCACAGTCACTACATCATTGCGTTATCGTTGGTTTGTAATTTTTGTTGATGATTGCACACGAATGACATGGCTTTACCTTCTCAAACACAAAGATGAGGTATTTACTAAGCTTCACTCGTTTCACACCATGATATTCTCTATGAAACCTCATGTTCACAAACCCCACAACATAATAGTACTGTAGAAAGGAAGAATAAGTATATCTTAGAAACTGCACGTGCCTTACTGGTCAATGCACATATGCCCAGTAGATAATAAAGTGATGCTGTTATTACATCTGTATATCTACTAAATCGTATGCCCACTAAAGCCTTACAATTTCATACTTCATTAAAGGTGTTATCTGAACATGTCCATTTGCCTACTATTTTGATGATTCCTCCCCAAATTTTTGGGTGTATTGTTTTTGTCCACCTTCATAAAAATCAATGCACCAAGTTGTATCCATGTGCGGTTCGATGTGTCTTCTTGGGGTATGGAGTACAAAAAAAGGGATACAGATGTTATGATCCTACTGTTAAAAAAACCTACATTACCATGGATGTAACTTTCCTAGAAACTAAATTTTTTTTCCTATCACCAGTATCCAATTTCCCTCTTCAGGGGGAGATTTATGGTAAAGAACAAAATTGGTCTAATGTTGAAGTAAAAAATGTCTTCCTCCATGGTGATCTTGAAGAGGAGATTTATATGGATATCCCACCAGGATATGCTGTTACATCGGGAAAAGAAACTACATATAGGTTACAACGAGCATTGTATGGACTAAAATAATCACCTAGAGCATGGTTTGGTAGGTTGAGTTCAACAATGAAAAAATATGGTTTTCAACAAAGCAACTCTGATCACACTTTATTCCTAAAACATTGATTAGGAAAAACAACAGCTCTCATCGTCTATGTAGACGACATGATCATCACAGGGGATGAAGAAGAAGAAATCTCTAAGATTAAAGAACAATTGTCTAATGAGTTTGAAATGAAGAACTTAGGAGGGCTTAAATACTTCTTGGGAATCGAGGTAACAAGATCAAGACAAGGCATATTTCTCTCCCAAAGAAAATATGTTCTAGGCTTATTGGCAGAGGTAGGATTACTAGACTGTAAACCTATTGATACTCCAATGATTCATAAACATAAACTTGGGGAATATGTGGACCAGGTACCAGCAGACAAACATAGATATCAACGGCTAGTGGGTAAACTTATCTATTTATCTCATACTCGGCCAGATATTGTTTATGTTGTTAGTGTAGTAAGTCAATTCACGCACTGTCCAAGTAAGACCATATGGATGTTGTAATGCGAATACTTCATTATTTAAAGTCTTCCCCTGGGAAAGGACTTATGTTTTCAAAGAATGATCAATTGAAATTTGTTGGATATACAGATGCGGATTGGGCAGGAAATATCAAGGACATGAAATTTACTGCTGGGTACTTTATGTTTATGGGAGGCAATCTTCTTACATGGAGGAGTAAGAAACAGAACGTAATTACCTTGTCTAGCGTTAAAGTTGAATTTTGAGAAATGGTCAAAGGAATATGTGAGCTTCTTTGGTTGAAAAAACTTTTAATTGAAATTGGTGTTGTTTTTTAACTCTGAAATGAACTTGTTTTGTGATAATAAGGCAGCTATTGCAATTTGTCACAATTCAGTTCAACATGATCGTACTAAGTACGTTGAAGTGAATTAGAATCTCATCAAATAGAACCTTGAAGAAAATATTATTCAACTTTAATTTGTTAAATCAAAAGATCAATTAATTGATGTACTCAACAAAACTGTGAGTATAAGAGATATTTATGCACCAACTTAAGAGAAAATATTGGCACGTGTTGTAGAAGTAAAACATAAACATGTTTCAGTGGGTATAACAGTAGAGGAAACAAGGTATGGGCAGCAATATGTATATCATATTTTGACATTCATGAACTCTATTTCATGAACTTCAATCGGTATAGAATTACAAAAGCCATGTATAAATATCCAGCCGAAAACCAGGATAGGTTTATAATTGGAGGGAATATAAAATAAAGTAGGAAATTATTCCAATAAAATATTCTGTAAAGGACAGCTGGTATTATATGCAAAATGAGAAGCAATCATATGATAGATCCATACGAATATGTCAGCAGTTCATGTGTCTTCGTACTTTTGTCCAAAGAACCAAAAAGTCACATTCATCAAATCTGAATTGTTAATTCCAGACACTAAAATAAGTTTATAATTAAACAACTATATTTGATGCCTACGATAAACTGTATTACCAAGAGAATATCCTCACCAGTACCAAAGGATTTGCGTGCTTCTTCTAACCATTTTGAAGACACCATCCCTGGCTTACTCCACAATATATTTCAGTATTTCTACCTAAGGTAAGGGGACGAATTAATTAATACCATTATTTTTAAAAATAGATATTTTTTCTTTACTTTTGAACCAGGTTAAATTGATTTCAATTTTTTTGAAATAAATCAAATGAATTCAAATTTTATTTTTACATTTAAATAAAATAAATTAATATATATAAGAAACACGTTATCTTTTTTATAAATATTAAATAGATTTCAACCATTTTGATGTTAAATGAAACTAAATTATTGTTAAATTTTATCATTTGAAATCAAAGTTTTTTTTTGTTTTTTTAGTATCTTGGAAAAAGAGATTTTAAGTTTTTTGTTATCTATAAATATTTTTTTAATTTATTATAGATTAAAATTATTAAATTAGACTTAATTGATTAATATTTTTTCCGCTTAATTTTAAAGAAATTATATTAAGTAGATTAATTTAAATATTTTTGTTAAGTTATTTATCAACCTAAATCAATAATTGCATAAATAAAATACATATTTTACAAAATCCATAAAAATAAATTTGCCATTTTCCCTTGATACATCTCTCACGTTATCAAGCTTATACCGTATAACCTTCTTTTAACATTGACTAATAATAGAGATATCCCAAAAATCCCTAAATACATATCCTCACGACATATATACATATATATACCGTAAAGTATTTAGTGACAAGTTGTATAATATAATATAAAAAAATCAATTATAAATATTTTAATAAAATAATTTGTATTATAAAATTTGTTTAAATCAATAATTAATTACTTTTTTATTTTTATTACATTTTAAAATAAAAAAAATACTATTTTTAAATTGAAATGAAAGAAAAAACAAGACATATAATTTTATAATTGAAAATTTAGACAGATTAATTTTTGTATCTAATATAATTTAGACTCATATTTTCTGATCGTATTAAATTTCTATATAATTATATTATTTTTATACTATGCGATACAATATGATTTTAAAACCAAATAAATTAATGTATAAAAATTATAAAATTAAGATATTTAGTATTGTTTGAAGATAATTTCAAGTGTACAGGATTTTATAGATTTGTAGTGAGAAGCAAAAATATAGATAAATGAATTAGATTATGTATTCTTCTTATTGAAGAGATATATATATGACATCTCATATGTGTGGCAGGTTATGTGCTCTACGACCTGGATATATGATTACACGATTTATTAAATGTTACATATGAACTAAGCAAAAATTAGGTGATTATAATCGTTTACATTGACAAGTCACTATATATAAACAAAGATAAGTCGTTATATGCATACCGACCCATATTTCTAAATAAATTTTCCAGGTCGTTTACGAAAAGAGAGAACTGAGGTTACATCGGGGTCTTACAATTTCACCAGGTCTTGATCTTTAAGATCTTACAGAACAATAACAGAGTGATTTGAATGACTGGATTCTACGCTTTATCAAACTCTTTGAACCCAGACCATTAATAAACCATCCCTATAACTTCGTCATTCCCTAACAGAGTACCTACGTTCATTAAATCGTATACCTATTATGCAATTAATACCAAACAAGTACTATTGTGTAACAAACATGCTATAAGTATAAGAATATGTATTTTGAGGTTTAAAGAGATGTAATTATAATTTGTCAATAATATTCTTCTTGGTTGTAGGCTTTAATGCTAAGGATAGCTAGATAATTAAAAAATACTATTATTTATTTTCCTTTTTAGAGGTTTGCACCAATGACCTAAAAATAGAGATTGGCCAGCAAACACCATCTCTTCTTCCTATGTGTACATGCTTCCTTGTGTGATATCCAAGATATTAAGGATTTGAACAGGGGTAACAATTATATTTACCTGGAACAGGCAGGATCTCTAATCTCAAACTCAACGTATAGGAATCATACCCACGTATGTTATATGACGATGAAGTGTCCTATGATTTTATGTAAAAGAAAGGCAAGGAAGGCATGTTATGTCACCTTCCGTGTTAATTTGTTGGCATATAAAACTATAAGCAAAAACTTTCTTAACTGTATAACCAGAGTTCTCACTCAGGTTTGTAACAAAGATATCCTTCAGTGGAGTTATGCTGTAAAACAAAATTAGGAACATAATAAAACAAAAATAGTACTAAACTATAGTAAAAGTTAAAAACATATCATTTAATTTTATTAAATGATAAAAATAATACTCAAATATTATTAGTTATATAAATCTACTGTTTCGACAAATCTACTAACGAACTACTTATTATTTGTATAAATATGCCACCAAACTTGTTAGTAATAAAAATTTACCACCAACTTCTTTATTATTTATACAAATCTACCAATAAACTCCTTACCATCATTAATTATAATTGAATGTTATTTTTGTTACTCAAAAAGATTAAATGGTATGATTGTAACTTTTACGATAATTCGATACTATATTTGTTAGTTTACCCCGATAATATTTAGAGGAAATTACAAGAGTTGTAAACCTCAATTATGCTGGTTTATTAAGGCAATTGCAATATGTCTCTTAGACAAGATTATTCAGATTTTCCTTTCTACTGATTGAACTGCATTGTAAATCAAACAAGGTAAATAGGCTTTTTATAAGAGAACATAATAAGACTAATGTCTTACTCTTAACTTGGGAAGATGAAAGTAAAAGAAAACGAGGGAAGAAAAAAAAAATGCCAACGTGACACCGTTTCTAAATCCGGAGGATCAGCGTAATTCTAAATTGTATTGCCCTCGTTAGACAACAACATTACTCTAAAAAATCCATCGATTAAGATCTATGTTTTATACCTGTATATTAATTCCAGCTTCGTATGATCTTTGAAATGATGTGTCCACTCGTACCAAATCATTCGCCAACTGGTCCTGCACGGACAGTGAACTTATAAATATAAAACAATACGATACAACTTAATTAGAAGATATTGTAAACAGGCATGAAAAATGGCAGTGTCTTTCTAAGAGAACGCCCAACATAAATGATAGTGTAAGTGATAGGAGTTGTAGCAAAAATATAGATAGTACTTGTTAGTTTCAGTCTCCTCTGTGCCTAAAAATCTGAATTTTTACAGGTCTAGGCAGATGAAAAGAAAAAAACGGTGTTAGTTATGGCAGGCAATGAAATTTACATGCATAATAAGTAAATATAACCAGTGTGCTGTAACACTGAGCTGCATAAAAATGGAGTTCAAAAAACAAAGGTAATGGGGATCTATACAACGGTATGATTCGAAATCTATGTTATCAATGGTATTAAAATAGTCACAAACTACAGGCTCTAAGATCATAGACCTTGCAGTAAACCTCGATAGAATAAACTGGGTTTGCTTCACATGTTACTGTATAATAAGAAAAGTCTAGAAAATTTCTTCAATATGTATGCCAAATCACCTGTCCAGATGCTGCAAAATAAAGAGTCAATAATTAGTTTTATCTGAAATTCCCATAAACAATATCAGCTTATAATAACCTAGGGGTGTACATAGAGGTGTCAATCGAGATGAGATGTCCCATTAATTCATAGTACAATCCATTAATTTTACGAATCCATCCCATTTGTTAGGAGTTAAGACGGTTATGAGATAAGATATCACGTTTGTTCCTAATAAACTTAAATAATGAGTAGATTTACAAAAATAATTGAAAAATAAAATATGTTTATCTTTAATAATCATGATTATTTATAATAATTAAGAACCTATTAAGAACAATATTAAATAGAATGTGATAAGATTTAAATGAAATAAGATAACTTTAACTACTAAACTCATTAAGAGCATTAAATAGAACATGAAATGGAATAGAACAACCTATTTAACATCTGTAGTTGGATGAATGAAAATAAAGGCCTAAATGCAATAATATGGAAAATGCAGCAGAGCACCAGAATGTCAGAGGAAGCTTATCAGATTTGTGTTTTTTGATTAGTCATGAAAAATGTATCTAGGCTAATCTGCAAACAGAGTCACAAATTTCAACTGCTCGGTATTAGAACAAATTGGTATATTTTAACTCCTCCGTTCGTATTTCATTCAACATAACTCACCACCTGTAAAATCAACGATAAAAGGATATGACAAACTCAAGGAACTAAAGTTATGAGAAAAAACCTGGTTGTAGAAGATAGCTTCATCAATGGACAAATCTTTATATGAGTCAGGCTCACAACCATGTGGTGTACTTTGCTAATTTCAATATTGTATTATGAGTCTTTACATTAAAATGATCCCTCTATATAAAAATAAATTTATCCATTTCAAATAATGAATAGAGAGGTTCTCCACATTTTCCATGAATCAGGTACATCTAAAATTTCTCCCATCAATTTTGCAGCTATCAATGCTGAGAGTTCTTAAAACCATCAGAACACAAGCAAGGCCACAATCCCAAGAATATAACAGATTTATATGAGGAACCTACATGCACCATAACCTTTGAAAAGTTCAAAACAAATGTTACAATATAAGAACCTTAAGTTTTAGATCAATATGTAAGTATATATAACATACTTGGAAAATCTAAAATCAAAATAATAAGATTAGTAACGAAAAAGGCAGAATCACGATACTCATTTCAATGAAGTATGAGCTGGGCAAGACAGCAAGAGAAGACTTGCTGTTTCGTTTTCCTCTTCTTTCCTACGGCCCCTAAGCAGCATATATAATGGCCATGCCAATACTTTGCCATTTTGTACTGCCATGGAGCAAAATGAAGGTTAAAAAGGGTTCATTTTCAAAGTAATATGAATTTATGGTGCAGTGAGACCATTGATTAATTGATTAATCAACAATGCATAAAATGTATTCATGGAAAAAGTCAATGAAATCATATCTTTGAAATATTCAATTTACAGATATTTAATTGAAATGACAAAAAATCAAAAACAGTGGCAAAAGCAATACAAGATCCAACGAGCACGTTGGCGATCAAAAAAGAAAGAGATTATCCAAACTGTCATAACTAATTAAGAAATTACACTATTATGTCAAATTCCAAATCCTCATCAAGTCAAAAAAGCTTTGTGGTCAATTCAAATTCTCAAAGCACAAGGCTCAGATGGAGTGTCAGTTATCTTCTATAAAAAAAACACTGGGATATTGTTGGGTTGGATGTTATCTATTTTGTGCAGGAATATTTTAAAACAGATGCCATGAATCTTGAAGTTAATTCTATTTCAATCATCCTACTACATAAAAGAAATTTTCCAACTTCTATTGGTATAGTTTGTATAATGTTTCTTACTTGCCAAAATCCTGATGGATAGACGAAGAGTTCTATTAGAAAGATTCATTTCACATTATCAATCTGCATTTGTTCCCGATAGATGAATTACATAAAATACTATCATTACATAATAAGTTTAATTTACATACTATGAAAAAGAAAAGAGGAGTTGGAGCTTTGATGGGTATAAAAATTGATATATGACAAAATAGAATGAGAATTGATTATTCAAATGATGGCAAGATTAGGTTTTTGTACCAAATTTTGTCAATTAATTAGTCGATATTTAGCAACATAAAACTACTCAATTCTTTTGAATGGATCAAAATTTGGATATATTCTACCTTCTAGAGGCCTTGGATAGGGAGATCCAATTTCACCCTGCTTGTTTATAATAAGAGTTAAAACACGATCTCGGATGATTGTTAAGGCAGAAGCATAGCAACTAATACATGGATTAAAATTTCGAGACATTTTTTGACTGATACTCACCTATTTTATGCAGATGATGTGTTATTATTCTGCCATGCAAACCCATAAAAAATAGGTAACTTGATGCAAATTATATAATCTTACAGTACCATGTCTGACCAAGACCCAAATTTCAACAAATCTGATTTTTTTTCTCTAGGAATGCTGCAAGAGAACTTCAAGATAATATATCTGCTCAACTTTGTATCCAAATTTCTAATAGAAATGTTAAATATATGAGGAATCTTTCGTTCTTATATCAAAACAAGATTTCTAATTTCAAGCACATATTTGATAAAATCGCTAATTTGATTGATGGTTGACAAGTTAAAATTTCTTTAAGTGTTGGAAAAGCTAATGTTATCAAATATATTCTTCAAGCTATCTTTGTCTATACTATGAATTCATACAAAATCTATACCACAGATTGCAAAACAACACTCTTTGACTAAAAAAATTTGGTGGAATTTCAACTCTCAAGCTAATAGGTGACCTGGGGTTTTTAAAAAAAAGGGATATTCTCTGCAAACCAAAAAGCCTAGGTGACCTGGGGTTTTAGATCCTTCCAACATCTTAACACTACTTTATTATCCAAACTAGGTTGGATCCTTGTTAATAATTCAAATAAACTTTGGGTGAATATGTTAAATAGTAAATATTGTCGTACTTAAAAATTTCTTGACATTAAACCTAAATTGGGTGACTCTTACGTTTAGAAAAGAATTCGTTCTACTATTCTATTTTTGAAGAAAGGATATTGTTATCAAATTGATAATGGACAAATAATTAGAACCTAGATAGAACTTTGGATTTTTTAATTAAAGAACTTTAGACCAATTCAAAGAAACAATAATGAAAACCAAAGTACACATCATTTGGTTGTATATTTGATTGATTCTTGTTTGGTTAAAATTGGAACATTTTGATTGAATTATTTGATATTTTTTTCGTTAATGTTATTAGAAGACTTAGAACTCCTATTTCATCCTTGTCTGACAAAATGGTTTGGGTATTTTTACAATTAAATCAGCTTATCATTTGTTGGTAACAAATAACTGTAATTTAAAAGAAGAAGACATTTGAAAACTGTTATGGAAAGTTAAAATTCAAGAAAGACAAAATCTTTCTTGGGAAATTAATATTGAAAACTATTATGGAAAGCCAAAATTCAAGAAAGACGTAAAATCTTTCTTGGCGAAGTAATATTCAACTCTTCGTCTTTTAGAATAAAGCTCAAAAGATTTTGCCAAATATGAATGATATGTTTCCTATGTGTAATCAGGATAAAGAAAAGGTGAATAATCTTATGCTTAAGTGCATTTTTATCACTTATGGATAAGCTATAGAAAGGATATCAATATATGTTCATTTACTTAGAATGACTTTAAGTCCTTAATTCATTTAACTCATATTATTCTTTCCAAATTCTTTGATAAAAGATAAGAAGAAAAAAAAAAGAATTCACTTTAACTATTGCTCTAACCATGGTCACAATTTAAAGTATGAGAGGTTCTTTGATGATTTCAGAAATCAAGACTCAGTCAATCCCTATGAAAAAATCATTAATGTTGTTCTACAGGTTTGTCGAAGACTATTGGATCAAACCATCTAACAACTTCATTAAATTTAATGTTGATGCTAGTTATGTAGATGGCCTTGTAGTTCTAGTAGTATTTGTCATTAATCAAAATGACAATGTACTTGGTTTATAGGGAAAAAACATTAAAGTCAATTTAGCTGAAAAAGGAGAGGCCAGAGCACTGGCGTTAGGAATAGGACTTGCCAAAGCAATGCTTCATAAAAATGTGTTAATTGAAGGAGACTATCATAATACCTAGAAGTAGAGTTAGGCTTGCACAACTCTACTTCTTGGGAAGCTTGTCGACATTTAGATGAAATTTTTTCTTTATTATCTTTTTTTTTTACTTGTATCTCTATTGGATGAATACCTAGAAATTGTATTCAAGCTGGTGACGCTTAAACAAAATGGATTATAAATGATCATGTTGAAGGTTCATTTCATATTTTTGACCTTCCTTGATGCATTTTTAATTTGATAACTTATGAATCTAATTTTGTTTGATATATTGTTTCTATCTTTTTAATATTTAGCAAAAAAGAACTTAAAAATAATTCGACAACAATTCTAACAAAAACTTAAATTATTGGAGAAGTAAAAATTATAATTTTTATATTTATCATTTTGTAAAAATGTTATCTTTATACAATATACCATAAATACTTAAATCACCGAGTCTTAAAAAGCATGAACTATACCCACTTTATACATTTATTATTCACAGTAAAAATTGCAGATAAAGAAATGTAAAATTAAAGGATGTTATGTACCTTTTGTTGGGGGAAATGGACGGTGTAAAGCAAGAGCGAGGACGAGGACGAGGACGAGATGTTTCTTTTTTCTCTTTTTTCTTAGCTTTTTATAATATATATATATTATTCACAATTTTTCCTTTTAAATTAATCTAATTCTAGTGTGTACTGATTCTGATATCAAGCTTTGAATTTGATGATCAAAAAGAGAATCAAGGTTTTTTGAATTGGAGCAGAGGAGGAAGGTGGGTGGGACTTGGGAGCTGATTGCCTTTGGATCGTAACCTGTAAAGCAATACATAAGTCTTCTTCGTTGGTTTCCAAGTCAATTCTGGATTTATTTTTTCTTCTTCAGCTTCGATGACTCCATGTTTTTGGTTTTAAACTTCTCTTGTTGGTCACATCCCAAAAAAGGTCCATAAAATTTCCTTATTTGGTAGGTAATAATTGTTGGGGAATTTTTTTTACAAGTTTTTGTTGATTAATAATCTCGATCTCTAAAACGCTATTTACTTCAATTAATTTAGTGATCATTACGATTAAAGAAATAAGTCTGAAAGATACAATAAAACCTTTTGTTATCTGCTATATGTATTTATGAATACAACTCAAAACACTTTATTTTGAAAAGTGTTAATCATAATTAATGTTGTATTTGTATCTTTAAAACAGTAACTTTATTTATATATAAATAATGGTGATAAATGTCAGAGAACATTTTTTGTTTTTTCTTAAACTTTGCATTGTTATTATCTTCAAGTTCACTTTCAAATAATTTAAATGAAATGATTATTTATAGATTTATATATTATTTTTTCAACTTTATATTTTTCAAATGATTTAAATAAATGTCTTGTTTATTGATTGATATGTAATCATTCATGAAAAATTATAACATTTTAATAAGTTGTGGTTTTTTAAAAAATCATTTTTTTAAACTAATGCAATTATTCACGAGTGATTATAAATAATCTAAACCAAAATACATGTTTTTTTATAAAACGTCACAACTTTTCGACATAAATTATAACATTTAATTTTCAAAAATTATATATCTTTTTTCAAAAAAGACATACTAAATTATTATATAAATAAATATATCTTTTGGATTTGAATCTTTAGTCAGAGTTAAATAATGTAGTATAATAAACTTTGAACCATCACTTTATTCGATTAAAATTTATCTTTATCTTTAATGTTCTTTAATTTATTTACACGTAAATTGATCTTATATTTTATATACGTGAATTTATCAAGATTACTTACGTAATTAAAATATCTGATATATAATTATGTTATAAGTTCATTAAAAATTAAATAACTTATCATTCATGTTCCATTATTTATACCAATGATTTGTAATAGGTTGATTTATATTGCATCCTTTTTCATCATTATTAAGTATAGTCCTTATAAAGTTCTTTTTATCATCGAGACTTATAATTTTTTTTATTACTTGACATAAAACAATATTATTATTATTATAGACATCAATCATAAGTATATATTTCATTAATAAGAGTAATAATTATTCACCAACAATTATAAATTTTCACCTAAATTCAAAACTCTTCAAAAATCATTATCATTCGTTAAGAATCAATATCTCCATCAAAAGTCGTAATATTTAAAATAATATCTACTTGTATATATAAATTCAACGTAGATAAATTAACAGACATACAAAGTCCTATTCCAACTTAAAACCCAAAAACCATTTACAACTTTCAGGTTTCAGAAGCGAGTTCAAATCTTTTAAATAGAAGAGATTTTAAAAGCAAGTCCTCAGTTTTAACCATCAAGCACTAAATCATTTCAGGGCTTAGCATAAAACTATCCGGAATTTTATTTCTACGCAACCTATATCATACACAAACAAGATATAATATAACAATTCAACAAATTATACCTTTTGGGAGCTTAATCACTTTTCATGTTCTTATACTTACAGAGATATCACCCTCTATAGTAGAGGGTCCAATGACAATCCATTAAACTTCATTTAAATCGGAAATAGCACGGAAACCTCAAGAAGCATCATCACTATGCAGCGTGAGATGTTAGACAGGCTCTAATAGCTCCACCTCAAGTCCAAACATGCCTTTTAATTTCTAACCCTTGCTACATCCAGAACCAAACCAGATTCCAAAGCTTCCTCAAAAATTGTGCCACTGCTGAACTCCATCCTTTGTGTACTATTGGTAGAGAACTCACAAATCTCTTCTACATCATCATATCAGGACTACAAAGACTCGTTTTTTATTTTTTTTCATTTCCAGAAGACTTCTCATTACATTCATGCATTATACCTCAATGTCAATGTAATATCTTCTCATAACTATATTGTAACCCTGCTGCAAATCCACCAAAAAACCTTTTCTTTTACAGGAAATAGTCCTTTTGACAATTCAGCCTTTAAAAATTATGAGAGTTTCTTTAATGCCCTTGATAATTCTATGTCTACCTTATAGGAATTAACCAAGATTGTTTATGATTTCAAGAGAAAATTTTCGTTTCAAATTTAATCATATATATATATCATACCAACAAACCACTTTTCTTTTTATTTCCATAAACTTTTCATTCTTAGGTTTATAAGAGTTCCCAAATAAGATTTTCACTCAAAAAATTTTAATCTTTGCAAGCAAATACCTACCAATACTATTACTTTGCAAACATATTCTGATCATCTTCAATTTCGTATATCCTATGTCACAAGCGTAAAATAAATTCACATGTTCATAGGTTTTGAGGACGTGCATTTCATTCCAGTTTCAAAGTATTATAATATGTGATTGTTCAATAACTCAAATTCCATGGTGCCAACATGAGCTTCACCAAAGGGTACTGACCAAAATAGCTCCACCTTAAGCTCAAATCCACATCAGAATTTTGCACTCCACCACTACTAGAACCAATATAAAAATGAGAACTTTCCCTTTTGATATTTCGCCCAAAAAGAATTTTACACTTTCTCTGTTCACAATAGGAATACTACTCATAGAACTCTTAATTTACTAGTTACCTTCTTTACCTCTTTTAGATTTCCTAGAAGAATCAGCAAGAACAAGGATCTTACAAAAAAAAAAAAATCTACCGAATCTAGCATATATGTAACTCTAGCAAGCCTATTCCCTTTTTCTTTCTTTCTTTATTTAAAAAGAACTTTACAAGTTAAGCTAAATGTTTCCAAGATCTTTACACATCTCAAAGTAAAGCTTTAGCATCATCAAACTTTGTTCAACTTGTAAACACAAAAAAAAGCTTTACCAAGGAAAGAAAAGCACATGCTATTTTGTTATTTCAGACCCTTAATTAAATCATAAGAATTAAAGAGTTTTTCCTAAAGATTACAGAACTCTAGACAAGAAACAAAACTCTTCACAACTCTCATTTTGCTTTATCTCCTTATCAAATCTGAAATCACATCCTCGCTATCATGCTTACTAGTGCAAATTCATGATGAACAGAAAAAACTTTCTCAAACAATTTGATCAAAAATAGAAACAAGAATACTAATTTCTTAACTTATTTTCTTTCAGATTATCTAACCCAAATACAGAAAGTAATAGAGACATAATCATGCTTCAATTCTATTAAAAAAAAAAATCCAGCCCTTATCTTTCTCAGATAATTTCTACTGCAAAACCAACAATAAAACAAGAAGAATCAAGTTAGAAAGTATCATATTCATTGAACAAATTTCTTGGGGTACCAATGAAGCATTAGTACCAACGCCCATACACTATCAGTCACAACACAATCTCTCTCTTCTATTTTTAATTTAATTAACACTAAATAACAGACCTACTTCTTATTCTTGATCATAAATCAAAACAAAAAAAAATAGGGAAATTAAATAAAGAAGAGAAGAGATTTAGACTGAAATTACCCAGAAGATTGATGATTTGTTTCTGAAATTCAAAGTATTAGTAAAACACACAACAAATTTATTTGACAAAATTTAAGATTGTTGAAAAAAAAAATTAAATTTATTGTTGATTGATAATCTCTGATCTACAAGTCAAGTATTAAATAATAAAGTTTTGGTTTTGATTGGAAGTCACAACTTTAAGGCACTATTATTAACATGTTATTTATCCCACTAATTTGGTGATGTATTATAGTTCATCAAATAGGTTTTCAAGATACAATAAAATCTTTTATCAAAAATAACCCATAAATATATTTAATTTTAAAAATCACTCAAAATAATTGATGTTCAAAATCTATAGTATTTAGATTACTAACTTTATTTATATATAAATAATGACTGAGAGTGTTAGAGAATATTTATTGTTCTTTCTTCTACTTTGTTTTATTCTTCTCAACAACTTCATTTTCAAATGTCTAAATGAAATGACTATTTTTAGATTATTACGTAATCATTCACGAAATGTTACAACATTTAGATAAGTTGTAAATTAATGCAATTGTTCACAAATAATTACAATATATTAAAAAAACATATCCTTTTATAAAAAATCAATTTTTCAATATAAATCATAACATTTAATTTTCAAAAATTACATGTCTTTTATCAAAATATACATACTAAATCATTCTAACCTATAATTTAAATGCTAGAACTATTTTTTTTATATGTTTAAACAATAATTGTTTATTTTCTTCTAAAGTAATTAGAGATGTAAATTGAATAAGATTTTTCATGAATTATAATCTATTAATTTTATGATGATATCTCATCTATAACTCACTTTTTTTTAATAAGTTATGTATGAGTTTATCGGAGGTAATTTTCAATAAAATGTAATAAGATTTAAATAGAATATGATCACCTACTTGTTTGTAATTATTTTTAAATCTCAATTGTTATTTTTCAATATATGTAATGATTTGAAGTTATTAATGAAAAATAATATTTTAATTTTTATATTAAATTAAAAATATATAGCTTAAATTTGATAAATAAAAATAAGAATAAAAAAAATTATTATAATTTTTAAATAAAATTAGATAATTTTAACTTATAAACACGTTAATAACTTAAAATAAAATATGAGATAATATCCGCATTACATATGATTTCTAAAAAGCAATTATATTCATTTGAGTTAAAACTTAAAGTTTTTTATCTGGGAGTGCATTTCACACAATTAATTGTAATGGTTGTAATTTTTTTTTTGTCATTATAGAAATGATTATATTTTGAATTTATTTAATTTACTACTTTTTTTCAAAATAAATATTATTTTTTTAAACCTAAAAAAATTAAAAAATTATAAGAAATAACACTCTTAAATTTTATAACAATAAAAATAACATCTCAATAATATTAAATGAAATTTAATTAGATGAAATTTAACATTTAATATATTTAAATAATCGTAGTTCAATTTAAAAAGTTTTTAATGTGAAATTATGTATTAATTTTTTTAATAATAAAAATATATAAAGTAGTCTCAAAAGATATAATTTTATAATTTTAAATTTTAAAAATATTATCTTTATTATTTTTTTTAAACATATATGTGTTTTTTAAGTTACACTAAATAGGAATGGGCACGGGATGGGTGGGGACGGTTTTTGATATAACTGTTCCCGAATTGAATTATAACACTTATATTCAAAATCGTCCGAAAATCGTTATGGTTCGGAGACGGTTTTTTACCCGTAGGTAACGGTTTGAAATGGTTATAAAAAAATCCGAAATATATATAATTAATTTTTTATTTATAATTTAATATATAATTTATTTTATTAAATATATAAATTAATTAATTAAATATAATTAATTTTGGGTACGAATGGGTACGGTTTTTAGTATAATCGTAACCGAACCGTAATCGTTGTTTCATGTTCAATTTTTACCCGAAATCGTTCCTATCTTTAAAATTTACTAGTTACAAACTGAACTACCGATTCGAATAACCGCGAATAATCGAACCCATGGTTTTTTTCCCATCCTAACGCTAAACTCTCGTGAGTGTTTCACTGTATAAGTCTTATTAAGGACGTCAAAGAATGAGTGATCGACAAACTTCAAGCTTTGCGTCGATCGAAATTATATTGTGCGACTATGCCGATTTTATTAACATCCTCACGCTTTCTAATTTAAGAACGCAATTTACCAATCCTATTTTTAACGTTTTACTATATATATTATAAATACATAGATAAAAAATAATTAAAAATATAAACATGATTATATAAAAAATATTTAATTTATATATTAATAATAAAAATAATAAGATATTAAAAATAAAATAGATGAATTAAATGAGAGGTGTAAAGCCACCACCCCAATAATATATATATATGTAAATACATATATATGATAGTAAAGATGGTCAGTATATCATAATAATTTTTTAAAAATAAATTTTTAAGTATAATATTTATAAAAATATAAATAAATTATATATATATATAATAAAATTATGTTTCTTTTAAATTTTAAATTTTTATCTTTTAAGATTTAATATATCAATAAAATTTAATAATTTAAATTTATTTTTATTAAAATAAGATACATATAATATTTTTTTAATTAAAAATAAATAAAAAATAACTCATATTTTTTATTATGTACATAGTATCATTTTTCGATATAAATCCTAAATACATCACTAATAATAATGGTCTATTAAGTATGAATAAAGTAAATAAAAGTTAACAAGACACAAGAATTGTATTAAATATTAAAAAATATATTAAAAGTTTAAAATTTTAAAAAATGTTAAAAATAAGCACTTAAATACACATGCTTATTTTTTTTTTTTAAGATCTATGTGTAATCTAAATCAATTTCAATTCAAAAATATAGACTTGGATAAATTCAAATACATAGAATTTGATTTAAAAACACATAATAATTTAAAAAATATATAAATTTGTGTTCACGTGTTTATTTTTGTTATTTTTTTAATAATTAATCAACTTGTAATATCTTATCTAAAATTTTTTAAAAAATTATATACTTTTAATAAATCATTCATATCTTTGTATCATATATATATATAAGATGATGTTTTTTTCTATTGTATTATATAGTACTAACAGTAAGTGTAGTATTTTAATTAACTTAGTTAACATAAAAGCACTTTTAGGAATTTTTTGTGTCAAACATGCGTAAGTGCTTACATACATAGAATAGTGCATTTTTGTTTTACTACCAAATATGTAACTATTTTTCTACCAAAATACTTCTAATTAAAAAAAGTATCATATAATGATACTTGTGCTAATATTATGTGTAAAATGTGATTTTATATTGTTAAAGAACATGATATCCAGTTGGTGACAACCAACAAACCAATTGTAAGTAACTATAAACAACTTGGTGAGGAAGGATAAGTTGTCCAAGAACATGCATCTCCATAATTGTGTTTATTTTTAATTATTACAATTTTGTTTTTCTTTTGTATAAATAGGTTGTAAACATTCGTTTATTCATCATCAATAAATCCATTTCTTACATGGTATCAGAGCAAGGTTATTTGGTCGGTGCAATTGTTTCGCCACTGGTGAGTGATGCATTCCGCCACTTGGGTTCCATAAGCTCAACATCCCCATCGGTCTCAAGGGGACAGACCCTTGCCGATGTGAGGGGGAGTGTTAAAGTCCCACATCGACTGGGGATCGCGCCCACGTTGCGCATATAAACAAGGGTAGTCCTCCATCTCACAACCTGGGTTTTGAGATGGAGTTAGGCCTAAATTTAACATGGTGATTGTTCCATTAGTGATTGTTCTATTTGTCCATTAGCTAAGCAAACACGTAATCCATTTCCTTTAAGTTCCATCAATACAAAAGCACCTTTTGAAATGATTCATGTCGATATTTGGGGTGGTTATCACATTCCAGTACTTAATGGAGCACGTTATTTTCTCACTATTGTTGATGACTACTCAAGATGCACATGGGTCTATCTCTTACATACTAAATATGATACACACACATTTCTTACCACCTTCATCAATCTTGTTGAAACACAATTTTCATCTAGAGTTAAAATCATTCGTAGTCACAATGGACCAGAATTCTCTATGACCCAGTTGTTTTCTACCAAGGGAATCCTTCATCAAACTAGTTGTGTCTCTACCCCTCAACAAAATGGTGTTGATGAACGCAAACACTGTCATCTTCTCAATGTCGCTCGTTCATTGCTCTTCCAAGCCAATCTTCCTAAACAATTCTGGGGAGATGCCATTCTTACAGCCACAGACCTCATAAATCATACTCCAACACATGTTCTCAAGGGTAAAACACCATTTGAAGTCCTTTTTCACAAAACTCCTAGGTATAAACATCTTCGTGTTTTTGGTTCCCTTTGTTTTGTGTCTACACATCATGATCGACTCACCAAGTTTGATGCTAGGTCACATAAATGCATATTCATTGGGTATACATCTGGGATCAAAGGTTATCGTGTCTACAATCTGGAAATAAGCAAGAGTTTAGTGTCTCGTGATGTTATCTTTCATGAACATGTATTTCCTTATTTCACTTCCGCTGTCAACACTCCAACTCTATTTCCTCCATCAGATGATACTATTTATGATGACATACCCAACATTCGTCAATCAACCAATCCAAATATATCACTTGATCATACACCATCTGTCCTTCCAACAATCAACTCAGACACTCTTCATCTTCAAAATTCATCTCCAAAAATATCATCATCAACTTTTCCACCACACATAACTCCTCCAACACCAGTCACACATAGGCTTCGTCAATCCACCAATGTTCCTAGCTACCTTCAAAAATATCATGTAGAAGTTTCTTTGCCTTCTCGATCCTTCCCTTCGTCTCACTCAGCATCGTCCAAAGACAAAGGTACTTCTCATTCTTTATCTCATGTACTTACCTATGACCAATTATCACTTGCACATCGTGCTTTTGCTACTTCTATTTCCATTCTCAGGGAACAAACCACCTTTGCTGAAGCTTTCAATGATCCAAAATGGCGGCTTGCCATGAAACAAGAACTGGATGCTCTTGAAACTAATGGCACTTGGACGCTTCAACAGCTTCCTCCAAACAAGAAACTAGTTGGTTGTAAATGGGTCTACAAAACCAAGTATAATCTTGATGGCTCTGTGAAACGATATAAAGCTCGGTTAGTGGCCAAAGGATACAATCAGATTGAAGGTTTTGACTACCAAGAAACTTTTGCACCAGTAGCCAAACTTGTCACTGTTCGGCTTCTTCTTGTTGTTGCTGCTATTCAAAATTGGCATCTTCGACAACTCGATGTCAACAATGCTTTTCTCTATGGTGATCTTCATGAAGATGTCTACATGTCCCTTCCACCTGGATTCGGACGAAAGGGGGAAACACGAGTATGTAAGCTACATAAATCCTTGTATGGACTCAAACAAGCCTCACGACAGTGGTTCATCAAGCTATCAACAACACTTAAGCTAGCTGGTTTTAACCAATCCAAGTATGATCACTCACTGTTCGTCCGAACCCGTGGTAATTCCTTCTCTGCTCTTCTTGTCTATGTAGATGATATAATCATAACAGGAAACAATATACAAGACATTGAAGAAACTAAGAATCATCTCATGAGACAATTCAAGCTTAAAGATCTCGGTGAATTAAAGTATTTTTTGGGCATAGAAGTTTCACGTTCTAGGAAGGGAATTGTTTTGTCATAACGCAAGTATGCACTTGAAATATTGGAGGACATGGGTTATCTTGGTACCAAATCTGCCAACTCACCTATGGAACAAAATTTATCCCTCAACAAGGTTGAAGGGGAATTCATCAGTAATCCCACATCCTATCGAAGACTTGTTGGGAGATTAATATATTTGACCATCACAAGGCCCGACTTAGTGTATGTCGTGCACATTCTCAGTCAATATATGGATAAACCACGACAACCACATTTGGAAGCAGCTTAACGAGTGCTAAGATATGTCAAGAAGACACCAGGGCAAGGTCTCTTTTTCTCAGCAACTAGTTCATTACAACTAAATGCTTTTTGTGATGCAGATTGGGCAAAATGCATAGATACACGACGATCAACCACAAGATATTGTATGTTTCTTGGAAACTCGCTAATTTCTTGGAAGACTAAGAAACAAAATACAGTCTCACGATCAAGTGCAGAAGCAGAATACCGCTCTATGACAGCAACATGTTGCGAAGTAACCTGGTTACGATATATTTTGGATGATTTGGGTATCAAACACTCCCAACCGACCAAGTTATACTGTGACAATCAAGCAGCTCTTCACATTGCATCAAATCCAATGTTTCATGAGCGAACCAAACACATAGAGATCGATTGCCATCTAGTAAGAGAAAAGATTCAAGCTGGAATGATCAAAACTTATCATATCTCTACATTAGAGCAACCAGCAGATATATTTACCAAATCCCTGAGTTTTTCACAGTTCTCAAGCTTACTTAACAAGTTAGGAATAATTAACATATATTCTAACTTGAGGGGGAATGTTAAAGAACATGATATCCAGCTGGTGACAACCAACACACCAGTTGGAAGCAGCTACCAACAACTTGGTGGGGAATGATAGACTGTCCAAGAACATGCATCTCCATAATTGTGTTTATTTTTAATTATTATAATTTTACTTTTCTTTTGTATAAATAGGTTGTAAACATTCGTTTATTCATCATCAATAAATTCATTTTTTATGATAAAAATTATTTAAATAATATAAAATAAATAAAAAGAAGACATGTGAATTGATGTTCAAATTGGGCCGAAAGAAACTTTTATTCTTTATTTAGAGCACAATAACAATACTCGCTTCTTTCTTTTTCTATTTTTTCTTTTTTTCTTTTTTTAAAGGAAGGGGGATGAAGAGCTAGCAAGTAGCAACTGACTAATGACGATTTTTTAAAATAATATTGTCTTAATATTTTTTTGCTAAGTGTTTTTACATCCATAAATAAGATCTAAATCTGCTACCTTTATATTAATACAAGATTTTTATACGATTTAGGCTACTGACCTGTCATAATATATTATATAAAATGAAATTTTTATTCAATATTAAAATATAAGGATATTATTCTTTTTAAGTATTAATTCGTATAACCTGTAACGTAAAACAATATGAAGTATTCACATTTCCATATTACTTGTTCATATTTATATAATTTTTGAGGCATTAATAAAAGTAAATACGGCATTATAGACACTTCTTTGTTTGTTTTAAATAAAGCCTTAAAAAACACAAAATTCCCTTTTTTTTATTAAATTAAACAATTATTAAAATTAATATGAAAATTAATTATATATTCTATTATTTTAATAACTAATTAAATGTTATAGCAGTTATCATTGTAGCAAAACATAACGGCATAAATAAATGCTATATAATTTATATTAAGTACAAAGGTCGAATCCTTTTTTACTTGATTTGTCCCTCTCATTCATATTATTTGTAATTCTATGTTTATCTAAATTTTAACTAAAGTTAAAACGTATAATTTTATCTTAAATTTTTTAAAAATTTACATATAAATCTTTGAAATTTTAAATCATATAATTTAATCATCAAATTTTTAAAACTTAACATATTAATCTTAAATTTTTGATTTATAAATATGTATTTTATGTATTTTAGTAATCAATCTAAAAATTTAAAAACTAAATTATAATATTTAAAAGTTTAAAAAATTATGTGTAATTTTTTAAAAATTTAAGATCAAATCACGTGTTTTAAAAAATTTAAAAATTATGTTTGAATTTAATTAAAATTTGAATATTAAATTCAATTTAACCTATAATGTCATGAAATCTTAATACAAAATAATGAATTTTAGTTTTTGTATAAATTATATAGTTATTGAATTTTTTTACTTAATATTGTATACTAAACAATCCAACACGGTTAAAAAAGAAGCATTTATAATGTTTTTAATACTAAAATATGATATTTTATATCTAACTCATATGTTTTCTTAAAAAAAGTTTATTCAAATAATTTATATTAAATTTTAGCATGTGTTCAATTATAAAATATATGGTGTTCAATTTATGTATTTTTATTTTTAAAAAAATTAATTTAAATATTTTATATTGAATTATAATGAATGTTATTTTTATTATTATAAAATTTAAAATATTATTTGATGTAATTAATAAAAAAAAAGTTACTCGTCCCATGGCAATACTTTACGTGAATATAATCTTCACAACTACATGTAGAGCCAATCTTATAGACATTCACATTGGTAACGAGCTCAGAGTTGAAATTAAATGCTTAAAAGTCAGAAGTCTCGAAACTAATATATTCATTTATCTTATTATTATTATTATTATTATTATTATTATATGGTTAAGATTATCTCGTTATTATATTTCACCCTATGTGTTTAATTTTTTTTCCTCTATAATATTATAAAAGCTAAAGTTTACAATATAATAGTATGTACTATCTTCTACGAAGGCACTTATCTTCCTCCATAATAAAAATAGTCGACGATAAAATGTCCAAAAGCAAATCCATATCCAAATCTAATTAGGTATTTTGTTACACTACATTAAAGATTTTAATTGTATAATATTTTATAGTCATATATTTAATTATAAAATGAGATCATATTGTATAGAATAAAAATTATATATTTATCTAAAAATTTAATATCAAGAGTCAAAAATTTACTGAATATTTTATTAAGAAATTTTAATTATAAAATTATGTATTTAAATATTTTTTATCTCAAATTAAAAATAATTTCTTTATATTTTTTTTAATATAAAAAAAATATAAAAATAAATTAAATATTGATTTAAATAATTTTTACTACTAAACTATTTTAATATGTAATAAAAGTCCGTAAAACAAATCAAAAATTATTTTACTAAGATATTTATTATTAATTTTATTTAATTATATTATAAAATTGTTAAGAAAAATTATATAAAATAATTATAATATAATTTAATGTAAATTTAATACTAATCACGGGCTTTTGATTTTCCGCCTTTGAAAGCTCACATGCCATTTCAATATACCGACCGAATCTTGATTCGTATAGAATTTCAAGTCTTGTACGCTATTTATGTTTCTCTTGGTTTCCCTCTCTTTTGTAAATTAGTATTAAGCAATCGTCCTTTGTATCTATTGAAAGCAAAATCTCATCGATCTTTGACCTAATATTAATTAAAACGCTCATAAGTCACAATAACGAGACATATATGTGTATTCCAGTATTCCTCATCTCGACTTGCATGCTTGTAACACTAATTTCAAAGTTGGGGACATTTTGTTAGCAAGTAGGAATTCAGTGTTGCCATCTAATTGACTCTATATTTAAAGTTAATAAATTTGAGGATGAAAGTTTAAGTGTTACTTTCAATGATAATTTTATTATAATTGTAATTATAATTTTATAGATAATAATATATAATTGTATATATAAGGGTTTTTTTTAACACAAAAAAAATAAAGATTAAAATATTGGTTTAAGAATATATAACAACTTAATTTTTAAAAATATTTAAAATATTATCGATATTAATTTATTTTAAAATTTAAACTAATTTAGAGAGAATAAATTTATGGAAGAAATTTATTTGTATTAATACTCTTATAAATGTAAAAAATTACAGATAATTAAAATATAAAATATTCACTCTCTAACTCTAACTCTAACGTAACGTAATATAAACGTATATAAAGATTATTTTACATTAATTAAAAAATATATTATATTATATAATATTTATAATTGATGTAGGATTTGATTTTTTTTTAATCTTTAAAAATTGAATATTTCATGTTATTTATATAACTTTTAAAATTTACAATTTTAAGATAAAAAAATTACATGAAAAAATCAATTTCAAAGTTGAATTAAAGAGGAGGGAAAGGGAAGACTCATAAGCGGGCGTGATGGAAAAATGAAGTATGAAAAAGCAAACACCATGAATACTGGAAAGTCAATTACTGTTGCCTTTTGCCGTCACGAACGGCTATGATATATATATATATAAATTAAGAATGGACACGAGCGAAAAATCATAATTGCTTTTGCAACTATTTTGTATATATTAAAGTAATAATAGTTAGTCGTAATTAGATAGTAGTTTTTTTTACCGTTTTTAATTTTTAATTTCTATTTATAAATATATTTAATTTTAAAAAATAAAAAAAATATAAATATTAACATATAGTATTCAAAAATTGACAATAAATTTTAATTTAAATATTTATAAAATAAAAAATTAATTTATTTATTTATAAAATTGTATGTTTAGTAATAATTTTTTAAAAATAATTATAAATATATAAAAAAATATAATGTTATTATATGTTTGATTTTATTAATTATGATTTTAATATTACAATAATTATTTTGGCTATATACCTAGTAGATTATAATTATTTTAAATAAAAATCAACAAGATTATCCATTAATAAAGTATATATTCTTAATAAAAACTATATTAATTGGTGGATGAAGTTAATAATAAAAAAATTGATTTTTTTAAATGAATATATAGTTATGTACGATAATATTCTGAAGAAGAGTACAAAAGTTTTTCTTTTCCGCCGATCAGAAGAATATAATAATTGAAGAATGAAGTAACCTCATACCGTTAGTTTAAGTTGGGATTCATATTAACATTTATTATAACTATAAGCAATACCAATTACACCAAGCTAAAAATATAAAAAAGTTAATATTTTATTTTATAACGTAATATATTAAAATATTTATATACATCAAAATTATCATACTTAATTATTAAAATATTACAAATAAAATAAATATAAATTTTAAATCTTTAATCTTAGTCTCGGTGATTGTTTAACTTGAGGTTATAAATACTAAAATTTAATAAACAAACGTAAATTTAAAATGATAAATATATTGGTTTTTTTTTACTAAAATTAATATATGAGTTATATCTTAATAAAAAAAATATTATATATTCGATTTTATTTGAGATATATTATATTATCATTTAATTTTAAATTAAAAATCTTAAAATAATATTTGAATGTAAGATGATAAAAAACAAACAATTTATAAGGTGTTTCGTTAACCAGTATGTACATATTACAACCTATAAAGCACAGTATTGAAAATTTGTAGCCAAAATTCCAGTCAAAAAAGGAAAAGGCTCTACTTTCAAAAATCAGAACTCTAGCGAACGAATGATTAAAATAGACATTCTGCGAGGTCCTTTTTGTTGGGCACATGCATCCCCTCAGCATTCATCTTTTTGTACTAAAACGGCTATCTTACTGAATCATGTTTATTCAATCTAATTCAAAATAAAGGAAAATATATTTATTTTTTAATCATATTATTATAAAAAACAATATTTTAAATATAAATATAATTTTTTAATTATATTAAATAGAAATTATTATAGTGAAATAATTGAAAAAAATAAACTAGAAAGAAAAACAAAAAATAATTATATACTTCTATAATTATTTTTTATAACAATAATATTAAACAATTAATACATAAATTTTAAATGTTATTTTAAAAATAATTATAAAACATTTGAAAAGTTAAAATAAAGTATATGCAATTTAATTTAAATAAATTATGAATATAGATATTAAAACTTAAATATTACATATTTATTAAAATTCATAAATATTATAAAAATATCATTGAAATTAATCAATAAAAAGAATAAATGAGAAGTTATATGTAACATTTGTAAAATTTAATTATATAAAATTAACAAAAAAATTGATACTATTTTTATAACATTTATAAAATTTAATTATATAAAAAATAACAAAAAAATGATGATATTTTTAAATTAACTCTTAAAATTTGATAGTAAATTTTTTTATTATTATATTCATTATAACTTTTTAGGAAAAAATACAATATTCGTAATTTATTTAAATTATATTACATATATTTTATCTGTACAATATAAATGACAATGATTTTCTTTCTTTTTAACAAGTGTTGTTGATTAAATTTTTTATTATTTTTTTAATGATTGTGTTCTCCATTTGTTAAAAATTATTTTAATATTTTAATATAAATAATTATTTTATTAATCTATGAATAAATATGTTGTTTAGAAAAAAAATAATTATTTTGATATTAAATATTTAAGATTAAAAATTAATCAATATTTTCATTTTTATATTTACCTTGAATTTTTTTGTTGTTACTTTAACAAAATTATCAATTAAAATAATTTTTTACTAATTTATTCAAAATTTATATTAATGCACGTAGATTTTGTAAGAGGATAAAAAATAAATCAATTTAATATAAATTATTTTTATTATTTTATCAAAAGCATATAGATAGATTTGAAGTTTATGTATGTATAATAACAAAGAACTATGATTCAATTACATAAAATTTTATTATATGACGTCTAGAAATTTAGAATTCAAATTTAAATTACGTGTTACTGAGCACAATATCATTCGTGTCGTGTTCAAAACTAGGCTTGCTGCTCAACTCAATAGATGTCAAAGCATGCTTAATAACTTTGTAACTACAGTATCTATGATCATTCCAAAGAGTATCATTGACAATTTATTTACGATGACACTTTCTAAGAATCACTATCTTAAATAATAATAGAAGAAAAATTATATATATATATATATATATATATCTATTAGTATGTATAAGGAGAGTTACTCCCACATACCAAACCAAGTTTATTTAATAAATAATTTGTTTAATATCTGATAATTTCTTTTATTTTATTTTAAATAAAAATAAATCAATATACAATATAAAATATTAACAAAAGATCATACAATTATTAATAAAAGGGACTAATTTCACCTGCCCATAGAATATGCATTTATTTGTTTTTGTTCTTTTTAATGGATTTTTTATTTCATTTTATATCTATTTTTCTACTTATAAAAATAATTTCTCCATAATATTTATTTCAAAACTATTTAATTTGGTTTTTTATAATTATAAAATATTTTTTTAAAAGGAATAATATGACTTATAATAGAGTATGGAGAGCCTAAATTATATAATAGCCTTAATGTTTATTGTATTTTGGGTACTTTGACATTATTTAATGTGAAACAAAAGTTGTTTTCTATTTTATTTTCCTTTCTTCTTACTTTATTTATTTTATGTCCATTATTTATTAAGTTTTATTTTTGGTTCCTATTTTCTTTGACATTTTTTAGTTATTATTTTATTGATAAATATATATATATATATATATATATATATATATATATATATATATAATATTTATTTTATGAGTAATAAAATCTAAATAAAATATAAACATAAATAATTTACCACAATATTGATAATAATTATATACATTTATTTAATAAATAAGTTATATATACCAAAAAAATGTATAAACTTATTTAATTAATATTTATACTATTCAATAATATAATTTGATTAAATTTAATGAGTATTTTTATTTAAAAATAATGTAAATTAACTGACTATTCTTTTTAATTGATATGAGATATAATGTAATTTATACATAAAAATTATTTGTTCAAAAAAATATAATATACTCAAAAACGAATTAATTGAACACTCATTAAATATATAATTATTAACTATATAAATTATCAAATTTAATATAATAAATATAATTAAATTATACAAAATAATTATTTGTAAAAATGTGTTTATTATGTAAACATTCAACAAAAATATAATATTTTATAAATTAATTAATCAAATACTTATTAAACGAGTAATTATTAATGGTACAAATTGTCACTTTTAAAATAATAAAAACAATTGCATTATATAAAATAACTACTCATAAAAAATATATTTATTACATAAATTTTTTGATATTTATTAATATAAAAAACTAAAAAAATAATAAAAATGTATTTGTTATTTGAACATTTTAGTATTATGGATATAAAAATTAAAAAGTAAAAAAACATTGTTCATTTACCAAAACATTCAGATTAAAAATATATTTATTATATGAATATATTTGGTGTTCATTAGTGTAAAAAATAACAAAAATTAAAAATATCTATTTACTATATGAATATTTTTGTAATTATTGGTATAAAAAGTTAGAAAAAAACAGGCTAGTGGTCGATGAAAACATTCGGATACTACATGAATGATATACATGATTTTATTGAATTTAATAAGTATTTTTACTTGAAAATAATTTATATTAACTGATTATTCTTTTTTTAATTGATATATATGAAATATGATATGATTTCGATGTAAAAATTATTAAGTAAAAAAATGATTTATTTATAAGTGAATTAATTGAGCACTCATTAAATAGGTAATTATTAATTATATGAATTATTAAAAATAATGTAATAAAAATAATTACATTATATAATATCGTTATTTGTAAAAATATATTTATTATATGGACGTTCAATAAAAATATAATATGTTTATAAATGAATTTATCAAATACTAATTACACAAGTAATCATCAACTTATGAATTATCATTTATAATGTAATAAAAATAATCATATTATATAAAATAATTAGTCATAAAAAACGTATTTAACATATGAATATTTTAGTATTTATTAGTGTAAAAAAATAATGAAAAATATAAGAATTTATTTATTATATGAATATTTTAATATTTATTGATGCAAAAATTACAAAAAGTAAAAAAAAATGATATTCATCGATCAAAACATTCGAACTAAAAAAGTATTTATTACATTTTGATATTTATTAATAAAAAAACTAACAAAAAATAAAAAATATATATTATATAATATTTTAATTTTTATTGATATAAATTTTTTTAAAAAATATGATGATGATCAACCAAAACATTTAAGCTTTTATATATAAAGATTTAATAATTATACAGACAAAACGTGTAATATTATTGTATGATTAAGACTCAATTGAAGTTAATTTCTCTTAACACAAATATAAATATGATAAAAATAATATTATTAAAACTTGTAATTATAAAAATAATATTATTTATGTTTATCTCATATTTTTTATTAAAAAAATCTAATATATGCTTTGAATTATAGACCTTATACATTTTTATTATTAAAAACATCTAATTCATCATTTTACTTTAAACGTTACTTAATTAGATGTTATTTAATTTAAATTACCACCATTAAAACACGTTTAGTGTTGAACTCTTTTTAATTATAACATATTTAATATTATTGAAGTGTTATTTTTATTGTAATAAGTTTTAAGGGTATTATTTTTAAAAATTTTCAAAAAAACTACTCACTACGTGGAAAAGATAATAAATTAGAGAAAAATATCTTAAAAGTCTTTTAGATTAGATAAATTGAATACTTAAATTCATTAACTTTTGTATAGTATACTAGAAGTCTATTAAGTTTTAAAAGTAGAATATTAAAAGTCTATAAATATTATAATTTTTAAACTCAATGGACTTTTAATGTCTAATTTTTCAAAATTAACATACTTTTAGTGTAACACATGTGGTACATTAAATGTCTATTAGGTTTGAAAAATATGATATCGGAGATCTATTAAGATATTTTGTATCATACTTTACAAAATTAGTGGATATTTAGGGTATATTTAAAAATTAATGAACTAAAGTGTATAATTTATCAAAACTAATGAATAATTTTTTTTTATTTAGTGATTTGTTGGTAGATTATATACTTGTTTTTATTTTTTAATCACGTAAAATATCTCTATACTGTATAATAATTTTTAGGGTTAATTATTAATACCCTTTTAAGTTTTTTTGAAATAACAAAAGATCACTTAATTTTTAAAAAGGATAATTATATATTTTTATCATTATTATTTCTTAACTTTTTAATGAAATTTTTTGTAATAAAATTAATGAAAGTCATGAAATTTAAGGGATGATGTTATAATAAAACAATAATATAAGACATATGATTATGTATTTTTTAAAATTTAAAAGATATTTTTGTAATTTTAAAATTTTGTAAGGAGTTTTATAATAATAATTTTCTTGTATTTTTTAAAAACATTATTAGATACAAATATGGCATAAGATTCGAAATCGTGATCAGATGGTAGATTATGTATTAATTTAACAATAAAACATAAAGCAGCACACGTAGGCTGATCCAAGTATTCAACATCGTTAAATACATAGTACAAGTAAACAACTACTTAATTTGTTTTGTTTTGTAAATAATACAAAAAATTTCGGTGCACCGAGTTTACATTTATTGTTAAGCCCCACTCATTTATTTGATAGCTAAGTCTGGAAAAGTTCAGGAGTTGTGGAGTATCTACTAATTAAATTACTTTTATTCAGTATTTTTTATTAGATATTAGTTGTTTTTTTAAATTACATTAACTTTATATTTTATTAGCCTACAACATTAAATTTTAGATGCAAAGTCAAGCATTCAAGCAATCTTAATTACCGTCAAGTTCCATATTCGGTTAACTTAACCTATCTGTTCCATTAAATTTCTAAATGTATATGCTTACTTTAATTTCCAATCAATGCATTTTTACAGATGATAACATGTTTTTTTTTAATTCAAAATCTAAGCACTGGATTTTGCGTTGGATGTAAGTTGAGATTTGATCTTTTAGTACAATCTAGTAGTTTATATGATAAGATAATAGGATTTTTTTATTTTATTTTAAGTTATATGTTTGAATTATATCAATTATTTAAGATTAAAAAATTTATTTATTATAAATTGTAGTATTATGAAAATTTATATAACAGTTAATTATAAAAATAATATCATTTTAATTAATAATTATCGTACTTAAATAATTGCGTCGAACAAAACACAGAACTCACAAATTATAATTAGAAAATTTGAATTTAGCAAAAATTGATTAGTAAAAAAGAACGGCAAAGTAATCGTAGAAGTTTGAAAAAAATAAAAATAGTCATAGTACGGCCGAACTTTTGGAGGGTAAAATAGTAACTATAAATTCCTCCGTTACCGGTAATCTCTCGTATAACGCCGTATTATTATAATATTTTGAACGGTGTTTTGTACCGAGAATGAGAGTGACAGCCAAATAAAGACGTTAGCACGGCATGTGGGTGTGGTGGCACTGGCTATATTGGCATATATTCTTTCCTCTTTGAAAAATCAAATTTAGAAAAAGAGACAGAGCCACAGTAAGACAAATTCACAATCATATTAAAAAGCTGGCTCAAAATTCCATTTTCATATCTTACTTCAAATTTTTATTTTTATTTTTTCTTTTGTCTCAAGAAGCCATGCTTGAGAGAGATATACATAACCCAACTTAAAGCTGGCTCATTTTAATTGTTGGTCACTTGGGTTACAAACTTTTTGGAAAGTTCGAATGGAGACTTTAGTTAAGAAAAAAGAGAATTTTCAAAAACGAAAAAATGGGTTTGAAACTTTAAGCGGTAACATTTCAGCAACTGAGTCGCATACCGATTCGAGTGCTGAGTCTAGAGGAAGCAGCATTTCGAGTAGATCAAGTTTAGAGGCTTCGACTGAGGATATGAAAGTTAAAGGGTCGTCTTCACCGGCACCGTTGGGTTGGCCTATCCGCAAGGCTCATGTGAGTGAAGATAAACAGAAGTCTCATGAGGAGAAATCTTCAAAATTTGGTAAAATTGGTTCAAAAATATTAGGTTAGTTTTATCTCCCCTATTTTCTTGCTTATTGTGGTTGTTTAAATTCACTATATTTTTGCACTTATTAGAGCCGAGTGCCACTATCTCACTTTTGTTGTAGCTCTAACGATTTAAGGAGAATACAGTTGATACTTATAACTTGTCATGCTTCTCTCTTTCAGAACAATTTTTTTCTTTTGGAAATTACATAACCCTTAAAACTTGTAACAATAATAATCGAATTACAATAACATTGAACTGATCTAATTAATTAGAGTTCAACATTAAATAAATGTAATTTGTCAGAATTCAATTTGAAAGGCTTTTTTTTGTACTAGAAATATATGAGCTGGATTCTTCCCGTGGTTACAAATTTTAAGGGGTGTTGTTGTTAAGGTTGTTTTTCCTTCTTTTTTTATTTTATTTTTGTATTGTCTTGAAGTCTTATAAGCTTTTGAGTGAGGAAATTTATCATACACATGATGACAATTGACATACGTTTTTTTTTGTTGCTCTGTGGAAAATCAAACAGAGATCGACATGATGAAAGAAAGGTTTGCAAAATTGCTGCTTGGTGAAGACATGTCTGGGTCAGGGAAAGGAGTTTGCTCTGCTTTAGCCATTTCAAATGCCATTACTAATCTCTGTGGTATGTGCTCTTTCTCAAGTAGTGCTACTTTTGAATTTATTTAAATTAAGGGAGAAATTGTCCCTATTACACTATAGTGACACTGACATAGTGTGAACATTTTCTTGACGACCTATGCTATATCTGGTTTAATCTGGTATTATTAACTTTTTTATATAACCTTAGCTTCCATTTTTGGGCAACTATGGAGATTGGAACCCTTACCTTGTGAAAAGAAAGCAATGTGGCAAAGAGAGATGGAATGGCTTCTCTGTGTGAGCGATCACATCATCGAATTGTTTCCAAATTGGCAAACTTTTCCCGATGGAAGTAAACTTGAGGTACTCCTGATTTCTTATCAAAATTATACATTTACTATAAGAAAAGAGCACCAACAGTCCCATAACTAGAATTCTGTTCTAAATATATGTTAATTTTGATATAGCCTCAGTAGTAATATCCTCATTTCAATTCTTGTTTGTAACTTCTACTTGGAGAAAATCTTCATGAATTTTGTTTATGATATATGAAGTTGACTTGTACGTTGTAAGTGTCATTAGTAAGTGGAGAGTTAAAAATGAAATTCCAAACCTGTATGAACAAAACTGGTGATTACACGATTAGGGAATCAATAATTTATCTGTTTTATTTTCTATGCACTTTGTAGGTCATGAGCTGCAGGCCCAGATCGGATTTGTTCATCAATCTTCCAGCCTTGAGAAAGTTAGATAACATGCTTATTGTAAGTTATAACCTCACTTGTTTTATTATTTATGTAAATTTCTAAATTTATATTAATTTGACTTTATTTGTTCTTTGTTCATATGTAGGAAATTCTAGATAGCTTCACAAATACTGAGTTTTGGTATATTGATCAAGGAGTAAAGGATCCAGATGGAGATGGCTCAGCTTCTTTCTGCAAAACAATCCAACGAGAAGATGAGAAATGGTGGCTACCGGTGCCTCGTGTCCCTGCTGGTGGTCTTAATGAGAATTCAAGAAAGCAGTTGGAAAATACTCGTGAATGCACCAGTCAGATATTAAAAGCAGCAATGGCTATCAACAGCATTACTTTAGCAGAAATGGAAGTTCCTGAGTCATTCTTAGAAACTCTTCCAAAGGTGAGAAACCATTAACATGCTAATAATTCTCAATAAATAGATTTAGTTTGCTCATTTATCAAAGTTGAACTCACAAAGTTGTTTTTAACTTGCTCAGAATGGGAGGGCTTGCCTTGGCGAAATCATCTATAGGTATATTATATCAGATCAATTCTCTTCTGATTGCCTGCTTGACTGTCTTGATATTTCCTCTGAACCTGTTGCTCTTGAAGTTGCAAACCGTATTGAAGCATCAATTTATGTATGGCGTAGAAGAGCTCACTCAAAACCTTCTGCTCATCCAAACCGTTCGACTACAAAGTCATCATGGGATATGGTGAAGGACTTAATGATTGATGGAGATAAGAGAGAACTGCTTGCTGAAAGAGCTGAAAGCCTCTTGCTTTGCCTTAAGCAGCGATTTCCTTGTCTCACTCAAACTACACTAGACACCAGCAAGATCCTTTACAATAAGGTTGTTCACTTTTTCTCAACACAAACATTATTCCATAGAGTATTTTTTTAATTAGAATCTCATACCAATCTCATTTTCTTTTCCCTTCTTAATTGTTCAGGATGTTGGGAAGTCCACTCTTGAAAGTTATTCAAGAGTTTTAGAGAGTCTAGCCTTCAATGTCGTGGCACGTATTGATGATGTGCTATATGTGGATGACTTGACGAAACACTCAGATAAATTCTCACGGCATTCTAAACTAAGTGTTATTAATCACAAGAAGGTTTCCCTGCCATACTCGGTGCCTGTCTCAAGCACTACTCCAAACAAAACAGCTTCTACAACTCCGAGTTTTTCACTGGTGCCTCTAATTAGCCCTGCCAAGGGGGAGAGAACTCCCTTCCTCCACAACAACAATAACCAGAAGCCTCCTCGTCGTGGCTCTGGAGTGAAAAGAGTCCTAACAAGTTATCTTGGTTTCGACACAAAAGCAAAGGTTTGTGGCAGTGAAAATGAGGTACGCCCCTCCACTCCAAAAAAGGAAACAGTAAATAGCCAGAGGGATTCACCAGTCCTTAAAAATGGGACTAAGGCACATCATAATGATCGTTGAGTTTCTGCTTCGATGATGATAGAATTAGAGAAGGAAATTCATTACCTTGGAAATTTAATTCATTGGTTGAGTTCATTTTTTTTATATGATGCAGTGGCAGTTGATTGTACCTAACTAAAAAGTATATTTCGTTTTTGCTCTTTAGCATTTCGTTTTTGTCTGTTTATCATCAGCACAAAGTAGAATTTGCCTGAAGAAAACTTACTGTAAGATACATCAAATCAAATTTTTATGAACATTTGGATTTATTTGAACTAATATCATCCACTATGAGTATGAGTAGTAGAATTACATATGATTAAAGTTAGAATTTTTCTAAATCTTCACATTCCATGAACTTTTTGCCGAAGGCCATCTAATAATCTGTTTTAGTTCTCTCAATTGGAGCATTGCCATGTGAAGTATAAAATAGTGGCTCAGCTTGAAATACCTAGTTTCTTCATTATTGCTTTCTAAAATTCTGCAAGTAATATGTTTTGTTAACTTCTTTTTTTTAAATATACAAAGAAAGTGCAATGTTTCGCTACAATAAGAAAAACAGTAAGAAAGAGAATACAAAAGTTGTTCTTCGTGGTAAAGATGGTGCGGAGCTCAAAGTTTTATTTTCATTGTCTTATTTCTGATTAAAGGTTGTTCTTGTTATTCAAAAGTTTTGTAATTAACTATTTGCGAGCTGGCGGTTAACAACAAAGTCGTTGTAGTATAGTGGTAAGTATTCCCGCCTGTCACGCGGGTGACCCGGGTTCGATCCCCGGCAACGGCGATTTTTTTTTTTTTCAATTTTGAATTTCCTTCAGCTCTTACAGTTTTACCCATCCTTCCCCGCGTGAAAGTAGCGCTTACACGCTAATTGAAAATTTGCAAAAACACGAAAATCAGACAGCGTATTTTCTTTTTGTTCTTCCTTTTCCTTTATCTGAAACTTCCCAGTACCCACCAAACCCCATCCGAATCCAAATCCAAATCCGATCTCCATTTCTTATTTCATTGAGTCATTCGATCTCTCCTCCAAAAATCCACCGTCCAATTCAACAAAATGTCCTCATCCTCCGGTACCATCATTCACATAACGGCGCTAGACGGAATAATAAACGTCAACTCTCTCTTCACCTTAGCGGTCTTCATTGGGCTGACTTGGAGCCCTAGTGATCCTAGCAACACCCTCATTACCGAACAGGACTGCCTTCCCGGCCGCTCAGTTGCCGAATACCTTGTCGCCTTCCATGTCTATTCTTTCAGCTCCTTCCTCTTCTCCAGCCTCATTGCTCTATGTCTCAAACAAGGAGGAATACGTATCTCTCGGAGCCCCACTTATCACCCTGTCGAGTTCCTTGTCAGGATCAACAAATCGTTGCTCCGGGTCAGAATGTTGATATCTGCTATCGGTTCTGTTTTTGGGTGTGTTTCTCATTCTGGCTTTGATCAATGTGGCTCAGATCAAGCTGGGAACTTGTGGTTGTGGTAGCTCCTATACTTATGCTGCTGTTGTCCCGCTTGTGATCTTCATCCCTGTCGCGCTTCTTATTTACATCAGTCTCGTTCTGTACGCTTTTAGTCGCTAAAAACTTCATTTTTGGGCTTTACAAGTTCATTTCTTGTTGTAATTTCACAAAAGTTTGTTTTCGACACAATGTTATTGTCAGTTATCATTACGATTATGGAATCGATATATGTGTAGAGACTGGAAACCAATTTTTGCTCTTAACAAATATATGAAGTACGAGAACTGACTCTGAAACCGTTCAGTGCACATCATAATAGTGTACTGTTTGTGTCTCTCGATACAAGGCCTTTTACAAATGACCTTATGGTTGGGTGAGAATTAAAAGTACTTTCGGAGCTTGTAAATGAATGGTTTGTTTGTTTCAGCTTCCAAGATCTGTGACAGCGCTTTCCCACTTATTAAAAAAAAAAAGTAAGGACGAGGAGTCAGAAAAAATTCGACAAGAAGTTGAAGATCAGTTTTTTTTTTTTTTAAGAATCAATGTTATAAAATGAGTTTTTAATATGTTTTAATTTTAAGTCTATTAATAATGGACTTTTTATTAAAATTGATTTTAAATTTTAAATTTTTTTACTTAATTATTATAAATCAATTTTTAATTAGAATTGATTGAATTTTTACGTGGGAATTAAATTCTTTTACTATTAAACTGAAATTATTTAAAATCAAAAAACAATAAAATTCATAATAAACATATTAAAAACTAAAATATTAATATAATTTAAGTATTAATGTTTAAAATAAGATATCAAATAATATTATTATATTAAGATATATATATATATATATTTAAAAATAAAATTAAAAAATATTTAATATTATAATACATATTGTATGTATATGTAAACATGTTGATTTAATATCATTTATTATATTTTTATTTTATTATAAACATGAATAATTAAAGTAAATAGTTTTATTATTTATAAAAGATTATTTATTAAAATATATATGTAATTTATTTTGAGTAAGTTTTTTTGTTTCTTTTTATTTATATAATATATATAAAATAAACCTGAACACTTAAAAAATGAATAAAATAATTTAAATTATAAATATATTAAAGTTTTATTAATTAAATATATAATAATATATATAAATAAAATAGTGAGTATATTCGAATAAATTTTTGTGAAAAATTCAACCAAAATTACAATCCCGTGTAGCCCGTACTACCTCCGCCCCTTATAAATTTTAATAAATGGTTGTTCAAAATGCATTAGAAAATGTTAGTGCGTTGTAGTAAGCCATGAAGTGACTAGTTGAGGTTGTTTATGGTAGTAGGTATCAGCATAGCACATGCACCTGCCCTGAAGTTAATAGTTGCTTGGTTAGGAAATTATGATTAATTCAATGAGGTCTTCGTGTTTCATTTTGCTTTTAGATATTCCATCTAACACAACACAATCATCGATAACTGTTTGTTCTACAACTCCGTCTCTTTTCATTTGAAGCTTAAATTTGAATTATATTGCTTAGAGCATTTCCTTTCTATGCTATGCAAGCTCAGAAGCTTAAAATTGATTTATATTGCTTAGAGCATTTCCATTGTATGCAAGCTTACTAGAAATGCTGATGAAAGTTATCAAATTATGAAGAATAAGTCTTAATTTATGCTTAATTGTTCTCCTTATAATTCATCTAACTATAGTTTCTAAACGAACGAATATATTTATTTTTCAAATAATTTATATTGTCAAATATATTTACTTCAAATTTCATTCTAATTAAATTATTTATAATTATCAAAATATTTTGCGGTAATAATAATGTATAATTCTAAACACGTGTATCTTGGTGTAAGGAAAAAATACATATTTGAGTGGCATTTACTATGAGAGGTATTGTTCATTACTTTTGAATTTTATTTTCCATCAATTACATTCATTTCTCATTATTAAATATTGTGTATTTTTTTTTTAAAGTCACTATTTCTTAAGGGCGAAGTGTATTAGGGTACATGGTGATAAAGAATTTTATACAAAATCAATAACATGTATATTTCTAGGATTAAATAAATATTTTATTTATAATAATATATTATGTTTGATTTTTTTTATATATTTTGATATATCGTGACATGTATAAACAATATTTAACAGACATGTAAATAAAAGTGATATAAATGAATGTCATTAAAATGACTAAACATAAGCATCTTTTTCATATATGTGATAAATATCAATTAGTTGCATACATAAAATTATAATAGTATATGTTATATAAAAATATTTCTTAAGTCAATATGGTGTAGTACAAAAATATTTAATATATTTAACTTTAATTCATGATAATAAAATACCAATATCAAATATTATAACAATTAAAAAATACATGATGAGAAATTTAAAACTAAATCTTTTAAAGTTTTTCATTTATATCATTGATGTTTATCATATTTTGTTAAACTCTAAATTTTAATTTTAATTTTATATAATATTATATTATTTCATATTTTATTTTAATAATTTTTGATTTTATTTTAAATTTTTAATATGAAAATTTTAATATATTTTCGGTAGTTTTTAATTCATTTTTATCACTGTTACAAAATCGACTTATTTCGTCAGTTCAAGAAAATGGATGAAATAAGGGCAAAAAACATATTTATATTTGTTATTCTTTTATTTTTAACAATATATATTTTTAAATGCACTCTTAAATCATATCTTATTTTTTTATTTTAATACTTTTATTTTAGTTTTTAACACTTATATATATATATATATATATATATATATATATGATATTAATGGTTATTAAATTAATATATATTTTTAAACAACTAACCTAACAAAGCATTTTAAAATTTGATTAAAAAGATAAACGGTTAAAAACTGCATTGATGGGAGGATTTTAAATATTCTATAATTTTTGTTATAAACATAATATTAAAGTTGTATATAATTAAGAAAAATACATTGTAATTATTAACCTATTATTAAATTTATATCATGATATATTTTTTATTTTTAAATATTTAAATATAATTATTTATTTTGTATAAAAAATAATTATTCAATTCTTTTGAAATTGACTTATAAGCGAAGTGATATGACTCTTTATTGTAACATTAAGGATTTAAACCTAAATTTTATCATATAATATTTTTTTTTAAAAAATTATACTTAATTTTCTCAAAATATATTTGTGACTCAACTACTACTACTTTCAAAATTTATTATTTGAAGTAGTATTTTATCATACATCCTGGGGATATTTAAACAATTATATATACATAGCACCTCAATAAAATTTTCATGTTTTTTATAAGATAACATTTCCGTACAATTATGAATGTGTTGTGATGATTGTGAGTGTTGATACCTTTAAATTTTTTTTTTTACTCAAGTTGGATTTTGTTAGGCAGGAGGCAAATAAGACGATCTCTATAATGATAGTTCCCCCCCCCCCCCCCTCTTTTTTGATAAGAATCTATAAGGATGGATTGAGGTAGAGATGTCCATGTAAATCTTTGAAACATGTTGCTTTGCTGTCAATTGCTAATGAAAAAGCACTTTTGTTTTGTGCTCTTCTCAATATGTAATTACATCATTCGCTTACAGTGACCATACAAAAAGTAAACTCCTTTTTGAATAAGTAGGTTCTGCAACAAAAATAATGCATTTTTCTCCCGAGTGCTACTTCCACCATACATTGTGGGTTTCACGTGTGAACAGTTATTGTCTTAATTTATTTCTTTAATCAATATCATGCTTTCATTTTCTCACAGTTATCTGAGCTGAATTTTCCATTATAAAAGCATGAAATGTATAGAGTTGTCTTTGTATATTGCAATTGAAATGGAAGCTTCAATGAAATTCCTCCGTCTTCTAACTTTCTTTCTTGTTCTGGGCATAATTAGTAGGTTCGATGAGGTTCAGGGGGCTGGTGAATGTGGAAAATCTTCCCCTGACAATGAGGCCTTGAAGCTCATACCATGTGCATCGGCAGCTCAAAATGCTAATGCTCCAGTTTCAAATAGGTGCTGTGTTCAGATTAAAAAGATGGGACAGAACCCAAGCTGCCTATGTGCTGTTATGCTATCTAATACTGCTGAAAGTTCTGGAGCCAAGCCAGAAATTGCTGTGACCATTCCCAAACGTTGTAACATAGCGGATCGTCCAATCGGTTACAAGTGTGGAGGTTTGTTTTTTACACATTACGTCAAAAAAAAAAAAAACCCCAACTTTTTATTCCAGTTTTGACCTAATTAAATAGATATGCATACACATGCATGTTGCTAGGTTGGAAATTTTACCAAAATCGCAGCCATAACTTTTCGAAAGTTCTGTAACGCGTTCAAGAGCAATTCCACAACTTCTTGAAAGCCTTCCAAACATCAAGAAAGTTATGGAATGTTTTCCTAAAGATTTAAAAATTGGCAAAAGTTAGGTTGGAAGGCTTTTCGGAAATTCTTCAAAGTTCTGAAAAGCTTTCAAAAAGGCGCAAGATCACGCTTTGCAGTAATTTTGGGAAGAAATTGTAAATTCAATGCTCGCGTTCTTTTTATTCTTTCCTTTTTCAATTGCTAACACTGCTTATTCTGTTTTGCAGCTTATACATTACCTTGAAGACTTGACCAAGGACGATGTTACCTGCAGTTCTTAAATAATTCTGTATTGATAGAAAGTGATCAGCTGGATACTGTATCTTCTTAATTAGCTAGTTCTTCTAGCTATTAATTACCCTGATTCCACATACCTGAATTTAAATAAATGAAATGTTTGACCTTTCGTCATTTAGTAATTTACTTTAAGGACAAGTTTTGGAGACCCGTTATACCTATAAATTTAACAACTTATTTTATTGGTGATACATTATATATCATTAATGGTTAGATTTATCGATTAATTTCAATCGTAATCTCTATCTGATACTCACCCTTTACTTTAAGTTGTTTCTGTTTGATCTTTCATGAGTATCGACTGTCAGTAAACTTGAGAATTAAGGAATCAAAATATAGGAACAAATCTAATGAATCTCAGAGATACAAAGTTCTCTTCATTTAATTATTATAAAGAACTCTTCAATGTTCCTTGTTACATTTGCAAAGATAAGGTAGTTTTATCATACAGTAATCACGTGAACATTAAATGATTGAAATCTCTAACGTACTAATAGACATTGTTATTGAAATAACACTTTCTTAATATTTTATTGATTTCTAATTTTGATAAACTATTGAAATTACTTTTTTCCTATTTATATTTTTAATTACCAAATACTTTCTTATCAAATTGAAATCACTTCTTTAAATAGTGCATCTACTAATTAAAACTAACTATAAGATATTAACCTAAATAAAATTGTCAAACGACAATGGTTGTTATCAAGTTGTGATTAGTTTGATTGATGCGGTAATACTTACACTTTTTTGTTTTAAATCACAACCTCAAAGTACACAAAATTATATTTTGGTAAAAAAAATTATGTTAAAAAGTACAATATTTCTCAAAATTTACTAAAGATGTAATTTTTAAACATTCTAATTTATATATGACATATTTATTTATATGATTAATTTTTAACACCTTAAAAAATATATGTTGTTTATGTGAAAAAAATAACATATAACATATTTTTTTAATAAAAAATATATGATTTTTTATTTAATGGAAAACGTATTTTGTTTACTAAAAAGATCATATTTTTTTAACGTAGATCTCATATGGATTCAGATCTTCTGCTGGGCTAGCTACTAATTTCTCTGCTGGTGTATGCTTGATTTGAATCTTAGCCATACATTTAATTTAAATCAAAACTAAAGAATGATTAATTTTAAGAAAAAAATTTCCATCAGTATTTTTTCACTCTCCAACTTTCGCTCATTTTTGCTTCATTTCATCTCCCATTCTCTCCCTTTCTTTTGCAATTCATTTGCACAATAATGAAGTTTCATTAAATTGACGAAATCATTATACATGGTTCTAACTTGCACTTACAAGTTAGAACAACCTTATTAACTGCTTGAGATGGAGATTGTTCTTCAAAAAACCCTAATGAAGATTTGGGATTTCCTTACATCTGTAACGATAAACGGGACCAAAGCCTTAGATTTGAATGGGTTGCTTTCCAAAGTCTCATATAATCGAGTTTCTAAAACTAGGAAAAATTATACCAAATATAAAATTATAAAAAACTCATTAAATTTAAAATATAGGCAATTATAACTCAAATTATTGTTATATTACATTATCTCCCTTAGATATCTTGATTCTATCGATTTATTTTCAAACATATTCTTTAAAAAGATTAAAAAATTCATTTAAATTTAAATGATATTTTTATTATTTTAATAAAGTTGAAGGGAGGTTTTGTAATTCCACTTAAAAAATTAATTCAAGTTAATGAAATTAGATGACATTATTTTCATCCATTAAACAGCTTTTGCAGACAGTATAAAATAAAAAGAAAGAAGTAGACTAAAAGATAAAAGATAGAGCTTTGATGCAAGAGATTATATTGTGAAATATGTTTAAAAGTCAAATGTAACCAGAGTTATTTAATTATGCATACTAAAGTTGTTATTTTTACGTAGTATTTGTAAATATTTTTTATGAATTAACAATACAAAGATAAATTAGAAATTTTAATTTTAATTTTTTTTATAATTATCTAATCATTGTTATTTATTATCAAAAATAATCTATAAAAGTAATATTTTAATAACATTTCAAAAATATAATAAATAAACAAAAATAAAATGAAAAAAATTATAATAACTAAATTACTAAAAAAATAATAATAAAGAGATTAAAATTTTCATTTTAACATAAATAAGAGATCAATTTTGTTCTTCGTTGCTAGGATGATAAGATAAAAGAGTGTAAGATAATGTGAAAAAATCTACTTCAATTGTTTTTGTTAAATTAATTATAATAACTTGAGAATATAATTTCCTTTAGATTTGGTTTAAACTGAATGTATGGCTGAAATCTAAAAATATTAATCGTATAATATTTTAAATCATAAGTTCAAAGTTTACCATTGGAATTAGCTAGTAAATCTCAACAAGATTGCACACAACCGCATGAAATTTTCTTGTTACATGTTCTCAACGGACCACATTTTCAAAATAACGATGATAATAGTAATACCAGGGGACTCTGATGATAAATAATGATTATATTAAGATATTTTATAGGGTTAATTATATAATATAATAACTTTGAAATAATTTTATTTTTAATTTTTTATAAAAAAAAATATTTTTTTTAAATATAAATTAATATATAGTTTTAATGTTATATAAAGATGAATATATATTTTTATTATTCCAAATTAAAAATAAAATTTGTTAAATAATTGAATTATTTATACAATAAATAATATTTTAACAGCAGATATAAATGTTAAAAACTTACACTTCTAAATTTATGATGGATTTTTATGATGTTATTTCCTTTTGAACTAACAATAATAATAGTTTATATTGGGACTTAAATTTCAAATAAGCTAAACGTCATTAAGATACGGAGTTATTTGTAAATTATTTTAATCATCAATTCTTAATCATGTTAGTATAGCATAAACAAAATTTTTTTTGCTACCATTATATAAACAAAACTTAAATTTAAAATAATTATAGTAAAAAAGACCTTAGAGGCGACTGTCTTTCAAAATTCAAACTCGGAGAATTCCGCGGAAAATTCCGTTTGAAGTGCCTCTTCGTTCGTTTTTTCAGTTTCTTACCTTCTGTATTTGTCAAAAGAGAGAAATTTTTTTTTTTTTTGACATTTGTATTTTAATTCTTTTGGCTATATAATTTCATACAAAAATTGGAACAATTCAAATCTCATCCTCCGCCGTCATCAATCCCACCATTGTTTTATGGTAAGTCCCCGTTGTATTTTCTACTTCTTTCTTCATTTGCTGGCAAAGTGGAAGATGAATAGCATAAGAAAAACGCTCCATTGAACAAAAAGCAATAAATTTCAGTCTTGTTTCTTCTTCATTTCCTCCTTAGACCAAATGGGTATGTTTCGATTTTTGATTCTGAGTCGCTAACGCACAATTTTCTAATTTGAATAATCTGGCTCGTTTTTGGTGGCCTAGGGAGTGGAATATATGGCGTACAAGGTGGATCAAGAATACGATTACCTTTTCAAGATCGTATTGATTGGGGATTCCGGCGTCGGTAAATCAAATATACTTTCTAGGTTTACTAGAAACGAGTTTTGTTTGGAGTCCAAGTCTACGATTGGCGTCGAATTCGCCACTCGCACATTGCAGGTTGGTTCACTGTTTTCCGTACTTTACAGATAAAATTCTATAATTTAATTAAGTCTTTGTTTGTTTTTTTTGGGTTCAAAACCTTGTTGGGTTATTTGATCGCCTGATTATCTTATTTTTGTTGAAGTACGTATCCAACCTACATAATATGAACACCTATAATGTGATTAATATTACACTCTAATTTGTTGAAAGTTTACATAAAATTGAAAACAAGATACTTCATATGCATGATAGATATTCAAAATTTTAAGATTTTCGATATCCTAAAAGATTACATGTAAAATAGCTATCAACTATGCAATTTTAATGACTTTGAGTGTCAATCATCAAATTTCCACTAATTAGACCAATCTGAATTAAGCATTTGTTCATACTTGATAGATGGAATCCATAGGAAAAAAACAGTTGAAACGAGAGAAATAAACAAGGGAAATTAATATTTTTTTGCATTTGGAAGACACCAGTGGAGCCCGTAGGCAAAAAATCAGTAATTCAAGGATGTAAACCATAATCTTCAAACTCTGGAAGTGAATTTTGATTTTGGGAGTATCATTTGCAAGTGATCATATTTGTATTGGCACAGGTAGAAGGAAAGACAGTCAAGGTTCAAATATGGGACACCGCTGGTCAAGAGAGGTACAGAGCCATTACAAGTGCTTACTACAGAGGTGCTGTTGGGGCACTATTGGTGTACGACATGACCAAAAGACAAACCTTTGACAATTTAACAAGGTGGCTTCGTGAATTGAGGGATCATGCAGACTCAAGCATAGTTATAATGGTTGCTGGTAACAAATCTGACCTCAATCATCTTAGAGTAATCGCAACCGAAGAGGCTCAAGCTTTGGCTGAGAAAGAAGGTGTTTCATTCCTCGAAACATCAGCACTAGAGGCCTTAAATGTGGAGAAGGCTTTTCAGACTATTATACTCGATATTTACCATATACTAAACAAAAAGGCCTTAGCAGCCCAAGACGCTGCTTCTACTACTGGGATTCTTCAAGGCACTGCCATTAATGTTGCAAATGTATCGAGTAACCCAAACAAGAGAAATTGTTGCTCTAATTAAGAACTGTGCATCTCTGAAGGGTGATATGCATCAGATTAAATGAATATTATCTGGGGAATGATGTTTTTTGGTTAACTGCATGAGGTATTTGGTATCACCTGCCTCTTGTTTGGTACAGTTGCTTAGAGAATCGATGATGCAAAAGGGTCAAATTTCTATTCAAGTACCACAGACATATATGAATTTGAAATGAAAATTCAGGCAGTTTTTTTCTTTTTCTTTCTTTATCGCTTTTTCCTCCCCCCATATCCATTTCCATTTCCATTTCCCCTTTTCTTTGATTTTATTTTTAATTGAGTTTTGAACTGGTAGAATGTATAGGCAAAGTAGAGAGATGAGAGAGGCGATTGGTATAGCTTGCACAATATCAGTACTTTCCCTCTTCTTTGTTCTTATGACACCATTTATATTTATTGTTTTTTGGGTTACTTTACAATAAATGTTTCTTATGATCATTTGATGCTGCAAAGCGTAAATTAGACACATTGTTTTTCAACTTGAGAGTGTAATATGTTGTAAATAAGCATTGATAAATATATATTTATATATCTACATTATAGATAAAAACTTAAATCATATTTAGAATTTTTTTAGGTAAATATTATAATATTTTAAAATAAACATATATGTTCCCCTTTGTATTTAAAATTTAGAAACACAAAAAAAATATTAAACAAAGCAGCTTAAATAGAAAGACTTGCAATATATCAAGATTGTATTGCCCTAATATATACATATCGTTTTTACGTAGAACCTATTAAAAAATTATTATGCACGCGTTAAATAAAATTTCAAAACTCAAAGATTTTAATTAATAATGTTTATTATATTAATTTTTTATGAATATTTATAATAATAGGTCACTAATTGATTTAAAATTTATAGTCATTAATAAATTTATTTTCAAAATTAATTTAAAAACTCAAATAAATTAATTTTATACTTTTTGTTTTAATTATGTTATATAAATCAATCAAGAAAAATTAATAAATATAAAACAATTCACACAACACAGATGTCTTTAGTCAGTATTTTAAATAGTTCACAAGATTGTATACAAGTGTTGAAATAAAATCATAACCAATCCAATCTGGTATGTCCTTGGAGGATGAAAACTTAACTAAGATTTTGTTGAATAAAAAATTGAATATAGTATATATATATATTTAATAATAAAAATAAATAATTTTTAAAAATAAAACACATAAAATTAAAATAAATATATAATTAAATTTTATACATATCATTATTAGATCTTCAAAGAACTGAATAAACCTATTCTAACGTGATTTCACTAACTCCTCAAATCAAGTAGGGAATTGATAAGTCTGACAATCATCATTATTAATCTTATCAAAATTATGGCTAACATGCTAGTGAATATGTAAAGCTTACAATGTTTTCTTTATATTTTATATAGCTTACAAAATAACTATATATTTTTAATATTTTTATAATGCATATAAAATTATGTATTATTTATAAAATAATACTTTAACATGAAAATATTACTTAATTTTAATTAAAAACTCATTTATTTTAAAATTTATTTTTGTAAAGCTTACAATAATTATATACATCTTATAGAATAACTTTAAAATATAAAATTATTTATATTAAATAATATATATAATTTAAAATTTTTTAATAGATAATTTTATATAAATTAATATAAATTTAGTTTATATCTTACAAAATTATGTAAAATTTATACACCATTTAACATTATATTAAATTATATATTTTAATTAATAAATATATTATTTTTAATATTAAATATAAATATTTATTATACTCGTCTTATTAAAGATTAAAAAAAAATGCTACTACTAAATTGGAACACATTTATATTGTTTAAATATTCAAAGATGGGCTAACGTGAGCAAATTTAGTAACACTCCTCACCAAAGTAGGGCATATTCATAGGTGATTAAATTCATAACTCATAACTTATCTTCGTCGCATTTTATTTAAGGAAAATTTTAAATATATTTTTGAAAAACTCCAATTATATAAAGACACATAGATATTTTTAGTGATTTCGTATATTGAGGATATCTAATTTAAAATTTGATGAGATGTATTTTTAACTTTCATTGTCGTTCAATTTTCAAAATTTTGACCTTTTCTTCCTTCTCCCACAACACCTTTTTATAATTTTTCTATGCTTTGTTTTCCCAATTTATTTGAATATTATTGTATGATAACGTTTTAATCATTTATTAAATGTAAAATAATTTAAGTATTAAATAATAAAATAATTATAATATCGATTATTAATAATAATTATTTTTGTTTTTATTTTCCTTGAAAATAATTTAAAATATTTTCGGTTAGATCGTAATCCCACGATCAAAGCCAAAGTTCAAAAATGAGAAAGTCTCAATAGCACACCAGGAGAGAAAAGGAACGAAAATTTCCTTTTGAATTTTCTCCATTCTTTGGATTTCTAGGGTTTGTTATTGACGTCTAAGCCGAGGATCAAAATACAATCTTATGGCCTCGCAGGGGCAGGGAGGGAATGTGATGGACCCTGCCGTACTGGATGATATTATCAGAAGGCTGTTGGAGGTCCGATCAGCGAGGCCCGGTAAGCAGGTTCAACTTTCCGAGTCCGAGATCAAGCAGCTCTGTCTTGCTTCTAGAGATATCTTCCTTCAACAGTCCAATTTGCTGGAGCTCGAAGCCCCTATCAAAATCTGTGGTAACCTTTTCACTTGAACTTGGGTTTGTGAAGATATTTGTTTTGGGTATTTAGATTTCGTTGTATCAAGTAACTCTAAGAAAATTCTGTAACTAGGATTTGCAAAGCTTTAATTTTAGTTTATTGCCTTATTCTTCTTAATTTTTGTTGTTTCTCAGTTTTTATAGTATATTTTGTCTTTCTCTAATTAAATCTATTTGTTTAAGGGTTTGAAATGAAATTTTTGTAATTTCTCTGCAAGGCAGATTACGGAGGCATTTGTCATTGATTATCGTATAACGCTTGTATTGAAGTTGAAACAGCAGTTTTCTGATAGTTTTTCACCTTTCTTTGTATAATTGCAATTAGTGGAGTAATGGTATGTTTCATGATATGTTTTTTACAGGATGAGAAGGTTTAATTGAATAATTTTTCTTATGTTTTTCCCCATTTTAAAGATATTGCTTGTCCATCAGGGCTCCCTGTTTGAAATTTTTTATGTCTTGTTGCTGCTACTATTTGTATCTTTGTTGGCGTCATAGAGCATGACCTCGTACTACTACACTGTCTAGAATTTTGTTGGTAATATAGGGGTCGAAGTAAAAAAAAAAGAGAGTTGCAATTTATGATATTTGGAGATCATACATATTTCATCTCTATGTTGAGTCCTTTGTTCACTCCATTTGCATCCTCAATAAGTGGTAACATGTATTCTCAATATGCTGTTTGAGAACGTTGTTTTTGTCTGCTTTTACTCTTTTACAAGGAAAGTTAAGGCTGCCTTGGTGACTCGAAAGACAACTTAGGAAATTAAGAATGACTATATGACTTGAAAGATATCGGGAATATAGTTGAGAAGGTTAGGAATTTGGAGGGAGATTAGGACATCTTGATTTTGCTTTCTGATTTCTTACTATATCTTGTGGGTGGTTGGAGCTTCTGAGAAAGAGATTACTGGAGAGTTGTAGGGTTACTGACCCTTAGAGTGCAAATTATGGACTTCACATGGAAATACTGACTAATAAATACGCTTTGTGTAATTAAACCAGCAAGCGCTGTTATATTTTCTTACCTCAACATAATATGGTTTTGGGGAGTGCATCTGTTTGTAGCTTTACTGATTTCCTCTGAGATGAATTTTGTTTAAACTTTTATAATTTACAATAGATGACGAGTTTGCTATTCTTATTTCATGTGGCACTCATGGTTATTGCTCTTCGAGTGCTATTATTTTAATGTTTTACCTTCATGGTTGTAGAATTTCTTTGTTTGTGACATTTTGCTTTGCATTGTGTAGGCGATATTCATGGGCAATATAGTGATTTATTGAGGCTTTTTGAATATGGAGGATTTCCTCCTAGTGCCAATTATTTATTTTTAGGTGACTATGTTGATCGGGGGAAGCAGAGTTTAGAAACAATATGCCTCTTGCTTGCCTATAAGATCAAGTATCCAGAGAATTTTTTTCTGCTTAGAGGAAATCATGAATGTGCTTCCATTAATAGGATATATGGATTCTATGATGAGTGTAAGCGGAGATTTAATGTGAGACTCTGGAAAGCTTTTACTGATTCTTTTAACTGTCTCCCCGTAGCAGCTTTAATAGATGAAAAGATTCTGTGCATGCACGGGGGTCTTTCCCCTGAGTTGACAAACCTAGATCAAATTAGGAACCTAACTCGTCCAACTGCTATTCCTGATACTGGCTTGCTGTGTGATTTGCTTTGGTCTGATCCTGGAAGAGATGTTAAAGGATGGGGAATGAATGACAGAGGAGTATCGTACACATTTGGTCCTGAGAAAGTGGCAGAGTTCTTAACAAAGCATGATTTAGATCTTGTCTGTCGGGCCCATCAGGTTGTTTATTTTGTAGTTCTTGGCTGTATTCTCATTATAGCTTTAATGTTGGTCATGCTGGATGCTAGGTTGCAGGTTCTGAAATAAATGCTCTTTTATAGGTTGTGGAAGATGGGTATGAATTCTTTGCTGACAGACAACTTGTCACTATATTTTCGGCCCCTAACTACTGTGGAGAATTTGATAATGCGGGTGCAATGATGAGTATTGATGAAAACTTGATGTGCTCTTTCCAGATTCTTAAGCCAGCTGAGAAAAAAGCCAAGTTCTTGATGTCAACAAAGATGTGATTTTGCAATATTACTGCTCCTTAGTTATCCAAGGTCAGATGATTATTATTGTTATTAATTCCCTTACAATGTCATATTGACTGATCTTATTTGATATTTGTTTGTTTCTCGAGGCTTATTTATTTATGACAGAGGGTGCTTATTGCAACCATTTTCTCAAAAATAATGCCCTTAAGGTTGATATATTTTTGAATTGATGATAGTCCTGTTTGGATATATCCAATTTAACTTCTAAGAAAAGTTGTTTGTTCCTTTCTAAAAATCCAAGAGAGCTATATGTGGCATGCATGGGTATGTGAGTGTGTAATCATATATTTCAATTTTGCTACCAAAAAGGTTTCTGGTTGCTTACTTTTTTTTCATGGAGACGACCCTTCCCCACCTCTTTTAATAGGTGGTTTAAGAAATGGCCTTATTCCAATCTCTAATTTAACATTTCTGAATTATTATTTTGAAAAAATGATGTTGCATAAGTACTTTCTTTAGATTTTTTTATTTTGTCGTTTGATTCCTTAGATTATAAACGGTATCATTTAGTCTCTTAGTTATGGAAAATATATCAATTAAGATAAACTATATTATTTTAAATTTTTTTATTAATTTTTTTATTTTTTTGTCAAATAATGAAACACAATGAAAATACGAATATTTAATAATAGTAAATTGACAATTAATATTTAGCTATATTCTTATAGTTCTTGAAGGTGAGTCAAGACATTAAGCTCCCTTCGCAATGGGAAATCAACTCTCTCAAAAAAGATTAACATTGTTTTTATATATCTATCACTCACCCACAAGTGTTAGCTTTATGTATCATGCAAGTCAATACTTGTCATTTAACAATTGGGATTACTTAACTTTAAACACAAGACATCATACTTTGATATCATGTTAGAAGTTTTTGGATATCAATTATCTCAAAATACTTAAACCATTGGGAGAGTTACCAACATTTACTTTTATACATCTATCAATTTATATATTTCCATTTCCTCTATTTTCGTTACTATTCTTGTTTGTCTTAGTTATTCCTAAACAAAATCCCCGCAGGCAACACATTGGCTTTGTCCGGAAAATGGGCTAAAAAAAGGAGTATAAGTTCTATGCTTGGAAAGAGACCTCACAAGTCAGGTGATGGAAATACACGACACGAGTAGAACAGGCCACAGTGCATAAGATTATTTATGTTTCATTACTTTGCCATTATTATTATCTTAGTAGTTATTTTGCAATGTGTATAGATATTTGGAAAGTTGTAGTTATGCTCTCGTTCACAAGCTAAAATCATTGGATTACTTGTATTTTGAACTTGGATTTATGCGAGTTGATGATTGTTTTGTTCGTCTTGTGACCTTCTGTTTTTTGACATTATGATTGAATGTTTGTCTATTTTCTCTCTTTGCCTATTTCATTTGTGTTTGGAGGCGATATAGTCTGATATTGTTTCATAAGAACATACGATTTCAAGCCACTATTTTTGCATGCTGTTTGGGAAATTGGACTGGATGTTGTTAAGTCGGGGAGTTTCGGTGTAAAGAGGAGTGTGAGTTGCAGAGTCTAATAAAAAATTTATTTTTAAGCAAATTTTTTGATTTCCATACAAATACGTTGTTTTATTTTTTTTGAAATAAACATTTACATATTCATACCTGTTATTGGCGGGATTCAAATATATGTAGCTTATGAACCCACAAAGAGCAAATAGCAAACGCTGTTGCACTGACTACTAGACAAATGACTGCTGGATATATGTTGTATGACAAAAATATACTACATTTATAAATTGAGTTATTTTTTTCTTTCTTTGGTTGAATGATTTGATTAATGGAATAATGTTCTCAAGTTTTACTCCAAAATTTGTCTTCCAGTTTCACTTGAAAAGTGGAAAACTAGGAATTGTTAAGGCTGCCTTTTTTTTTGTATTGTGAAAGCTTTTTCTTATTTTTTATTTTTTAACAAAGGTTTATTGCCATTTGATTAATCGGTGGGTTTGCATAGTAATAAATGTATATCACAAATTTAATAAAATGAAATGGCAGATTGTAATTAGATTTTATTATTTAAGTCATACTATTAATTATAAATAATGTATTATCATGATATATTATAAATTTGTATATATATATATATATATTGTAGATGAATCATAAAGATAATTTTATTTAAATTAATTAATATTTACTTATATTAAATTTGTTATCATGACGGGGGCATTTTGTCTAAATTTTATTTTAATTTTAAATATTAATATATTATTTGGAAAAATCTTCAAAATATATTGTTGTATTTGTATTTTAAGACTTGAATATGAATTGATTATCAATTTTATCTTCAATATATGGATTGTATCCCAATTAATATTTGTCTCAACTTTTAATCCTTTGGTCTATTGTTCTTCCCCAATTCTAGGCTATACTTTTCTTTTTTCCTCTGTATCATCTCTTGATGAATTGCACCAATGTTCTTGTACTACCAAGTTCTATTTAATTTAGTTCATATATAATATTTTTAATTCTTAAATTATTAATATTGTATCTAATTTCATCTAAGATCATTTTTTATACAAAATAAATATTATTTTTAAATTTATATAAAGATTAAATTGGATGATTAAATAATACGTGGACATTGTTGCATCTTTTTTATTCAGATAAATGACATTTTAAGTATAGGAGTAATATAGAATGATAGGATATATTAATTGAACAACTTTTTAGGATCATTTCACAAAAGGTTTATACTATTTTTACCATTCATGTTATTTTTAGTTACTCTAAAAAGAAAAGAAAAATGTCTTTCCTTTCTAAATATTATTTATACTATAAAATGTTCCCATTAATAAAGTCGTCTGGGTGGTGTAGTTGGTTATCACGTTAGTCTCACACACTAAAGGTCCCCGGTTCGAACCCGGGCTCAGACAATTATTTTTTTGTTTTGATTTTGCTCGCGCCAAGGTGAATCATTATTATATTTAGGCTTTGAGACTTTTTGTCACCATCCCAACCAAGTCAAAGTTGTTACTCAGAGCACAGAGGTGAATTTTTTTCACTTTTGGGTACGTTTACCGCTTTAAATCGAAAGCCCATCCCAACTTCAATCACGAGGCATGCCTGCGGTATCACGTGAGCCTACGGTATCACGTGTCAGGAAGAGAACGCAAAAAAGGGAAATTTCAGACCCTACTCTAACCTGCTCGTTGAACAAACATCCATATCTAACCGATCAATCTCTCAGACCTTCTCTCGTTTTTTGTGTTGCTTCCAAACTACGAAAAGCAAAAAGCTCAGTCAGTCCCAAAGACCTCGAATTACACTAACCTTCCATGGTTTCTGAGCTACACAAAAAGCTCTTCTCGGTTTCTCCATCCCTATTTTCACAATGGACGAGACCTACACGAGTATCCCTCAAGCTATTTTCCTGGTTCAGTTCCCGTATGTATCGCTTGATTATTATCCATGGTCACTGCATTTTACACTTCTGAATTTACTTTGTCTACGGTATAATCAACATACTCTTATCTGTTTCAAATGCCTGATTCTGTCCAATTAGGTAATTAAGTGATCTATTAGGATCTAGAGATAGAACTTAATCAGCTTTCGGGTAGCATAGTTGAATGTAACTTTGGTGAATGGGTTCGTCTGTTTGGTGTTTTATTTAATCTATTTACGGATTTGAGCAACTACATTCCATTGTTTGAATCAGTTATTCAATTGTTTGATATTTTTCTTTTTCATCTATCTATTGGATTAATCACTTTCTAGAGATCGGGCAACGCTTGTTGCAGCTTTCAATTTCACCGTTTTCCAACTTAGATGCAAAGCCAAAGGGGCCAAAACATAAATTCTACAGTCGTAGAATACTAGTTTGAAATCTCTTTAATCATGCAGTTGGGCACGATTTCTCAATTTTCCCATTTGGAAAAGGATTAGAATGTCCTTATAATAAAGAGATTTAAAATGTCGCTACTGCCCTTTATGTATACAATTACTGTATTTCTTTTAAAGAAAAATTCTAAGTTTTTTTCACGTTTATTGTTTGTATATGAATATATTGGCTATTTTGTTGAACGTTGATTTTGTTCATAAATGTCATCCATATTTCTTTTTGGTGGCCAAACAGGCCGTTGCAATGATGATAAAGAAATTAGTACAACAAATTATGAAGGTACGAAGTCAATCTATAGTTTATCTGCGGATTCATGCTTGTTTTTTGTGACTTGTGTTACATTTTCTCTACAAGTTAGTTGTTTCTTACTCTAAATACTTATGCACAGTTCCTAAAAGCTAACATGCAAACATTTCCACCTGCGAATGGGGGAGACAATAGAAAGGGTAGTTATCAGACTATAGGAATTTCAAGCGGTATTATATTTATCCCTAATTACCATATCTTGATAACTTTAGCGAGTTCTTTTCTCAGGGAATTTTTTTTATGCTAGGGAAGAATGGGTGCTTTTGGGGTTCCTAGTTACCATACATAGAAGTTGTCAAGAATTTGGTAAAAAAATAAAAAATAAAATATCTGTTTGGGATGAAAGCACAAAACTAATTGCCGATAATGAAAGACGTGCAGATATTTGGCATTTGTTATCACACTCCCTCCCCTTCTCTCTCTTAATCAAAGATTAGAGTTAGACTCTACTTTTTCAAGAGATATAGAGAGCTTTTCATTACAGCCTAAGTTTCTATAGACCCACGTTATTCAGAGATGTAAATCTGCACTAGATACTGTAGCCTCGATCTCTTTGTTTTTATGCTCTCTTGTTCAGAGATAAATATTTTTCCAAAGGAATACGTGTGTTAGCTTATAGAATTGCCGGTAGTTATGGTTTGCTCTGTTACTAAATTTGATGAATTCATAAGTCTGGTTTCTACTTATGCCTGTGAATTCAAATTGATGTTTAGAGTGAGTATATCATGTAACTGTGGAAGGACATCGGGATCTATCATATCTTCTATTCTTAATAGTGCTAGTAGACATAAAGCTGCCATTTTCATAGTGAAACCTGAGGTTTTTACCCCCTCTATGTCTATTGATTTTTATTGGGGGACTCTATTGCCAAAGCAATAAATACTGTTGTGAGAGAAAAAATTCTATTTTTAGAAGTATATATATATATCTTAAAATAGACATTATTTCTAAAAATAGAAATTTTGCTTTGACAATACCATTTATTGCTCTAGTAGCAACAATTTCCGTTTTATTTTATTTTATTTTATTTTTATTTTTCCTGTCTATTGTGCAGAAGCATCTCAACAACAACCATCTAACAACTGGAGAGGAGTATTCAGTATTGCATCTTATACACAGTATTTCAACGTTGATACAGATGTTGTCTGGAACAGAATGCTTTGTTCATGACAACCCATTAGTGGAGATTTTTCAGCAAAATTGATGCAAACCCAGATTTGTGAGTTCCTATTTCATAATTTGTTTATAAATTTTCTGTTTTAAAAGGGCTCACTGACTAAATAATGCTTCAAAAATTTGGCATTTGTACAAAAATATCATCTTTTGATGCAAGTTCTGCAAGCATTCTAACTTCTCATGCACATTCTTGTGGTGGATATTTATGTAAGAACATGTAGAATGGCATAGACTGGAAGCTCACATTAAAGTTGGGTTAGTAGCTCCAAACATTCATTTTTATTAGTTTATTAGAATATGAGGTTGATCTTTTAAACTGCTATTTGAAGGTATAGTAGAGAAGCACACGAAGGAGGTGTGGATAAAATGAGATCATTTGCGTTTTGCTTCTTCCAGCTTGCTTTCAGACAAGTGAGGGGAGAATGGTTCTTGACACATTGAAAGCATTTTATACTTGGGGAAAAAAAACTGAATACAATGCTTCTAGATTTCTGTTCTTCCCATGCATGAACCATTTAGTATCTGAGCATCTTTTTCCACCATTTCTCATGATTTTGTTTATTCATGTACAAGGCATGCTGATGCTGATGCTGATGCTGATGCTGATGTTAGTCTTATGTTACTATCTACCCACTCTCCAGTGACCAAACGTGCTTGCAAGAAATGTCTTCTTTTACCCTCATGATCCAAGCTGTTTTACCCTCACTTTCAATTCATTTTTGGATAAAAAGCTATGGCATCTAGGATTTTTTAACCTGTCCTATAGAGTTTGTAAGTGATTAAATTCCAGGCTTTTAATCCGTGAAAAATAATCTTTGACGGTTTCTTGAAGCAATATCTATCTACTTTGAGATTATAAGGTGAACTTTCTTGCATTTAGCTTTATGTTTTCTTTTGCAAATAGTAACTTTAGCTTCTAGTTTATTTGCTTAAGCCAAAACAATTCCTCCTCCCACCCCAAACCGTCATTTCTTTTTCCCATTTTATTATGGTGCCATTTCCATATCTTTTGTTTCTCTCATAACTTGTTTATGATTATGCTTGTGTTAGCTGACATCTGTCATGTACTTATATCCATTCAAAATCCAGTGACCCTATATATGAAATACTCCTCCTTTATCCTTAAATCTTAATATTGATACGTTGAAATTAATTACTTTATCACGAATGTCAGGTTTGAAATGGTAAGCCTGATGTTTTCATATCTAATTAAAAGTAGAGTATTCAAAATAAATTGTTTAAAATTAAGGGAGTTAAAAATAATGTATTAAAAATAGTCTTGTAAATAAATTAATGTTTAAAATATTTTTGCCATTTTCGGTTCAACTGTTTTAACCATCGTTTCTCTGAGATCTAATTAGGAATCCAGATCTTTGAAATGATAATGGGTTTTAATGTAAGCTAGCAGGAAACTGCATTTAGGGTGCTGATCTGCTTTAGCTATTTAGTTATCAGATTTCAACATCATATATTGGAAATTTGTTTTGTTTTAAGATCAGAAAATCATTCCAATATTGATGAAAGGTGTTTGAAATCTATCTAGTTTGTGCATACACCATTGTGATTTCTAAAGGAGAACCGTGGTTCTAAAAGCCAAAATTAATTTAGTAATTTTTGATTTTAAATTTATAAAGAGAATGTTGCATGGATTATTTGTTTAAATAATTAAGAGTTTATTGATGTGGTGACGTGAAAATTTTGGTTCCATATAGTGAAGAGTTTTAGTTTGCCATGTTTCAACAAAGTGTTCACTGAATCTCGTTTGTTCTTTTACCATATGTTGGCATATGTTGATATGAAGATACTTAAGGTGATTATGGAGTGTTTAGATTTGTCATGATGACCATCTTTCTTCAAAATTCATGATAGGGATAAACTTATGTGTAGGTTAGCGGATGCATATGTAGTGTTTACAGTATTTGACTAGCACAACTATGGGACATTTGGTGACGCATATTCATTTAGATTTAGTTGTGATACCTTTATAAAGACATTTAGACAGATAGCTTCAGTCTAATGGGAGATTTCGACACTAATTGAATGTTGTAAGTAATTGTTAGTTGATTTTGAAAATGTGCAAATATGTCGTGAGGTTAATGCACTAGGTTCTGGACTTGATTTATTCCTTCTATTTAAATATTATAATTTGATATACCATTATTTTATTATTGTTATGGGTGAACATAATAACTAATAAATCAATTTCTTTGATTAAAATCGAAGCAAGTTTAATGTTTTATAGATTTAAATAAGGTGGTTTCGGTTTGAAAAATGCAAAAACTATTTTGTGTCGCTTTTGAAGTTTAAAAATCGACATTTAACTAAACAGATTTACATATTATTAATGTACATATTTATTTTTTAATTTTGTACATTTATAGTATATATATTATATATTTTATAATCATCTAATTTTAGGTAAACTTTTATATTATTTAAGAAATTGAAATAATTTATATTATTTATTTTTCTTTTATGTTCATTTTTTTTTTAAAATAGTATAATTAATAAAAATCTATCTATTTTTTGTCAAAACCAGATCCCCCTTTCCTTTTCCTTATTTGGTTGGGTCAGAAGCTTTTGTTGCCAATTGATTGTTTACGATCCTATAGATCATCTACTTAGTAACTCTTGAATATTTTTAGTTGCTGTTGCTAATCCCTGTAAAGATTCTCCGATGGATCATTATTATTCTTGCTGGTGGTGCCTCATCGTCCTTTGTTGCCTTGAACCTGAAGTCTTACATTGAGGGGGATCTAACTATAGTGGTGGTTGCTGCATTCTTTTTTCAATTATCTTTGGCATTCTTTATCAAGGTTTGGTTCTTTCCATGAGGCTTCCTCAATGTGGTTTTGTGAATAGTAAATTGCAAAATAATTGTGTTTACTTTTTTGGGTATTAAGTTTAGTGCGCATGAAAGTGGAGTAGACAGATTTATTTGATGAGTCCACCATAATGCAGTTATCCTGAAAATGAAGCAATAAGAATCATATTGGGATCTAATTAGCACAAGTGTTGTATTAGTTGGTTTGTATTTAGCCTACAGCTTTTTATAGTATTATTATTTTTTGTATATTGTTCAGAGCTTTTTCAGGTAATTGTATCACAAGGAACAAGGTATTTTCTTTCTTTTCCTTTTACGGGGGATTGTGATTTTTTTTTTTTTTTTGGTTAGATCATTGTGTGTATTATCAAGAAATGATTTGTTTAGATTGCAGCGATAAGTTTGCATGTTATTTCTTTATCATAGAATAACAACATATTCTTCGGGAATAAAATGAGTATAATTTATCACCTGAATCTGATTGATCCCGAAAAAATGTTTCTTTGTCATGTTATCTGTTATAACTTAAATATCAAGTTTGTGATGAAATGTTTTTGCTCCCATATTTTTAGTAACAGTGGACACGTATGTAAACCTACTAAAGAATTAGTACGTTTTTGACTCTTAAATTGGAATTGTTTTTGTGGTGTGTGACTAGTGACTACCTTGTGTTCTAGCCATTGAAGTTGAATGGCGGGCGGATCTTGTCACGGCATATATAATAACTGAATCCTGTAAACGGAGGATTCTCAATCGTCCATTCTCTTCCCATTTTCTAACTTTTGTACCACTGACCGGTCGATTAGTTATCTCAATTTACTTTCCTGATTTCTAATCCATTTTTTAGACTCTGTACCATTATACCACTGAGATAATTTATTAGAGAAAATAACAAAATAAATATTTTTACTCATAAAAATAATATTTTTTATCTATTATATATATATGTTTATTATTAAAAAACATTCGTCTATTATTTTATATTTAAAATCGTTTAATTAGACGTTGAATTATAATATTGTGAAATTTCTTAATAAAATTTATTAGCCATCTCAATCTCAAATTGATTCGTGTTGAGCAAAATGCCAACTGAGTTACGTTGACTCTAGTAAGATAATGTAAAAAAAATTGATGATTTGTTCGCCGCATTTGAACGTTATTTTTCTCTCTGTCTTGGATGACATTAGATACGTGAAAATTGGGACTCTTTTCTAGCGATCGCATTTTTTTCCTTTTTGACGTTAAGCTACCCTTGATTTCATCCACATACTCTGTTTAAGTCTCGTTAAAATCATGATCTCCATTAGTCCATCCTTTTTCTTATTAAAAAAAAAAAAGTCATTTCACGAAATATCCGTGGAAATGTAAGAGTGTATATGGACAAGTGGAAGAAAAACTTTTGTCCACGCGATACACCCTTTGGTATTTAGTCACCCAAAGTGATAATAACAAACGGTGAGAATTACTGCTTTTTACTCTTTTGGCATTACATTGATGTACTATGTATTTAGATGGTATCAATCATTTAAGAAAAAAAGGGGAGGGCTTTTTCTTCATCAAGTGAAGGGACTCGATTAAACCAGACAGTTATATTGACGAACCAAAAAGAGAGTAAAAAGTAAAGTAAATATGGGATATTATTTGGAATCTGAATATGTTCGAAACCTTCACATGCAAGACTAGAGTGATTAAGTCTCTGACCCACCCATGTTACATGGATCTATTATTAGATTTATTAGTCACCCATGTTTGTCGTGTCTACCAGGTGTCCTCTATATATCACCATACATATATATTCTACTCGATAAAATATTTACATGCCACTAATTTTTAATGATTTCCGAAGATGACCTTATATGATCTTACATGGAGGCATTATATTGGAGAAAGCGAAGGAGATGGTGCAACGACTCAGGTGTTATTTAGCTCATACTCTTTAGTATCATTAAATTATCTTTCATTTTTTTTTTTACCTACTTCACGTTTTAAATCAGTAATAAAAATAACATCAATATTTAATTTATTATAAAAATATGTTTAATTCCATTAACATTTTATTTATATCATATTGAACATTTTTATTAATAGAATTAGTTTTCTAATAATACCGTATTAATTTGACAATAAATTTAATGGTGGTGTTAATTATTAGTTCATCCTAAACAAATCCACCAATTAATATGCGAGAAAAGGAACATCTTACGTAAACAATATGTTCTTTTTTCTTCTCTATTATATGCAACTCTTCGTCTTTATCTTCATTTATAAAAATATATTTTTTAGTTCTTTTGTATAAATTTTAAATACATTTAATTAATAATTATCGTTTATAAATAGGTAATAATTTTTACACTATTTAATCATATTTTTTATTTTATAATATTTATTTAAAAATATATTTAATTATTTAAAAAAATTAAATATTAATATAATTATTACTCTATTATTTTATTAAAAATATTAATATTAATTTTTATTTTTTAACTATTTAATATATATTTTTAAATAAAATAAGACGTATAATAGTAAAAATAAATAAAATTTATAATAATTATTTTAAAAATTATATATTTAATTTTTATTAATCATAATTTTAATATTATAATAACTATTATTTTATTATTAAGATTATTTATTAAAATAATTATTAATTTTTTATAAATAATTATAATTTTAATTATCTAACCAATACATGCATAAATATCTATGAGCTGAATAGAAAATAGTGAACTGAATTCAAAAGCGAACCCTATCAGAATCAGCGTGTGATATAAATTGCGGGTTTCGAGTCGCCTCGTTCAAATTTGGAGTAAGCTGGAGACTTGGACTTAATAGGCCCGACTTTACTTTGTCAAATATGGAAGACATGGATCGTTCTCGAGATTTGATCAAAGATGCTAAGCGCATCGTCGTTAAGGTATCTCACATTCTATCGTTTTCCGATGTTCTCATCTTTTTTTCTTTACCATAATTTAAGCACTAAATTTATGTGTGAATTAATCATATCATCTTAATATAAATGACTTGCGTCTTTTTTCATATCATATGCTGATTGTTCTGTTATTTTTATTTTTATTTTTCTTAGCTTTTTTTTTCACGGAAAATTTTGAAAATAAAATTGGACTTTCATCTTTCAGCTCACAGCACCCAAAATATACATGCATGGAATTTTCTGAAGCTTTTATTGAAGCTGTTCCGCTTTAATGTGCTTCTTTATCTTAAAGGAGTAACTTTGGGCGTTAATAATTTTGAAGGAAACTGGTTCATCCATTTCAAATGGCCTGTTTGATCGTTTATGAGATTTTTTATTTTGATTTATTGGTGGATTCCTTTAAACTTTACTGATGCTCGTAATTGTATTAGGTTCTAATGTCTGGTTATTTTAAACTTTGAAAAAGGATCAAAATAAAAGTGCAATTTTTGTAATTTTATTGTCTCTCTTGTTGTACAGGGGAAAGTTTGGTGGGTTCCTCTCTCTCGTTTGGGAATCAAATTTGAAAATTAAAAAATGACTTCTATTTTTTTTTTCTTATTTCGTTTCTGCAATACTGAAAATAGTGTAAGAAATGATAAATGATGACCTTTTGATCCGTAGTGTAACTAGGGAATATTACTGACTGATTTGTTCTCGTTGCTTCATTTCATTGAAGGTTGGGACAGCAGTTGTTACTCGAGGTGATGGAAGATTAGCTCTTGGAAGGCTTGGTCAACTTTGCGAGCAGGTATGCTATATACACACACACACACTAGTTTTTTTTTTTTTTTTGGCATGTAAAGTTTGTATGAATCTGATTTGTATTTTCAATAGAGGAATTCCTAGGTGTTTATAATTTCAACGTTAAATTTTAAAATGAAATGCAGATTAAAGAATTAAACTCTCAAGGATATGAGGTCATTTTGGTGTCATCAGGTGCAGTTGGCCTTGGTCGCCAAAGGCTTAGATACAGGAAATTGGTCAACAGCAGGTTTCTACCATGCCCGGATGACTGGCGTCTCTGCTTCTTCAAACATTCTTAGACCATTTAAGATATAAAGATATGTCTCTAAAGGTTGTCTTTTTACAATTTCCATAATGATTTGTTATCACGGTTTTGTAGCTTTGCTGATCTTCAAAAACCACAAGTTGAAATTGACGGGAAGGCATGTGCTGCAGTTGGACAAAATTGCCTTATGGCGCTTTATGACACATTGTTTAGTCAGGTGGTTAAGGTCTTTTACAATTTTTGAGGATTTAACTTGTATCCTTTTAGTTCTTGCCTGTATGGTTGGTCGATGCCATTCTAAAGTCTTTTTATTTCCCTGCCCATTTATTTAACTTTTTTCCCCCCGCAATCTTGCAGCTTGATGTCACATCAGCTCAGCTTCTTGTAACGGATCAAGATTTTAGGGATAAAGAATTTAGAAAACAACTGAGCGAAACTGTGAAGTCGTTGTTATCTTTGAAGGTCATTCCTATATTCAATGAAAATGATGCAGTAAGTACTAGAAAAGCTCCTTATGAGGTATGCCAGCTATCTTTCTCTTGTTTTCCTTAGAGTATGCTGACAGCACCTTTACTTAAGAAATTGGAGAAATATGCTTTAATATGTGGACCCAGAGGAAAATATAAAATAAAATCTATGGACGAGATTCTGTGAACCCATCGCCATGGAAGGACAAGAATTATGTAGAGTGAAATTAGACAGATTTATTGGAGATAGATTTGAGTAAACACCTTTTCTGTAGCCCAGGGAAAAACATATTAGGAGAAAGGAAATAAGAACAAGGTTACGGGGTTTGATACTTTTTGTATAATCACCATCTTTGTTAGATAAACTTTGTTGAGTAAAATTGTTCTACAATTTTGTTTCTCAAGAGCTTCCGTGCTCTTCTGATAACTATATATTAACAAATTTAATAACTGAAGCACAAAAGTCAAGGTATTACTGATTTAGTTATTCTCAGATCTAATTAAAACTTCATTAAAAGGTCTAAGCATGCATCGTGATATTATTTTAATAGATTAAGTTCCTCTACCGGTATTTGCCTTTTTCCCCCAAAAGCCTATCATTATCTATTCAAAGGATACCAGAATGATACCTTAGATTGAGAAATCATTGCATGTTTTCTATAAGTGACAGGTAGCAGATTGTTCCTTGACTTCTGATCTTGTTATAATCTTAATTTGGCTTTTGGGGCAGTCCTAGGAAAAAACCTCATTTATTGAATTTATCCTAGAACTCTGTTCTGAGGTTTTTAAAGTTTAGTAATTTACTATATAATATGCTCATATTCAGTTTTGACTTTGAAAATTTTGCAGGATTCTTCTGGTATATTTTGGGATAATGATAGTTTGGCGGCTCTACTGGCTTTAGAGCTTAAGGCTGGTCTTCTTGTTCTATTGAGTGATGTAGATGGTCTGTACAGTGGCCCACCAAGTGATCCGAATTCAAAGCTTATCCATACATACATTAAGGAAAAGCATCAAAGTGAAATCACATTTGGAGACAAATCTAGATTGGGAAGGGGGGGTATGACTGCAAAAGTGAAAGCGGCTGTCAATGCTTGTTATGCCGGAATTCCAGTTGTTATTACCAGGTATAAAATTCAGGCTAAAAAGTTCTTATGTACCACTTGGTTCAATTTAAAGCTTTTCAAATTCAAAGTATTGCCTATTTAGGTTCAAAAGCTTAAAATTCAAAAATCAACTTCTTTTATTGGAAGAAACCTTAATTCCTGAGTTGTTGAAATTGAGGCGTGGGAGAGAGAGGCCATTACAAGTCTGCCTCTTCCTTTACTTCTCCTCTTGAAATTTCAATGTGTGAGATTCCAAGTTTCAGATCTAATTAACTATAAGCTGTTAGTAATAGGTCCCTGCAATTATCTTTTTGTTGTTTATTTTTGAAGTGGGTTTGCTGCTGACAATATAATTAAAGTCCTCCAAGGACAGCGTATTGGTACCCTATTTCATCAAGATGCACATTTATGGGTTCCATTAAAAGAAATTGGTGCACGTGAGATGGCAGTCGCAGCCAGGGAAAGTTCTAGAAGACTTCAGGTATATATGATTCATGTGCTCTAGTTAAAAAAATTGTCGTTAATTTGTTTTTCCCTCTATCTTTGTAGGCATTTGTTGAGTTTGTAACTTCTTCGTAGTATATATATTGTTATCTATTAGCATGATTTTACTTGGTAATATCTCATTCTACAGGCTTTATCTTCACAAGAAAGGAAAAAGATTTTGCTTGATGTAGCAGATGCTCTAGAAGCAAATGAAAAACTGATCAGTGCTGAAAATGAAGCTGATGTTGCTGCTGCACAGCAGGAAGGATATGAAAAATCGCTGATATCTCGGTTGGCTCTAAAACCTGGAAAGGTATTAGCCCAGCAAGTATTAAACTCATTTTCTTTCCGGTCCAACGTTCTTGCTTGAAAAGAGAAGAAAATTGTACTCTTGGATAATGCTCATAGTGCATTGTGTTTCTTTTTTTCTCATTTGAAATTATGTCTAGTTCCTCTTAGCTTTTCTAAATTACTTTTATTTAATACTTAACAGATTAAAAGCCTAGCAAACTCTATCCGCACACTTGCTAACATGGAAGATCCAATTGGCCGTGTTTTGAAGAAAACTGAGGTAATGGGAAGAAATGCAGGATGATTATTTCTTAATTGTACTAAAAAATAAAAATATGTGAAAGAGAAATGGTCTTTATTTGATGTCATATTGATCATTGAATGCCTCATTATTACTCTTTCTTATAGCTTGCAGATGGACTTGTCTTGGAGAAAACGTCAAGTCCCTTGGGCGTTCTTCTGATTGTTTTTGAATCTCGTCCTGATGCTTTAGTGCAGGTAAATGCCTCTAGTTTGGACAACTACAATCTTCATGGGATCCATGTTATCTGGATTAGTATTTTGAATAGTATTGTGTCAGATATTTACAATTACTTTGCCTTTGAGAGGGAATTGTGGGACAGAATTAGCAAAATTATTTTTTTCCCTGTAAATTGACTTGGATCTGTTTGCAGCTCCATACTTTGGTAATGGCTTGCATTTTCTGTTTTATTATTCTTTCCTAGCTTAGGTTATCCTTCTCATTGTTGACTTGGTTTTGTGTATGATTTAAATAGATAGCGTCACTGGCTATCAGAAGTGGAAATGGACTTCTTTTGAAAGGAGGAAAGGAGGCCAAGCGATCAAATGCAGTTCTGCACAAGGTTTGTTTTCCTCAATTTATTATAATGTTCCAGAATGTAGCTTGAGCTTTTATTTTGTTCTTTCTACAGAATTTTCTGAACTAACACAAGTTAAGTTTCATAGGTTATAACCGGGGCCATCCCAAATAGTGTTGGTGGAAAGCTAATTGGGCTTGTGACTTCAAGAGAGGATATTCCTGATCTGCTTAAGGTGAACTAAGAATAGTAATATATTCACCTATCTGTAAATAAAAAATGATGCTGTTGGGACTGAAAATTGATATTTATATGGCAGCTAGATGATGTGATTGATCTTGTGATTCCAAGAGGCAGCAATAAGCTGGTCTCTCAAATCAAGAATACTACTAAGATTCCCGTGTTGGGTCATGCTGGTAATATGTTTCGCACTTTGCACTTATTGTATACTTATTTGGAACTTCTTTGACATAATGTTGGCCTTTTGAGCAAGGCATTAGTAAATGAGCAACTGAATTGTTTCTTCTTCAGATGGAATCTGCCATGTATATGTTGATAAATCTGCTAACATGGACATAGCAAAGCGAATAGTCTTTGATGCCAAAATAGATTATCCAGCAGCTTGTAATGCGATGGTAATATACCTACTATAGTCAACAATGAAATGAAATTTATTTGTTATAATGTTTGACACCTCTTATGGAAATTCGCTTTCAATTTATCTTTATTTGTTGCTTATTGGTAATTTAGCTTGGTTTCTTATTTGTGTTTTCTGTTCTCAGGAAACACTTCTTGTTCATAAGGACTTGGTGCATGACAACAGACTCAATGAGCTAATTGTTGAGCTTCGGGCTGAGGGTATATTTTATTTATGACTATAAAAACAGTAGACTTTCAAGAACAATTTGGTATATTCCTTAACCTTCTATTCTGATGTCTTTGTCTGAACTATGAAGCCTGGGAATCTTCTTTATATGCCACTAGATACAGCCCATAGTTCTTTCCCAATTTTTCAACTATGGGCAAACTTAATTCATGGAAATATGTTCTGTTGCTAAGACTCATCTAACTGATTCTTCTAATACTGGTCATCTTATCCATTCCTTGTTTGCTAGGAAATGTGTTTAGTGGTTAAGAAAAAATATTGCAATCTGGACATACATGAAACTGAGTTTTGTATATAATATAAAACGTGTTCAGTCCATTTCCAGTAATTAAGAAAAAGTATTCAGTGAAACATGTTAGAGTGAGCTGAAGTCTGTGAGTGTCTTTTTGCAGGTGTTACTTTGTATGGTGGACCAAAAGCTAGTTCCTCGCTGCACCTTCCAGAGGCACGATCGTTTCATCATGAGTACAGCTCATTGGCGTGCACTCTGGAGTTTGTAGATGATGTTAATGCTGCCATTGATCATATACACCAACATGGAAGGTATGTTCGCTTTATTTAGGATAAAGCATGATAGTTTTCAGAGCAATTTATGTCGTCCCTCCAACCCTGTTCCACAGCAACCTGATTCTGAGTATACAAGTTGACCAGGTTGTGATTCAAAATCCTTAAAAAATTTCTAGAACTTGATTGGATTGAATCGGCTCCAGTTGGGGGGATTAATTGGTTTGGGATCAGAGCTGTGTGAAACCTATCCAACCAATCTCCCAGCAAAGGGCTAACTACTTGTTTGGTTTTCTAGTCCTTATTTTTTCCTTTCCTTGGCAGCTCACACACCGAGTGTATCATTGCAGAAGACCATGAAGTTGCGGAAGCTTTCCTACGTCAGGTCGATAGGTAGTAATGCCTAACCTGTCTGATATTTAAAATTTACATCTCATTGGCTTGGTTGATGTCATTATAAAAGCTTTCTTGATTTGCTATCAATATACAAGATTTCATACTGACCATTTGGTTTTACATCAATCATATTCTTTGATTTTTGCATCACAAATCAAAATAGAACGCTAACTATCTTTCATATACATTTTCAGTGCGGCTATTTTCCACAATGCAAGCACAAGATTTTGTGATGGTGCACGATTTGGACTTGGTGCGGAGGTATATATATATATATAAATGTATTTTAAATATTTCTATTTGAAAATTTATGTATTTTAAAGATTTCTATTTGAAAATTTAGCCAATATAGTGAAGATCACATCATGTTTGTGGTTCTCTTTAATTGCCCAACAGGTTGGGATAAGCACGAGTCGGATTCATGCTCGAGGGCCTGTAGGAGTTGAGGGATTGTTAACAACTCGATGGTACTAACCACCGACCTCTCTTTTATACATGTATTTGAAGACTTGAAAATCTACGTGCTCTGAATTCCAATTACTTAGGTTTTAATAAGACTTTCAAGTTTGTTAGCTCTGTGTTTTGTTATTAATATTGCAAACCATCGATGTGATACAAGTATCCAGTTTATCGTTGAATTGCAACAATGAGTGTCTTAGAAAGCTATCAGTAATTTTTATTTAGAATTGATAAAAATTCACAGAACCAAAAGCATTTATCATTTATAGATGGGAGTAGGATAACAAAGAGCGTCTTGCCAGTATGGTGAGTTATATGGAATTGGTTGGAATCTAGTGGAGGGTTTTATGTTTTGCTTGGCAGCATTCGTGTCATTGAATTTATAGTGATGATCATATCAATATAATCAATTATTCTTGTATTAAGGAAAATTGTGCAACACTGCCTACGACTTTGTATTTGATGTGAATAATAAAATGTTATATAGCAATCACAATAAATACTGCCTTCTTACTTGTAATCCCAGGATCCTCCGAGGAAATGGACAGGTGGTGGATGGTGATAAAGGTGTGGTCTATACACACAAGGACCTGCCAATTGAGTCGTAAGCCTGTCAAGACAATCACAAATATCCTGCAAGTGTTTCCCTCCTCTCCTTGAGCTATTATTTAAAGGAGAAGTTAATGATAGATAGAGCAAATAATATGTTGCCTTATATCTCCTATTTCCTCTTCCATTTTATTGTAACTTAATATTTATGTAGCTCTTCTTGAATGAATAAATTTAGTGTAATTTCCCTCTCCCGTGTCCTTTTGGCTTGATAGTAAATCATATCTTTTTAGGTTTTAGGTAGTTTATCCATTTTACTAATTGTTAAACCACCGTCTTGTCTTAGTTAACAAAAGATGATATTTGGCGGAGGTATTGCTATATGTTTCTAATTTTAGGTAAATATCAATATGAAACAAAGACCCAAAGAAGCTGGAGTCTGCAGGTCTTATCATCTGATTTAGGACGTCAGTTTCGTGTTGGTATCATCTGATTTATGCATAGAAGTGTAACCTTCTTGGTCTCATCCGCAAAGTAATCTTAGCTTTTTTATTTTAAAATTAATATTGTATGATTCACATGGTTGGTTACATCTTAGTCAACATTTCCTTCATTTGATGTTTTCTTTCGGGGCCAGCCAGTAAGTGGATGCCAAAATAATACAATCAATGAGCCATTTGAAATAGAAAAAGCTCACACCAGACAATTCCATTGATAATTGGTACACCTGATACTCGACAGCCACTGTATGAACAAAAATAGATTGACTTATAAATCCACGTCGCTTATACATTCCCTATTATAATATATGTATATATATATATATATATTTATAAAATGTACGATGTAAGATGAAATAATTACGTGATCATTTTTAATAAATATACAGCTGTACAGTTCTGAAAGTATTATATCTAGCCAGTTTGGGACTGGACTTTTCACTTTTTAAATTCATGAACTATGCTGCAAATACATGAGATAACAAAGTCAGATATGTCACCGAAATGTTTAAAATTAATACATTCATTAAATACTTGGCCCTTTAATATTGTCACAGATACTCGGCACAAAAAAAAAAACTCACAAATTATTTAAGTAAAGTAAAGATTAATATTTCACAACAATAACGTTCAATGAAGATCCCGACTTCTTAACCCCTCGTCAAAGATAAACCAAAGCAGTAAAAATTAACGTTCAAATTCTAAACAATGGAGGAAATAAGAACAAACGCATTTAGACATAATAACCAACCAACTAACTCTCCAAAAAGATCCTACTGAATTCACATGACAATCTCAGGGTTCAAAATGCTAGATTTGATCTCTTTATGGGGCAAAACCACGCCTCCATTGCTGTAGATTTCATCACTGACATGGACATCTTCTCCAAGAATAGTCATGTTCTCTACACGAGCCCATTGCCCAACGGTGGAGTGCCATCCAATGATACTGCTGGAAATGCAAGCATGCTGTTTGATGCGGGCTCCACGCATTACTGTACAACGAGATAACCTAACACCTGACTCAACAACACACCCAGGGCCTATTGCAACATCAGGACCGATCAGGCATCCCTCGCCAATTTTGGCCGTCTGATGTACCAGAACATTTCCTAAAATGTGACTGCCTGCGGACAATGTTGGGGAAGATTTCTTCCTTAGTGAGTCCAGGTAGAGTCTCAGGCCAGTTATGTAATCCCTCGGTTGTCCAATGTCCATCCAAAACCCTGGTAGGATCATTGCATAGAGCTTCTTTTCTGCTGCAATTTTAGGAAATATCTCTTTCTCAATTGAGGTGGGCCTCAATTCAATTCGATTAAGAACTGAGGGGTTCAAGAGGTAAATTCCAGCATTGATCTTGTTGCCGACAAACAACTTAGGTTTTTCAACAAATTTCTCAACTTTTCCTGTTGTTTCTTCCATAACCACCACGCCATATTTTGATGGCTCATCAACCTATATGAAACGAGAAAATCATATCACAGATACTTGCAGATATTTTTTTGAAAATGATAGTATTTCAATTCAAGAATTACCTTAGTCACCATAATGGAAGCCTCTCCTCCATGAGATTTGTGGAATTCAATTATTTCCTTAAATGGGTATTCACTGATAACATCACTGTTAAGCACAAAAAATGGCTCACCGGAATCATCAATCAGTTTGTCTCTAGCAAGAGCCAAGGGACCTGCTGTCCCAAGTGGTTCAGTCTCTTGTGAGCAGGTGACTTTAATTCCAAGCCTTGTCTCAAATTCCTTCAAGAAATTCAGCATAATCTGCAGAAGGGAAGAGAAAAGGTTAAATTAACTTTAGAGGCATCAACCACCTAAGTGTTGAACAGTATCAGAAAAGAGGCTTCAGTGTGTTACCTCTGGTTGGTAATTGATAGCTAAAACCACTTCGTTCACACCAACAGCCTTAAGAGCCTCTATCTGAAACACCAAAGATCCGTCAATCCAGTGTTGACACATATGCATGCAAGTAGACAAAGTTACATTGAGGAAGAAAGAAGAATGAAGTTATCTTTCCCATAGCCAAAGTTTCATATAATTTGAAAAAAAGAAGAATGTATGAAAAACATTGACTCATTGATATAGTCTAAAGATTGTTCAAGGAAGTAAGAGAGCTTGATCAAAATATTGGGTAATCATGAACATGCAAAATTACAAAGTTTCACCTGATGCAGGATCATAGGTTTGTTGGCAAAATCAACAAGTGGCTTGGGAACACTAAGTGTCAAAGGCCTCAAACGTGTTCCAAATCCTCCAACAAGAATAAGTGCCTTCATTTTGATTTCCCCTCACTTTTCCTGTTAATTTTATCACTAAATTAGAATCTTAAAAGCAACAGACTAAGTGCATCCTTTATGTTTTCAGATGTATGGCAGTGAGCAGAACAGAAGTAATGACCATTGAATTCTGATATTTTTACATTAATCCAATAGTAACTAGATATTTTCAAACATCAACGGAAAGGTACATTTGTGCTTGACAAATGACAATAATATTCAAAGAGCAAAGAGGAGAAAACCCCTTGTCTACCACAAAAGCAGAAACATGTCAATTTGCCTTCAAAGCAAACAAGTTTCTTGTTTCTCTCATCGTGCCAAATATTTTAGAAATCAAGTGGCAACAAGATGGATGGGCGCTTATGTCAAAAGACGTGAAGTTGACAAAACAAAATTCACTTTTACAGATTTTCTGAGTAATTACTATTTCACCATTTTGATATTGTCTTACAAATAATAAAAAAAACAAACATGATCATCAAACTTATTAAGAAGTTATAAAGCTTATAACAACTCATGTCCGTTCTCCTAGTCCAGGTGGAAAATGCAAAGATTCACAGCCATCAAAAAGTTTTACAACTACTCTTGGAGCAAAAAAATAGAAAATAAAAATACAATTGGGATAAAATATATTCAATGTTATTCAACGAGAATGTTTGTTTGATAGTACTCGATAGTAATGACCTTCATCCGAACAAAGTCCTATTTCTTTGACTCTTTTAAATAGAGTTAAACCGTACAAATACAAAATCAAATACAATGTATTTACCCCTCAAAATGCTCATACAAAGTGTAAATTTGTTGTCATTCAACTCACAAAGCCTTATCAGCTACAAAATGTCTCTAACTGAAGATGAAACATCATATATGCAATTAAACGCAATTAAGCCTTCTTCAAAAGGGTTCCCTTCAAAACATTAAATCCAAGCAAAATATCTAACTCACGTAAAAACACCAACTAGATCTAAAAGGTCAAAAGGTAGTTAAAACAATTCCCAATTAAATGAAATCACATCGACAAATTCGGCCAAAAAGCTTAAAAATATTAAAGACGTGCCAACATAAAATATTGAATGTAATCCGAAACAAA